>CM053765.1:5868630-6265761 GCA_028658305.1 Pachyuromys duprasi
GAGCCTGGCGACCTGGCGGGGACACGGCTGTGAGCCGCGGGCGGCGCCTGCCCCCGCCGGCGGCCCGCGGGGTGGAGGGGCGGGAGCGCTGGGCAGGGGCACGGGCCACCGCCCCCCGCGGACTCACCTCTGGAATGTTCTCGCTCTGACTGAACAACGCCGCCGCCGCGCTCAAGCTACCCTCGGCCCCAGGTCCCGCCCCCTGCAGCGGGCAGCCGCTGCTCATTGGTCGCAGGCCTACCCGAGTTCGCTCATCATTGGCTTGAGGGCTCGTCCGTCGCGCCTTTCCCCGCCCTCCACTTCCTGGGGCTCCACTCGTGGTCTCGGCCCGCCTCCCGCCTGTCCCCGCTTCCTTCCCTTCCCTTCCCCCTCTGTCCTTCCCAGAGGCCTCCGCGGTCTCGCGATAGCGGGATTCAGCTGTGAGTTTAGGTGTTGAGGCAATATGGTTCTTGATTATTCCCCCCCGCCGGGTGTGGCCGAGTTGTGCCGCCTTGTAGCGTTGGCTCTGGGCCACACGGCACCTAACTGCTTGTCCTGACCCCGCCAGGCGCTCCCGAAAAGTGCGGCTTCCCGAGCCTCTTCCCTACCACCCTTTCCACTACCTGGCCCGGATCTGTCATCCCATATGGTGCCTCTCCGTGAGCTCGGGAAGCAAGGCTGCCGACTACCCGAGACTCCGTGTTCTTGGGTCTGAGGTTTCCCACGAAGGAAACGCCACCTTTTGAGTGTAACTTGGGCCCCTGAAAGTGCGGCGTGGTGTGGTCTTGACCGCAGTGAGGTCCGGCTGGGCCTCGGAGTTTGGCCATCCCCGGTTAAGCCGCCACGTAGGGCCAGTCTGTCCATCCCAGCCCAGTTTGTAAAGTTGATTCCTGGCTGGTGAGCCAGGAATTCCTGCTGGCTCCGGGCAGGTGTACCCGTTGAGGCCACAGTGCTGTATCTGCTAACAACTTCTGTTCGGAAGAAGAGCCCGACTTTGTCTGTAGAAACTCCCATTGTTCAAAGAAAAAAAAAATTTTTTTCTTTTTGGTAAAAGTTTCTATTGAGACTTAAAATCATACCAGAGTCCAACTAAAACAATATAGAAATACCTGAGAGTGATCAAAGCTCTGTTCCAACTTCTTGAGGCTTCTGTGAGCAGCGGCCTGGCTTAGTCAGCAGCTGCGTGGTTTCCTGATGGGGAGAAACAGCAAGGTTATGGAAGAGGGCCTGCCTTTTGTTCTGGGCCAGTCTGAATTTGTAAGAAGGTTAAAAAACTGAAAGATCAGTTTTGTTTTGCCAAATTCCAAGGTTACTTCCCCCACGATTTATAAGCCCCATAATGTCATTTGGAAATTGACACAACGCAGAACTGAAAGATTTGTGTCGTTTTCTGTAGCTTTTATTTCACAGTACATGGTTGTACAGTTCTTCAGAGGAATGTATACTGCTTCGTGCTTACCCGGGTTCCCCCTAGTTAAAATGGATCTATCTCAGACAGTGATCATGACTTAGCAATATTGGAACAGAAGAGGTTTTTTGTTTGTTTGTTTGTTTGTTTTGGCTGCACTCAAATTGGCAGTATTTTAGAAATTCTCAGAAAATAAGGGTGTGAAACTAGTCTGAGGTAAGAGGTTTCTCTCAGAAAAGTATTTTTTGGTAATGCTATACAAAGTGGTCTTTTCTGTATATCTGAGGGCCTGATCTATAATTTCATTTTAAAAGCTTGTAGTGGCCAGGCCTTCTGACACTTTAACCCTGGCACTCTGGAGGCAGAAGCAGGCAGACTCTCTCTGTTAGAAGCTAGACCACAGTGAGTTCCAGGGCAGCCAAAATTAAACAAGAATACTAAAACTTGTACTGGCTTTCCCCTTAATTTTTAGTGTATGCTCCACTGCTGTGCTGTTATGGACAACTAAGAATAATTGCCTGCCCTCTCACTATGTAGCACAACTTGGTCCCAAACTCACAGCTATCCTCATGCCTCAACTTCCCTAGTAGAGAAATTACAGAGTGGTGCTAGCAAACCCAGCTAAGAAGTACTCTTAATCACTGCATTTATCAGATGCTTATCATATCCTGCAACTTTGATAAGACTTTGAATACACTGAGGACTTTTTATTTTCATTTTTCAAACAAGAAAATTGAAATTTTGGGAGGTGGGGTACGGAGGGGGAATGAAGTTGCTTTCCAAGACTGTATTCCCAGTATTGCATAACTAACACTTGTACCCAGTTCTCTTGGATCCCAGAGCCTCCCTGGGTCAGCATATGATATAACCCCCCCCCATCTAAATACAAAAGTATAACTAGGCAGTTTATATGTAACCCCATTTGTAATCAACTAATAACCTGGTAAGTGGGGTTATTATACTTCACAGGTGATGACAGCTCTTTAATATGTGGTGGACAGCTTTTGAACGCCAGCTTGTTTGACGCCAAGCTTATTGCATAATTTCCCCTGCTATTTTTGTCCCCACCTCATATGGATGCTATTTCCTTCAGTCAAGTACTTACAGTTTGCTAAATAATGGACACTTGGTGCTTAGGAAATCCTTGTCCATGGGCTGTGCATTTTGGCACTGGATGGCTGACATGAGCAGTTGCTGAAGAAGTAAATGAGTTAATTGTCTGGCTGGTTGTTTAGACATTGGTGTCTCTGAGTCTGTTTAGTTTGAATTAGTCCCCTGAGTTTTAAAATCAACTCTTACTGAACCAGAACTCTGTGTTTCTGAGTAGTCGGCCATTGAGGGGACTGAAGTAGAGCCACTCTGAGGAGCCGTCCGGTTGGCCAGCTGCTCCACACCCCTTTATGACATCTGCCTCTCAGCTTTTCAGGCTGAGCGTAGTTACTTCAGTCACTCTCTCTTGAGGAGGAGCTGGAGGAAACGAGCATTTTTCTTCTGGCACACTAGCCTGTACCTCAGTGTGCACAGAGAAGACAAAGCATCAAAGATGCCAGAAGGGAGTAAGCATTGTCTGGTGAGTTCAGAAGCCTTGGCTGCCTGAAGGGCTGGTACCCCAAATCACAGCTGTTTAAACTGTGGGTTACAACTCCATATGGGATTGAACAACAGTGTGGAGAGCTTGAACACTTTGGCAACAGTAAAAGGCATTGATCACTAAATAACCAAATATGAATTCAAAATCAAATATAGGGACTTTGAAGTATTTGTACAGCACTTGCCCATGTCGCATTATACAGCTTCCCTGCAGCCTGGGTTCTGAGCAGTTGACATGCGCACATTGTCTTGCATATGCTGTCACACCAGGCAGTGCCAACAAAATAGAATCTCCTCTGCTCAGATTTGAGGACATTATCAGAAAGGGTGGTGGTTTTACTGTAAATACAGTTAGTGCTCTTAAACAATGGTTTCATCCTGCAAAGGCTTAGACTATTTTCCTACTGTCATTCCTCATCATGTATCAAATTAGTATATACTATGTTAGAATGTTCTGTTTATTTATTTAGAGACAGTGTCTCATTATAATGCCCTGCTGAACCTGGAATTGACTGCCAGACTAGTCTGGAACTCAGAGATCCACCTGCTTCTTTGACTTCTAAGTGCTGGGATTAAATGTGAGTATAACCACAACAGTCTAGAATGTTGCATTTATTTTTTAAATGCTATTCAGGGGCTAGGGAGATGGCTCAGTGGGTAAAAGTGCTTCCAGCAAAGATTGATAACCTAGCCAGGTGTGGTGGTGCACACCTTTGATCCCAGCACTCAGGGAGGTAGAGGCAGTCAGGTCAGGCCAGCCTGGTCTACAAAGTAAGTTCAGGACAGCCAGGCTGCACAGGGAAACCCTGTTCCAAAAACCAAAAAAGACTGATAACCTGAATTTGATCTCCAGGACCCATGTGGTAGAAGGAGATAACTGATTCACACATAAACATGTGCTTGGGGGCATATGCATGTCACCCCCCCATAAAATTAAAAATGTAATTTTAAAATTAAAAATTGCTCTTGACTACATGCCACTCTGTCTTTCAAAAACATTTTTTTCTGAGGCTAGGTGTGGTAATCTCAGCACTGTGTGTGTGTGTGTGTGTGTGTGTGTGTGTGTGTGTGTGTATGTGGTGGTGGTGGTGGAAGGCAGGTAAATCTTTCTGAGTTCAAGGCCAGCCTGGTCTATATAGTGAGTGCCAGTGCAACCAGATCTATACAGAAAAACCCTTTCTCAGAAAAACAAAACAAAAACAACTAATTGAGTTGCTTGTGTAGCATGGCATAGTGAGGTGTGGCACACCTTTAATCCCAGGAGGCAGAGTTCAAGGCCAGCCTGGTCTACAGAAGAAGTTCCAGGACAGCCAGGACTATACAGAGAAATCCTGTCTCAAACAAACAAATAGAACTGCTTACTGAATTTTCGCCTGGGATTAGGACAAAATTTTTGAACTTGCCCTAACTGTATTTTTGCCATTTTATACTACAAATTTATGTAAACTAGCATTCTTAGCTTTCATGGTTATCAAATCAAAACATGGATCATCAAAATAAATGCTGATGATCCCCTGTGTCCTACAACATCAAATGTTTAGCTAAGACTTAGTTCGCTATGATAGAATAAACAAGCACATTCACTTGGCTAGTACGCAAATTGGCCTTTTTCTTAACGCTTTATGCATTTGGTGTGTATATGTGTGTGCCTGCTTGGTGAACACCCCACTGAAGCTTGTCCCTTAAGTTTCTGACCCTCTAGCACAGTGGTTCCCAACCTCCCTAACGCTGTGACCCCTTCATACAGTTCCTCGTGTTGTGGTGACCCCCAAACATAAAATACTATTTTGTTGCTACTTCATAACTGTAATTTTGCTACTGCTATGAATTGTAATGTAAATGTCTGATACCTAGCTCTAAAGGGCTCATGAGCCAGAGGTTGAAAACTGCTACTCTAGCAGGAAGCCTCCTGATTTCTCGACACCCTCCCCATTGGCCGCCTTCTGGAATGCACATCACTTTATTAAGGCTTTCTGTTCACTTGTCCCTGCTGTTTATTAGTCCTAGCAGTTCGAAGTCAGAGAACAAACTAGGCTGCTCTGGTGGAGGCCTAGGGCCTTCTGTTGTCTTCACGGCCAGGCAGGAAGCAGGAGTGCCCTCCTCCTCTAAAGCAGTGTTCCGGTTGCCATGAAGCCTTGGCTACCATTCCTGGAAAGAGGAAGACATGCAGGATGGTGTGAGTCAGACATGTCTTCTTTCCTACACAGATGCTGGGGCTTTAGGAGTGCTCTTGCGTTGGCTGTCACAGGAACACGAGATAGCTGCCCCACAATGGGCCTGGTGCTGCCTCAGGTACATGGTCCCTGGACTGAGTCCCCAACCCCACACTGCTAGTGGCCACAAGGATGCTTGGTGTAAGTACTGCAAGTGCTTGTGGGGTTGCTGCTCAGTGCTTGTTCCTGTGCCTGAGACCCTGGCATAGCTCCTTTATTCTGGGTCCTGGCAGCCATCTGCAAACCTCTAGGAGAACACCATACTCGTCCACTCCTCTCATTCCTAGTAAGTTGTGAATGTGGTGATTTGCCCACCAAGGTGAAGCCCTGGCCTGTGGGTGGGCCCTGATCCTTAATGGTGTGTGGGAATTAGGGCCTGTTGCTGGAGTACTCATGTGAGCCGTGCCTAAATGTATCTGTGCACCATCCCCATCCAAATGCACATCTGTACCCACTCCAGTCCCATCGTCCGTTGAACAGAGGTAAAACAACACCAACGTTTCATCCATACATTTACATGCCCTCTTTGCTCCAGCCTTAGAGAACCTGAATATTCAACACAGTTTCAGTCTGTTTTTCTTACTGTAAAGAAATAGCTGAGGCAGGCTAACTTTTTTTTAGAGCGAAGAGATCTACTGAGCTTGTAGTGTTGGAAACTGAAAAAAACAAAGCAGTCCCATCCATTCAGCATCACAAAGGCAACATGTAGAAGACATCACACAGATAGTGGGTTAACCAATCATGGCTCTGAACAGGAGGCCAGAGCGCTGTTAGTTCCTGTCCTGTTACTGTGATAAAATACCAGACAAAAGCAGCTGAAGGCAGGGAAGCTTTGCCCTGGCTCACAGCTGAGGGCACAGTTCATCTTGGTAGGGTGGGCCCGACCACAGGCATTTAGCCCTTAGCGAGCAGCCCAGAGGAGAGCCATGAGCGGTTCTGCTCAGCTCACAGTCCCATTTTCACAGTCCAGAAGCCCAACCCAGGAAATAGTGCTACTCACAGTGGGCGGAGCTTCTCATCCTAGTAACCTAACAAAGAGGCTTCCCAGGTGAGTCTGTACTTGTCACCTTGACAGGTGAGACTAAGCATCTAGGTAACAAGCCACATAGTGCTGGACTTAAGACACCACACGTGTGTTTTCTTAGGCTGGAGCAGCCTTACATCATTAGTTAGGTGGGTCCTACACCTCAAGGCCATACTGTCTGTCCTGCTTCCTGTGGGGGCTGGCAATTTTTGGTGTCCTTCTTGTATTTACAAAGCTCTAATCTTTGTAAAATTATATTTTATTATTTATCAATCACATTAACACACACACACGCGCGCGCACACACACACACACACACACACACACACACACACACACGGCATCAGTGGAGACCAGAGGACAGCTTGGGGAGCTCTTTCTCTCCTACTGTGTGGATCCTGGGGATCAAAGTTGGGTCATTAGGTTTGGTGGCAAGTACCTTTATCTGATGAGCCATCTCACTGACCTACACAAGCAGAGTCTCACTGTGTAGCTCTGGATGGCTGGAACTCAGAACCGGGTACCTCTGCCTCCCGAGTGCCGGGATTAATGGCACACAGCGCCAGGCCCTACTAAAGCCGCAGTCTTGACAGCGCGGGTGCATACGTATGATCCCAGCGTTCGGGAGAGGAAGGACTGGCACTCTGAGTCCAGCCAGGGCAAGGCTGCTTCAAAAGAGATTAAATTAGTGAAACGACAGCTGCAGCTGCACCTACGTTGTCACAGTCAGTGTGTCCTCCTGTCTGTGTCTCCACGTGGTGCTCTCTCAGTGAACCTGTTTCCACCTCATCTCTTCTTAAAGAATGCCGTATCCATCGGGCTAAAGGCTTACCCCATGAAGAAGAATGTTCTATTTTACTTGTTTATATCAAGTTAAAAACACAACTAACCTCAAATGTACAACAAGGGTCATCACCCAATTGGGGAGCTATAAGCTGGCCAGTGCCTCAGGACAGCTAACACTGGTCAAGCTCTCATGGCAAATATGTTGGTCTCAGTACTTGACTTACATCACTTCATACTCCCCCCATAACAGTCCTCCTAGGCATAGATTCTTTTGGTATAACTCAGGTGAGGAAACTGAAGCGCTGAGATGTTACAAAGTCTGGCCAAGGTCGCTATGGATGCAGTTTTGTGAGCAAAGCAGACAGCTGGGTCTGAAGGTGAAATCTGGTAAGCTGCATTCTCTCACCATCACATGTCTCTGTTGTGATAGTGACAGCAAGAGGCTATCTCTGATCTTGTGCTCAAGATGGTCTGAACCACATTTCCAAGGGCCCCTGTAAGGTAGAACAAGCCTCTTATGGGCGCTGCGGCCTCCCAGGGTCATCCGAAGGCAGGATGTGCAAGCCACATCTGACTCTCTGCCTGGCCAGGAGCACTGTTTTCAAACGTCCTCTTAGAATCTATCTCTGGGTGTCTGTGATATTCTCGAGTAGATGGAAGAACCTTCCAGAAGCCAGAACATGCTCTAAATAGCCTTTAGGTTTTGGTACAGATCTGAGTAAATATAGAATGTACCAGATGGAACTGCAGAATTCTTAAGAAAGAGTGGATTCGTTTTGAGTTTTCTTAAATTAGGTGAGCTCCCACGTCCAGCTCTCCCAATGTGACATTCTGTGCTATTAAACTTGGTGAGTGGAGCCCAGCTATCCTGAGCTTTATGTGCCAGAAGCCACAGCTCAGAGCACTTCTTCGGGTTAGTTCAGAAGGCTGCTTGTGTATTGGGTGTGTTTTGCAGAAGGAACTGTCTTGCTAGGGATTTATGAAGTTCATGGCTTTTTCTTTGTTGTTTATGTATTATTATTATTATTACTATTATGTTTTTCAAGACTGGGTTTCTCTGTGTAGCCCTGGTATTATTTTTTAGTTAACATACAAAGTCAGGCCCTTTTAATTTTTTTTAGTTTTTATGTGTGTGTATGATGTGAGCCACAGTGCATGTGTGGAAGCCAGGGGACAACTTCTGCAGTCTGATCCCTCCTCCTAGCATGTGGGTCCTGGGAAGGAAACATACGTCACCAGAGCTGCTGCCAGGGCCTTGACCCACTGAGCCACCTTGGGCATCCGTCACAGCTGGTTTTTAGCACATGCTTTTCCTGTCCTAAAATCCCAGCTGATTGTAAAGTGCCTAGAAGTAAGGACAGGCACTGGAAGACTTGGTCAGATGAGATCCCTAAGCCAGCAAGCTTGTGGAGCGGACAGGGTGGGCAGGGCCAGGGGCCTGAGGCTCCTCCTCATGCCTCAGAGCGTCCGCTTACAAGATGAAAAGGGCTCCGAAAGGTGACGACTGCTGCCCAGCAGTATTAACCAGGCAAATTCCGTGCTCTGCGTCTATGCATCTTTACATGTCCCCATCAAAAACCCTGTCACTTTCAAAACCAACTAACCCCCCCCCACAGCTTTGCAGCAGCAGCTAGAGTCACGTCCGCACAGACAGTGATAGTGGAGGCTCATCTTCCTGAGGTTCATGTATATACAATATTACTTGTATAAAACTTGCTTTCTGTTTTTTTTTTTTTTTTTCAGATGAACTGTTCCTTGGCAAACAGCTGAAAACCCCTGACTTAGCTCTGTGATTGGGAAGACGCCATGTTAGCCCTTTGTATTTTATTATCCAGTGTGTACCAGATGATAATACTAAAAAAATAAACATAAAAATAAATAAAATTTTTTGTTTTGTTTTTTGAGACAAGGTTTCTGTGTAGCCTTGGCTGTCCTGGAACTGGCTCTGTGGACCAGGCTGGCCTCGAACTCACAGAGATCCACCTGCCTCTGCTTCCTGAGTACTGGGGTTAAAGGCCTACACCACCATGCCTGACTCAAAAATTGTTTTTAAAGCTCTGACATTTGGTCTGGAGAGATGCCTCGGTGGTTAAAAGTCCTTGTTGCTCTTGTAGAGGATCAGGACTCAATTTCCAGCACCCACTTGGTGCTTCACATCCGTAACCCCAGTTTCAAGGGGAACTAACAGGCATGCACATGATGCATACACGTGTGTACAGGCAAAACAAAAAGATACATGAATAAATTGAAATAAATAAATAAATAAATTGAAAATCAAAAAGCCATTAAATTTACTCAGCAACACAAATAAAATTCAAGTCAACTACAATCAGCTAGAGTGGCTTAAATGAGAAAAGTCTCCCGAACACTTGGATTTCAACACTTCCTGTCACCCCCACATTGGTGGTGCTTGGGGAGGTTATGGAACCTTTAGATGGTAGAGTCTTGCCAACTTGGGGGTTGGGGGCTTTTAGTGTTTGTAGCCTGACCCCACTTCTAGCTGGCCCTCTGCTTCCTGTACGTGGTTGAGATGTGATTTCTCAGCTTTCTGTCCCTACTGCCACGCCTTCCCTGCCATTGTGGACATCTGGCCTTCGGGAGCTGCAAGTAAAATATAAACTTGCTTGTGTTGCCTTTGGTCATGGTATTTCATTACAGCAACAGAAAGTAGCTGCTACTTCCGTCTTCAGCAAGGCTTCCGTGAGGCCATGTCCACTGCAGTCTTGTGTTTACCTTGCTCAGACTCGCATGGTTTCCACAATAACCAAGTAAAATTCGTCTTCTTAGCCCAAGTTTGGCCACTAGGAAGATGGCCTTCGGTAGTGCACCCAACCCCATGCGTTGCGTTAAAAGTCAGGAACTGCATGTGGGCTTGCTAATGAGAACAGCCCAGAGACATAACGTCCTTCCTTACTGAGAACTGCAGAGTGGAGAAACAGCTTGTGCCTTGGCAATGGGGAACAGATGTGCATGATCGGCTACAGCTGACCATGAGAAGGCACCCATCAGTCTGCGATCACTCACTAACATCTCTAGACCAGCTTCCTGGCAAGATGGCTCTTTAGAGAGCAGGTATTATAAACTCAAGCCCTTCAAGGCTCAGGTAGGTGATGGCAGAGTGAGACAGACTGGGGGCAGCACGCCCCGGACAGTGGCAAATTGGAGAGCTGATTTTGAAGCACCAGGCTTGCCAGGGCATGGGAACAAACACTGGAAATGTCCACACTTGGGGACCTGATGCAGGAGGACTGTAGGCCCAAGGCCAGCTGAGCTATGCAGCAGCTAAAACATCTAACTAAATAAGACGTCACATTCAATTAGGGAAGATAAACCCTCAGATTAAAAATTTCACACAGAACTGGGCTGGAGAGATGGCTCAGCAGATAAGACCACTGTCTGCTCTTAGGTCCTCAGTTCAATTCTCAGCAACCACAGGGTGGCTCACAACCATCTATAATGAAATCTGCTGCCCTCTTCCAGCATGCAGGTGTACGTACAGATAGAGCTCTCATATACACATATAAATCTTTTTTAAAAAATGCTCTTCTGCATAGAACATACAAAACCAAAACTGAACCCTAAAGTAAGTTACACAGTGTGGGTAAGTTCATATACAGTAACAAACATGCCAGAGTTCTATTAACTCACTCCAGTTCTCACAGATGTTAACCTGAGAGCCAAAGAAACTTCTGCCTTCAAGACAAGTTAAATTTCACAAATGGTCAACAGGGTCATGGCTTTGATATAATGCTAACAACAAATCCCTTTGGCTTTTTTGTTTGTTTTTGTTTTTTCCAGACAGGTTTTCTCTCTGTAGCCTTTGCTGTCCTGAAACTCAGTCTATAGACCAGGCTCAGAGATCCACCTTCCTCTGCATCCTGAGTGCCAGAATTAAAATTGTGCAACACCACCACCTGGCCACTTTTGGCATTTTAATACAAAGAACCAAATGAAAATAAATGCAAGGCCAGGCATGATGGTGCATGCCCTTAATCCCAGCACTTGGGAGGCAGAGGCAGGCAGATCTCTGGGTTCGAGGCCAGCCTGGTCAACAGAGCAAGTTCCAAGATAGCCATGGCTACACAGAGAAACATTGTCTTGAGAAACCAAGGGAAGAAGAGAAAGAAGGAAAGAAAATCAAAATAAGTGCAATTCTAACAAGCTAGTAAACACATAGTAAGTGTGCATTTCAAAGTTTCTGCCAGAGTTTGGTGTTTGGCTGGGAGGTGACAGCTATTATTAAAATTGAAAAGTATCAGGCTCTCTACAGGCAATAAGATGAAATAAAATAAATTTATCTGTTTTATAAAGATTTAAATCCAAAATTGGAAGGCATGTTTTTATATATAGGGGGAAACACTTCTAGCTAGTAGTGAGGTAGAAGAGAGTCCTCAAATTGTCTAAATTGAGATTCCTCGCCAGCTCTGGCTGACAGGGTGTCTCTTGGTCACGTTTCTCTTCTGAAAAGTAGAGGTTGGGACCAAAGACCCCTGGGCCCCCTCCAGATGTAAGTTTCCCATTTCAGAAATTTCAAACTGGTATCCACCAGCTAGCCACTATCTATCTTGTTGGTTTGTGTGAAAAAAATTTTGAGATTTACTTATTTATGTATATGAGTGCTCTATTGGCATGTACACCTGCATGCCAGAAGAAGGCACCAGATCTCATTATAGATGGAATTGAACTCAGAACCTCTGGAAGAGCAGACAGTACTCTTAACCACTGAGCCATCTCTCTAGCCCAGAAGAGCATTTTTTAAACAAACAAAATAGACTAGACACAGTCAGTGTGTGCTCTTCATATGGCAACAGTATTTTGTTGTGAAACCTTTGATTTAGCCTGCCCATGAGTCGTGCTGACAAGGAGAATGTCCTTCACTGTGGGTTGGAGGTAACAAAACATTTAGAGACAGCCTGGCAGTCCGAGGGGTGGTGAGGGGGTTCCTGAAGGTCGTCTCTGGGGACTCAGCAAGACAGGAGGAGGGCGGAATCCAAGAAAGGCACATGAGTGCTGGGTGGGGGTTGTAAGGCAGCAGGAATATGAATGGCATAGGAAGGAGGGGCAGCTGGCAAGAGTGGGGTGGCCAATTCTTGGATTCCACTTTGTGGCATGATGGCCAATTTGATTGGATTGAGGGCTTTAGAGGAGATTGCTGAAGCACCTTCTGGGTGTGTCTTAGTGTTTCCAGGGTTTAACCCATTGATGGAGAGAGAGCTTTGGCAAGTGGGGTCTCGACAGGGGAGGAGGGTTGTCAGGGTGACATTGACCCTCATTCCTCCCTCTCCTTTTATTCTCTGCTGTCCGACTGCCATGAGGTAGTCTCTGTACCTGCTTCCATGATGCTGTCTGCTGATGGGCCCACAGCACTAATTCCAGATGACCTCGAACAGAACTTGAAGCCAAAATGAATCTTGCGTAGTTTATTGGAGGAATTCTGTCATAGAGATGGGAAGTCTCACCATGTGTGGCACTGTGGAGCCCACGGAGGGTGGTTGGAGGGCCTTTCACTGACCCCAGCATATCATTAAAGGCTCTGAGGTCCTGCTTGCCAGTAGAGGGGTGGGCAGCAGGAACTCCTACCTGGGCAAGCTGGTATGAGCATCAGCTGAGTGAGTTTCTGAAGTCCTCAACATAGTGACTGAAGGTGGAAGAAGACACCATGAACTTTGCTCTTATTATGGTCTGGCCTCAGAGTAGCAGCCATACATAGCTTAGTTTTGAGAGTACAGAGACAGGTCCGCCCTGAAAGACGGCTAGCCTGGGGTTGAAGAGGAAGATGCTCCCTGCAAAGGGACAATGCCCTATTGTTGTACAGCACAAGTCTTCAAGCCAGACAGACACCATCTTCAGGAGGCCAGCTGGGCCTTCATGCAAAAGCTCACACACAGCTCGGCTTGTTGACCATTGAGGTTCACTCAGTAGAGTACTCCAATGCAGTTCTGCCCTAATTGCACACGGCTTGGGGCTCAGGGAAGGACTGGTGAGGGGGAGCGTCACCTGTGCTTCCCTTGATGGGGAGGCGTCATCCTGCCGATGTAGACCTTCCAGGGAAGCCTCCTTAAAGCTTCCCTTTTCCTGCTGGCAACCCCTCATCCATAGACCTTTATGTAAGCTTAATGGAGCAATTCTTCCCTGCTGGGATAATCTTTTTGTGCACTGTGTAAAGGTTGTACGATTCAAGCGCTGACTTCTGTTCTGGAAGAGAGCTGAGTCAGACTTTGGTGCTGTTATCTCTATGAAGCGTCATCACCTGTTTCAGGGTTTTGTAAACATCTTCTCCATCACTTTCTGATTGGTTTAATAAGGAGCTGACCAGCCTATAGCAAAGCAGGAGAGGACAGGAGGGACTTCTAGCGGGGAGATAGGATCTCCGGGAGAGTGTGTGGGGGGGGTGTCGGGAGGAGAGGTAACAAGCCATGTGACAGAACGTAGATAAGAATAAGTGGGTTAATTTCAGTTATAAGAACTAGTTGGGAACAAGCCAAAGCAAGGGCCAAGCTTTTGTATATTAATGAAAGGCCTCTGTGGCTGGTGGGTCAAGACAGTGCAGCCATACTTCCCAAGGGTGAACTTACAGGAGTGAAGTTTGGTTTGTCACTGGATCCTGTGGACAGAGTGCAGATGTCTTGTAGTCCCTGCCATCCCCATGCATCTGGAGAAAGTTCGTGTGCCACTCACAGATCCCCTGTGTTTATGGTGCTGGCATGGTTCCCCTGTAGGTCTGCTTGGATCTTGTCAGTGGTGAGGGAAGAGAGGGTGGCACTGTAATGCCTGTGGCCAGCAGGAAGATTCCCCCTGTAGGTACCTGGTCTCCTGCCCTGGGTTCAGACACTGTGCCCTGCTAGGGCAAGACAGGGTCTCCGTGAATTTGTTGACCAATGAAAATGAAACACTCTCTCTGCCTCAGGTGTGTGCCTTTGCCTTTGGACAAACTGACGGGATACTGTAGAGGAAACAAACTCAGAACAGGTGTTTTGTCTACCAGCTGCCTGGGCATGGGGTGGAGTGTGATGGAGACCAGGGCCCATGGGAGACTCCTTGCTCACTCCATGCAATCCCCCAGGCTGTTTTCCTGCATCTGGGAGACTGTGTCTTCGGATTGGCTGGCCAGAGAGAGCCACCGTGGAGGAGGAATGGTACTTCAGGAACTCTTTTTCTACACCTTCCTTGTATGGCAACAATTGCCGTATAAGGAAGATATATACAACAAAGGTATAGTTCTCCCAAGTCTTACTTGGGGAACTGGTGAGTTTATTGGATTTACTTACGAGCATGAGTGAGCCCAAGGCAGCTGCATCTGAAGGTCTCACTCAATACATAGCTGTGCAGATAGAGCCATCCCCCTTCTTCAGAGTTAACTTCTGACAGCCTTTGAACCCTAGCACCTCTGAAGCGAATGCACTCTCACACACTCACACAGCGCACACAGGGCCACAGGCAAGGTTAGAATTTATATGTAAATGGCACACTCCTTTAATCCCAGAACTTGGGGGGCCTGAGACAGGCAGATCTCTGAGTTAGAGGCCAGCCTGGTCTACAGAGCAAGCTCCAAGTGAGTCAGGGCATCAAAGTGAGACCCTGTTTCAGGGTCTCTCTCTATAGCCCTGGCTGTCCTCGTCTCCCAGTGCTGAGATTAAAGGCGTCCGCCACCACACCCAGCCTGTGTAATGTTAAACAAACAGTTTAAAAAGAAACTGTACAGGGTCTGCAGTCAGGGAAGCTACAGGGCAGCAGGGTGCAGTTCTGAGGCCTGCGCGGCGGCACGTTGTGCCGTGGTGGCTATCATGGATCCAGGAAGCGCTCCTCACCCGAAGAGGTACAAGCATCACTGTTAGTATTTATAGAAAAATTCCAAGCACACAACTCATCTTAAACACAATGAGATTTATTGGATAGAGATGCAGAGAAAGAGGAAAGGGGGGGGGGAGATGCTAGGGGAAGGGGACACCCTGACAGAGAGAGGGGAAGAGCAGGAGAGAGGAAGAGAGCGAGAGCAGGAAGGCAAGAAAGACAAAGTGCCTGGCTGACCCTTTATGGAGCGACCGAACTACACCTGCCAGGTGCCAGGCTCCATTACCTGTCAGGTGACACATGGTGACATCATAGGTTGCTAGGCAACCCAGAAGCAGGCTGCCTTAATACTTAGAATCACACATTCTGTCTGGATGTAAACCAAACAAAGGGGTCTTTACAGTTTCCTGGCGCAGACAGCCTGGTGTATGACTGCCCTAGAAGCTCACCTGTGCAGAGAGAGGTCTCTGCGGTCATGTGACAGGGTATTTGATCCCATTGTGAACCCCGAGATTGTGAACTGTAAAAACCTGTTTCTTGTTTTGTGATGGTCAGCCCTAACACATACCTTTAACCCAAGAGTTTTCTGTTTACTGGAAACAGGTAAGTATGGTGTGGCTCAGCCCTAGCACAGAACTTTAAGAGCTCTCTGTACACAGGATTCAATAGAGTTAACCCTTGGTCAAGGTCAGAACAAGAAACCAGCTGACAGGGGGTAAATAGGGGCGTTGAGTTGAAGGGTATTTAAGACAGAGTGGAGCAGAAGGAGCTCTTTAGCTCTTTGGTTTTCGCTTTTGGCTTTTTCCTCCTGGGCTGGGACGTGAGATGAGAAGGAAGGTCAGCTGGGTGCTTTCTCTGCCTCTCTGAGCTAAATTTTCAGCCCAGCATCTGGCTCCTGCGTCTTTATTGGTAAACTTGAACAATTTGGGATTTTCATTTGTTTATAATAACAATTTTCGTTTTTGTAGAGGCCTGTGTGTCCTGCGCTGGGGGATATGAGCTCAACTCAGGGCAGCAGGCACTGAGAAGGCTGGTTTCTATTCCCGGAACTAAGCTGAGAACCAGAGCTCAGAGCCATGGTTGAACTGCGTGGGGAAGGGCGTGTGAGCCCACGTACCTCGCTCAAGGTCTGAGTTGTAGGCATGGAAATGCCAGCTCTTGGGTTAGGGTAGGTTCATCAACTGCTAGTGGCATTGCCATCCAAGGTCTGAGAGAGGAGTGACTTGGTCAATTCACCTTGTCAATCGTGCAAGGACCCAGAGTCAGATGACTCTCAATTCTGCACATGATAAATGAGTGTGGTAACTACTTTGATTTTGGTGCTTAGAAAGAAGCTACTGCTAGTGATGGCTGAACTGGGCCTTTGAAGGAGCTGGTGATTTTGTTCTCAGACTTGAGTCCTCTCTGGGATATGAGTTCTGTGTACCTTGGGAGAGCCTCCAGTGGGGACCACTTATCTTCTAATGACAAACATCTGATACTGTCACCAACCCCAGAGCTCTCATATCAAAGCCACACAGGCCAGAGGAGGCAGCAGCGGGAGAGGGGTGGCTTTCTGGCGCTGCGTGTGGACCATCTGCCATCTTGCCTGCTCCAATGTACTCCGCTCCCTCTTCCTGAGAATGCACCAAGCTGACTGCATTTCCAGTTCTGGTGAGTAGCCTAGAGCACAGTCTTTGTCCCAGGTCTCAGAGGGCGAGGGTGGCTTCCCACATCTGGATGTTAGTCTTTCTCTCCCCTCCACCTCCCAGGGCTGGGGTTAAAGGCGTGCTCCACCACACCCTGCAGAGAGGGGTTTACGTGTGTCCGTTGTTAGGAACAGCTTACAAAGTGGCACATGGTATGAGCTCTGCATGTTCTTTGCAATGTGAAACCTATTTTTGTGACACATTGAGGTTCAGGAAGCTCAGAGTAGGGTCTTGTAATCGCTTATCATGTGTTATAAAGACTCCCTAGGGGCAAGCACACTGTCCTGCGATCTTCAGATATAATTTCTTGATTCTAAATAATTTTTTGAGACAGGGTCTCATTATGTAGACCAACTAGGCTGGCCTGGAACTCACTGAGATCCTCCCGTCTCTGCTTCCTAAGAGCTGGGACTGAAGGCGTGTACCACCAATGCCCAGCCCTTTTACTTCCTGATTTTTTTCTTTTTAGTAATATTTGGATGATTACTATTTAATGGTTATAGCTTAGTGGTAGAGTGTTTGCTTAGCATAACCAATCCTGTGGGTTTGATCCACAGCTCTGCAATTGAAATAATGAAGTCAGTCTAGTATGAAGTGTTAAAATCTAAGCTAGGTTGGGTGGTTCACACCTATACGCCTGACATTCCAGAGGCTGAGGCAGGAGGCCTTATAGTTCAAGGCCAGTCTGTGGTCACATAGTGACCTCCAAATCAACCAGAACTGTATAGCAAGATATCAGCATCAGAAAACAAACAAACAAACAAAAAACAAGTAAAAACAAACAAACAAATGTGCTTTGTCCATTTGTTCCTCTTACTATTTATGTATTTTTGAGGCCGTATCATTGGGTGCATACTGATTTTAAATTGCTTTATCGTCTTGGTGAATTGTCTTTGTCCCTAATCAAACCCTGTCAAAGTCTCATTGAGCTGGCATTGCTTCCTTTGGTTAGCACTTGCTTCCTGCTGCTTCAAAGCTGTTCATTCCCACCCACACAGCCTTAAGCTTCCTTCATGTGTGTCTGTGGCAAACTGCACAATTGCATCAGGAGTTTAGAACCTTCAGTGTGTCTTTCTGTGTCTGTGGTTTAGTCTACCTTTTTATTGTAATTATTGAAATATTTGCACTTTTTTTTTAACCTAACTATTACAGCAGTTTGCCCACCTTTTCTGGATTTCTTTTTGTTTTTTGAGACAGGGTCTCTCTACATAGCCCTGGCTGTTCTGGAACGCAGAGCTGACCTCCGATTCACAGAGATCCTCTGACCTCTGCTTCCTGAGGTGCTGAGATCAAAGGTGTGCACCACCACAAGGGGCTTGTTTTTGTTTTGGGGCAGTATTGCTAATGTAGCCCTGGCTGGCCTGGAACTTGCTATTTAGACCAGGCTAGCCTTGAATTCAGACTCCAGCTGTCTCTGTCAATTCGTGTTGGGATTCCAGATGTGTGCCATCATGCCTAGCTGTTTTCTGTGTTTCCTTCTAGCCTTCTGGTGTTTAATGTCTGTGGGATAACCCACGCAGAGCAGGAGAGCCCACAGCCTTTCTTTTTGCTCAGGGCCTCAGCTTCCCAATGACATCTAGAGCGCTTCTCTGTTTAGGCCTTGGCTAGGGTTTTCTGTTTCTTCAGTCTGCTCCATGGGTATGAAAGTGGCTCCTTTTGTCAGGTTGGCTGGATTAACAGACACTTAGCATTGGTGAAACTCCCCTGTATGTTTGAAGGGGACAGATTCTAGAGAGAATTGGCATGGGGGACAGTGACCGAGGACAGCCCCAGAATTAATATGGGTGGCACCTTTCAACCAGTGGCCCAGAAAAAGAGTTCTAGGAAAAAGCAGTGTGTGCCTTTGTTGCTTCACGGCTGGTTGGAATCAGTCAGCCACAGCAGCCGATATCAGACCCTGGTTTCTTCAGCGTTCCGGTATGCACTCAATACCAGTGGCTGCTGGGAGCTTCTAGACTATCAGCACCTGGGGAGTGTGGAGGCTTTCAGCTTCCCAGGCCGAGCTTCCGGGTTCTCTGCCTCTCCAGAGCCCTGACAGCCACTGCCAGATTCTTCAGCCCTGTTATGTAAGCCAGCCTGTAAATCTGTATTTGTTTGAGAGAGGTCTGAACTAGCCCGGGCAGCCTCAGTTTAGCACTCATTTATGCGGCTTTAAAAGGCTTTGCACAGGTAGGTGTGGTATAGCATAACTTTTATCCGGATGCTTGGGAGGCAGAAGCAGGTGGATCCCAGTGTACTTTGTGAGAGGGTTTTTTTTTTTTTTTTTTGGTCTTTTGAGGCAGGGTTTCTCTGTGTTTGTAACCTTGGCTGTCCTAGAACTCACTCTGTTCTGTGGGGGCCTGGATTTCGGCTGGGGTCCTGGAATTCGGCTTCCAGATGGAGAACAGGGGTTCTGTTTCTCTCAGGGGCAGCTGGAAGCGTGAGGTCTGAGTGCAATAAACTGGGATGTGGAAAGGTTTTCCACAGAGTGTTGGAGTGTTACAGAGCTCGGGCATTCCAAAGCCTAAGGCAGATACCACAGTGTTATGGCTCTTGGTCAAGCAGCTGCTTTTTGAGCACTCCAGAGGTGCCGGCGAAGGCCCATGCCTGGTGGGCTTGCTTGCAGCCAAGACATAGGCCCAGGAGGGCCAGTGGGCTAGAGGGCAGGCCTGGTGAGACTCAACCTGGTGGAGGGTAAATGATGGATTCTCTGATGGTCTTGAAGTGAGAAAGTGTGAACCTTTATTTGTGTAGAATCAAGGGCAATATAAACCCTGGGCAGAGGGAGGGATTTAGAGGGTGAGTATGTTTGATTCCATGGAGTCAGGGATACTAAAATGGTCCTATCACAGGAAGGAAAATACATAAAAAAAATTATAGCTGCCCCCACCTCCAAGTCCAATTGAAGGTCATTCCTGGCCCACAATCTTTAGCAGGGTGGAGTGTTTCTAGGACTTCCTACATGCTTGCTAGAACTCTTCCCTCATAAGGGAAGGGTCTGGCCTGTAATCTGCCCTGAGGGCTATGTGACCTCCTTTACAAAACCTGGAATCACCCAGATAAGGGGAGACTTAAAATCCCACTGAGAAAAAGGCTATCATCATAGACTGAGCGCAAATCATTGACTATCTGGAAATGACCAACTGACTTCAACCTTTTCCAGCAGAGCCCCTCAACTATGTAGACCAGGCTGACCTCAAACTCAAGAGATCCACCTGTCTCTGCCTCTCAAGTGCTGGGATCAAAGGCATGCGAAGCCGCTGCCACGACCACCCAACACAGCATAAAATCTTTACATTAAGGCCTAGGAGAAAGGTTGGAGTGAATGCTCAGTGGTTAGACACTTGCTTTGCTTCCAGAGGACCTGAGTTCAGTTCCCGGCACCCACATAAGGTGGCTCAAAGGATCCAATGCCCTCTTCTGGCCTTGTGGGAACCTGCACACGTGTCTCTGTCTCTCTATCACACATACACACAAATAAATCTAAAAAAGGATTGGGAGAAATTATCATTTTTTTCTTCTCCTTTGTTTTGTTCTTCAAGACAGGGTTTCTCTGTATAGCCTTGGCTGTCCTAGACTCTCTTTGTAGACCAGTCTGTCCTCAAACTCACAGGGATCTGCCTGCCCCTGCCTCCCAAGTGCTGGAATTATAGGCATGTGCCACTGTGCCTGGCGGGCAGAAAATTTCTATTCAGAGCAATGTCCTTGATGTAGCTAAACTGGCTTGGAACTTCTCATCCTGCTTCCGCCTCCAAACGCTGGGGTTACAGGTGCATGCCACCATGCCTGGCTGGAGCTTCAGTTTCTTCTCTACCACCTTTCTCGGCACTCTTTTCTTTTCCTTGTTGTTTGAGATGGCGTCACATGTAGGCCAAGCTGGCCTCAAGCTCAACTGTCACACTATGTAATTGAGGATGACCTTGAACTCCTGAGTCACCGAGCCTGGTTCACACTTCCCTTTTCTCTCTACCCTCCATTGGCATTTTCATTTTCTATTTCTGTCTTACTCCTCTTCCTTCTAAGAATCTTCTTCCTTGAGATCTCCCATCCACTGATTTGTGCCTTGTGTCCATTCTGCCCTTACTCTCTTTATTGTACCCTGAACTTTCAGCTGTGTTTCCCAGTGAGCTGAGCTGAGCTTTCTGCTGGGTCCTTTTCTACAATACTCCTTTGCCATTGTTGTGTGTTGCTAATATCTCCCCCGACCCTGCCTGCTCTGCTTAGTCGTGTGGTTCTGATGTTCTGGCATAGCTGGTAGTGTCTCCTTTAGTCCTGCCCCGGTGCGCTGGGCACTTGCCTTTACATACCGTTCTTCAGAGGCGCCAGCTATGGAGGCTGGTACACTGGTGTGGGTGGGTGAGCCTAGACTATCCCTGTGGGGCAAAGCCTGTTTTCCCTCGGAAGGGAGACTAGGTCAGGCTACAGGGCAAGGATAAAGGTTGGCATTATTCTCAGGGGTCAAGTGGTCTAAGCAAGGCCATTATGGAATTATGGGGCCAGGGCTGACTACTCTGACTCTCCACGGCTGCCCGCTTCAATGTTCTTGCCACACTAAGTCCTAGCTATGGGAAGTGTAAATTTGCTGGATCATTTACATTCCCTGGAGCTTGGGAAGAGGGAGGTGAGTCTCCAGCCCATATACACTTGTAGGTGTGATTGGCCTGGGCCTGACCCCTCTCTCCATTTCCTCGGTGGCAGATGAAGGGCCAAGGGGAACAGTGGCCCTGGCTGATATGTCACAGCTTCCTTCCTCCTTCCTGATGTGTCTGTCTTTGCTCAAGGGTCATGTCCTCATTTGATGAGTGTTAAGATTAAAACAGAAAATTCTACTTCCACCTTG
The DNA here is from genome assembly GCA_028658305.1 of Pachyuromys duprasi. Taxonomy (NCBI): domain Eukaryota; kingdom Metazoa; phylum Chordata; class Mammalia; order Rodentia; family Muridae; genus Pachyuromys; species Pachyuromys duprasi. Next base: position 5,889,929 of record CM053765.1, read on the forward strand.
TAAGTCTCTGAGGATAGAAAAAAAATCAGGTCACAGGGTCTCGATAAAATGCAGGGTAATTAAGGTTTAAAGCACACACCTTTCTGCAGATGGTCTGGAGCTTGAACGAGAGGCCATGAGCCGACTGGGTCCTGACAGTCTGAAGATGCGGCCTTTGCAGAATGCGGGCACCAACACCCTCCCCCACCCTCACTCCCACCCTCACCCCCACCCCCGAGAAAAGCTGCCTGACCTTGCCATCAAGCTTTTCTGCTTCGGAGAATAACATTTAAATTCATCCCAGTACTTCCTCAACTGCCCGGGAGACACCCTCGTTCAGGTGGGGAATCTGGGTCAGCTGTTCATCAACTTGCTATTTGCTCAAAGAGGTTCACAGCCCAGGCAGCAGGCAGCGGGTTGTCAGGGTGTGCTGGGTGGCAAGGGTGGGCCTGGGCAAGGATTTGGCCACAAGCGTAGGCTTTTTTTTTTTCCGGGGGGCGGGGGGGAGGAGGTTGGGATTCAAGATAGGGTTTCTCTGTAGCCTGAGCTGTCCTGAAACTCTCTCTGTAGTCGAACTCGAACTGGCCTCGAACTCAAGAGCTCTGCCTGCCTCTGCCTCCTGAGTGCTGGGATTCCAGGTGTGTGCCACCACTGCTGGCTCAAGCTTAGGCACTGGATGTTTTTGCTGTTGTTGCTGTTTTACTTTATGGTGAATTTTATTGTTTATTTATTTTTGTTCCTGAGATAGAGCTCATGGACTCTATAGAGCATGGGCTAGTAGCTGAGGATGACTTTAAGCTTCTGATCTTCCTACCTCTTTCTCCCAGGCATCGGTGCAGCTGTGCCCAGTTTACAGAAATGCTAGACCCCAAGCCCAGAGATTCATACAGGCAAACACTATCAACTGAACTATGTCCCCAGCCCACTCCCCTTTTTTGACAAGGTCTTTCTGTGTAGCCCAGGTTGTCATTGAACATTTGTCCTTCTTCACTTGCCTATTGGATGTAATAAAGAGCCGACAGCCAATATCTGGGCAGGGAGTGGAAGGTGGAGCTTCCAAGAGAGAAAGATACTGGGAAAAGCAAAGGTGGGAGATTCACCAGCAGGACTGAGGTGAATGGATGGATATGAGCAGAGGTAGATCTGACCATGTGGTGGGACATAGTGCTATGTTTAGCTGGGTTCAGCTCTAGCTGGCTGGAAATCTGCCCAGCTAAAAGGCCTAAGGTTTAGAATATTGTGAAGCCTCTGTGTCATTATTCTTCGTTCCGATGGTGGGTCTGAAAGCCCCAATATACCCAATGTCTTTCTTCCAGAAAATTGGCTCCTATTCATAGGATGTCACTATGCAGTTGACCCCTGGTAAGAGGCCCAGTTGTGTGACCTCAGACCCCTGTCTTCTGCTTGGTGTTTTCAGGCGTGAAAGTGTGTATGCACATCTTTAGTGGGTCACAGGAGTTTGAGAAAGCTTTAGAGGGCTCTACCTTGCACTCTTCCGTGTGTGCTATGGTGAGGTGTGGATGCAGCCACATCTGTCTTCAGACAGAGGACTTCTGAAGTGGGAAGAGTCACTTGGGCTCATTGCTCCTTGCTTATTGGCTACATCAGTCCTAGCTGGATCCAGACTAGCTGCTCACTCTAGAAGGGCCCAAGAAAACCTTCCCCCGTGTGGTCCAGACACAGACCAGCTTTGGAGTCTCAAGATCTGACCACACTGCTCCAGAGCCAGGCCTCAGTGAGCACTCATCCCAGCTCCCACTCTCAGGTCTGAGCCTTGACCTCAGGGATCCTCAAGGATGCTCTTCACTCTAATCAAGAATGGGGTAGCTGTGCGGAGGGGGATGGCACACACCTTTGATCCCAGCACCCAGGAGGCAGAGGCAGGCAGAGAGAAGCAGGCATGAGGCCAGCCTGGTCTACAGAGTGAGCTCCAGGACAGCCAGGGCTACACAGAGAAACCCTGTCTTGAACCCTCCCTCTGCCCCCTCCCCACGAAAAAAGAATGGCTTAGCCCCATTGGTAGTTTCTCCTTTCCTCTGGTGTGAGGCAGTAAAGAAGGAGGGACCAAGGCTGGTGGGTGGATGTAGACTCATTCTGTGTGGTCGTGGGGGGGTGTGGGAACCCCACTTGTTCATATTCCTAGGTGTGTCATTTCCCAGTGTTGATGCAGTCTCTTGTTTGCTTTGTGAATGTGGAGGACAGAGGTTGATACTGGGTGTCCTCCATCCATCTCCACCACGTATGTTTACCTATATTTTGGATACAGTATCTCTCACTAAACCCAGAGCTTCCTGATTTGGTAAGATTACCTATCCAGCAAGCCCCCAGGATCCTTCTGTTTCTACCTGGCAGCTCTGGGTTTACAAGTGTCCACTGCCACATGTGACTTTTTATGTGGGTGTGGAGATCCAAACTCAGGTCCTCATGAGCCATTTATTTACTTATTTATTTATTCACATCATAGTAAGGTATGTCTTGGTATATTCTGTTGTTAACTGCTGAGCCAGCAGTGACCTAAATGCTAACTAACAGATTCTGGTATTGTTGTTGCTATTGAGGAATCTCCTGTCTCAATGTGTAAGAATCCCCAGTTCTCTCTGACTGGTTAATAACGAAGGTGAAGAGCTAGTATCTGAGCAGGAAAGTTAGGGTCAGACTTCTGTTTCAAGTCTGAGGGTCCCAGGTGGAGGGCGAAAGAGAGAGAGGAGGAGAAGGTTGCTGGGCCACGAGGAGCGAAGGGCCATGAGGACAAAGATGGAGCAGGCTCTGAGGCAGGACTAGATGGCATGGGGGACATGGCCAGGAAGTGGCCAGGCTAGTATAGATGGGTCAGAACAGATCAACAGCTGCCCCGTTATGGTGCTCAGAGCTTATTAATATACAGCAGGTATCTAGAGTGGGCACAGAAAAAAATCCCAACATTTATTTATTTTGGTTGTTTTGAGACAAGATTTCTCTGTGTAGCAGAGCCCTGGCTGTCCTGGACTGGCTTTGTAGGCCAGGCTGGTCTCAAGTTTAGAGAGTCTCTGCCTCCCATCGGGTGGGCCTTGTGCCACCGTGCCCAGATGCTTCATTTATTTATTTATTTATAAGACCTATTTTATGTATATGAGTACTCTATTTGCATGTACACCTGCATGCCAGAAGAGGGCATCAGATCCCTGTATAGATGATTATGAGCTACTGTACGGTTGCTGGGAATTGAACTCAGGACCTCTAGAAGAGCAGATGGTGCTCTTAACCTCTGAGCCATCTCTCCAGCCCTTCCTACTTGTTTCTTATTTTATGTATCTGAGTGTTCTATCTGCATTTACACCTGCCAGAAGAGGGAATCAGTTCACATCATAGATGGTTGTGAGCCACCACGTGGTTGCTGGGAATTGAACTCATGACCTTTGAAAGGGCAGACAGTGCTCTTAACCACTGAGCCATCTCTGCCGCCCTCCCTACTTGTTTTTAAAGAACATTGTTTGTTATGGAATTGTGTTGGACATTCACAGGAGCACAGCCAGCAGACTCACTGAGTGAGACCTTTGGTTGACCCTTTGGTTGCCATGGTCACCTTCATCTGGTCTGGCTTGTCATTGAGCCCTCTCGCACATATAGCCCCAACTACTCTCAGGACTGAAGCAGGAGAATCAAGCCCCGTCTGGACTTGGAAACTAGCCTCAGAAACATAGTGATACCACAGACCGATTTTTAAAAAGCAATGTAAATAAGTAGGTGTGCTTCAAGAAGAGCCGTTCTCTTGAGTGATAGCACTGCTGTGGTTGGAACTTGTTCTGTAGCCCAGGCTGGCCTCGAATTCAAGATCCACCTGCCTCTGCCTCCCAAGCGCTGGGATTAAAGGTGTGCGCCACCACCACCCAGCCAGGTTCTTCATTCTTATCATCACCCTGGCTTTCTAGAGCCACAGGGTCCTCGGTGTTTTCTCCTGTTTAAGTTGTTTGAAAACAATTTGCATAAGCTATAGAGCTGGCTCAGCAGTTAAGGAGGAGAACTGACTGTTTTTGCAGACAACTTGGGTTTAGTTCCCAGCTCCCACATGGAACCTCACAACCCCCTTTAACATTTGTTTAAGGCATTCTGACCCCTTCTGGCCTCCATGGGCATTGCACATATGTGGTACACATACAGATATGCAGACAGCACATTTGTACATACATATATACATTTAAAATCTTAAAAAAAATCAAAATAATAAAGAAGTAAAATTGAGGGAGAGTGACAACTGGTGTCACTGGGTGTCTTAAAAAGAATGTGAACATTTCAGGGCTGGAGAGATGGCTCAGAAGTTAAGAGCCCTGGCTGCTCCTCAGAGACTCTGGGTTCAATTCCCAGCACCCACATCAGGGAGAGCACAAGAAATCTGATGTTTTCTTGTGTCTTCACAGATGCCTACACTGATACGCACATATCCACACACATCTACAAATGATTAAAAATGAAATCTTTAAAAAAATTAAATAACAAAAGAATACGAACATTTCAAACCCACCTTAGTACTCCATGTTTGCGGCTTTGAAAGCCGCGTCCTTTGAATGTGCTTGTCCTTGACTCGTAGGAGCCCAGGGCACGCCTCCTGTATTGATCCCAGGCCACAGCACACTTCGGTCTAGCTCAGCCGTGTATTAGCTCTGTCAAATGTGGTATCTCGGAGAAGCTTTTGGAATCTTTGGCTATAGTTCTGTTGGAGGCACCATTCTTCCTGTTTCACAATCAAAATGTTTTTCCTTTGAAGATTATTTGTATTTATTATCCTCCCTCACTCCCACCAATCCCCCCCTTTTGAGACAGGGTTTTTCTGGGTAGCCTGGCTGCGTTGGACTCACTTTGTAGACCAGGCTGGGCTTAAATTCACAGAGATCTGCCTGCCTCTGCCTCTCTGTATTCTGGGATTAGAGGTGTAAACCACCACCACCTGGCTCCAGGCCCTTCTTGACATAGGCTGGGGTCATCTGGGAGCAAAGAACTGCAGCTGAGAAAATGCTCCATCAGATTGGCCCACAGGCGAGTCCAGAGGGCATTCTCCTGGTTAATGCTGGATGGAAGGGCCCAGCCCGCCGTGAGGAGCACTACCCTGGGCAGGTGGTGCTGGGTTAGATAAAAAGCAAGCTGAGCAAGCCCCCAGAAACAAGCCAGTGTGCAGCTTCAGTTTCCACCTCCAGGTTCCCTTCTCAAGTTTCTGCCCTGACTCTCCTTATGACAGACAATAAGATATAAGATGAAACCCAACCCTTCCCCCAAGTTGTTTCTTGATTGCTTTTCACAGAAGGCAAACTAGAACCAAACTGGCACACACCCGGACACAAACACAAGCATTAACTGGGGTGCTGCTGTGAAGACCCTGACCGTTGTTCTGGGAGGGGCCTGCGGACGAATTTCAGAGCTCAGAGCTGGAAAAGTCCTTGAGCTCTCGGACTGTTCTGTGGGAGCCGGGAAGTACGGTTGCGGAGGGCAGAGCAGATGGAGGCCTGGCTTGCAGAGTTTCAGAGGGACATTGGAGAGTCCCTTAATGACTTTATCGAGGTTGTTCTGGTGATATTTTTGGATTAAGAATCTGTGGTTTCCAGTTAGCTGGGGCCGAAGAATCAGCTGTGACTAACCCGAGACCAGCATCACTGAAATGAAACCTTTGCATCTTGTGTACATTAAGTTCCATCCCTGGAAGGTGGAGGTAAAATGCTTGCTTTAAATGGGCCTCATGCTTTTGTGATTTGAGGGATAGAGGAGAATTTGGCCATTGTTTTAGGACTTAAGACCTATCCCATGTTCTAGAGAGATGGCTCAGAAACTAAGAGCATCTACTGTTCTTCTGTGTCTGGTTCACAGCACTTATCTGGTACCCGACCCCTGTAACTGCACCTCCAGGGGGATCTGATGCCTTTAGCCTGTATAGGCACCAGCACTCAAGTCACATACTCCCCCCCCCCCCACACACACACGTTAAAAATAATCTAAATAAACCTTTACAATGGATTTTAATTTTTACGTGTATGAGAGTTTTCCTGCATGTGTGTTTGTGTGCTGTGTGCATTAGGTGGCCACAGAGGCCAGAAGGTGGCAGGAGATGCCTCAGTGCTGGAGCTAGAGATGGCTGTGAGCACTGTGTGGGTGCTGGGATTGGACGGAGGCCCTCCAAAGAGTATCCAGTTCTCTTAACCACTGAGCCAACCCCCAACCAGAACAATAAATAGTGTTTGTTTGTTTTCAAAACAGAGTTTCTCTTTGTAGCCATGGCTGTCTTGGTACTTGGTTTGTAGATGAGACTTAACTCAAATTCAGAGATCTGCTCACCTCTGCCTCCCACCTGACTAAAATAAATCTTTAGAATGCATTTTATATTCCTAAATGTAAACATTAGGGAATGTTTTTACAGCTATTCAATTGCATTTAAAGCAATTACACATACAAGTAGGGAGGGCTGGAGAGATAGCTCAGAGGTTAAGAGAACTGGCTGCTCTTCCAAAGGTTCTAAATTCAATTCCCAGCAACCGCAGGGTGACACAGTGGCTCACAACCATCTCTAACAAGATCTGGTGCCCTCTTCTGGTGTGTAGGCGCATATGCAGGCAAAGTATTGTATAAATAATAAAGAAAAAGCAATTACATATACAAAATGATTTAAGAGTTTTTATTTGGAACAATTGGTAAATGAGACTGTACTTGTAAAGTGTTTATATCAACTGAACTTATAAACAGCACTAAAAAATGTATGTTTTGAGACAGGCTCCAACATGAAATCCTCCTTGTTGGCTATTTACTGGACTCCAAAGGTGTGGACTCCCTCTGCAAACTTCGTAAGCCCTCGAGGCAGGTCAGTGGTCAGTCCCCGACCCCCAAGGAGCTCCAGAAGCTAGGCCCCAACCCTCAGATTCCCTAACTGCCCTAGGGCATTTCTCCAACAGCCGTAACAGTCATTCCAAGCTGTGAGGTAGGAGCGTGCCTAGACCTCACCCTGCAAGAAAAATCCCACCAATCCCTGAACAGGAAAACCCACCAATCCCTGGAAATCCCACCAATCCTCACCCTGAAAATCCCTTCTTTCCTCCCCTACCCCCCAAAGCCTATATAAGTGCAGTTCCTATGTAAGTTCAGTTCCCTCCTGTCTTCTCCCGGGAGCCCATGCAGCCTCCCTGGATTCCTCCCTCCCAATAAATCTCTTTTATGAAATTTGCTACTTGGTGTGACTCTCTTTTCCAGAAGCCAAGAAGCAAAGAAGGGAAGAAATGGAGTTGGCCTGAGGCTTCTGACCTCAGCTCTGCCAGGGACACCCTCCCCTGGGAGTTGCCTTGCTATGGAGGAAGCAGAACTGTTACACTGTAGCTCTCCAGCTCAGCCAGGGATATCCGGTCTCGGAGCAGTAGACTCGGCTAAGGAGGCTTCCTCTCAGATCTGTGCGGTTCCTGGGTCCCGTCCCAGGATACCCTTCCAACAGGACACTCTCCCACTTTAGAGCTAGGTAGTTCCTGGGCTCCGGAGTCCCAGAATACACTGCCATGCCAGCAGGCCCACCAACACTCCTGTCTCAGCTTCGGAGAGCTTGTGTTACAAGTTTGTATCACCTCATCTGCATAAATTATTCCTACATGTGTGAGTAGCTGTACATGTGTTTTTCGACCTCTGGGTCACAACCCCCTGGGGTCACATATCAGATGTTTACATAACAGTAATCATATCAGATTCCTAACAGTAGCAAGATTACAGTTACAAAGTAGCAAAAAAATAATTTTCTGGCTGGGGTCACCACAGCATGAACTGTGTTAAAGGGTCACAGCGTTAGGAGGTTGAGAACCACCGGATTAAAGGCACAGTGGCGGTTTTATCACATCAGTGTTGGGGACACACTCCATTATGTGCAGTGGCTCTCTGTGAACTGTCTTGAAAGCTGTAAACTATTTAGAGGCGTTTCCTTTTGATGTATTTTGGTCTTCGGCTCTTGGGCCCAGCTGGCAGAATTAGATTACAGAAGCTTTGGCCCCGTACTTCCTGCTTCCTGTTCTGCTGTGATGTCCGGAGTCCCTGTGTGCTCCTGCTGCTGTAAGCACACCTTCCCCACGGTGATGGGCTAAAACCATTCCTCAAACCCTGATCCCAAATAAAACTCCCTTCTTTCTGTCTAGTCTTTTGGAACCAGTGATGAAAAAGTAACAGCTATCACTCTTTCAAGTAGTTATCTGTTTTAACTGAGGCCATAGATCTGCTTGAATGACCAACTTGAAACCATTTAGCATAGTGTCCGAAATGCTTCCAGTGGGTCTGATTGTCAAGTCTAGCCCCAGAACCACCTAGACTAGAGTGTTTGCCTCATGGCATCCTGCTTCCACAGCCAGTTCTCATTAGCTGTTGGAACTGGGTGTAGAAAGATGTTGAGCCAAACAGTACAGGTCGGTAACCCAGCATGCGGGAAGGTGAGGCAGGAGAATTGCCACAGCTTCAAGGCCAGCCTGGTCTAACACAGGGTCTTCTAGGCTGGCCAGGGCCATATGTCGAAGGCTTATTATTTCAAAAGATGGCAGACAGAAATAGAAAGCACAGTCTGGCAGGTGTGGTGGGATCCCTTCTAATCCCAGTACTTAAGAAGCTGAGACACATTCTGTTTGTTTTGTTTGTTTGTTTGTTTGTATGGTTGTTCAGGAAATCCCTGTGTAGACCAGGCTGGCCTTGAACTCCGAGATCCTCCTGAGTGCTGCGATTAAAGGCATGTAACACCATGCCCGGCTCTGAGGCAGCCTGAGGCCAACCTGAGCTACATAGTGTGTTTGAGGCAGTCCTGTGTAACATAAAGGTATGTCTCATGGATCCCAAACCAAGGCCAAACAAAAGATGCAAAGTCCAAATTAATGCCCCGTGGCTGGGGCCGCTGGGACAGGCTGTTCCCAGATAAGGTCCTCCGGCCCCCAGGATGCACAAGGGGAGGTCTCAGGCCCTTCTAGCTGAGCACACAGGCTCCACAGGGACCGGAGCCACACACTGCTCTTTGGTTCAGTATGCCTGGTGCACACTGTCAGGCCTTGGGCATCCTGAGGAGGTCTTGGCAGAACTGAGCTATCAACACTGTGACGAGCAGGCCCTGCGGCCTAGCAGAGTGGGAAGTGTTACGTACTGTGCCAACCCGCTGGTCCCTGGTGACTCTGGAGAAACTGGAATCGGGGGTAAAAGGGCACCCTCAGGACCTGGCCTGTGGATGTGCTAGGAAAGGCGGCCACAAGCAACTTGAATGTTTGTACTGGATCCTGAAATGCTACCCTGGGCTATTCAGTGTTGTGATTTGTCATGAACTTATCCATTATTTTTTATTTTTAAAAAAGTCTAATGGTTTCTTTTAAGTGTTTGAGTGTGTACGTGCACCATGTGCATGCCTGATGCCTAATCAGAAGAGAACATCAAATCCCTCGGAACTGCAGTTAGAGATGGTTGTGAGCCACCGTGTGGTTGCTGGGACCCGGGTCCTCCGAAAGAGCAGCAAGTGCCTTTAACCTCCGGTTATCTCTCCAGCCCCAATGGTCCGCTGTCATTATGAATGTCAACACAGGAAGTTCCAAACCAGTGGAACCCCTGTCCCGCTGCTGCCTTTCCCATTTTCACGTGTGTTTACACAGAGACAAGTCGTTAAAGTGCACAGTTCCCTGGGTTTTAGCACATTGTCCAAGCTGGCTGTCATTTGTCAATATAGGATAGAAAGGGAGCCAACCTAAACTTTTTGAGGTCATTTTGGCATGCTGGGTTCTACTCCCTGTAGGTCTGTTGTTTGATGGGGTCTCCAGGGTACCCTTGTTTGAATACCATATGTTGGGGGTTGGTCTGTGCTATTTATTTGAATGCTAATTACTATCCCCAAGATGTGGTCACACCCCAGGAAGGCACATTCTCAGTTACCTTGTTTTTGTTTTTGTTTTCTTTTTGTTATTTTGTCTTTTTTTTTTTCCCCAGAGCTGAGGACTGAACCCAGGGCCTTGTGCTTGCTAGGCAAGCGCTCTGCCACTGAGCTAAATCCCCAACCCCGTACATTCTCACAGTACACCAAGTGATGTTGTGTAACTTTGCTCCCCAGTTATCCCTGATTGGCTAATAGAGTTGCTCACAGCCTGGCTGGGCAGAAGACAGGTAGATGGAATTTAGGCTGGGGAGACCACAAGAAAGAGGAAGGAAGAGGGAGAGGAAATGTAGCAGGGGGAGAGGAAGCTGAGAAGGAAGTCACCATGGGCAGAAAAAGGGAGGAATGTTAGTATTTAGGCAGCGTGCTTCTGGGTTGCCTAGTGACCTATGATGTCATCATGTGTTGCCCACCAGGTAGACGTGCCTGTGAGGTTCAACTGTACAGGAGCTGTAAATGGATCCCTGCCTCTTACCTCTCTCTCTTGCTTGTAACCTCTTGCTCTTACTCTCTCTTGCTTTCTCCCCTTTCTCTGCCGTGGCATTCCCTTTCTTCCCCCTATCATGTCTGTCTCTCTCCTTTTCTCCCTCTCTCTATCTCCATCCAGTAAACCTCTTTCATATAAGATCTGTTGTGCGCATCATCATTTTAAATTATGAGCTTGTGGTCATGAAGACAGAGTGATGGTGCAGATCTAGCCCAGACAGGATGACTTCTTGGTAAGTAACTTGAGATGTGTAGCTAGGAGACAACCAAATAGCTTAGAAGGTTGATATCTGCCTAGCTTTAGTACGTTAAGCTTATAAAATAAGTTATGGTCTCTGTGTCAATTATTTGGGAACTAGCTAGACTAGAGAGGCCCTCAAGAGTTTAATAAAAATACAACTATTTATTAGTCAGGTTCTTATACCCCAGGATGGCCTGGAACTCAATATATAGACTGGGCTGGCCTCAACCTCAGAGATCCACCTGCTTTGCCTCCTGAATGCTGGGATTAAAGGTGCATGCCACCACTGCCCACGTTAAAAACAACTCTTTAAAGAACATGCACGTCACATGAGATTTGTGTACTTCGTGTCATGCAGAGGACCCCAAGCTGCCGCTCCATTTATTCCACATAGCTCTCAGTACTCACGGTGTTACTCGAGCCTTTGAATGTGAGGCACTGTCTTCTCAGGAGCTTAATTTTCTGTTGTCAGTTCTCCCCTTCCAACTTCACATGGTTCTAGCGACTGAACTTAGGCTGCCAGTCCTGGATGGCAAGTGCCTGTATATGCTGGCTATCTCATTGGCCCCTGCTATATACATTTTTAAGTTTTTTTTTTAAAAAGATTTATTTTTATTATGTGTACATGAATGTTTTGCCTGCATGTATGCATGCGCAGTGACCACAGAGGCCAAAAGAGGGCATCGGATCTCCTGGAGCTGGTGTTAGAGATGGCCCTGCAAGAGCACCAAGTGCTTTTAAGCTCTCAACCATTGAGTCATCTCTCCAGCACCCCCATGATATATATATGTATGGGTGTGTATATTACTTATTATTATATATACTCAGAAGGCAAATGCAGGCAGATCTCTGTGAGTTCAAGGCCAGCCTGATCTACAGAGTGAGTTCTGGGACAGCCAGCGCTACACAGAGCAACCCTGTCTCAAAAAACAAAACAAAACAAAATAAATAAACCAACCAACAAACAAAAACCCAGGAACCCGCAGCCCCACGCCTTCCTCTGACCCCCAGGTTCTGAGTACCTGTTTCTTCTGCTAGAGGCTTTTGTCTTGGCCTCTGACGGGAGTGGGCTGGGGAGAAGAGGCAGGCTACTGCCGTCAGCTTAGAGGTGCTGGCATGAGGCTGGCATGCCTAGGGAAGACGCCCCTCCTCTGCGTGTTCTCCGCCTGTCCCGGCGGGACCCCAGGATCACTGAGGACAGATGACTCCTGTCTCAGTGGCCTTTGATGCACGGCTGCAGCCAGGGTTGTCCGGAATAAAGCAAGATGGGCTTTCTAGGGCTGTGGGACAGCATCCACCCTAGAGAAGCCCCGAGTTGGTCTGGTGGGGAGAGTAAACATTCCTAAAGAGATTACTGTGGCAGGAGTTCTTCTAGCAAGCATGGGGTGTAGACAATTCATCCTCCCACGAGGAAATGTCGACACCAGCTGTGGAGGTCTTAGGAAGCACAAGGCTCTTAGAAAACAAGCTCAGTGTCTGTGCTAACACTCTGGTGCCGGCTAGACTCTCGGTGGCGCGTGCTCATTTGCCTTCCCTCGCTTTGGCTCTGCAGATCCACCCTGTGTGGCGTCTCAGCAGGGGGACGGTGTCTCCACTGTGCGGTCAGGATCTCCTGCCTGCTTAATTGCCCCTCGGGCCTGAGTCAGCACTGCCTCTCCTCCCATGTGGCTGAAGCTGGCCTGGAGTCTACTATGTAGACCAGGCTGTCCTTGAACTCACGGAAATCCACTTGCCTCCATCTCCCAAGAACAGAGAACGAAGGTGGGCGCCACCATGTCTGACCTATCTGAGTCTCTTAATGCATTCCTTGACTGTACTGACTGACAGGCACCTTTGCCCTGTCTGTGAAAGTTGTAATTTCTTCTTTAGAGTCTGTGCTCTTGGGCCTGTGTCAGTACTTCTTAAAACTACACATGAGCGAGCACGTGTGTGCACATGTACACCATTGTACTCTTGTCAAGGTCAGAGGATGATTTGGGGCAGTTGGTCTTCACTCTCTGCCATGTGCATCACTGGACTGGACTCAAGTAGTCGGTCCTGATGGCTAATGTCTTACTGAGCCATCTTGTTCCAGGATGAAGTGTTTTCTTTTCAGCTGCTTGTTTTCCTGGTGAGAGTAGGAGCATCAACAGTCACTCCCATGTGCTCCGCCCAGGAGGACCTGTTTAGCAGCCCTGTCCATGTCCCCACTCTCCACCACACACGCTCCTGTTCCTTCTCCCTGGTGTTGCAGCGAGGCTCAGGATGGTGTTCAAGTTAGCTAGGCTGCTGCTGGTTGGAGGGAAGTGGTCACTTGTTCTGCAGAGGGTGCCCACAGCTGCCTACCCTGCCAGGCCTGCTGGCAGACTCACTAGTGGTGCCATGGTATTGCCCATGTTCAGCAGAACAGCCTGCTTGTGTGTCCCGGAAGTGCACACAGCTGTTCCTCAGATAGCACTGTTTCCCAGGCACAGTGTGCACGCTCGGTGCTCAGGTGTGCTGAGGCCCCAGCAGAATGCTGCATGCAGCTGACCACGTGCAGAAATCACAGGCACTGTCGGGTGTCCAGGGGTAACCTCTCTCGAGACTACACAACACTGGGCAGCTGAGTCCAAATATGGGACGTAGGGAGAGGGTGGTCCCTGGCACAGTCTGCTGAGGCCACCAATGTCATCTGTGACAAAGGCAGTACGTAGGTTGTGAACTTGCCCTCCGTGGCCATGTCTGTTTCTATGTGTGATGCATGAGGAACAGAGAGTCCTGCTTTATCACTCTCTACCCTGTTCCCTTGAAGTGTGGGTTTTCACTGAAGCACTTCATTAGGTCAGGCTGGACGGCCACCAGTTCCCAGCATTAACCTGTCCCTGCCCTCAGCACTGGGGTTACAGGCACACACAACCATGTTCAGCATTTACATAGATGCTGGGATTTGAACTCATACTTGCAGGATAAAGATTCTTACCCACAGAGTCAGCTCCCCACAACTGCTCATTGTCTCAGCTTTTGAGTGGCTGGGTCTCAGACACCCCATTTTAAGACAGAACCAAAGCGCTTAGAATCCAAGTATTATAACTTGGGCAAACACAGATTCTGACAATTCTGAAGGGGACTCCAGTGACATTCTGGCCACATTGTCCTTCTAAAGGGAGAACTGAGACTGAGGGAGTCCTGCAGAGAAGTGACTCCAACACTCAGCCACCCCTCCCTGGCTCACCCATGATGGCATCTGTGGGTGTAAGGTAAGTGCTAACAGCTACCTGGCTGCTAACCCCAGCATCATATGTTGATGGCTTGTGGGCCTGGCCCAGCCCAGAAGCAGGCATTCCTGTGCCATTTTACCCAGACTGAGGATTTCACATGTCGACCATGAACTGGCCTCACTTGGGCTCTTACCATCCAGATGGCCGCCATCCCCACACAGACGTGCTCTGTGTCACAGTTTTCTGCATTTTGTAGGCAAGAAGGGCAAGGATTCACAAGTATAAGCTGGGCTTTGTAGCACACGTCCACAATCCCACCATGTGGGAGATGAAGTGGGGAAGATTAGGAGCACAGACCACTCTGGACATCACCCTGACTTAAAAACCACCGGCCGAGGGCCAGACAGCTGGCTCAGGAGGTTGGAGCCCTGGCTGCACTCCAGAAGACCTCAGTTCAATTTCCAGCAACCACATGGTACCTCACAACTGCAATGTCAGTGCCAGGGGACCCATTGCTCCTCTGGCCTCTGCACACACTCCACGCATGTGGTGAATAAACACACATGTAGGCGAAACACCCATAAATACACACAAAAGAAAAAAAAAACCAAGCCACCAACAGAGCCAGGCATGGGCTGCTGCATGGCTTTGGTTCCAGCACTCAGGAGGCAGAGGCAGGAGGATCTCTGTGAGTCTGAGGCCAGTCTAAGTCTACATAGTGAGTTCCAGGACAGCCAGGGCTGTGTAGAGAAACCCTGTCTCAAAAAACATAAACCAAACAAAATCACAGAGGTCAATGAGACAGCTCAGTGAGTGGGTGAAGGCACTGCCAGCAAGCCAAGCCTGACGACCTGCCACCAAGCCTGACGACCTGCCACCAAGTCTGACAACCTGACTTTGGTCCCTGGGACCACAGGAAGGAAAGAAGCAGCTTCCCCCAAGGAAGCTTCCTCTGACCTCCAAATTGCCCCACCCACAACTCCCCAAATAAATTACAAAAATAAACTCACCAACAAAATAGACACGGGACCGGGGAGACGGCAGGCACCGGGGCAGCAGTGAGGACCCCAGCACAGTATAATTCCTGGAGCAGTCACCTTCGCCATGACTTTACACTGCAGTGGAGACAGGAGGAAACCAGGATCCATACACTACAGGACTCCAGGTCAGGAGACATGAGAGGAGAGCCAGCCAGGATGGCCAGCGCTGGCTTGTGGTGACATCTGCAGGCTGAAGGGGCTCATTTCCCAGACTGCTGCTAACTGAGCTGCTTGGACTGGGCTCTCTGGACAGACAGTCAGTCCATGGTGGGCCAGGACCCTCCAGAGGCTTCAACCGCCTCGCCATTCATCTTGTGACATGTGAAAGCTGACCCCATCTTTGTCTTATTCCACTTGCTGTTCCCCCTTCATGCATGTCTGTGTCCAGACTTCTCTCCTGTGCATGTATGTGTGTGTGCACATGTGCATGTGGCATGTAGAAACTACAGGACAACCTTGGATGCTGTTCCTCAGGTGCAACTTGCTAAATATAAATAGGCCAGTCTGGCTGGCTTTCAAGCCCCGAGAATCCACTGTCTCTGCCTCCCCAGAGCTAAGATTTCTGCTGTGCACCACCACAGCCAGCTTGTTTTGTGTAGGTTCTGAAGATTGAACTTGAGTCCTCATGCTTCCAAGGCTAGTGCGCCCCCCCCCCTCCAAACCCTAGTCATACTGGAATAGCGGTCCTTCTTCTGTAGTATGAGCTCACCTTAATCCAGCTGCACTGGTTCTGCATTTGAAGTTTGAGTATGTACAGGGTCACAGTCTGAGATTCTGAGGGAATTTCAGCCTGTGAATTACAGGAGAGGTGGCTCAGTAACATGTCACAGCACGGGATGATCACATCATGCCAGTGACATTGCAGCAAGAACCTGAATTCAGTGAGCAAGCAAATCATGCAGATTCCTGCGGGAATAGCATCCCAGAAGGAGGGACCAGCGTGTAAGGTCTGCAATGGCCACAGCTAAGCGCAATGAAAGAACAGATGATGGTCTTGATGGCAGAGGTGAGAGAAATATGATTCAGTAGTAGGAAATTCACACCCACAAATCACATTTACAATGTTACAAAAATCAGCCTTTCGTTCCTAATAAAAACTCTGAGACAGAAGTGCACTAACACATCATTGTGTTGCAGGAAACTTGGCTAGGGCACAGCAGTTCTGCATCAGCTCCACAGCGCCATGCAGGGGCCTCTCCATTGTCAGGGCTCAGAGGCTGGCTTTTGTTTCAGACTCCAGCTAAAGCAGGAAGGAAGGGACTTGACTGGTACACCTGTCTGTTACTATGAAGTGCCCTGACAAACGCGCCATAAGGGACACAGGGCTCCAGAGATTTACAGTCTGTCGTGGTGGGCCTGTCACGGTGGCAGCAGCTGGAGGCAGCTGGTCACATTGCCTCCTCAGGGAGCAGAGATGAGGGCTGTGTACAGGCTTCCGCATGCCCCAAACGATGGGACGTTGCAGCAAATGACATGAAGGTGTTGAGCTATATATTACTTATTATTAGCCCTAAGATTGTTGCGGCGGTATCATATAACCCGTTAGCACAAATAATGAGACACAGACACCATTAGATTTATAATTGCCTTATTTACCTTGGGCTGGGCAGATGTTTTACTTACACTGTCTCAATAGCCTCACCACCCATCTCCCAGCCTCCATCCAATGCCATCCTCCTTAACCATCCTCATCTGATCTACCTTCCATCCATAATCCCATGGTTGGTGCTTTTATTCTTCATCTGGGCCTTTCTCCTCGCCCACCTGTTTTTTTTTTTTTTTTTTTTCTGCAGGCTAACTCATCCTGGGGTCCACCTTCCTCTTTTCCAGTCCGTCTGTCTCGTGATTCTCGAGATTCCTCCATCCTCAAAAGCCCAGGAACCTAGCCACGCCTACCCCATTCTGCCCTGCCCAGGTATAGGTTCTTTAATGAGCCAATCAGCTATAATGTTTTAGGCGGGTTTACACAAACAAGGATGGTGTATCCGGCAGGCCAGTAATTAGCATTACACCAACCTCCAACAATGGGGATAGTTTCTTTTTAAAAACATTTATTTATTCATTATTTATACAGTGTTCTGCCTGCGTGTGTGCACGTACACCAGAAGAGGGCACCAGATCTCATGATAGATGGTTGTGAACCACCATGTGGTTGCTGGGAATTGAATTCAGGACCTCTGGAAGAGTAGACAGTGCTCTGAGCTGTGCTCCAGCCCCAATGGGGGTATTTTCACACCATAAGCACAGACTCAGCCATTTGATTCTCTTATGCACTCTATACACCCTTGTGCCTGGTCACGGCTGCAGGGGCCAGCCAGTTGTGCGGTGCGGCCTGCCTGCTCCAGCCCAGGCCCTCTGCAGCCGCTACCCGAAGGTCCCAGCTCACTCTGTGAGTGTGGCCTCTGTGTGGATGCTGTGAGTGAGTGAGTGTGTGTGCACCTTTCCTGGGTACACAGTGGGCAATTTTAAGGTACTTTGGCTCTTGCTCAACTCAGCATGGCATGCTGGCACTTGATTTTCTGCGCCATGCTCCTGACTTGCCCAGGGTCGCTACTTCCTGGTCCCTGAGTCCACTTTTAAACACCAGGAACTTGTACCCAGTGCTTGGCTCATTCTATGAATCCGGGGAACCCCGATTAGAAGAGTCAGTGGCTCCAGAGCGCAGAGGGCCGGGTTACAGGAACAGCCAACCACATGCATCTCTGCTGCACGGTGTTGGCTGAAGGGTCTGAGGGAGCCTCATCTAAACAGGTGCAGCGGTGTGCCCAGGTGGACGCCTATGGAGAGACCCCAGGTTAGTTTCATCAGTAATCAGTAATAAATGGCCACCGCAACAACAGAAATAGGAATGGCTGGGGCTGACCGGCTTTTTATCAGTGCTCTTCAAAGCCTCAGCACCCTTAGGCCAGCCACCTGCCAATTCAAGACACTCATGGCCCTGCTGCAGGGAGGGCTCTCGGTCCCCGGCAGCTGCTGATGGGACAGCCCAGCATCATCCATAACTTCAAGTGATGCTCTAGCTCTTCAGCTGTGCTCAGGTGACCTGCTAAAGAGCAACTGCTGCTCACACTGCTTCCGACACCAAATGCTGGTGTTCCCATACCCACACCGACCCCCCCTGCCCAGCACTGATTCAGGCAGGTTGCCAGTTAATTCTGATTCTGGGCACTGAGCTTGCTGACCCCACAGGCTGAGCCCCGGGCCCCACAGCATTGCTTCCAGAACCAGCGGCAAGCCTGGACCTCCCACACTTCAGAAGGCAGTGTCCATACAGACACGGTCAAGGCTCATGGCCCTCAGGGTTCACCCTCCATGCATTTACCTGCTTATCACAGAGGAGGCAGGTAAACAGGGAGGTCTGGGGGTCTCACCCAGCCCCTTAAATAGCCTGAGTGTCAGCACAGGGCTGGAATCCCCAACCTTACAGTCAGCCCCTTTCTACCCAGTCAACACATGGATGCAACCTCAAGTTCCCAAGAAAGGAGGTGTGACATTAACCCAAAGGCAGGCGGGTGGTGGCAAGGCAGGTGTCTTTAATCCTTGAGTTTGAGAGTTCAAAGCCAGCCTACTTTAAAAAGTGAGTTCAGGACAATCTTGAGGGCCTCGACCCTCTTGTAAAACCAGGTGAAGTTCAAATGTAAATTTCTCTCACATTCATGTCTGTGTACTCATTTTAGTTACAGAAACTGTCTACCTACACACACACACACACACACACACACACACTTTTTTTTTTTTTGAGACAGGGTTTTTCTGTGTAGCTTTGGCTGTCCTGGACTCGATTTGTAGACCAGGCTGACCTCAAATTCAGAGATCTGCCTGCTTCTGCCTCCTGGGTGCTGGGATCAAAGGCATGCATTCCCCCTACCACCTTGGCTGTCTACCCCTTTAATTATAGGGCAGTAATAACAAACCAAAGCCCAACTTGGGAACCAGTGAGTTCTTTGGTTTACTACAGAGCTGGGTTAGAGGCTGCTTAGAAGAGAGTGAGTGACCCTAAAATAGAGACTCCAGCAGCTTCCCCATAGATGCATAGATGGGGTCCCCCTACTTTCTGTTAGCCTTCCACCCACAACATACTCAAGCATCTCCCCAGACCACAAGGTCATGTGCAGTTACATACATCCAGCTAAGAGGTGCAGGGGCGATGGTTGGAGTCCTAGGAGGGAGCAGTCAGCAGGCTAGAGCCTGAGAAACTTTGTGAGTAGTCACTGGTGTAGACAGAGATGGCAGTTATGCTCAAGGGTGGCATGGGGGTGGTTGGTTCAGGAGCTTCTTTGGATGCTCCTTTGGCAGTAGTGGTGAACCCTACAAATGCTGGTTCCTAAAATGTGCTCCACATCTCCTAAACTCCAGGTTCCAGACCCCTCCTCGGGAAGATCCTGGAGGCAAAGAGCCCTAGATATGAACTTCTTATATCTTGATATTATACCTGTCAGTTTACACACTAAGACAAAAACTTTTATTTTCACTTCTACAGTGGGATCTTTGTCAAATTATTCTCCGGAGAATTCCTGTCGTTTTTTATTTCTTCAGACAATGATCTCATTATTTTGTTCCTGACAATGCCAGCGTCACAGATTAGGGTGTGATTGTTCCGTGTGGGGCTTCCTTGCCTGTTTTAAGTGGCATCTGGGCTGTAAATTGCTCTGTGTTCCTTCAGAAGTTATCTGCAGGAAGCTTTGGAACCTGGATCTTGTTTATCTCGGAGTGTTTGGTTGCTTTTCATGTTAGTTTCTACTTTTGCTTACTTACTGTCCCAGAATGCTTTGTAAGCTTTCTCTCTTTGGAAATCACTGTATGTTGAAGATGTTTCCACAAAGCTTACAGAAAAGCACATTCCTCTGGTAGACCAGGGCAGCTCAGGCGGCCAAAGGCAGCTGTTTTGGCAGGAGGCAGGAGGGAGTTCAGGCAGGGAAACAATCCCAGAACTGTGGCCTTTCTCTTCTGCAGCCATTGACTAGCCAGGGCTAAAGAGGGGTCTGAGAATGTGGCCATGGGCTTTGCCTGGGGCTTCCCAGGTTCTGCTTGCTGCAGAGTGAACTCTCGTTTCCCCAAAGCGACACAGTTGTATGGACCGCTGAGGCGAGGAATCTTCACCAGGATGGGAAACCAGGAAGGGATTCAGTGGTTTACATCCTACAGAGTTCAGGGACCAGGGTGAGCGCCCAAGAGGGAATTGGGACCCTCCCTGCCAAGGTTCTCCTTCATCTGCCCGTGAGCGTGGGGTCCCCTCCCAGCCTGGAGAGGCCAGCGGTAGGGAGCAGGGCGACCTTAGTAGGCAGGTCTGCTCTCTGGAATGCTGCGGAAATCCCGGATTGGCCAGGAAGGGATCAGGTTACCTTCTGGTCTGTCAACCGAGGGGCTCCCTGGTTGGGATATCCAGCCCAGGGCTGACGGAGGGGCCCCAGCTAGGTCTGCGGGGTGTGGGAGGGAAGCCAAGCAGGGCCGGGAAGCTCCCGGGAACCCGCGGGAGAGAGGAGGCCCGGAGGAGGGGCTGGCGGGGGAGGCCGCGGCCGGGGCGCAGCGTGGGGCGGCGGAGCTCGGAGCAGCGCGCGAGACAGGGGCGACGAGCGTGGCGGGCCCTCGGCGGCGGCGGGTGGGTCTCCGCTCGCGGGCGCCGCGGGGACGCGCGCGCGCCCTCGGCCTCGCGCCCCGCCCTCGCGCCCTCCGCGCGCCGCCTCCCAGCGCCATTCCCCGCGTCCCCTCGTCCCGGCCATGGAGGGTTTGGTGCCGCGGCCCGCTAAGAGCTACCGGGTGGTGCTGCTCGGCGGCGTGGCGGTGGGCAAGACGGCGCTGGCCACGCAGTTCGCGTGCGGCCGCTTCCCCGAGCGCTGCGAGCCGTCGGTGGAGGAGCTGTTCAGCAAGGTGATCGAGGTGAACCGGGCCCCCGCGCTGCTGGAGATCGTGGACACGGTGGGCGCCGAGCACCTCGTCACCCTCAAGGACCTGTACATCAGGAACAGCGACGGCTTCGTGGTGCTCTACAGCGTGTGCAGCGAGGCCTCGTTCCAGGCCGTGCGGCCGCTGCGGGAGCACATGGGCCGGCTGCGGGGCCCGCGCGCCGTCCCGCTGGTGTTGGTGGGCACCAAGGCCGACCTGGACGCCGAGCGCCAGGTGCTGACGGCCCAGGGCCGCGCGCTGGCCCGCGAGTGGCGTTGCCCGTTCCTGGAGGTCACGGCCAAGAGCAAAATGATGGTGGACCGCGTGTTCACGCAGGTGGTGCGCGAGATGGAGGCCCTGGCCCCGCCGGTGCCGGAGGCTCCGCGCATCCCCGCCAACGCCCTGGAGACGTGGCCGGCCGAAAGGTTCATTGGCTAGCGCCTCGCCACGCTCCTCGCTCAGTGCCTTTTCCAAGAAAGTTACGGAACCCGCAAACAAGAGGCTACGTCTGTATATTCACCCCCATCGGTGCTTCAGTCTGCCTGCGTGTCTTCCTTCAGGGTTAGGCAAAAACTTGGCAACCTCCCCTCCGTCGACCTCCGACGTGCTATGAGAAGAAACCAAAAATTGCAGTTTTTTTTTTCTTTCTGTACAGAGAATTTTCAGCCCTGTTCTTCAATTGGCTCGTTTCTGGACTCCTACCCCCACCCCGTCTAATTTTTGTAAATAGCTACTTGTGAGTGTTGGATTGGGAGTGTGCAAGAAAGACAAATGTTCTTCAGTTGCAGGAGGGTTTTCCCTCTCCTTCACAGCCTTGAACCCAGCAGTAAGATTTTCCTCAACGTGAATTCCTAAATATAGTTATGACTTGTGTCGCGTTGGTTTGAAAGGGGACACTGTGTGGGGGACATGTGCGCGCACGCACAAAGATAGCTCAGTGTGACTGACGTTTAGTTGGTTTCTACATCCCTGCGTTAGAAATAAAACTAAAAGTTGGTAATTTTTAACATGTGCCTTTCCAGCGTATGTGTAAAGCTCTCTTTTTTTTTAACGTTTTGTTTTTATTGTGTGTATATGTAATGTGAGTACATATGTGTGTGAGCACATGTGCGTGAAAGGGGGCTACCAGGTTTTGCTCCTTCCCTCTTGTTTGAGACAGAGTGTCTGCCTTTTGTTGTTCAAGGGCTTCTGGATTCCTCTGTCACATCTTGTCGAAGGAGAAGTGAGATTTGAACTCAGGCCCCCAGGTTTGCACAGGTGATTTCCCCGGTGAGCTGTCTCCTAGTCCCTAACGCCTGAAGTTTTCACAGACCTTGTCTTTGAGTTATTTTCCAGCAGACAGAAGTTTGTAAGTTGGAGAGGAGCAGCCCCCCCCCCCGGACTTTTCCCCAGAAGTGATGGGTGTTGCTTTGTTTTCTAGAGTCAGACTTTTTTTTTTTTTTTTGTCTGAATACCTACAGAGCTGGACAGTGGCAGATGAGTAGGGCCATTTGGCAATGTCTTCATGAGACAGGAGTTCTTTAATGCCTCATTTTAGTGTTGGATAATGTTTAAAAACTGACCTTTGGAATGTGCATATGCCGAATGACCTAAAACAAACAAAGCTTAGGACTCTCTGCTGGGGAACTGAAAGAGTTAACCTTGTTAGTGGAAAGTTATCTGAGCAGTGACATGACAGGGGCTGTTCACTTTTATTTATCTGACATGTGGTACGTTAACAGAGGGTCGGGTAATGTAAAGACATGTCTCAGAACCCATCTACAGATTAGCCCGGAGAGGGCCAGCTGCCTGCACTGTCCTGCCCTCACTACCGCTCCTGAGGCAGGCTGGCTCAGGGTATCTGCAAGCCTTAAAACCATCACAGATATGTGCATGTGTGTGTGTGTGCACGGGTGCATATGTGAGACCGTGTGTGTATGTGAGAGTGTACGTATGTATGTATATGCCTGTACTCTCACACACATCTTGCTGGCCTTCCTGCCAGACCTCAAACATCTCTCTGAGGCTGTTTCCAAGAAGGCGCATGTGGGAACAGTGGGGAACGTTCACAGCCTCAGCATGTGGCTAAAGCCAGGCCTGCTGCTGGAGCAGAGGAAAACTAGGATTCCCCATGCCCTGCACGGGGGTCTGCAGAGAATGCAGTTCCCAGCGGGGGAGTTGGCCCTAGGACCGGAAGCTGGAAGGCCGCTTCTACCTCTCCATCGGCTTGTGCTGAGGCCTTCAGAGATTGCTTGTGTGACCCTGGGTCCCAGTCTCTATGAATATCAGGCCTTGATCCAATAAAACGTCCCCAGTCAGGCTTTCTGTGGACTCTGGGATGACCTCAGATACCCCCAGTCAGATCCACATTTCCAGCTGAGAGTCAGGGCTCCTCCTGATGGGCTGGCAGACCAGAATGAAGGAGCAGGGTGTGAGGCCAAGTCATCCACTCAGGAGTGTGCTCAGGAATGAGGAGGCAGAGGCTGCCTCTCTCTCTCTCTCTTTCTCTCAGTCTCACACACACTTAAAGACATACACACAGGATTTTTCCTTAATATGTGTCTAACCTCATATGTCAGGCATAAGTTACCTGTGAGCCTTTGGCGAGAAAAGAGGCCCAAATGCCTCCAGAGTGAGTTTGCTGGGGGCAGATAGGACTGCCTGGGCACTTGGCTCTTGCAGATGGGTTTCCCAGGCCAGGCACCTCAGGATAAGGTTGAAGGGCCTCCCCAGGTCTGGACACTGTGGCCCTGCTCTGTGTAATGAGTATGTCCCCCAAGTGGCCAAGTGTCGGACTGAGGAGGGGCCAGGTGGAGAGAGGGGCAATGGGCACTCCAGCCCTGTGGTCCGCAGAGCTGGTTCTGGGCAGCACACCTCGGCTTCCGTGTGTGTGGCTAGGGCTGCTGTGGTGCTGAGGATTCTTGCAGGGGGCTTCAAATGACTTCTGAGAAATACCCACTCCTTTATCCAGTGTTACATTGCATTGCTAGGGTCACCTGCTAGTGGCAGCCATTCCTGAGAGGCTCCAGTGACACCCGCTTCTCAGTGTTATGCCTCTGACCTCGGCCGTCAAGACTGCTCTGACCTATTAGAGCATTTTTATTTCAGAAACAGTATATGACTGGAGTGATGGGCCATGCTACTTTCAAAGTCACACAGTGGCCGACAACTGCCATGCTTGCCTGCTTGAAAAACACGAATGCATGGCGGGCCTGTGGACACCGAGAGGGGCCGACAGCAGCAGGACTGTAGCCAGCAGCAGCCTCGCAGGCTAGACTGGAAGTGGACTCTTCCCAGGTGAGCAGGAAGGTGTCCTGCCCATACCTCCAGAGAAATGACGTGAACCAAAGGAGACCCAGCACAGCTGACCCCCCACACTCCCAGAACGTGGAGAACCCGCACTCACCGTTCACAGCCCTGAGGCTAAGGCGGCTTTGTTTCTGCTTCCCCAGCCCCGTGTCAGTAGACAGCCAAGATAGCTCTGAGGCTGGAAGGGGTGCAGACCGCAAACCTCGGAAAATGTGGACCCGGCTCTGGCCTCTGGGGACTGAGGCAGCTGGAGGCAAAAGCTCCCTGGGCAGGCCGTCATGAGACAGAGGAGCTTTGAGGGTGCTGGTGTGGGGGACAGCTCGGAAGGAACGGAAAGGCTTGTTCCCAGGAGCTGCAGAAGAGGGCACAGCTTCTCTGTGCTGGCCCCAGCGGGAAGCTGAAAGTGGTCCCCTGCCACCCACAGCCCAGCGAGGTTTCTGCTAAAGAAAAAGATCAGGCTCCTCAAGCCGTCCCACCAGCTTCCAGGTGGGCTGCTTGCACAAACATCTCCGTGGTCCAGGCTCTCCCTCTACGCTGTCCCCTTTCCTTAGTCCACGCTGGCGATGTCTGTGCTGATATGATTCTTCCAGAACCCACTAAAGAAGAGACACCCCTAAAAGTCTTTGAAATGAGCACTTCTCTACCTTGGGCCTCTGTTGGCAGCTTCCTACAGGGTCTATTGACTGGGGGCACCATCTTTCTAAAGTCCTTTGAATTTTTAAAAATATTCATCAAGACACACACACACATATAAAGATTATTTCATTTTAAGTGTGTGAATTTTTTGCCTGCTTCTGAGTCTGTGCACTAAATGAGAGCAGTGCCCGCAGAGGCCAGAAGGGGGCATCAGGTCACCTAGGTGGTTGTGAGCCGCCCTGTGGAGTTTGGGATGGAACTTGGGTCCTCTGCAAGAGCAGCCATCGCTGTTAACTTTGTCACACCTCAACCCCCACCACCTTATTTAAAAAAAAAAAATTATTTGCTTTTATGCGTGCGCATTCGCCATTGTATGCGTGTGGAGGTCAGAGGACAGATTGCCGGAGTTGGTTCTCTCCTTCCGGGGCGGGGCGAGGCAGGTTTGGCGACAGCCTTGGCATTTTGTATGTCGGAGAACTGCGGAGGCCGGAGCCCCAATCCAGCCACTGTGAAGAGGTGGGGGGTGGGGGGGAAAGAACCAGGTAAGCATTCTCCGAGTTTCACGGATCTGCAGCCAGAGGACCGTGCACCGGAGACCCTGCGTGCGTGGGTACCCACACTTGAGGTGCTGTCTCCTTCCCCGGAGGTCATGGAATCGCGAGGGCGAGCGTTTAGGATTCTGTTTTCAGGCCCCAGCGCCCCCAGCTGACATTGCCTTGGCCTATGGAGTGATTAATATGGTCTAGAAATTGATATCATAGCCCAGGAATGGCCGCAGGGGCCACTGGAGCTTGTGCCTCCCTCTCCACCGTGGAAGAAAACAAGAGCGAGCTCAACTGAAGAAAAAATAGTTTATCTTGTGGACGCAGAGCGCTCATTCGGCTATGAAGGGCGGGGGCAGGTGCTGAGAGGCGCAGTCCTCAGTCCCGCGGCTACTCCAGGAGGACTGGAGTAAAGGTGCGTGGGCGGAACGGCGGGACGTCACTTCCTTTGCTGTGAAGTGACTCCTTGACCACAGAACCCGAGATGCCTGATTTTAAACACGCTGTCTCTAAAGCACTTTCCCAAAGAGCAGGCAACGCAAGCTTTTGATGAGAGTCAATTTCAGGCTTTGTAAGGACTCAAGGTCAGAGAGCCAGCCGCATGGAGTCTTTGTCTATTGAGGCTTTTATGGAGGTGAGCATGAAAAATGCATTGTGTCCAGGGTGACATGAGCCGTGAAAGCTGAGCCCCACTTCCTCAGGCCAGCTGAGGAAGGCCAAGTCTCTCATCATGTTTTGTTTTTTTCTCAGACAGGGTTTCTCTGCCTAGCCCTGGCTGTCCTGGAACTCATTCTGTAGATCAGGCTGGCCTCCAACTCACAGAGATCTGCTGCCTCTGCCTCCCGAGTGCTGGGATTAAAGGTGTGCACCACCGTGCCCGGCCTTCAGTCTTCACCACTGAGTATAAAGTTCACAATTAAGTTTTCATATGTGGGGGTTGAAGAGGTTAAGAGCACTGGCTGTTCTTCCAAAGATCCTGAGTTCAATTCCCAGCAATCACACAGTAGCTCATAACCATCTATAATGAGATCTGGTGCCCTCTTCTGGCATGTAGGCACACATGCAGGCAGAATGTTGTATAAATGATAAATCTTTGAAAAAGTTTTTATATGTGACCTTTATTATGTTGAAACAGTTTCCTCCTAGCCAGTTAGTTGAATGTGTTTATCATGAGATGGTGTTCAATTTTGTCTATTTTTTAAAAAAGATTTATGTGTGTATGTGTATGCATGCATGTAGGTACCTGTGTGCAGTGCCTGTGTATATGTGTGCAGTGCAGATGTGCATGTAGCCACCGTGTGTGCAGGTTCTGGTAGAGACTGAAAAGAGGGCAGTAGATCTCCTGGAGCTTCAGGCATAGCGACGTGGACGCTGGGAACTGAGCGTGGGTCCTCTGAGGAGCACAGAACTCTCCGAGCCGTCTCTGTGCCCAGCCTCCGGCCCAGCCTCTTGTTCCCATTGAGATGAGTGTGCTTGCCCCTTTATTCTGAGTTCCCTTACCGTGCTTTGTCTTTGCCGTCAGGGAAGGGCTGACCTCTGTGGTCTCAGACTCCAGGTGAACGTTTGAGGCAAGTGAATTTACTAATTTCACTTTTAGCTCTTGTTTGATGGCCCAGGGAAGCACAGCTCACTGCATGTTAGCAGTTGTTTACCTCGTAGGGCTCCGAGGGCTCTTTTGGCTCATTCCCTTGTGCAGCAGCAAGCAGGTGAGGTTGCTCGGTCAGCGTTAGTGCGTGAGAGCTCTAAGCTGTCTGCAATAGTTAACTTTGACCCGGATAAGAAATGCCCAGAGCACACTGTGAGGAAGCACACGGTGTGAGGAAGGCACACTTTCGGGCATGTCCATGAGGATTTCCAGAGAAACCAAGGAAAGACCCACTGGGGAGTGAGCAGTACCAGGTAATGGGGGCTGGCATAGAACGAAATGGGGAAAGGCGCGCAAGGTTTCACCTGTTTCCCAAGCCACGTGACATGGGTATCTAAGCATCCTCAGACTCAGGCCGCCATGCCTTCCCTGCCAGAATGAACTGTACCCTCCCAGCCCGTAAGCCAGATCTTCCCTTCTGTAAGTTGCTTTCTGCCAGGTACTTTGCCGTGATGAGGAGCAAAAACTAATATACTGTGTTCTTGAGAATTTGCCTCCTCCCAGTTCCCTTCCAGTACCTACTGAACAGTACCACGAAGGTGCCTGGGGCAGTGTGGAGTCGGCGGATGCTGGTAATGGCGGCAGCACAGAAGGGGAGGGCAAATCTATGTTGTAATTGGTGTTTAATATTAACTATTAATTATCTTCTGGTGACGCTGCTGTTAGTCCTAAACAGCTGTATAACCAAATCACCACACAGAGACTGGGTTCATTCAGTTAACCTAGAACACAATGCTGGGCAATAGTTACTCCCTCCTAAACCTCCAAGCCCTCATAGTTTCCTAACATTTAGATTTCCCACATTGTACTTGCTTTTAGTGATATATTAGGTCCAGTCCATCTCTCCTCCCCGTTCCAAGATCTCTCCTCCCCCTCTCCTTCTCCTAGCTCTCTTCCAAGTTCTCTCTCGAATTTTCTCCCCACTCATTTCCTGCCCTCTGGCTCCTCCCAGCTCAACACTGTGTCTAGTTGCTTTATTTTGTTTACATAAAGATGAGACAGGATGCTTAGAGTAAGTATCACAATGCAATATCCTGATTAAAACCAGAGGGGGGGGGAAGAAATCAGCATTTGAATGAACAAGGGTGAGGTGTATACATTCCAAAGAAACATTATACCAACAAATCTATGCACAGAATAAACACCCGCACCAATGGGGACGATGGCTGCTCCTGCCAGGACTGAAGAGAGGGCTCTTGCGCCACCAATTTCCCATCAAGGAGCTGGCTGTTACTTGAGCCACAAAAGGGCTCAGCATCGCTGATTGCTTTTAGCAGCAAACACTGGTCAGTGCAGACAGACAGACAGGCTCTGTGAGGTCAGGCGTGTGGATCCTGGCTGGTGGATCCTGCACACAGGCCGTCAGTGGCTGGGCATGGGCTAACTACATGGGAAGGGCTGGCTCACCCAGCCTCCTCTTCTGCGGCAGAGACCCCTGGGGTGGTCATGTGACAAGTGAGGTCCCGTCTACACCAGCAACCCTCTTCCTCCCTCTCTTCTCTGGAAACCTCATTCATCTTCCAATTTTTTTTTTTTTTGAGTCTTAGCAACCATTCATGAGCCTGTGCAGCCACTACACTTTCAGTCCAGAGGAAGTGTCTGATGCCCAGCTCTGGGTCCCTCAGCAGGACTGGTGGGCTTTGGCCTCTGTTTCTAGACTGTCCAGCACTAGGCTCAGGACTGTCCTCAAAGGCCTCCCTGTGAGGTCACAGACTTGGATTATGAGGGGAGAGGTCACAGCAGGAGTGGACAAGATAATTGTCAACTGGCTATACCTGCTGCAATTCCAGTACTCTGACAACGGTCTTTCCAGGCTTTTGGCAGGCCATGGTCCCAGTCTGAACCTATGCTTGTCTGCCAAGGACAGAACAGCTGTTTGACATCCTGAGCTGGCCTGGCTTCCTCAGCAAGAGTCTGGTATTCTCCTGGTAAACACAGGTGTCATAGTTCGTCACTCTAGCCAACAGAGCAAGACAGGAGCAGGGTCCTTGTGCAGTACTGTCTGCACAGAGATGAAGCAGGAATACCAGCTAGCCCCAGCCCACAGAAGAGCCACCACACAGTGGTGGCAGCAGCGCCCTTTCCTCCTCCTCTTTGAGCTGAGGTTTATAATGCCTCTCAGCCGTTATTCTGCCTGAGCATCCCATGGCTTCTGAAGACTCAGCGGAAGGGCCATCAGGCACAAGGGAGAGCGCAGGGAGGGTAAGGGCATCCCAGGTCATTGAGCCAGCCTTTCTAGACAGGGGTCCGCCTACATCCTGCATTGTGGGATGCCATTCTCTGTTTCTCTGTCTCTCCCTAACCCCCACCCAGGAGACCACAACAGTGTCTACAAGTTCAAAGGATGCCCCAGGATCATGTGGTGTGTAATTCTCAGAGGCTGGGGTCCCAGAACCCAAGGTAGCTCCTAGGATATCATCCAGCCCTTCTGGGACTTTCCTGACAAAGTTTCCTGGTCAGCCCAAGGCCTGCCAAAGAACAGCAGGGGCGGGGACATCTCCGGAAAGAAGGCTGGTGTGTCTGTACCCAGGCCTGCTGACGGGCATGCAGAATGGTGTCCAAGGGCCCTGGGTGCAGAGCACTGCAGCGACTGCCCCTCTGACTCTCAGCCGGAAGTCCTTACCCAAGGTAGAGGGGACCCCAGCAGCAGGTTCAGCTTTGCAGAAGCAACCAGAATGGGAGATGGGGCACCAGGAAGCCGGGTCCCCCACTCCTGCCTGGTGCCAAGGATCCAGATTTTCCCTTTTGTTGTTTGAGGAGTGGTAGGCTAAAACTATCACCTATTATTATTATCATGTGTATGGGTGTTTTGCCTGCATGTGTGTCTGAGCACCACGTGTGTGCCTGGTGCCTGTGGAGGCCAGAAGAGGGCATCAGATCTCCTGGATTTGGAGTTGCAGGAGGAAGTTGGCCAGCATGTGGTGCTGGTCCTCAGGAAGAGCAGCCAATGCTCTTAGCTACAAAATGAGATCCTAGCTTTAAAAAACACCTAACAACAATGAAAATCAAATACATTTGCAGCACTGAGTGCATTTCCCCCTTTCTTCAAGGATTCTGTCCTTACTCTGAACTTTCTTTCCTTTTCTCCAAGACAAGGTTTCTCTGTGTAGCCCTGGACATCCTGGAACTCACTCTGTAGACCAGGTTGACTTCAAACTCAGAGATCCCTCTACCTCTGCCTCCCAAGTGCTGGGATTAAAAGTGTGCACCACCACCTTGCTTGACCTGGCTTTATTTATCAACATCAACATTTTTATGATTTATTTCTTTTATGCATATGACTGTGTGTAAATATGTATGTGTACACATGTGCCTGGTGCCCCAGAAGTCAAAAGAAAGGGGCAGTCAGATCCCCTGGAGTTGGAGTTATGGGTGGCTGGAGCCATCATGTAGGAGCTGGGAATCACATTTCAGGGCCTCTGGAAGAGCAGCAGGGACTCCTCACTGCTGAGCCATCTCTCCAGCCCTGACCTGACTTTCAAGGCTTGGGTTATAGCTCAGATGGTAGAGTGCTTGCCTAGCATGCTCATAGCCCTGGGTTTGAGCCTTAGCACAAAATAAACAGGCTGTGGTGGTACATGCTGTAATCTTAACACTTGGGGGCTGGAAGCAGGGGATTGGGAAAGTTCAAGGTCATCTTTGGGTACATAACAAGTGCATGAGCTTGAGGCTAGCCTGGGTACTAAGAAAGGAAAAAAATGTTGAAGAGTAACTGTTGTACCCTGAAGTAACTCTAGATGACACTGCTCGATAATATTTGTAGTTGGTGGTGGTGGCGCACGCCTGTAATCCCAGGGGAGGCAGCGGCAGGCAGATTGCTGTGAGTTCAAGGCCAGCCTGGACTACATATCGAGTCCAGGACAGCCAAGGCTACACCCTGTCTCTAAAAAAAAATTTTTTTTTTTGTAGTACAACTGTGAAGCCATTTTGTTGGTGCTGAATTTACTGATGTTGATGTCTATGAAAAATGAAAGCGCACAGCCAGCAGGGCACAGTTCTGGATCAGGATGTTCAGCTACACGGCAGGACTGGGGTCCTTCTCCAGCATTCCTGGGCTGGCCATAGCTATATTTAGAACTTTGTGGTGCACCTGCTGAGGCAGCCCAGGGGAGCAAGTACACTCTACTGTATGGGAAGCCTTGTAAGTTGATTCTTCAGTGACTGGCCAGTGAAGGCATTAAACGTAGTTAACCAGAACAAGCTCAGGGTCATACCACTGCACACCAGAAGACCAAACCCTTCCTTTATGACAGACTACGGAGGGATCAGAGTCTCTCAAAGTGCAAACACACCCTAATGTCTGCACAGAAGTCACCATGGGGCAGAGGCTTAGTGTCCTCGATTACATTAAGACGCATTAAATAGCTGGGCTGTAGCTGTTCCCTGCCGGCACTCAGGAGGCAGCGGCATGTGAATCTCTGTGAGTTTGAGGCCAACCTGGTTTACAGAGAGAGAGTTCCAGGACAGCCAGGGCTACACAGAGAAACCCTGTCTTGAAAAAACAAAAGAAAAACCCCACAATTGTCTCTTTAATGTATCTTTTTGTTGTTTATTTTATTTTTGGGGCAGGGTTTCTCTGTGTAGTCCTGGAACTCATTCTATAGACCAGGCTGGCCTCAAACTCAGAGATATGCCTGCTTCTGCCTCCTGAGTGCTAGCAAAGGAGTGTGTAATACTTAAACAAATAGTTTTTATAAGTATAGAGCATGGCTAATAAATCAGTAAAATATCAAACATAACTTTTTGCTTTTTTTTTTTTTTTGAGGCCAAATCTTGCTATGTAGACTGGGCTGGCCTTAGGGTCACTGAAATCCACCTGCCATCGACTGAGTTAAAGTTCTGGGTTAAAGGCGTGGCCCATCACACTTTCCAGTTTCTTAGTGATTGCAAACAAAAGGTATTTTCAAACAAGTAACCACCTAGTTTTAGTGAGAGGTTATAACTGAAAGGAAAAACAGGAAGGCTTGCTATATTCAGGCTCACACTGGTATTTGTCACCAGAGCACACCATGAAATTCACGCCAGCAGCCATGATTTCGTCACTGGGAAACACAGAATCCTTTTACATGGTCCCTTTTGTAGATTCTTAAAGTTTCTCCCGGATGAAAAGAACTTAAGAACAGACTTAGAAGGAAGCTCTAGAACAGGTTCCCTGGAGTCTGGGAGGAGAAAGAGGCGTGGGCAGACAAGCAGTCTTTCCCTTTAAGGAGTTGCTTCTGCCTTTATCGCTTCCTACCTGTCCTTACTCAGTTCTTTGTTCCAAGGCACAAACGCCTACTTTCCCATGCTTAGACCCCAGTCATTAGCTAACTTGCTGTCTAGGGACAGGCAGCAGATCCGGGAAGAGCTGCCAACCTGTCCCGACCATCCAGCCCCATTCTTAGACTGTGAGAGCCACTCCACACACAAGCAAATGAACAAGGTGTGTGACCATAAAGCTTTATTTATAGAGCGTACAAGGGCCACACTTGGTCCAGGCTGTAGTTGTTTGAGGCCTGCCCTGGGTGCTAACTTCATTACATGAAAATTTTAGAGAATGTCTGTGTATATTCTTTTTGGCATGTTGGTATATCTGTGCACATATATGGGGTCGGTGCACATGCATGGAAAAAGAACAATTTAGGGTCCCACAAAGGAACACATGCACAACGGGAAAGCAAGGAAATTTCTTTTTATAAAAAGGGTGCGTGTGCTAGAATCCAAAGCAGGCTAGCAGCACACATGGCTAGAATGGCCTCTGTCCCTTATCCCGGCATCGATGATAACTGTGTCTCATTCCTTTGTCAGGAGCTCAACTTCACCATCAGTTGGCTAATCAGTGGAAGGCTTTACAGGGAATCTCAGGGAATAAGGGCCCTTGTGGGGCTAACTACCCTTAATAGAAAAAAAAAAATCATGTCTTATATATGCGCTGATGCTTGCTAAAGCCAGAAGAGGGCGTCAGAGCCTCCGGAGCTGGAGCTGCGGTGGTTGTGAGCCACCCAGCATGGGCGCTGGGAACTGAACTAACCACTGTGGCTTCTCTCCAGCTTGTCCACCCTGCTCTCCTCACTGAAACCGGGGCTCCCTCTTTTAGCTAGCCATCTCCCAGCCCTGTTTCCATTTTTCTTGGGTGAAAACCTTAATGCTCCAGTTGTACAGGCCAAGAATAAGTCCCTGGTCATCCTCCCAAGTGGCAAGCCTCCCAGATTATGGGTTTTCAGACCCGAGCCACCACACCAGACTGCAGTGTGTCCCCACCCGCACCCAGGAGCCTTTAGTCATTCCTGTTACCGGTCATTTGCACAGGGCCGGAGTCCTTCAACAGAACTACCCTCTGTGCACAGCCATCATCAGAGGGGACGCAGCGAGGGGCTTCCCTTGCCCCTTCCGTAAACCCATGAGGCTGACTGTTCCCACGAGGCAGACAGGAGCTGCCATTGATCTGTGTCCCTTAGTCAGCCGGGTGACTTGCAGCATCCATTTCTGTCTCTTCTTTGCGTCTTTGTCCATTTACAAAAGAGGACGGGTTAATATGCTCTCGTGGGAATGAGACTCGCTGAGAGCGCTCTGGAGAGAAGCAGGAGTGAAGGTAGGTGAGCATGCTTTTTCTGTAACTTACACCAAGGAATGACATGGAGTCCACTGCCGGCGGGGGAGGAGGGGGGGCTCTTTGCCTGCGTGTGAAGCTGGAGGCCACGCCCACCACGGGAAGCCAAGGCTTGTGGGCTACTGTCCTTATCATCACGCAAACATAGGGTCCTTTCTGCTGTACGGTTCTTATCCTGGGCTCCTATGCAAGAAACTGGGGTTCAGATCCACTGCTGAACCTGCTGTCTCTCCTGACCTGAACTCGGAAAGTGAAGCTTTCTCCCTTGTCCTGTCTGCATCCCAGGTCAGGTTGCACAAGCAGAGATATGTCCTGAAAATGTTCCATCTTGTAACTGACCCGTGACCTACATGCCGAAATCCCTGTGTTCAGTGGAGGGGGCCTGGGAAGGCTAGGCATCTGGTCACCTCTTTACCTGTGCATCCTACCATGGGAGGCGCCAGGCAGAACTTTCTGCCTACAGGGCAGACGGTCACCGGAAACGGCCTACTCTGTGTGCCTCAGCCTGTCCCTACACACCTCCCAGATGCAACCTCCTAGGTAGCTGTGCGTTTACAAACACCCATGGTGTCTCACCTCGAGTTGATCGCTTTACAATGCCTTACCGTCCTGCTATCGTCCGTACTTACGTACCTATACTTACTTACTCACGTTCCCATACGTACGTACGTACGGCTGACTCATCCACAGCGATGGGTAGGCCTCGCGGCTCTGCCTGATCTGTTCCTTCTAGATCTCCCCACGGACAGGTAGACGGCCTCTGAGGTTTGGCAGTGAAATTACTTGCACACTTTCCGCTCTTACTGCTGAACGGGGCCCGTGTCTGTGCTTCCGAACTCCATTAGCTTGTCGAGCTGATGCAAGAACAGGCCATCCAGAACTTCCTGTGATTGCTGTTCTGCCTGGCTTTCACCGACAGGCAGGCAGAGGCAAGGCCCTTTCATCTCTGGGAAAAGAGGCCAACAGGTCACTGCTTTGAAGTTTCGGTCTAAGGCTCTCGGGGACCTGGGCGTCTCCGATCCTTGACCCCCACCTCGCAGGGCCGCCATGCTGCACTCGGGTGGATGGCTCAGGAGACACCTCCTTGTTTTCAGATCCTTGAGAGCGCATGTCAGGACCTCTTCTTCGTACTCAGTCGCACACACTGAGAGAGGCATGGCTGTCACTGGCACTTATTTCATTTCTCATAATGCCCTTGTGACGCGTAAACGTTTTCCTTTGGCTTTGGGGGACTACTTTCAGTTTGGGGCGCATGCGGAGTTAGTGGAAATGGCCTGTCACGCCCTACCTTGGGCTGCGCTGTTCTAAAACATTGTTTGAACTCAATCCTTAGGTTTTTTTGTTTTTTGTTTTTTCCTTTCTTGTTTTGTTGTTTTAACAGCGACCCAGAATCGTCGAGCATTTTTGTTACGCATGACATCTCTTGGCTCCGGGCCTTTGCCAGACTTGCTGTGCCCTGCATACAAATGGTCAGCCTGGCTCCATTATTCCACATCAATACCCGGAACTCACTGGTCTCACGAATCCCACAGGTGCTTTGATCTTCCCATCCTATTTGCTCAGATATAGTTATCAGGGGGCAGGCCGAGCCAGGTCTCAGTTACCTGGGCACAAACATTGCCCTTGTGCCCGCTGTTCCATCTGCCAACTGTGCACTCACGGCCAGCTCTAAAGTTAACACAGGAAAAACCCAGAAACCAACAACCCATGTTTTTAAAGCTGCTCTGATGTTCTCATAGCGTGATAAAACCTCCCACTATCTGGCTCCATTCCACCTAGTATGTGGACCACCTTTTGTCCAGAGTGTCCATACTATGTATATAGCCTGTACTAACCACTTAGGAGATGTCTCTCTCAGTCATTAGTCTGTCTCAGCATCATAGTGTGCTAGACAAGTGAGCCACTTATCACAAGGATAATATTGTCGTAACAGATCTTAGCGATGCTGACACCATGTTAGGGGCCATTCTGACCTTAGAACCCAGCATGCTGGCCCCAGCACCTGCCAAAATGGGAGCGAAGATCTAATTCATCAAAAACCCAGTCCATAGTTCCAGGACCCAGGAAAGTCCCTAAATGTCCTAACCTTGCTTTCTGGCTTCTCACTAGCTATTCTTGCTAAGTGAAGTGTGTCAACCAGGATGTGGGTTTCGTGTGTAAAAGATAAAGAACAGCGAGGCTCGGGCTGCATGATTTGGACAAGTCCCCATGCAGCTGCTGACTGGGAATATAGACTCTCTGGCTTTAAGAGAGTCATGTGTTTCCTGGTGAGACTGCCAAACAGCAGTGTTTGATACAGACGGCTCTATTTTAATTCTGACGAGTAGACAGCCTAACAGCCAAGTAAACACTGCAGAAGAAAAGAGCTACAGCTTGTGACCCAACTAGACCAGCAACAGCTGTCTCTTCACAGAAAGGCCCCAAATCGTGTTGTTCAGTCCCTAGGCTGGGTCTCAGCTGGCCCTGAGTGGTCACTGGAATCTCAGACAGGTAGCTCTAGCCCTCCTGGAGTGCCTGCGCAGCAGAGCAGGTGAGCCAGCCAGCCAGCTAGAGCGAGGGCAAGCAAGCAAAGGGCAAAGGCTTTCCCCTTCCATGTCCTGGTGGTGCTGCCAGCAGACTTAGGTGATGAGACAACCAAGAAAGTCCCACACCAGCGAGCCAAGCTGGTGGGTTTCAGTTGATTCCAGATGTGGTCAAACTGACAGAGAAGATCAGTCATCACAAGTAGGAACTACCCAGAGGTACGCCTTTTATCCCAGCACTCTGAAGGCAGATGCAGGCACATTTCTGTGAGTTTCAGGCCAGCCTGGTCTACACAGTAAGACTCCTGTCTCAAACATACACACACATGCACACACACACAGAGGCATGCACACATGTGTAACAACTACCCCAAAGAGAAAAAAGATGATTTTAAAAATAGGAACACGGGATGGGGGAGAGGGGCTGACAAGGTTAGGAGTAGATACTACTTTTGCAGAGGACCCAAGTTTGATTCTCAGCATCATGTCAGATGGCTAAGAGCCACTGCAACCCCAGCTTTATGGCATTCCCTGAGGTAGCCATTCCATTGGATCTGAGATGGTCACGTGCGTGCAAGTCATGCTGGCTCACTATTCTTGTTGTTTTCAGCAGACACCTCCTGCTTGCTCAGCTAAACCTCCTGTTTTGCTCCATCAAGCCTCCTGTTTTGCATGGATATGTTTACTTGGAAACCTATGTAAGTGGTTTACTCTGTAATAAAGATGGCACCTTAATCAGAGCACTGTCTTGGTGTCACTTGGTGTTCTCTGTCTTCTCTTTTAATTCCCAGCCTCAGCAGGCAGTTACTATTGGTGGTCACGGGCGACTACAATTCCCCTCTTCTGGCCTCTTTGGGCATCCACATCCACGTTGCAGACACATAAATAAAAGTAAAATTTAAAAGTAGAAACAGAATATTACTGGGCCGTAAGGTAAGTTCATCTAGCCGCCTCTCAGGTACAAGGAGTCCCTGAAGGAGAACAGAGAGGAAACGGAGTAAAACATTACAAGCATAATGGCTGAATCAGCACACATGTGACAAAAACGGAAATGTGTGAAAGGCTCAAATGTTAGACACATAAGATGCAAGATGAACCCCAAGTATGGGAAAATAAAGAAAATCACATCAACTCACACCCAAAGCCTGAAAAAAGAAATGTCCAGGTGCATGAGGCTGGACAGAGTGTGCTACCAGCAGAGCCCGGTACAAGAACTGTGATGGGCCCTCCTGCCGAAGACGCCACACCAGGGCGTGCCCAGTCCACTAAAGAGCAGGGCAAGAATAATGACAGGCCCAGGAGTGCAGGCCTGTGTGATTCTGTGAGATCCTACAGTGGCTGGCATCTGTCATCCCAGCACTCAGAGACTGAGGCAGGAGAATTGCCATGAGTTCAAGTTCAGACTGGAAAAGTTTCAGCCTAGCCTGGCTATGTCATCTCAAAACAAACAAACTAATCCCTATAACCCCAGTACTTGGTAGTTTTTAAAGCCGTAGGGTCTGCATGAGACCCTCTCTCGAAGAAGTAGAAGAAGGAGGAGGAGGAGAAAGAGGAAGAGAAGGAGGACGAGGAGGAGGAGAAAGAAAAGCAGAAAAGAATGCTTCCAGGAGCTTAGAATGTAATTTATTCTTTGCCACAACTTAAACTTATACTTTAAAAACGCACTATAGGGGCCGGAGAGACGGCTCAGCGGTTAAGAACAGTGGCTGCACTTTGAGAGGACCTGGGTTCAATTCCCAGCACCTAGGTGGCAGCTCAGTTTCGGGCACATGTTTGTAACTCCAGTTCCAGGGGATCTGACACCCTCACACATGCAGGGAAAACACCAATGCACAATAAATAAACAAATAAATAAATCGTTAAAAAAAAAGAAAAAAAACGCACTATATTTTCATTAAAACTTGAGAGATAAACACAGAGCAGTGGAGGTGCACACCTTTAATCCCAGCGCTTGGGAGGCAGCAGCAGGCAGATCTCAGAATTAGAGGCCGGCCTGGTCTATACAATGAGTTCCAGGACATCAGAATACACAGAGAAACCCTGTCTCGAAAACCAAACCAAAGCAAAGGGAGACAGAGCCAGATGTGGTGACTCACTCTTACAATCCAAGCACTCAGGAGAGTTCATTAGCAAAAAGAGGGTGGGGCTCGAGCTTCAAGCCTAAACCCAAACCCTAACCTACTTCTAAACTGCTTGTTGTCTTGACAGGTACCCGGTACTGGAAGGGGCGTACCTGGGAGAGGACCTGAGCCTGCCACTAGGGGGCGAAACCAGCCCGGTGAATGAGAAGCTGCGCCTGTGAGTGGTTTTCTCATCAGGTACTTAGCTGGTCCTGCAGCTTGGGGACCAAGGCCAGGCTTCCTCTTCCACAAAGAACCCCGAGACCCCTGGAGGTTCTAAACTAATTTCTGCAAGCCCACAGTGGTCCAGGACCATTCCGGAGGCACTGAGTGTCCCCTACATCCTGCAGTCCTCGGGGCCTTTGCCCTAAGTGGCCCTTGGATGGAGAAACCTGTCTGGGGCCAGCCATCTGAGGCACAGTCTCTTGAACAGAAAGGACTAGACACATGTTGTCAGGACAGCATCCAGAAGGGGCCCCCGAGTCGTAATTGCAGGGCTTTGCCGGGCTTGCCATTGACCATCAAGGCCTCTGCCAGGTCACCCTGCTTTTCCAAAGCAAGCTTGCAGATCTTCTAACAGCCAAGAAAGCCACGATTGTACTGCCGGGATTGTGGGCGACCCAGCGCCTGCTCTGCTCTG
The DNA here is from genome assembly GCA_028658305.1 of Pachyuromys duprasi. NCBI lineage: Eukaryota > Metazoa > Chordata > Mammalia > Rodentia > Muridae > Pachyuromys > Pachyuromys duprasi. The sequence goes on from CM053765.1 coordinate 5,928,596, forward strand.
TCCTGGACTCAGTCCCTTTATCCCAGAGCAAATCGGCAGGGGATGGCCCTGGACTGACCACCTCACTATTAACAGCTCTCCTGGGAAAGGTGTGGCCTCAGGACTGCGACCCTTCTCCCCTCCTTAGCTTTCTCTCCTCTGCCTGATGCCCCATTTCTTCTGGGGTCCAAGTGTTGGTTTAAAACCAGCAATACTAACATTTATTTAGGGGTGCGTGTATTCACACACTTGTGGAGTTCAAAGGGCAGCACAGAAGTCTTGACTCTCTCTATCTTCTAGGTTCCTAGGACGAAATTCAGGCTGTCAGTTGGGGCAGAGAAGTGGTTTTACAGACAGTGTCACTAACCCTTGTTTTTTGTTTTTGTTTGTTGTTTTAAAGTCAATCTAGAAATCCACAGGGCAGCACAGCCCTTACCAGAGGACTCTGGAACAATCCTCGGGCCACTCTGGTGATTCCTTAGATCCTGCATGTCCAATTTTCCCCTCTGTTAAAATGGCTGAAGTTCAGCTCGCAGCCCTTCCGCCAGACTCAGGGCCACAGGCGTCTGTCCAGTGCCCCTTCCTCTCTAGCCCTCCGGGTTAGTGGGAGGCAGAACCCTTGGTCCCTAAGACCTGGACTTGTGAAGACCCCCCAAGGGCTCCCGCACAGCTTGGGGCTCTGGAGCACAGGTTGCAGGGTGTGGAGATAGAGTCATGGACACCAGAGGGCAGGGGGATACACAAGCCAGTCCTGAGCCTTTCGCTTAAAGTCCTGGTATCTGACTAAGAATAAGAGTCGGCTGCACTCGGGCCTAGGTCTCTGCCCACCATCATGCCTCTGGAGTCCCTCCTTCAGGCTGCTCTGCCCTGACCGCAGGCAAGCTGCTGGCTCCTCCAGAGTGTGACAGTGGACTTTTCCCGGCAGATGGAGACGTGGGAAGGAGTGTTAGATGCGGAGAACCAGGGGCCAGGGCGGCAGGTCTGTCCAGCTTGGGGCCCTCTTGGGAGTGCTCTGTCTGCTGAGCACTGGTCCCTCTGGCTTTTGGGGTGTGGACTGATTGTGAGTGAGCCATTGTGTGTGTGTGTTCTCATTGTTGGTTCTTCCCTTTTCCTGGGAGTTTGGGGAGTTTCCAGTTTTCCCTACAATGGGAAATCTTTATGTGGGTAGTGACAGCCTGCTAACATACATTTCCTAACAAAAGTCTATTCAAGATGAGACCAATCACTCTGCCCTTACTATGTAAGACACTCAGTCGAGAGGGAAGCCATCTTATCTGAGAATCTCCTATGGTCACTGAATCCCTCAGGGTCTCCTCTGGAACACTCCTCAAGAGAGGCAACCTGGCAGACTTCTCAAGTTTTTCTTAGTTATCTTGGAAGTTGTAGTAAGTCTGTTTAGTTACCAGCTGCGTTGCCAAGAGATTAGCAAATGCAGAACAGTTGTGAATTTCCACACAGCTTCGAGTTTCCACAGGGAGACAAAATTTAAGCTCTTGTAAATGATCTCAATGAAGCAACTTGGCCAGAAACTTTCACCAAGGCTTAGAACTCAGAAACTAGTGCACAGAAAAAAGGCGCTTAAATGTTGTCCTGGGTTCATTTTCGTACTTGTATACTCCTCTTCCTCCTTCTTTTTCTTCTTTTGATGCAGTGTTTTTCTGTGTAGCCCTGGATGTCCTGGAACTCACTCTGTGTAGACCAGGGTGGCCTCGAACTCAGAGATCCACCTGCCTCTGCTTCCTGAGTGCTGGGATCAAAGGTGTGCACCATCACTGCTTGGCTGCACTATAATTTTAAAGGCTGGATTCTGGAGAATCGTTAATTTACTTTCGAAGTAAAAGAAAGACCTGTAGAGCTTAAATTTACTGAGACAAAAGAGGGAAATTAAGTTTTAGTAACAGCCGAGCAAGCAGTGCTTATAATTTTATCCCACAAAACCCAAAACACATTTAAAATTTACCATTTGTGTGTGTGTGCGCGCCTGTGCTCGCTCTCTCTCATGCAGAGATCAGATGACAATCCCTAGAAGTTAATTCTTTTCTTCCACTATGGGTTCTAGGTATCAACCATATGTATAAAATATGTAAGTAAAAAAATTAATTTAATTTTAAAAAATAATTTAATTTTTTACTCATGTATTTTATGTATATGGGTGTTTTGCCTGCCTGTACATCTATCCACCAGAAGAAGGCATCGAGTCACATGGTATTACAGACACAGGTAGGTGTGAGCTGCCCTGAGGGGCAGGGAATTGAACTCAGGACCTCTGGAAGAGCAGCCAGTGTTCTTAACTGCTGAGCCATCTCTCCAGCCCCCACAAAAAGACTTTTTAAAGGTCTGTTTTATTCATGATTGTGTGCACATCTGTGTGTCTGTGTATAGATATGTGCAGGGGCCAGAGGACTAAGGGACACGGTGAGTCCTCCGGGCTATAGTGACAGTAGTTATGGGTTGTCTGGCATGGGTGCTGGGAACAAATTCAGGTCCTCAGCAGGATCAATATGAGCTCGCTCCCTCTTTTTCATGAGTCACAGTCTTACTATGTAGTCCAGAGATCTGCCTGCATTTGCCTCTCTAGCACTGGGTCTAAAGGTGTGTGCCCCCAAGTCTACGCAGGGCCAGGCTTAGGGAAAGCACTCCTAACTGCTAAGCCATACACCTGGCAAGCTTTCATATATCTGTTTACATGCAACCGTCATGACAATCGAGAGAAGGGGCACAGTCCTCATCACCAAGAGTTTCCTCACACCCTTTCTTGATTTGCCCCTTTCATCTCTCCCTCCTCCCCACCCCCAGATACCCATTAATTCACTTTCTTCAAAGATTCTTTATATTTTGCAGTGGTGAAGTGTGGGGCACCGGGCTCCCCCGTCACTGCTTTAAGGATAGCATTTTCACAGCCCCCGGGTCAGGGCAGAGATTTAGCCAGATCTCACAGGTAGGAGCGAGCTGTGGCCATTCTAGGTCTTCATCTGATCCATACTCCAGCAATTATGCAAAATGATGGGCACCAGATCAATCACTCCCATTGTTGCAGGAAACTTCAGGAAACTCCCAAAGTGCCGTCCGTGGGCAACAGAGGAATAATCACAGTGTACCCAACAATGGAGGCTTGTGAAGTTGTGAGGAGAGGAAGGAAGGTCCTTCTCCCTAGGTAGGAACATCGAAAGAACCGTGACCTTCACCTTCACCTTCCAGCCCAGGCAGAGAGGCTTCCCTAATGGCTGTTGGTGAAGATACTGAGCCTTTTCTCTACTCTATTCGTAAGGGGGTTCTAGTGGACCCCTTCTGTGTCCAGGCACGATGGTCCAATGGTGTGCCCGATGCCTGACACAAAGGTCAGCCTCTCCACCTTGGTTTTCTCAGAAACAGTGGATGTCTTCATCTTCATCTTCCTGCACACCTCAGGCTGTGTCTGGGCAGGCTAGTCTTGTCTCTTCCAACAAACCGTGTGATTCCTGGTGGGCAAGGTGGCACACACCTGTTATCCCAGTGCTTGGGGAGGCAGAGGCAGGCAGACCTCTGTGAGGCCAGCCTGGTCTACAAGGTGAGTCCAGGACAGCCAAGACTACTCAGAGAAACTCTGTCTTGAAAAAAATAAAGTGTGATTCTACATCGACAGTTTCTGCATATTTTATATGTGCTTTGTATGAGGGGTGTGTGTGTGGCAGAGTGAATGTAGATTCACCAAGGGAAACGTGAGAAAAGATTCCAGGTGGGAGAGTCTTTAGGGCCACACAGTGCTGTGACGGATGCCACACGATGCGCACATGAACCCCCCACTCACCTCCATATGGTCAGAGACTTCACACAGAAAACCAGAGGCCAAACTAAACCCCTCGCAGAAGAAGCAGCACAGTCTGGTAGAGGCAAGCGGACCAGACTCGTCCACTCAAGCCCACAGCCGAAGCCCTGCAGAGGGGGGACAAGTGGCTGGAGCTTGGGGGAGGCTTGAGGATTTGGGGCCGAGCAGGGCTTCGGCACATATCAAAGGGCACTGTGTTGTGGACCCAACAGCACATGCGAAGGGCGTTGTTGTCAGTGAACTAGATGCTGGTGCACATGTCTTATCTGGGAGTGAGTCCTGCCAGCAGGGGGTACTGACACCCAGGCAGGCCAGGGTGGCTGGACGCCTCCCCTTGGTGCAGCTCTGCCTGCGGCAGGAGGTTCAGGAAGCCATGGTCACCGTGACAGGGATTAGCGACCCTCCTGTGCCTTGGCACTCCCACTCTCTCTTCTGCTCCCAGAGCAGGGATGTAAAGGCTGCTTTTACTAAAACACACACTCTTGGCTTGGACCTGAAGATGCCCAACGGGCATGAAAGCTTGGCATCTGTGCCCTCATTTTGCATCTGTCTCCTTCAGGCCTTTTCAGCTCCATTGCTAGGCATGGCCATTATTTATTTATTTATTTATTTATTTATTTATTTATTTATTTATTTATTTATTTATTTAGACATGGTTTCTCTGTGAACCCTTGGCTGTCCTAGACTCAACCTTGTAGACCAGGCTGGCCTGGAACTCACAGTGATCCACCTGCCTCTGCCTCCCGAGTGGCATGGGCCACTACAGCCCATACGTCTTTTAATGAGGTCTCTTTAAGTTGGCCATCTTTCCCTTCAGGGATGAAGACTCAAAGAGAAGACTAGCTCAGCTATTTGCATGATCTGTAGGGACTTTATAGCCTACAGATGGTCAGCTGCCAGCTTTGACGGTGCCAGACCCCTGTGGCAGGCCTGGAGGTCTCCAGTCGCTGCCCTTCCTGCTAAGAGTACGAGTGTCCCAGCATAATTGCCTCATGACGAGCCTGTAGTCAGCCGGCACAGCCCTGGGGAGTGAGGGGCTGGTGAAGAACGAGGTCCCTGAGTGATAGCCTGCGGGCTCAGCTCTCAGGTGTCCTGTGGGCGCCTCTCTGAGTGATAGCCTGCGGGCTCAGCTCTCAGATGTCCTGTGGGCACCTCTCGAACCCTGTGCCCTGCTGTTTTGTTTGCTTCTTTTTTGGTCCTGACTCTGACCACATTCCTGGATCATTAGAAATTGATTTTCCCACAACAAACAATTCTGGAGCAGAGTGAGGGCTGCAGATACAGCAAAGTCCAGGCGCATGTGTTTAGCATGTGCAAGGCTCTGGGTTCAGTGCATCGGAGCAGGAATGGGGATGTCAATCATTTCCCAACAACAGACTCATTAGTTCGCTCTGCAGGAGTTAGATGGACCTTGGAGAATAAGAAGCACAGGAAGTGTGATCCTGGACACCCCCTGCAGCTGCTGTCTGGGGGTAGCAGCTTTACTTGACAAATTAGCTTTCTGTTTCTCTGTATTCTGTTCAAGGTTCTATTTGATCTTACCCAGTGGGGACAACAGCACACCTTCCCATGTTGCCTCTCTTGACTAGTCAATCCCTCTACTTTCTGCTACAATACGCAGAAATCTTTTTCCCTTTTACTCTAGGAACTTCATTGTTTATAGCTTTGGTTTCTTTTTTTTATGGGTCTTTATGGGTCATCTGGGGATTAAGGAAAGGTCCTGGTCTTGAAGCATAAGGTCTTGCCTGTGTGTCTAGAACCTTCCAGTTTCGAGATTGAGTTGTACTGTGTAGTTCTGTCAGCCTCCCCCCTTAAAAAACAAAACCAAATCCAGTCCTTTGCTCTTCTTAAAAATCATTTTTTTATGTCTTTTTGGCTTGTGCATATGTCTGTGCACCTGTGGATGCTTGGTGCCCACGGAGCCCAGAGGAGGGCGCTGGGGTCACCTGGGGCTGAAGTTACAGGTCCTAACCACTGAGTCACCTCTCCAGCTCCGGTAAGCTTTCAGCTTGTAGCAGTCCTCTTCCCGTCTCAGTTGCAAGTGTGACAACCATCATGCCTGACAGAGAAGATTCATTTTAATCTAGAATTTTGTTGTCAGCCCAAAGTAGCACTGGGGAGAGAGGCTCCCTCGGGAGCGTGCAGAGGATTGCCGCTTGGGTGTGTGAGATCTGTGTGATGACAGATCAATGGAATTCCTAGGGGGGTTGAGGCAAGGGGAGATTTCTGGGAGCACGCTGAAGTTATGTGAGATGATAGTTCACCCGTCACAGTGATTTGTCCCAGGCAGCAACATGTGCCCTCTGAGTTGGGAGATTTTCAGTATCCAACCCTTGACTGCAAGGCAGTAGGCTCAGCGTTTGGCAGTCAGGGCTGGCTGGCACTGGGGACATGTCCTCGTGGAAGGGCCATAACCACAGACTGTGATTTCAGCACCATCTTTGCAGATGTTCTTGGCAGCAGGCATGAAGGTTACCTCTGGAGTGAAGGCTTTCTGTAGATGGTCTCCACTCCACTTTATCAGTCTCTGATGTGTTTCCATTTTAGTTCAGGAAATTAAAAAAAATATTCTTTTGGTTGTTCAAGACATGGTTTTTCTGTGTAGCCGTGGCTGTCCTGGACTCGATTTGTAGACCAGGCTGGCCTTGAACTAACAGAGACCTGCCTGCCTTTGCCTCCCCCAGTACTGGGATTAAAGGCATGTACCACCATGCCTGGCTTAAGTGTTGTTTTTTTTTTAATTTAGTATTTTTAGTATTTTTGAGAATTTCATATATGCATAGAGTGTATTTTTAACATTTATTTCATCTTCCTCCTAACTCTTCCCAAGTCCACCCCTTTTAGCCTTTTCCTTTTGGTTTGAATCTATCTCTCAGGCCTGTTCCTCCTTTTTAAAAATCTGGGACAAGGTCTCACTCTACAGCCAAAGCTGACTTTGAAATCAAAATAACCCTCATGCCTTAGCTTCCTGGAATGATGGGATTACAGATGTAAAAGTTGATGCCAGATCATTTTCTTCCTTCCTTTTTGAAACGGGGATTCTCTATGTAGCTCTGGCTGGCCTGAAACTCAGTATGTAGACCAGGCTGGCCTCAAACTCAAAGAGGTTAGCTGCCTCTGCCTCCTGAGTGATGGGGTTAAAGGTGTGCAACACCATATGTAGCTCTTTCCATTTTTGTAAAATTTACAATAAAACACAATAAGCTTCCCATTTTTGTGTGTGTCTGTTTTATATGTCACTGTTCTGCATGCTGGTGCCAGCAGAGGTCAGAAGAGGGCAGATTCCCTGAGACTAGAGTTGCTGATGGTAGTGAGCCGACGTGTGTGTGTGTGTGTGTGTGTGTGTGTGTGTGTGTGTGTGTGTGTGTAAACATCAGTATGTGCCCTCAACCTCTCTATCACCACTCCAGCCCATCCTGGCCTTTCTTAATGGGTACAGTGCAGGGAAACTCGGTACATTCAGTGTTTTAGGAACCTAAGCCACCACCTATTTCTTTCTGGAACCTTTTTCATCCTGAAAACCCGACCTCTGGATCCACTCATCAGCTAGCCAGGATTAATCAAGTTCTCACCCACTTCAGTTTTGTTCTACTTCTGCCTCTAAGAACTGATCTTATCTGGAAGTTTCGCAAACACCGCAGGAGTTCACACACGCTGATGCGGTTTCCTGATCGGATCTCATTAGCCAGAAGTGTTGTGACAGGCTGCTGCCATCTGTGACTCCATCTTGCTTTCTGCCTGTTGCCTTTTCCTTCCCAGGATGTGGGTTTGGTCCACATTCCTGAGTGTCTTACTGTCAAGATAAGAACAGGAGGTCACTAGGCAAGCATCACTTCCGGTTAGTGTCAAAATACCAGACACTGAGGTTACACCCCAGGGAAAATCGCCTTCTGCACACAGCCCTGCCTGGTCCTTCAGGGCTGTTTCTCCTAGGTCTTGGGAGCAGAGGGCATAAGGCATTAGCTTGCCTCCTTTCTTGGTCTCTAGCATCCTTTTCCCGTGGTTTCTGGAGTCTTGGTTTCTACAGGTGATGGTAGTCTTACCAAACAGTTGAAAGAACAAAGCTTGTTGGAGCTGTCAGTGTGCGTGCCCTGGGGTTGCTGTAACAGAGCACCATGAAGACGCAGCTTAAGTGAGAAGAGTTTGTTTCCTCATAGTTCTGGCGGCTAGAAGTCTATGACAAAGTGCATCTGCGTGCACACACACACACACCTGACATTGTGAGAGAGATACATTCCAAGTTGTTCTCAGCTTTGGGTGAATTAACAACAATCTCTGACCTTCCTGGGCCTGCAGAAACCTCTCCCTTCGGTCACCAGCTTCCTGCGTTGCTTGCTCCCCCTCTGTCCACATTTCTCCTTTGATAAGGACCCTGGCCATTGGCTGATGGCTCATCCTCCCGAGGTCATCCTACAGTGATTACTATGTCCAAATAAGGTCACATTCTGAAGGGCTGAGGTCCAGGACATCAGTGTAAACGTGGGGACACACAATTCCCCAGACATTACAGTGTTTCCTCAAAGGACCAGAAACAGCAATGCCTGTAGGGGAGGGACCTGTGAATTGGCTCAGTGTCCCGGACTGATCTGGTTTCAGCAGGGACATGGTCCCTGGTAGCACCACTCCCAGAAGACAGCCAATTGCATATGTCAGGTCACTTCCACTGTAAGGGCAACACTGCCTTCCTTGAGCAGATATGCTGGGAGCGGACCGGCCTTCCCTGCCCGTTTGCTGGCATCTGGGTTTGCAGAGTCAGCAAATGTCTCACCCGCCATCTTGGCATTCCATGGACCATCACTTTTGAGTAAAGAATTCATTCCATTACGGATTAAGTGAGGTGGTGGGCTTCTGACATCCGGTTCACTGGCCTTCTGCCTACCCCATCACCCAGATGCACATGGCTCTACTGGACAGTTGTGTTACACTGGGAAGGGCCGGGCTCTGCTTGATGTCACACATGCTTTGGAGCAGAGATCACTGCAGTTGTATTTCCACAGCCAAGCATGTGCAAACCAGGGCCAGGGGCGGGTCCACGGCCCACACGCCCACACACCTATGGACAGGATGTGGACATCCCGTCCTGGAAGTCTTGAATTCTCCCACTTGGAAGGGCATTGTCTCCTTGAGGAGTACACAACAACCATGGGCACAAGGACACTCCAGTTAATTGAAGGACGACACTGTTGCGTGGCTGCTGGGTACTCAGGAAGCCTCTGAACCAAGAGGTCTAGAGTGACATTGCTGTACTTGCTCAAAACATTTCTGTAAAAATTGCCAAGGTCAAGGCTGAGTTTGCTGCTATCAATTCTGACTCAATTAAACCCAAGAGATGACGGATGAAAAGTTCTGGCAGGCATTCTCCTGAGGCAGATCATAGAAGTCTCACTCAAAGGCCACCAAACCCCTGGGCAAGAAGAACTTCTGCAAGAATGTCTGCTCAACAACCCCAGACTGATGCTACTTTTACAGAAATCACTGTAGTAAAGACGAGTACTTCAAAAATATCTTATTTTGAGTTTCAGAACTTCCCTTTGGGGCCAGCAAGATGGCTGAGTGGGTGAAGGAGCCACCACGCCTGACGACCTGAGTTTGCTCTCTGGGACCCACACGGCAGATTCAGAGAAAGGCCAGGCATGGTGCCCACCCTTTCACACTCAGCACTTAGGAGGCAGAGATAGGTGGATTGTGCTGAGAGAGACAGAGAGAGAGAGACAGAGACACAGAGACAGAGAGCGAGACAGAGAGAGAGAGAGAGAGAGAGAGAGAGAGAACTCCCCCTCATTTGTCCTGGACATGTGTGGAGGACACATATCATGGCATACACGCATAGACTCACACACACACACAAAATTAAAATACTTTAAAAATACCCCACAGACCCACGAAAGAAAACCAGGCCCTTTGCCTCCATCTTTTGAAATTGCATATAGTTTACTATGGCGCACAAGGCCTGGTTCCTAAACAAGACTTGGTTTGTTTCAATTTTAACTTCTTTGTATCTCGCCCCATCGGCCGATTTTGGAGAGCCAGGCGTGAGACATCATGGAGGGGAAACTGAGGTGCTGCTCTCTCATTTGGCTTCCCGTGCAGGAAGGATGGATATGGCTTGTGTGTCGATACTTAGAAAGTTCAAGTGTGCTAGGACATAACTGGATTGGTGGAGTTCTTGCTTAGCCCCCAAGGGCCCCGGTTGATCGCCGGCACCACACGAACTGGGAGCTGCACACCTGTGATCCCAGCACTTAGTAGGAAAGACAGGAAGATAGGGAGTTCCAGGCCATCCTGGACTACACAGCGGATTTGAGGCCAGCCTGGGCTACAATAAAATACCATAATAAAAAGAAGGAAATGCAGCTGGGCACAGTGGTGCGCGCCGCTCGGGGAGGCAGGGGCAGGCGGATCTCTGAGTTTGAGGTTATCCTGGTCTACAAAGAGAGTCCAGGACAGCCAAGGCTACACAGAGGAACCCTGTCTCAAAACAAAAACAAAAATAACAAACACAAAACAAATGTTAAATGCAAGTGAATGGCTGCAGAGGGGACCTGCAGTCTCTCAGGTACATCCATGCATTTTTGGTTGTGGGACTTGTCCCTTGCTAATTGGTAATTAGCAGCAGGGGGCGCTAGACAACAAAGAGGCTTTCTTTTTAACTTGGATGCTGGGCTCAGCTTCAGGACTCAGCATTGCAACAAGATGGAGTGGGGGGCTGGGGGGGGGACTCACAGGGTAGCACAGGAGGTGATCCCCAGGAAGCTCTGCAGGCAAAGCACTGCTCTTCGAGGCTGCATCCTTTCCTAGGCCTGCATTCTGGTCCTGGGATAAGAACTTTTTTAGATGGATTCCTTCCCTGGGGCTGCAGCTTGGCCTTCCCATGGCTTATCTCTGCTATTCCTGTGGGGTTTCTGTTTGCTTTGTTGTTGTTTTAGATATCTTTCTCTTAAATATAATTAATGTACATGTGTATTTTTGAGACAGGGTCTCACTGCATACCACTGGCTGACCTGGAAATTACTATGTAGACCAGGCTGGCCTTGAACTCACATCTGCCTGCCTCTGCCTCCTGAGCTCTGGGATTAAAGGTATGTGCCACCATGCCCAGATACTTGGAGATTCCTTTATTCCTCAGTAGCCAGTTCCTTGCTATTTCCAGCCCCTGTCAGTCGACAGAACCTTATGTTAGATGTCTGTCAGACCATGGTCCCAGCACCTCTTGGTTGGCCCTGGATGGGCCAAACAGAAAAGCCATTGACATGAGCCACTCGTGAAGGCAGAAGAATGAGTAAAAAGACCCCAGGAGACAGCACTAGGCCTTAGCGAAGCTTGTCCTCCTTCTCCTGCAGCGCTGCAGGTCACAAGCCTGGTGGGGTTCATCATAGCCCTTCCTTATGACATCACCCAAAGCAGCCATCCTATCCCATTTCTCTCTGACCACTCTAAAGTGTGTCTGGTTACATAGCTTGGCTTTTTAGCTCACAAGTCAAGATCAAGAGAGATGGTCCAGAGGAGAATTGTAAGTTCTAGACCAGCCAGGAATGTCAATGAGTTCCAGTGTCAAAATACTCTTTTTAAAAAAGGCTGGGAATGTAGCTCAGTGGTAAGCGCTTCAGAAGACTGAGGCCCATCCAGCGCTGCAGAAAAGGAAGTGTTGCTTCATCCATGGAGCCCTGTGAGAAACAGCAGCACACAGTCCTGTGGAGATCACAGGGTTGTTGATGGCACCCGTGATCCCTAGTGCAACCTAGGAATGCGAAGACATCTTTTTCATGAGAGGAATGCACTGTAGTCAGGAGGGAGTGTGGTAACCTAGCAGGAGGGCTGGCCGCAGGGCACTCCGGTACCTCCCTCAAGAACCACCCTCTCTCTCTAACTCTTGTGTATGGACTTGCTCATGTGGCCATGAGACACCAACAAATGTGACTCCAACAAGAAGCAGAAGGGTGCAATAACCAGCTTGCTCTTTCTTACTGTGAATGAAATCGTCCTGCTGTCACCAGTGTCCAGTTCAAGCCAGTCTCCCAGAGATGAGGCATCCCTTCAGCTCCTGGGTCCCGCCTCTAAGCATGCAGTCCCACACATAAGCCAGCACCCCTGCACCCCACGGGAGGGTATCCCCCTAGTGCAGGTCTTGGCTGCCCATGCCCTGAGTCTATGTCCCAGGGCTGCCCTGATTCACCCAGTTCCTACCATAGGTTTAGTGTCTGCACCCCTCCCAAGCTCAGGCTCGGGGAACTGGAACATCACAGGTTGATCCTTGTCCACAGCAGATCCTTGTCCATACAGGGAAGGCTGAGGCCCTGCTGTGGTCAGGGCCCGCCCACCCTATCGGATGTGCTTCATCTCTGACAGGTCTCTCCTTTTCCCATGTTATCTGCTCCCCTCTCTCTGGCTTCCCCCTGGTTTATCGAAGGACAGCAGCTCCTGTTCCCATCAGTATATCCGTGTGATGCTGACCCGTTCCCTGAGCTCCCAGCCACTCTCAGGGAACACCCCAGCCCCGCCCTGATGGGCAGCTGTAGCAGCTCCGGGCTCTCCCTCGCCAGGGTTCCCCTGTGACACAGGAGTCCTGCCTCTGCCATTACTCACTCCTGCGGCTGCCTCCTCCACCTGGGGGAGTCCCATGGTTCCCCAGTGAGAACTTCTACCCTCCTGCCTCAACTTAGCTCACTCTCTGGTATGATCTCTTAAAGAAAAAATTAACCCAGCGCCATCGTGCCTGATCTGCGCTTGAGCACTGAACATGGCTGCAGAAAACGCAGGCTGTGGTGTACCTACTCCAACCAAATGCTGACGGTAGCTGGACCAGCCTACATGGAGAACACCCCAGCTCTTTCCCTTTGCTGAGTCTCCAAGAGCACCTGCTCTCGTTCCCTCAATTATGTGCTAAAGTATAAAATGCCAGTATTTGCACATGGCTCAATCATGGAAGCACTCCAGCTACACCCATAAGCAACTTCATATGTATATTCATCTTCCAACTTCCTTTACTTAAAGGCAGGATATGGCTCATCGCTGTGAATTGTGCTATCATTGTGTGTGTGCTATCCCCTGAACATTACACGGTCTGAATTGTAGAGCCACCACAGGGGGACCTTCCTCCCTCTCATCACAGCTGCACAGGCCCCCATTGTGCTGAGACTGCTCCCAGCTGCCCAGGGATGGGCACTTTGGGAGTTTCCAGTATTTTGCTGCCACAGTGGGAAGGACTGACCCCATGCACCTGTCGTTTTGTACAATTGCTGGGTTACAGATCAGACGGAGGCCCAGACAGGGTCCAGCTGGCTTCCGGATCTGTCTCCTAGTCTCCAACCCCTCTGCAGGGGTCTGCACAATGATACCCTCAGTGCAGCGAGAGAGGAGGCCTGGCTGCCAGCAATCTTACCCAGGGTCCTTTCGTTACTTGGAGTCTTGAAAGGAGGCACAATCTTTTTCTGCAGATTTCTCAGACTGAGCTTAGCTTGGTTTCTCTCCAGGTCCCCCAACTCCCCCACTCCCCAGGTTCCCAGCCCCTCCCCCAGCCACACAAGGCCTTCCTCATCTCCAGAGGTAGCGCCTCAGACCACAGGCTGAGTCAAACTGCTTCTAACACAAGCCATCTCTGTCCACAGTAGAGTCCTCCCTACCCCTCCCCTCTCCCCGGGGAACCTCAGTGCTCCTGGTGAAGTCTGGGGCCCCTCTCTGCCTCCCATCTCCATGCCCCAAGTCTCTAACTCCTCTCATCAAACTCTCTAAGCCCTCCCTTGACAGCAGGACCCTGGCCGACCTAAGTCACTGCTTTCCGGCCCACCTTTCTGCCAGGCTCTCCCCCACACCCTGCTTTCACCCCACAAGTCCACCACTGTTTCCTACAGCTTGCCTTTGTCCAAGTGCCGCTCAGTCCAGGTCCGTGCTGGGGCTACCCATGTCTGGATCCTCACCAACTGTCTTCTCTCTTAGCCGGGCCCCTCATTTAGCCATAGCTAGTGGTGTCTCCTGAGTCACTTCCACGGGCACCCTGCTGCGTTTAGCTCTCAACTATTTTCTTACATGACCATTTCTGGGCCTCTGCAAACAGTGGGCATCCAGGAAACGAGCCCTTCAGTGTGGGCCTGGTGAATGCACAGCTCTGCTTCCAATAGCAGGGATGAGCTCAGGCCCAAGGTGACCTCTCCCCCTGCTCGGCACTCTGGGCCTGCTGGCCTGGTGTGCAGAGCCTCTGTCCCCAAGCCCAGTGACTCACTTCCCCTCTCTGGGGCAAATCCTGCTTCTCATGGGATTTTTCTGGAGAAATGGCTGGTGGAGAACCCAAGTGGCAGACAGGCTGGTGCCCGGAGCTGGGCCTTACCCTCACCAAGAGCCAGGAACCACAGGAGTCACCCAGGCACTGTATTCTGCTTCGTACCTGGCACGTCGGGGCTCAGTGTGCTCTGCTTAATCGTCTGACACAGAAGTTTAACTTCCCCTTGGTCTTAGCCAAGAGGTCTCCTCTTGTCCTAGCCAGGCGGCCCCAGGTAAAGTAAGAATGTTCTGACTCAGTTCCCTGTGCTTTGCGAAGGAGACTCAAACAAGTCTGCAGCCAGTGGCGTGGCACTGGGGGCTCCTGCTGTCCTCTTGATCCCCAGCCAGGCCGTCACCCTTCTTTGTGGTGGGATTCATGCATGCCCATCCCATGAAGTTCTCTAGCAAGACACACACACATACACACACATTGCATGGGGAAGGGAACCCCAATCATTTCCCCTTAGAATCCTTCCTGAGCTTTGTGGAGGGTTTTGTCATAACCCCCTTACTCCGCAATGACTCTGCTCTGCCCCAAACCCTAGGTCAGAACTGGGGTACAGTGGAAGAGGCCATTGTGCATAAACATCCCACTGTACATAAACCAAGGCCTGACGTTCACAGGATGGCAGCTGCCTCCTCAACCTTCCCACCAGCCCCAGCCCCATCCTCAGCGTGACTAGCTGCCAACTTGAGATAGGCAGGGGTGAAGGAGCAGGTCCAGGTTCGTGGAAGGGGGCAGACATATTATAGGCCGGACCAGAGGAGCGGGGGAGCCAGGAATGTGGCAGTGAACCAGAACCAGAGGGGAGAGGGAAGGCAGACAGTGGGAGGCTGAAGCTGCTAGCCACACCCCAGCCCCTCCCCGTACCTTGCAATTCCTCAAACAAACCACGCCAGAGCCACTTTTGAAATCAGTTTTATATCAAGCCATAAAAAAAATCCCTTGGATTCTGTCCTGAGTATATGCATACAAAATCAACACTATAAAAATATTAACAGCATTAATGTCATCAAACAAGCTAACATCTACAAAGACACGAAGGAAGGCTTTGTTCATTGCTCACACTGGCCAGTTTTGTAAGGCAAGTACCTGGGAAAGGGAACAAATGTAGAGGAGGACTTCGGATCCCAGCCTGAGCCACCGGGAATCAGGGCTGGGTCAGTGCTTAGTAGCCTTTCACGGCCAGAGAGGAGCGGGGTCTGTGCAATAGCAGGTGCCTTGATGGGAAACCCTGTGGGATCCACTGGTCCCCGGCCAGTGACCAGTGGGTAACATGGCAAACAGGGATGAAAGTTGCAGCTGGAATCAAGGCTGCTAATAAGTCTGCAGGAAGATTCAGTGCCATCACAGGGTCCTGTGTCACAGTGGCATCAGGAACGGTAGAGACTGTGGGTGCCATGAAGAACGAATGTGGCTATCCCTGGCTCTGAAGGTAGAAGGGCCTCAGACAAGAGATGTGGGTAACCTCTGAAAACTGGGAAAGACTAGGAAATGAGTCTCCCCTGGGGCCTACAGAGGAAATGGGCCCTGATTTCAGGCTAGTATTAGACATTGGATTTGCAGAACTGTAAGGAAAGTTCTAGTTCAAACCCACTCGATGTGTGGAAACTTGGTACAGCACCGACAGAAAGCTAATAAAGTGACTGCTGGAACTCTGTGCTCCCACTCAGACTTCAAAGGATGGACCCAGAGACCACCCTTTGACTTGTTCCTACATGGAGGAAGGTTCAGCCTGAGAGAATTAGGAGGTGCCCAGTTCTATCAAGATCTTCTGGGTCACTCCCTAAATGCATACACACGCGTAGGGGCAGCCCACATGAGTGAATAAGAGGGCCCTCCTAGCTGAGTGCTACCAGGAGCTACGTGGCAGGGTCACGGGCCACTACGGAAGAGGTTCAGATGTAGCTCCACCGTGCCACATCACAAGCCTCCTTCCAGACCCCAGATCAGGTAGAATTTTTTCCTTCTTTCTTTGTTTTCAGTTCTATCTCATGATAGCCCTGGGCTGAAGGAAGCAGGATAAATGAGGCTTCACTGCTGGTCCAAGGGAGCTGGAGGGGGCTACTCAGAACCACCCAAAGAAGGCCATTAAACCACAGACTGTAGTGTAGGAAGGCCGAGGGCACTCCACCCAAGATGGATAATCATTTACAAGAAACTTCTTGCATGCTCACGTCGGCTCCCCATAGTGGGACCTGGGTTCCACTAGACAGTGATCTGTCTAATCTTGGCTGCCAGATCTCGTTCCTGAGCCAGGGCTAGGCGGCAGCAGCAGCAGAATGTGGGAGCCGGGCGATTTGGACATTGCCAGCCGGGTGGTGCCTGACGTTGGCTGGGTGGTCATTAGCATACCAGGCCTTTGGAAAAGCTAGCCAACTTTTATAAGTGAAAATAGGGGCCTGGAGTGCTCCTGCACGCCGGTGTTGATATCCAGGATATTCCGAATGCTCCTGACGTCACTGCTTTGTAGATTGCCCTTGATGGCCAAGATGGCGTTCAGGTGGCCTTTGCTGGCAAGGAGAGAGAGCATCCTGTCAGCCCCACTGGCCACAGACACGCCTGCTCACAGCCCCTGCTGGCTACCCTGGCTCCGGGCCTGCCACAGAACCTGCCGCCAGCTCCTCTGCCCAGCAGGCAGCCTTGCCCTCCCTCCAGCCCACCAGACCTTTATACCGGTTGTTACCCAGACATATCTCCTCACCCCCGAGGGGTACAACTCCTTCCCACTCTTTAAGTTTCAGCCAAATGTCACCTCTCTAAATGGCTTTTTGCTCTCTGATCAGCATTCCCTGTAATTCAAGATGCTTAAACCCTAGAACTTGGAATTTTCTCTTTCTGCCTGATTGCCTCATCAAGGTTGGCCCTCACTAGGTTGAAAGCTACAGGAAGGGGACTGAGACCCGGCTTTCCCAGTACGTCACTGCAGCTTGGAGCACAGAACAGCGAAGTCCAGAATGCTGGTAAATGACTGTTGATGTGGTCAGAGGAGAGGGAAAAGCGATTGGGTTAGCGGGCAGATGGACAAACTGGTCGGTACATGAGAAAGTAGAAGGATGGATGCGTGACTTTGTGGAAGAGTGGATGGATGGACAGGCAGGTGAGCAGGTAAACAGAGAGATGGACAGATAGCTGGACAGATGACAGATCAGAAGAAGAATGGATAGGTGGGTAAGCAGGAGGACAGACGGATAACCACCTGAGAAGGCAGGTAGAGAGGTAGATGAATAGATGGCTTTGTGGATGGCAGGAGAGTAAATTCCTGGATTAGTGGACGGAGGCTTGCATGTGTGTAGGTCAGTATATGTAGGTGGATGACTGAACAGGTGGGTCAGCCTCAGACTAGAGCAGGCTGAGCTAGGTCAACCCCAGTGAAGACCAATTCAAACTTTCACATCAGGTGACCCAGCCTAGGAAAGAACACAGTCCATGGTTCACCAAGTCCTCAGGCAACTCCTGAGTAAGACCTTGAGGGTGCAAGTCACACGCAGGTTCCGTGACAGGCCCTGGCCTCACTTTTGTCTTTGAATAGTATTATCACATAAGGCTCAGCACATGAGTTGTGGAAATGCTACCTAGCCTTGTCAAGACTGGCTATGGGTTACGTTCCTTCAGCTCCGTAGGCCTCATGTGCAAATGATAAACAGTGCCAGCCTTTGCGAGGCTCTGGTGATGTCAACTGCTTGTAGTCCTGGCAAAGGTCTTAGCACAGTGCCTGATGGTGGCATGACCCCATCTCGATGGAGCCTTAGCAGGTGAACAGTCGTGAGGGGACTCTAGTCCCAGCACGCTCACAGCACAGTGGAACCTGGCATGGACCAACCAGTTCCTGAAGGCCCCTAGTGCTCACCTGAAGTCAGGGTAACAGGTGACGTATGTGGCCACCTCAATCTTAATGGCGCTGGGATCTTGCAGGCGAATAATCTCAGCAATGGTGGGGAGGGCAGGCTGCAGCCAGGCTGCACTGGAACCCTGCAGAGAGATGGCTACTTGAAGGATGATGCCCTTCCCCACGAGGACACTAAGGCTCAGAGCAGTGTCTGGCCGGGCTGGGAGAGGCCCTGGGGCTCTCGGGGTGAGTGGGGTACTCACATTGTCAGTGCAGAACTGCTGAATGGCATCGGCATTGGCCAGGATGTGCCTGGCCAGCTGCTGCTGCTGCTCGGGGGTTTTGAGGACCAGGCGCCTTTTGCTGAGCCTGATGATGTATTCCTTCACCAGGTGCAGGTGCACGGCCTCCATGAGTTCCTGGGCAGGCAGAGGCCAGGGGGCTTAGCCATACACTGACACCCACCCCTGGGGGGAGGGGGGCTCCTCTCCTCCATGAATTGATTCTTCCAAGGCAAAACCCCAGGGGTACACAGAGGCAAAAGTGTGAGCATTGTTGTCGGTATGCCCCATGTGAGCACACGTGGGGCGTGGGGCATAAACACTGCTAGTCACCGTGGGCTTCCAGACTGCTCCAAGCGCCAGCCCTCACCTCCCGGAAACAATCCTGCAGCTCTGAAAACTCAGGCAGCCTGCTGTCCACAGTAGCAAGGATCTCCTCCAGTGTCTCAGCTGGGTTCGCCCAGCGGGTCTGTGTGAACTTCTTGAACAGTGGCTGGAACAGGCGAGAGGCAGGATGTCTGGTCACGCCCAGAAAGGAAGGGCGGCCGGGCACAGACACCCTCACATAGACACTCATGACCAGCAGGGTCCCCAGGGCTTTCCAGGAGCTGGCTGGCTTTCAGATCCCTGCTTTGAGATCGGATGCAGAGGCAGGTCTGTGTGTGCCCTCCCTCCAAGGTCATCCATCCAGCTGTGGTGCGGGAGATCTCGCCAGGACAGCCTGTCTGCAGCCCCGAGGTCTTTTCCCCTACTTCCCTCTTAAATAAATAAATTCCTGCATAAACAAGGCTTTGCGCTTGGCTGGCCTAAGCCTTGTGCCAGGTCTTCCGGGGTCACCCTGTAGGCCTCCCAGACCTACTTGGCTGTCCTCTGCACCTCTGGTCCTGAAAGTGAGCAGGGAGCCACTCCTCTGCTTCTTGAGGGACCCCAGGAGATGGAGCCCAGCTATCAGAGGTCCTGAGCCCCAGGAATGGGGTTGGGGGTGGGGACTGAGAATTCTACAGATGCTCCCAGCCCTGTGACCCTGCCAGGCCAAGGCAAAGCCAGGATATGAGGTGGGTCAGCTGGAGAGCCCTTTGTGGTTCAGACATGCCCATCTGTGCCCCCACAGGTCCAAGTCGGTGCTTCTCTGCCCCTTTCCCTGACTCCCCTCCTGTGCCAGGCTTCAGGATGCTCCCCAGAACAGGGATCCTGATACCTTCAGGTCCAAAAACAGGTTCTGGAGCAGGGTGTCAAAGCCGTGAGCCTTAAGCTCTTTCAGAGGCTCCAGCAGGTGGTTCAGAGAATCAGGAGGGATCTGCCACTTCTGCTCCACGGATGTCCTAGAGAGTGATGGAAAGAGGTCGTGACAGCCTGCTCAGCCTACAACATCGTGCAGTGATCCTTGGACTAGGTCTTCTTAAATTAGGTCTTGCTCTAGGACCCTCACTATTTTCGCCATCCCCTGTGAGACCCAGGCCAAGTATCCCCATATATGCCCCGTGCCCCAGGCACATCCTCTTCTGCATTTGGCAAGTCTCCAGCTCTCCACCCTTTCGCTTCTGCTTCACAGTTTTATTATAAGGCTAAACTAATAAATAAATAAATCAATTGCATCCTGCTGACTCCTCCAGCACCCCACCCCTTTGCTGGGGCTGTTCCAGGCCAGTCATTTCCTCACAGCCTTGTGACCCTTAATTCCCCTTCTTTGCTCCACCTTCCATCTGCCCTGTCTCTCCATCAGGCAAATCTGCCCAGCATTCTCACCAGAAGGATTGGCAGTTGTTGATGTTGGCGATGATGTTGAGTCTGTAATTTTTCAGCAGTTTGTTTTTCTCTAGAAATTCGTCAAAGGCACGCTGGTAGCTGAAAAACCAGAAGGGGGACCTTCAGGGCCAGTTCAAACACGGGGATAACAGAAACCACTCCCCTCCGCGGGGCTGCTGGGAGGGGCCAGAGCTCCCAAACAATACATCACAAGCTGCAAAACCTGAAGGCCAGAGGAGGAGCGGAGGCCTACTGGCCTACTGATGCTGCCTGACTCTGGCGTTCCCACTCTTCCCCCTCTTTCCCAGTCTTCTCTTCTATAGCTGTTCTAGTCGGCTGATGATGTTCTCAGAAGTGGGGACGAAACCAAGTTAATTCTGAGGGTGTCACAGGAAGGGACTTGCTCTGCTAGGGAGCTTTGCTGATGAAGAGTCAGGAAGCATAGACACCCGGTAGAGGCCACCCCACCTGAATGGGAGCCCTGAATTACGCCCTGAATTGGAGCAGTGGCAGAGGACCCTGGGCTGTAGTTGTCAGGGCAGAACTGACTTAGCTTGGATCCCCCCCCCCCCAGGTGCAAGAAGAGCCATGGCTCTCAGAGGTGCCAGGGCCCTGAATGATGTGGGCACACCCACCTCCTCAGTAGGGCAGCCAGCTCCACCAACAGCAGCTGCTTTATCTGCACCCCCACCTCGGGAGTGATGTTCTCAGCCTTGTCCTGGCCCAGGGAAATAATCTGCAGGGAATACAGGGTGAGCACAGCAGGTGCCTCTCTGGACTGAGGCTGGGGTGGGGTAGAGTGTGGGAAGGAGGAGCATGGGGCTGGTCCCCCACTCCTGCCACAGGTGAGCTGTGGCTGTTCCTGTGCACCTTGGGCCTGAGGGGCAGATAGTGGTACCTGGATGATGTCAATGGCCAGCTCACTGTGGCAGCGGCCATCCAGGCTCTGGGGGGCCACATCCTGGGCCCAACGCTGAGACTCTAGCTCCAAAGCTCGGGCCATGAGCAACTTCACATTGGTCTAGGGGAAAAAAATACAGGTCACAGTAGCAGTGAGCATGTCACCAAGCTCATCCAGAAGGTGTCACACTCGGGGAGTCCCGAATCCTGCCTGACATTCCCTTCTATCTTCAGCCTGCCCTCCCAGGCCCTAACCCTAACATTTGGACTCACCACCTCATTGGACAGGAACATGGCCTCCAGCAACCTAATCTGCTTGGGAGGCAGGAGGCTTCCCAGCTTGATGCCCTGCAGCTCCTGTGCCAACTTAGGGCTGTTCAGAATGTCACTGTGAGTAGAGAGACCCTGGCATGAGACGGACACGCCCCAGCAGCACCCCTGTAGCTTAGCCCACTGTCCCAGCTGACACCCTCAGCTTCTGATTCTGTCAGACCACCCTCGTGTAGTTCAGGCTGGAGCCACCCTGCCCCTTCTCCTGCTCTAAACTAGGTTTCCCAGACCTGGTGGCCTGAAGCCTGCCCTGCACCCCAATCAGCCCTCACCCTTTCTTGCCCAGCTTACGGAAGGAGTTTCCTCCTGCCCTCTGCTTCTGCCCTGGCCACCAACAATGCCTTCACCCCAGAGCCAGCTTTCAGATCTGATCTATCTCCCAGGTTTCCCCTTTTGCACAGATACAACACAGCTCCTGACTCCACCGGCCCTGCCAGCCAGCCTCAACATTCCCCCCGGTCAGCCCCGTGGCTGAACAGGAAGGGCTGCCCTGGAACTGCTCCATGGAGCTTTCTTAGTGCCTCAAGTGGCCCAGAACTCCCAGGGGTCCTGCCCAGCCTTGGCACTTCCTAAAGTCCCTTTGTTTGCCTGGAACCTTGAGAATGACCCTCTCTGTGCCCTTCAGCCAGTTTGGATACATCTGAGTCATGTTTGGTCTCATAGGTCTCAACATGCTCCCTTGGACTCCATGTTCAGGCTAGCCTTAGCTTTCTGTTTTGCAGCTGCACCTCAGGCCAGGAGACCCCAGGGTATGACAGAAGCAGGAAGAGGGGCATGAGTGTCCGGCATTTCCTGGTGAGTCAGGACACAGCAGCAGGAGCTACATCAGGGCCCAACTATCCCCGGAAGCCCTTGTCTGCTTTCCCTGTGTCCTCCTGGCCCTTCACCTACGGCCCCTTTCTCCATCCCTCCCACAGGAGGCTGGCTCAGCACCTAGCCAACTGCTTACACACTCCTCACACTGTGGACACCCCAGCCCTTCCTCCTGCAGAACTTCACACCTTGGTCTGGGGAATCAGTAAGAATTCCTAGAATTCTCTAGTGCTGTGGAACTTTCACTCTGTAACACAAGTCACTCCCCGCCCCCCGCCCCCCGCCCCACTCCGCTGGTGTGGATGACAGGTAGGCACACTGGGATTCACGGAGTCTGGGCCAATCAAAGGATGCCTGAGGCTGGGCCTAGCTGAGTACCGACTGCCCATCTACAACAAGTGCCACTCTACTGTTGCTACACCGCTCGCTTGGTGTTGCTGAGACACGGTGGCTCAGCTTCCAGAACCTTCACTCCACTTGCCTGGGATACTGTCCTCCCTGTTACTTCCCTGTGTACTCTGTCTCCTCCCTGCCTGCCTGTACATCCATTAAAACGTGAACTGCCTCAGGACGTAAGACTCCGTGACTCCCCCAGACCTGTCTCCTCTCAAGCCCTGAGCTCTGGCCCGCTCTACCCATTCCGCCCCCCCTCCACCCCGCCCCCCCTCCACCCCGCCCCCCCTCCACCCCGCCCCCCCTCCACCCCGCCCCCCCTCCACCCCGCCCCCGTGTCCAGATGCCCCTTTCATGGCCCCTCCTACTCGTTTCATCTGGGTGGGGGTAGGGCCCCTCGAGAATGAATAACAAAGTCTGTTTTCTGGGCCTCCCTTCTCCCAAGTGCAGAATGGCAAGGTCCAGGAAATTGAAGTGCAAAGCCAACCTGTTGGGCACAATTCCCAACTCTCCCCCGTTCACCCCTTTCAGCCCAACACTGTGGAGCTCAGGTGTCTCAGCTCCCTTCCCGCAGAGGGGACCCATCCCACCCACTGCCGTGGCTCACTTGGGGTAGAGGTTCTGCACCCAGAGCAGCAGCAGGTAGGCATCCCTCTCACACAGCTCGAACTGCGCCAGCGTGCACAGGTGGTCCGCGAAGTGCTTGTGGTAGCTCTCGGCATAGGTGTGCACCACGTTGAACTCGTCCGGGAAGAGCGGCTTCAGTCGCTCCGCCACGGCCTCCAGGTCCTCCCTCATGGTGCGGCCCATGTGCAGGAACCTGCTCTCGGCCTCCGAGCGGCCCTCGGCTACCAGCGCCGGCTGCGCGTCCAGGCGCTCGGCCGCCACCTCGGCCACGACGCCCCTCCACAGCTGCAGCCAGCGGCGCGGGCGGGTGGCCTCCAGCGCGGCCGCCGCGGGCCCCCCGGCCGCCCGCTGGTCCTCCCGCTCCTGCTGCGCCACCACGGCCAGCGCCTGGCGCAGGCGCTCGGGCGCCGCCTCCAGGGGCCGCCGCAGCACGGCCAGCACCTGGTCGCGCAGCAGCAGGTACAGGGCCTCCACCTTGCTCTGCCGCCACACCAGCTCCTCGCCGCTCGTGCCACCCGCCGCCGCCGCCGCCTCCAGCGCCTGCTCCAGCGCCAGCACCTGCCACGCCGTCTCCAGCCGCCCGCGCTCCAGGGCCTCCTTGAGCTCCTCCACTGAAGCGCAGAAACCCGCGTTAGGACAAGAACCCGCCCGGGGCAAGAAGAGGCTGAGATTCTTGGGACGAGACCAATGTCCCAGAAAAGACCCGAGCACAGAACCCCATTTCCTGGACTGGTGGCTCGCCTAGCTGTCTCATCTGCCCACTGTCCTGGCTGGCTGGCTGGTTACGCTGCCCAAACCTGGACCACTTTATTCGTGCTACTACTCCAGCCCCTCTATGGCCGCAGCCTACCTGTGAGCAGTGGACCATCTGGCTCGGGCTGGGACTGGGGCTGGACCTCTGGATCTGATAATCTGGGTTGACCTTTTTTCTTCTTTTTCCCTTTGGTGAAGACACTGAACATGTTGGCCAGTCCTTTGGACTTCTTCTCCTTCTTCTTTGTGGACTCCTCCTCCCGGTCAGGAGTAGTCCCAGCCTCCTGGGATGTTATCTGGCCCTCGGAGGAAACCTCTGACATGGAGGCCTCTGATTCTGCCTCAGACGTAGAGCGTGGCTTTGGGGGGCTTCCAGGGAAGTTGAGGGTCCCTGGTACAGGCTGCTGGCCAGGAAGCCCTTGGAAGAAAGTCACCATCTTCAGCATCACCCTGGCTCAGGCCTGCAGGTCAGAGGTGGAAGATGAAGTCATCAGAGTTCACCGTGAGTGGCCCCCAGGCCTGAGTGCAGAGCCGCCTCCCAGCCATGGCAGGGCTGTTTTCTCCTGTTCCACCACCAGCGCCTTCTGGGCCCCAGCCCTGCTCCCCCCTTGGCCACAGGTACTGCAGTACCCACAGCTTGTCTCCCTAGGCGAGGAAGACACTGGAGGCTCCAAGCCTCCCAGACCTGGGGGGCCAGTCTCTGCACGTGGGTAAATCCTCTCTTGACGATGGAGGGAAAGGGACATGATGAGGGAGGGCCTCTCTGACTCACCAGACTCTGGTGAGGAGACAGGACAGAGGTTACCATTTCTTGGGACAGCAAGAACCAGACTAAAAGTTTCACAGTCATGCGGTGGTCACAGAACCCTAGCCCCCCATCCCCCACTCCCCCCCTACACACACAGAGACCAGCCTCTGCTTCCTCCCTCTGCCTACTTCAACCATTTGTAACTAGCTTTATACCACAAGCAAAATATACCACAAGCAAAAACATAGCAGTTGTACTGGGACCACAAGAGGAACAGAGCCTGTCCCTTATGCTGGTTTAGGATTGGGGCTCAGACTTCAGACCCTGGGCAAATGACCCCAGGAAGCCTTTTGCCTGGGAGCAAGGCTCAGGCTTCCTGAGGTCACACAGCAACTTGAGTGTGGAAGCCATGCTGCTTGGCTTCCAGCTTACTCTGCTTGCTTACAGACAACTTCACCAAACCTTCCGTTTCCACTCCCTTCTGAGGTGCCCACCCATCCCTTCCCTCTCCAACAAGCGTGTTAGTTAGTTTAAAATAACCTTGTGGTCAATAGCCTGAGCTTGGAGGCCAGAGCATCTGGCTTAAAGGCCTGGCTTTTCTCAGGTCCACATCCCCTACTGTATCTGGATTGTCAGAGGGGGTACAAGCAGAGGGAATAGGGCTAGCCTAGACGGAGGAAGCAGGCAGGAGCGGGTAAATGGTGTGACCCATTACCAGGAGGTGGCCCGCCTGTCCTGTCCCCCAAGAACAAATACCCCAAGCTGAAGCTTCAGTTCATCAAAGTGACCTGGAGTGGCCCAGGAACAGTCCTGTGAGACAGGTGGGAAAACCCACTATCACAAAGGAGAAACTGAGGCTGCAGAGGGGAGGTGTTTGCTCCAAGCACAGCAGACTCTAGGGACTCTGATAAGGCCTCTTTCCCATGGCTCCTCTGCCTCCACCAGCTTGGCTGCCTGGCCCATTTCCTGAGGGACTTGTCCCATAACTAGGGCATGGATAGAGTACCCTGACCAGACAGGAAAGCCTGGGCCCTCTACCCCAGCTCTTATCATCCTCACCAGGTACCCTGAACAGAGAGAACCCCTTTCTTTAACCTTATGAGGCCTGAGAATTCCACGTAGGACCACTTAGTGTTCAAGGCCTGTGCCAACCTATCCCGTTTGCAGGCAAACACCCATATGGGCTGGGCTGGCTGATGAAGCTACTCAGCCCCAACCTGCATGTCTGGTCCCAGTCACCCTGTCAGAGGCCTGTTTGTACAAGAGGGAACACCAGCCGTGGGCTCAGCGAGACCTCTCTCCAGTGTGAGGGCTAAACAATTTCCTTCCTCAGTAAGTCTCACTTTTCCCATCTGTGGAATGAGGATGAACGGTCTCTCCCTCCTCACCAGTGCTGCTCAGAGGATGTGGCACAATCACAAGCCAGGAGCTTGGCACAGGATGGGCCTTGTAGCCGGTCCCTGTGTCACTGTGACTGCAGCTCCCGCCGACCCCCGGGAGGGGGTGCAGGAAACAGCAGAAGGAGTGATGAGGTGAGGTTTAAAGTATCACCAAGCTGGTCCCATTGAGGCGGAAAGGCACATGGGATGGCTGCCTCTGGTAGCTGGATGGGGTCAATTCCTTCAGCTCAATTCTAGACACCGACTGGACCACAGAGAATCTCACTGGTCTTGCAACCCACTGTCTCTGTCACCCTCACAAGAGACCACCCGGTCAGGGAGTCCCGCGGTGCTGGGACCTTCCTGTTGTAAACCTGAAACTCCCTAGCATTGGTCCCCGGTTTAACCGGAGAGAGCGCTTCGCTGCTCGCGGGAACCCCGGACCCTGGCGCCAGGGCCTCAGAGCAAAGCCTGTACGTCCCTAGCAGTGGGTATGCTGGAGGTCAAGGGACCTCGAAATATCCCGCCCGCGTCTCCTTGGCCACTGTGGGCCATTCCCTCGGGGAATCCCGTAGGAGACCCTGTGTCTGGGCTGGAGTGGAAGCTACGCAGAGCGGTAGGGACAGAGGCACAGCGGCAGAGGTCACTTACTGTGTCCGGGACAGGACGCCTTAGTCCTGGCCCTGGCGGGGCACAGCCTGAAATAGTCGGAGGCTCCGCCCGGGCTCCGCCTGCCCCACCAGCCGCAACCGCGGAAAATCCGCTGGCGAAGGCCAAGGTCCGCCGATTCCAGAGCTGGGGGGCGGGGCCGGCAGAGAGAGGGGCAGGGTCACTTCGCGGTTCCCAACAGCCTGGAAAAAGCGTGGCAGCGCTGGCCAAGTGTGGCCCGGGTATGTGTGCACAGGCAAGAGCATCAGGGGGGCCACGAGTTCCGCTGGGTGTCGGGCCATTGTCCCACGACGCTCTCTGATTGGCTGCCTAGCAGGGCGCACGCCCAGAGCTGCTGCCCCGCGTCACACAGTCAGCACCTAGTTAGGTTTGGGAAGCGCCCTCTCCCACCTCAAC
Organism: Pachyuromys duprasi; assembly: GCA_028658305.1. Lineage (NCBI taxonomy): Eukaryota > Metazoa > Chordata > Mammalia > Rodentia > Muridae > Pachyuromys > Pachyuromys duprasi. The sequence goes on from CM053765.1 coordinate 5,955,499, forward strand.
GCCTCAGCCATGTGCTGTTACGTCTCTGAGCCCCGCTGTGTCCATGCAAGCCTGGAAGGCCAGCTGGGTACATGGTTAATACTGGGATCTCTCAAACCTCTTATCACCAAGCTCTGAGTGATAGGAGCGCCCTCATCTTTACCCCGAGGTCACAGAGGCAGAGATGACAGGCAGCCCTCACCAGAGCTCCCCCAGCTTTCCTAGGCTGGACCTGAGCCAGATCCTCAGGATTCCCTTCTGCGGGCCTTTTCTCAGGGTCTGCCTTGGGGAAGGTGGGGTAGGTGGGTAGGTTAGAGAAGGGATGTTTCAACCCCTAGGAATTTCTGCCCCCCAGAAAATGGGCTCACTCAGGAATTTCCCGGAGAGACACCAGCTTTTTGTTTGGTTTTGTTTTTGCCTCTACTTGGAGCTCAACTCCTCCCCATCTTTTGTTTGGGCCCTCTGCCCTGTCAGCCTAAGCTCAGCTTTGAGGGGAGAGGGAAGGGCAGCTATGTGGGTGGGTTATATTTAGGGGTTGTCCCTGGAAACCCAGAACTTCCTCTTCCTCCTGGGGAACAGAGGCCAAGTGCTGGGTTGAGGAAGACCCTCCTCCATCCTATACCTTGGCAAGTGCAGAAGGCTGCAGGGAGGTGGTTGGTGCCCCTCCTTTGTCCCAGGGTTCAAAAGGCAGCCTGGTCTACAGAGGAAGTTCCAGGTAGCCAGGGCTACACAGTGAGACCCAGTCTCAAAACACAAACCAGATGCCATCTCTTGTTCCTGAGGCCCTAATGGGTGACATTTTCTGTTGACCCCTAGGGCCTGGGCAGGGGGCTTGGTGCCTCTGCACCACAGGGAACCTAGGGGAGACCAAGAGCTTGGCATCTCACCCACAACTGCATCCAAAGACAGAAAGGGGACAGGAACGCAGGAGTCCCAGCCTACCACCACCTAGCTGCCTCTGACACACTGCAGGACTTCCCCAGAGTCTTTCCCATCTCTGCTCTAGCCATCCAACTCCTAATTTGTAGTAAACAGTTAGGAAACTGCGCATGTAGGGTTGAGAGTGAGAGTCAGGCCTTCAAGAATGCACATCTGCTTGGAGCCTACAGGCTCTGATGTGGGACTTCCATCTTGTCCCAAGATGCCCACAGTAGCTTACTCAGAGCAGACTTGAGGCTGGCAGAAGCCAATGCCACCTGTCTTGTGTGGGCACACCAAGCACTTCCCTGTCCAAGTTCAGGATGAGGGTCAAATTTCCAACACAAATGGAATTTGAAAATCAGACTATTTGGATAACATTTAGATGGTCCTCAGGACCAGAGAAAGTTTAACTCCTTTTCATAGTCTCCCAAAGGCCAGCCAAGACTCAGGTCCCACAAGAGAGAAGCATCTGGATGGCTTGCCTGGCAAGCTGCTGCCGCAGCCCCAACTCCAGCAGCTCAAGAGTAGTGGCAGCAGCCAGGAGTCGGCTGGCAAAGGCTCCTAGTCCAGCACAGAAGCCCTACCAGCCAAACATGGCCAAGAGCAATGGCCTGCTGCTTGCACGCAACCCAGTGTTAGCCTCTCCCTCGCAAGTTTGCAACTGCTGACTCTTTATTTCTTGGGTGTTTGTTTGTTTGATCTTTACAGCCCAGGCTGGCCTGGAACCAAAAATCATCCTGTTCTACATCCTGACGGCTGGGATGACAGGCATGTACTACCAGAGGCTCTTAGCTTATGTTTTTAATTATTATAACATGTATAACATGGACTGTTCCATTTTAACAGTGTTGGGCATTCTAGCTGTTGGCCTTAAGTGCACTGATGTGCCCCTGCAACCACTCTCCATTCACAGAACTTAAAACACACACACACGTGTGTGCATTTATATGTATACACACATTTGGGTGCAGATGCTCAGGAGTCCAGAAGCGGGCTTTGGATTCCTGGCGCTGGAGCTGACAGGTAGCTGACAAGCTGCTGGAAACTAAATGGGTGATCACAAGAGCAGGAGCTTAATAACTGAGCCAGCCCCTCCAGCCCCACAGAACTCTTTTCCCCTGCAAAACTGAGCCACAGTCCCCATTATACAACCACCACCCACTTCCCTTCTATCCCCCGAGTCCCTGGTACCCCATTCTATGGCTGTGTCTGCTCCATGGATCCCGTGAGTGGGCGGATACAGCCATTGTCCTTTTGTGGTGGTGTGGTGATGCTGCATAAAAGAAGAAAGACTAATCTCAGTGTCATTTTCTCAAAATTGGACCTGATTTATTCAAGAGTGTGGGTCTCTCTTGTTCTAATAACCTAAGTAGGGTGGATCTACTCTAAGAGTCTAATTTAAGAGTCCTAATCTAAGAAGGGTCCTGAATCAAGACTGTTCTCTCCCTAAGCTGAACAGCACAGCCAATGTAACAAAAAGGAATGAACAACTTTGGTCTTCATCTCTTACAGATTTTATATCATATACCTTATGGTCTTATAAGAAAAGGAAAAATATTTTTTTCCTGGCCCTACTGACTCAGAATAGAACACAAATTCACAATCAGGTTTTATAAAGCTAAAACCACACGTTTTCAATATATTTCATAGAGGGAGGAATGGGTGTTTCTATCAGGGAGGGCGGTGGCATTGTTTACAATGTGCTTCACTGCTTCCAGCATGAGGTCTAAGACCTGTCCAGTGCACACACATTACCTTGAATGAGTTTGTTGTGTTTAGCAGTTTCCTCAAGATTAAAAGCTTCATTTTGGGAGAGAGGCTCCTAAGGACACAGACCATTTACAAGGAGTTGAAAAAACAGGGCGCTTCCATCCAGCAGGGAAGAGCTGGTTAAGGCAAGAAGCAAATAACTTGGAATAGCTTCAGGAAGTTCCTGAAACTGACCAACCTCACTAGGCTTCTCCTTCTTCAAGCTCTTAGTGGTAGGAGTAGCTAAGAGATGCTCTCAGATAAACCAGGCTGCCTAGAGGAACCTCTGACAGCTGAGCCTGTGGGGCAAAACAGAGATCAGCCAAATCTGCCAGACTTTCGGAAGACCCTCCGACCCCCTGCGCTACCTGTAGAGGACACCCTTACCTATAGGTGGTTCACTGTGGGTCTCAGGCCCCGCTGTTAGGAGCTGTCACCACGCTGGTGACAGCTGCCTTGAGTCAGTTCTCATCCTATAAGTGACCCCTCACATACACATCTGGACATGATCCCCCAAAAGCTCATTGTCTCACCAAGTGGGGCCTCATATCTGTAGTGAGGTCTATTCCCTCTTAGCAGACATTGGACCCCGTCTCCCCAGGGACAGTGTGCCACAACAAGTACAAATGAGGCGCAGGAAGGCTAGTATAATCAAAGCTAGGCATTCAGCTGAGCATGCAGGATTAATTATGTTTGCAGTCCAAAGTGTACTAAGATGATAACATTTTTCTTAGAGGTCAATTAATTCTGAGCAGGCTGAATGTGACTGGAGTGAGTACATCATTAAAAACGATGACAAGGTTCAACACCAACCTGCTTACAGGTTGGCTGAGAGCTTGGTTTGGAAAGGCAAAGTTTAAACTGCATTTCTCTGGGAGGCCACCCCACAGGGATGCTTGTTTCAGTGAGCCTGATGTTCTCGAGGCCCAGCCATGCCATTGAGCGGGCTGGAGTTTTCCTGTAAATGTCCTAATTGTGCTCTGTCCTGTGGGTGGGCCGTATTTTGTGTCCTCAGTGGGCACGTTGGCTGCTGTGGATAGTGATGCTAGGGACACTGACCTAACTCAGAGCTCCATTCAGGTCCCAGCTTCTGGTTTGTGTGAGTGGACAGTTGACTTTCTCAGACCTCCGGAGTTGCCAGGCTAGGCTCTGAGTGTTTTGTGTTTGCTAATAGATTCCATCATAGCCATATGAATTAGGCACTGTCTAACCAACCCTTTTCATAGATGAGGAAACTGAGGCACAGACAGGCCCCTGCCATCTGCTGGTTAATAATGAAGCTACACTCTGCTATACTCAGAGTTACTTTCTTTCTCTTTGTCTTTCTTTCCTTTCTTTCTTGTTTTGTTTTTTCAAGACAGGGTTTCTCTGTGTAGCCTTGGCTATCCTGGACTCTCTTTGTAGGCCTGGCTGGCCTTGAACTCACAGAGATCTACCTGCCTCTGCCTCCCTGAGTGCTGGGATCACAGGCGTGCGCCACCGCGCCAGGCTCAGGGTTACTCTATCTGAAACCCAGTTCTATATGAAAGTCAGATGCAGAGAAACCAGGAGTTTGTGTGTGGAAACAAGAGCACTGTCCTCCATTCTGTCACGGGGGTCGGGTAGCAATAGTTTTCATTGCTCAATATTTTTCATTGCCTTATTCAGTCAGCTGATTAAACCATCATGGGCAACACAAAGGGCCAGCCCAGCTCTGGCCAGACAATAATACAAGGTGCCGTGTTATTGACTCTCTGTTCATTCCCTGGCTGGCTAAGAGAGTAGCTGGAGGAAGTACTCAGAAAGAGAACCTGAAAGCAGAAGGAAAAGCATGGTGGGGCAGAGCTCAGGAGGTACAAATGCCACATGAGAAGATCAGGCAGGTGTGGAAAGCCTGGCCAAGTAGACAAGCTGTACCAGCTGGCATGGCTGGTCATTTTGGTCACAGGCGCCATGCTGGTTGTGGAGTGGACCCTCTGGGAAGGAAGACTAAGGTGGTCCAGGGTGTCTTCCAGGCCTCCTGGTCACTGGACCCACTTCCCTCTCTGTGATGACTTGCATTTCCCACTTGCCTGGCCTTGCTTGTCAGGAAGTCAGTTTCTTCCTTTCGATTCTCAGGCCATCACCAGACTTAGGACCATGGCCAGACACTCCTGTCTCCTAGGGACACCCCAGGCATTCATGGCACTCAACAGAGCCCCTACATTCCTTGTGGACAGATGAGGAACCAAGTCTCGGAGAAGTGGGCACCAAGGTGGGGTTTGCTGCTGTCATCTTTCTTCTTCTAGCCTTCCTGGGAGAAGATGTGAACTGCTCAGGACATCAGCTGCAAGGGACTGGGGTCTGCTGACATCTTTGGACTCAGAGGGTGACCAGGACAGGCCAAGCAAGGAGCCACCTTAATGCCACACCCAATCGCCAAAGTTGAGAGCAGAGCCCCCCATGAGCAGGCAGCAACCCCACCCCCTTTCTGTGGTAAGCCGCTCACAATTGCTACCTCCCCTTCCCAGGGTATAAACAAGCCCTCCCCCACCAAAAAGACCTCATTTTATGTTTGCCAGAATGGGAAATTGAACCTGGCCTATTTCCCTACCTTGACTTAGGTCAAGGGTCTCTTTAATTTTTATTTTTTTTACGTTTTATTTTCAGGACAAATGTCTCTGCGGGTCCTGGAACTGCCTCTGTCAACCAGACCGGCATCAAACTCACTGAGACCTGACTGCCTACCTCTCCGTATTGAGTGTCGGGATTAAAGGCTTGCACTACCACAACTGGCCTACGGGGGTGGGGGGCGTCCAGGGTGGGCTGCTTGAAAGAAAGCAAGTCTGGTGGATAGGAGTTTCACAGAGGAGTGCGATGCAGCCTCCTGGAAGGCTAGCCCTGCCCCTCGGCAAGGCGAACCTCCCTAGGCACAGCTGTTCTGTTGAAGATTGGCCAGCCTTTCTCAACAGTTCTCAGGCAGTGATGCAAGCATAGTTTCCATCCCTTCAAGCCCTTCCTGCCATGAGCCCTTCTCTGAACCGGCGTGAGTTACGGGAATCGGCTCTGAAGCATGGTCCACTCAAGTTTCTCCCAATAACACAGGCTGGCCACAGGGCAGGAGTTCTCCTGGCAAGCCCAGGCCTCACAGAGATGGCTGGGGTGCTGCAAGTACCCTATGGTGTCCCTGATAGCCAGGAGGCCCCCAGAGAAGGTGTCATATAGGCTCAAGCTGGGAACCATCTGGGCCTTAGGGAGCCCCATCACCTGCATCTGTGGCTTTTAGTGACCCTCAAGGGTCCTGGGAACCCCAGAGGGCTGGCAGTGTAGGTTGGAGGAGACATTGCAGAGAAACAAATGCTGCTGCCTGGGAATCGCTTCACGGGGTCACACCCACCTCAGCAGCATCCTGTGATGCTCTCGGTTTTGCACAGAAGACAGAACCTAGACTCACACAGCTAGGCAGGTCTAAAGGTGGGATTCTTGCCCATACTATCTGCATCCAGAGGCTAGATTTAATCACATAGTGACTGCATGGGAAGCAGGCAGGCCATACCTTGATACAGTGAGCATCCCCGAAACAGCAGAACCTCTCCTTGACCTTTCTTCTTCCCAGCAATCCAGCTTCATTTTCTGGTGGTTTCTACCCCCCAGAAAGCCTGGGGCTCCTCAAGGCTTGATTTTTGGATCATCCTAGCCTCCAACTCAGTCACCCCAAACAGAACCAGGCCCCTCAGGAATAACAGAAATGCCACCTGTCATGTACATTCCTTGACTGAGCATTGCTTTTGTAAGCCCCTTATGGTAGAGACTTTTGTTTTGTTTTGTTTTGTTTTGTGTTTTGTTTTGTTTTTTGTTTTAAAGGCAGGATCCCAGGCTGGCAGAACTCTCTCTCAAAGGTGACCTTGAATTCCCGACTGATTCTTTTGACCCTCAAGAGTGCTCAGATTACAGGCATGTGCCACCATGCCTAATTTATGGGGTGTTGAGGATTGAACCCAGGACTTTGTGGGTTGCTAGCCAAGGGCTCTACCAATTGAGCTATGCTCGCAGCCCTGATATTAGACTTTAAAATCTTGTATCTTTTACATATATTTTAAGTTTTGACCTAGGAGAATACAGATCCTGCCAGAACAGCCCATAACATTAGTAAAGCTAAAATGAAAAACACTTGTGAGCATAGTGGTACATGCTTTTATTCCCAGCCCTTGGGAAGCAGAAGCAGGTAGATCTCCCACATAGAGGCCATCTGGAGCTATGTAGTGAAACCCTGTCTTGAAAAACAAAAGCAAACTAGACATGATAAATGTTTTGAGTGGTGAGTAGCTGGTGGGTCTGTCTGTACGTGGACAGAAGGACCTTTGCCACACTGGTCCAGGCTTCACAGGTGCGGATGTGGAGTAGACTGGGGGTGGCAGTGATGTCCACATTCCAGCTCCCTTCATGAGGTGGGACAGAGAGGCTGCACTGAGCCTCTGGCTGTTCTTACTGCAGAGTGCTTGCCTCCCACGGCAGACACCCACTTCAGAGCAGGGCTGCCCCGGAACTCACTGTCAGGACCTGCAGCCCCTTTGCCTTATCTCAGCGGCCAGTACAGATCCTGCTCAGACTCAGACAGTGTCACAGGCAGGCTACCCTGATGATAGATGGTGGGAGACTCTGGCGGCCTACTGTAGTTCCCAAGGGGTTTTTGTTTCTGTGGTTTTTCTTTTCTGTGTGTGGGGTGGGGGTAGAAAAGGAAGGAAGGGAGATTGGGACTAGAGTGCAGTGCTGCCTCCTGCCCCCCCCCCCCAGCCTGGTCAGTGACGAGAGGCTCTGCAGGAAACACCTCAAAGTCACTGAGGGTGTTCCCCCCATGAATGTGGCTTACTGAGGTCTGGGGTCAGGAAGGAAGGAGCCAGGATCAGCAGGCAAGGAAGGAAGAGGGAGAGGCTGGGAAGGCACGAAGGTGACAGTGCGGCTGCCACCTAGCGCAGCCGCCCACCAGGACCTCTGTGGCCAGCCTGAGCTCCCTCCCTGCTGGCCGCTCCATTCTCTGGGACCGAGCCTCAGCACTGAGGGGGGCTTCAGGATACAAGCTGCAGAGGACAGGAAGGTGCTGAGACAGCGTTCCCATGTCCCCAGTCTGTCCCACTGAGCCAGGCTGGCCCAAGCCCCAGAGACAAGGGGAGAGCGGTCATCACAGAAGGCATTGGGAGACCAGGGCAGGCAGAGGTTGGGGACTGAGAGACAGCTCGCAGAAGCTTTGCTTTGAGCCTGGGGTGATTCCAGGCTCCCCTGCTTGTGAGAGGAGCAGAGAGGCAGGGCGCAGGTCCTGTCCTGTGGGACAGGTTGGCAGTGCTACATCCTATAAAGACAGGCATGTATATACACATGCACAGCTTCCCAGCCAGCCAATTGGTCAGCGAGTCTCATGATAGCTTGCTTTGAGAGGCCGTTTATGCCCGCTCAAGCTTGGTCTGGACAGCAGGATGTCTCCGTGGGTAGTGGGTGCAGGAGGGGGATGGGCGAGCCAGCAGAGTCCCTCTTTTGAGCCTACCCTCTTGCCCTCAGTCTTCCTGACTGTACTGTTGGTCTCTGGCTCCCGCTGACTGAGCCTTGGGAAGGCAGGCCCAGCCCCTAGTCACTGCCAGGCTCATTGGAACACACACTGATGGTCCTTGCACAAGGTACCAGCATTCTAAATGCATACTTCCAGCCAGGAAACCCAGACTTCCTGTTTCCAAGGCTCTAAGAAGGACTAGGCCCAAGTCCATCTCTATGCAGTTCTGATGATGCTCAGCCATGAGCACTTCCTCCTAATCTCTCCTTGGTCTCTCCTAACCAGTGATGCCAATCACCTCCCATTCCATTCCCCTGGCTTCTGGCCTCCTGGCTACATGCCTCATCTTTCACCATTGATGTGTAGATTATGGCCTTGGTAGATCAGGGAGTCATAGGGAGGCCAGAGGCCTGGCTTTATAGCTATCTTGGGTTCTGCCCTCCTCAGCCAGCTCTGTGCTAGCTCCTCTGGCAGAATGCCCATTTCACAGCTGGAAATACTGAGGCACAGACAGGCACCAAGACATGCCTCTAGAGTCATCTGGACAGTCACAGAACTAGGACCAAACTCCCTTCTCCTTCCAGCCTGGCTAGGAAGTCCACTCAGCCCAGAGGCTCAGGTGGGACAGGAGAGCCAGGATGGGGCCCTGCTGGACCTGGTGAGGGGCCTGGGACTCACAGGTAGGGTGGGGGAGGTAGTGGGCTCTCTGGAGAGAACCTGGTAGGATCGGGCTTTCTGTTACCTCTCAGAACCCTGTCTACACACAGCAGGCCTCTGATGGCCACTGAGGGGTATCTGGGGGACCAAGCAGGGTCACCTGGCCAGTGAAACACCATTTTCCCTCCCCTGTGATAGAGGGGCCTGAACTCCAGGTTTTGAGGTTTCAAGGCCTCTTACCCTCTACAGGACTCAGTCTCCCTCCTAGCAGGAAGGACTGACTATCAAGGGTCAACAGGTACAAGTTCCTGGCCTTCACTTCTGGCTTTGGAGCCTGGAAACCTCAACAACTTCACTTCCTCATTCCTGCCCTGCCTCTCCCTTCTCCCCAGGTCTGGATCTCCCCTGCTAGCCGGACCTGCCCCTGGCATCCATCCCTGATATACACTGTGGTGTGGTGGTCCTGGTGGGTGCTCACACTGCCTCTGATACCTGCTCCTAGAAGGAGCCAAGAATTCCTAACACCAATCCCAGGGCTCCCAGCGGACCCAGACATGGCTCTAAGCTCCAGTCCTAGCACAGAAGAGGAGCCTGGGAGAGCGGAAGGGATGCCTGGCCCACTCACGCACATAGCAGTGTTTTAGAATACTGCTCTTTTTTTAAAAAGATTTATTTATTTATTATTTATACAGCCTTCTGCCTGTACGTGTACCTGAACACCAGATTTTATTATAGATGATTATGAGCCACCATGTGGTTGCTGGGAATTGAACTCAGGACCTTTGGAAGAACAGTGTTCTTAACCTCTGAGCCATCTCTCCAGTATCTAGAACACTGGTCTTAAGGAAGGAGATTTCACTGGGCTTTTGGGACCCCAGCTACCACAGTTACCTGACCCCTCACAAGCTTGAGTGAGGGTCAGGCCCAGAGCTCCAGTGGAAGCGTTCTGGGGAGCAGCAGGGTAAGAAGGCCGCCACAGCTGTGCCAGCAGCTGTCCACCCCAGCTGAGCTCTCACCTTCCCTGGACACTGGAGCCACCGATGCAAAGTGGTCCCTAGCCTTGCCCCTCAAGGCTAGACAAACTTATCAGTTATCTAGAGCACAGGTGGACCTCTCCTGGAAGTGTGTCCAGGGCTGAGACTTTGCATGGTTACCTTCCCACCCACTTGACAATTTTATTGCTGGCAAGTCCCTCCTACCTGAAACTAGAATACTGCAAGCTGCAGAACCGGTGTTCACAGGGGCTCAGGTTGCCCAGAATGGGGCTGAGCACTGCCCACCCCTTCTGGACAAGACCACCTTGGCTCTGAGGCTGCGGGGGGAGGGAGCTAGAGTCCAGGTGAAGGCCTGGCTTTGTTTTGTTGTTGCTTTTTAAATTTTATTTATTTTTACTTTACATACAGGAGTCCTGCCTGCGTGTTCCTCTGCGTACAACACAAGCACATGCTCACAGGGGCCAGAAGAATGTGTCTGATCCTCTGGAATTGAAGGATCAAGCTGCACAAGGTTGCCTACTGCCGTGTGGGTGCTGGGAACACAAGCAGAGCCCTAGGAAGGAGGAGCGCATGTTCTTCAGCTCTGAGCCACCGAGTGGCCCCTGAGGCCTGTTTGGTGTGCAGCTACAGGCAGGAGCTTTTCCAGGTCAGGACTTGCCTCCGTCATCCCATTCAGTCACTGATCAGCTAGCTGGTCACCGGAACCTTCCAGCCTCACCTCTCCCAACCAGCTTAGCTTGCCCAACCTCAGGCACTATTTTAATTCACATTTATTTTTAGACTAGCTAGCTTCTTATGATAGTGGGGTTGCGCTGAGCAGTTAGAAAATGAAGTCCCACAAGTAGCCTCAGCAACCCCCCAAAACTCCCCCGCAAATGCCTGGAATGCCTCTACTCTTGGCTCCCCGTGGTTGAGCAGCCAGGCAGCTGAGACCAAAAATTCCATGGCTCCAGGCTTCAGAGCTGAGGGTCGGGCCGGAGCGACTCACTGGGCTGCCAACCTGGGGTCAGCCGGGCTCCTGCCTGCCATTCGGCCCTAGATGCAGGCGATGAGGACGTCCACAGAGGTGCGCACTTCAATCTCCTCAAAGAGCACCGGGTGTGGGGGGGGCCTGCTCTCCTGGGCTGCTCTCAGCAGGTCTTGGGTGTGCTGCAATAGATTCTGGTTTCGACGGCGGCCCAGTCTGCGCAGCGCCAGAATGGCCAGAATGTGGTCACGCCTGTGGAGAGACAGGGTCCTTGCTGCAGAGTGGTACCCCCTGGCACCTTCCAGACCTCGTTCTGCCCCCAGGGAGGGCAGGAATCCAGGCTTGGGAGGAAGTATGATTCATCCAGCATTCCTGGAGCTGGGTCAGGGAGACTTTCGAAAGGCTGGGACTATCCCCAGCGGGGAGGGGACAGGCCCCCAAAGGAGGTGGGATCGTGGACCTGGGGGTGCACAGTAACTGGATCCCGAGGCACACAGCCATACGCACAGTGCGAAGACACTCTGCACAGAGGCAGCACAAGAAATCTGACCTAGGGAAGGCTCCAGAAACTGGCAGAACGCTAGGGAGGTAGAGACAGGCCAGGCCAGGCTAGGTGGCAGGCTGGGGAATGTTCTCACAGTGTGCAAAGCAGACAGGGGCTGTGTGGGGGCAGGAGAAGTAGAAGGAGGCCACGGGGGGGGGCACGGTGAAGCAGGTACAAAGGGGCTTCCTGAGTCACTGCCTTCCCACTGGTTCCCCACGTCTGCTGCCCAGGGCTACCCTGGAGCCAGGGAGGGAGGGCCAAGCTCAGGCTGGGGAACTTCCGAGGGGCAGACAGTAGGGAAACTACAAACGTAGCAGGGTCGTCATCTAGATCCAACATACGGCAGAGCATACAGTCTGCAAGCTGCAGGGAGCTAGGGAAGGGGCTGGACCAAGGGCTTTCAGAGGCCTTTCCATCCCGGAATCTCCGAGGGCACTGAGAGAGCCGAACCGGGATTTCCATGGGGTCCGATGACTCATTGCCCCACAAAAACCCGGGATTCAAGCCTCCTTCCGGCTGTCAAGGCCTCAGAGCGCTTCCAGAGAGGGTTTTGAACCCGAGGGTGGGGGCACGTCGGCCTCGGGCGGTGGAGAACTCGAGGGAGAGCGGCTCAACTGCGCTCCCTGTGGCCCTTCCTCGCGCGCATGCGCACACGCGTCCGTCGAGGTTCGCTCCCCAACTAAGGCACCCTTCTCTCCGCCCTGACACGCTCACAGTCAGCCAATAGGACTTCACTGAGGGCGCGAGTGCCAGGTCCCAGTAACCCCTGACTCTCGGTCAGAAGCTAGTGGGTGAGGAGGGTCTGCGAACCTGATGTCGGGGTAGCTCTGTATAAGTGTCTCCAGGTGTCGCCGGATGTCATCTTTGTATGTCTCGCCCAGGATCTCGGCCACGCACAGGATGGCTTGGTCCAGCCACGTGGCTTTAGAGCCCTGACAGACAAGGAGATGTGTGCTGTGGTCCACCTCCCCGAGGAGTCGCTGTCCACAAACCCCTCCTTTAGTGTTCTCTGCTGCGCCCATCCCGTTTCCCATAATAAGACTCCACGGAGGCGGGGGACAAAGGGGCGCCTGCAGTGATTCTGTGGAGATGTCTTCCTGTCTGCACAGACAGGAAATCCGAGCCCTGACCAGGGAAGTGCTGATTGGAACCTGTCACCAGCAGCCTAGATGAGGGGTTTGGGCATGGCTTAAAGTGCTCTGGGTCCCGAGAGGGGAAAAGTCTCCCACCGATCCTGCCCATCTTAACTTCACTCCTTTTCCTTCATCCACAACTGTATGCAAATATAATGTAAGGTGACAGCCCTGCCTTGGCATGCCTGAGTTCAGACCTCTGCCATCTTCCCTGTGGAGTTAGAAGAGCTGCCTGGCCACCGGAAGCTCTGGTACCCGCTCCACACCCACCTAGGGGCTCTTCACAGGATGAAAAGAAATAAGAACAGGGATGCCTGGCCGCGTTTGCTGGCCACAGGCTGAGCCCTGCTTGACATTCAGTCGCTGCTCCTACCAAGCCCTGGAAGGTGCTGCTAATGGCCTGGGCATCCAGGTTCATTTTGTGGGAGGCGTTCACCCGATCCAGGCCACTGAACCTCTCATGGGGCCTCAGCACCTGTGCCAGGTATCCTCGGACCACAAGCCGGTGCAGCTCCTGAAGAGTCTCCTGGGAGAGTGAGGGTAGGGTCAGGAGCAAAGGCATGGGCCCTGCACACCCATGGCAGCCACCCACTTCCTGGTACCTGTGCCAGCGGTGGGGTCACATGCTCAAGGTGATGTGCAAAGTCCACCACCTTGTCCATGAGGGGTCGCAGTGTGTCCTGTGTGAGCCAGCTCTTGGTATATAGCACCTTGAACAGTGGCTGGGGACAGAGGGGCGTGGGAGTGAGTTCTGTTCACCATTCCTAACCCCTTCACTGCTGACTTCCCTTGTGTCATCCTCTTTCCCAGGCACAAATTTTACCACTGGGCCTTTCTCAGAAGCCTCCTCCAATGGGCGAGGTTTGAGAGAGTGTCTTGTCAGCCCTTTTTAGGGGGTGTGCTGGGGATAGCTTGAGCGGCCCTTCAGGGGGCTTCGAGGCCTTACTTCTTGACCCACCACCCCAGAGCTCAGGTGTTGATCACGAGAGAAAGGAATTACGGTAGGTGTCTCCCAGACACCCCTGCTCGGCTAAGAACTCACTTAGGGCTGTGACCTAGAGCTTCAGGGAATAAATGGGAGTCCGCTAGGCCTGGAAAGTGTGCAAGTCACCTGCATGTCTTGCTGTACAATCTGGAGCAAATGCTTCTGGAAGCTATTGGTGGCAGCCACCAGGGGGTTCTCCGGCTCCTTCATCGTTCCTGGGAACCTGGCCAGGAGACTGGTTCTGGGGAGAGGATATCTGTTATGTGATTCCCGTGAAACGAGTCCTTTGACCCTGCCCCCCCAAATGGTCACAACCCACAGGTTGAGAATCACTGGTTTAGACTGCGCGGTGGAGGGAGGGTAGTCCCTGGAGTTGTGCAGAACTGAATGAGAGGGCAACATTAGGCCCTGGGAGCCAACTGACCCTGGCGGCAGGGAGGCAGCTCAGCTCCATGGCATAGGTCTCATCGGGCAGCTTTGAGACAGCCCTCCATGCCTCTTGGTGATGGGAGAGTATAGCACAGCCACGCCTGACACAAACTCTCCACTGAGCTTTGTCACTGCCCCAAGGAGGACAGTGCCCCATTTCACTGCTGGGAAGCTGAGCACCAGTGTAGGCCACACTTTGGACACAGACAGGCCTGGTTCAGCTCCTAGCTGTGCGGCTTACTGGCTGCACCATCACCCACTTGTCCATCTGTACCAGGGTACCCTGGCCTTGGGAAGTCACATACCGCCTGGTGTATCTCAGTGCTCATAAAGAGCTCATACCAACTAAGTCCCCACGCCTGAGGAATCAGGCTCTGCCTTTGTTAGAAGAGGAAAGAGGCGCAGAAATGGAGTGACTTGTCCCAGGGTCCACAGCCATCAGTGGGCAACGCTCGAATCCGGACCCGCAAGGTGCCCTCTGGATATGGCTGTATTCCCCAGACTAGCCATGTCTGTGGGGAAGCGGGCACTAGCCGTGGTCTGGAGGCCAGGCTCAGGAACAGTCTCTGCCAAACAGAGAGGGCCTAGCCTTCTGAGGGGAGAGGCGCTCAGGATTGTCCAGGGTGGGGTTCAGGGAGGGAGTTTCTTGGAGGAGAAGGTAAACTCAGAAGAAAATAATGGAATGGAATGGTGGGAATAACCGGGGAGCTCAGGAACCAGGGAGGCCCTATCTGCTCAGCCTCTGGCCAGCCTTGAAGCCCCTCATTGGTTCCGGAGGTCTAGTCCTGCGGAGCACGTTTGGGCCAAGGAGGAGAGGGGACGATCGCGGAAGGCCCCGCAAGAATCCACGCTCCGGAGGCACTAAGCGCCCGCACACTGCTTCCCGCAGCGGCCGCGGCGTCAGGTCTCTTTTCCTGAGCTCGCGCGCCCCCTGCCGACAGTGCCCGGCACTGCCCCGGAGCCGGGGCGACCTACCTTAGCTCCACACACGCGTTGATGTAGGCGCCCAGGTACCACTCGTTCACCGCCTTCGACGCCAGAAACGCCTTTTCAAACCTGGGGTCCGGAAAGAATCATCCCTCTGGCCTCAGGTCTGCCCCCGTTAGGTCCTCACCAGTGATGAGGGTCTCACGCTCAGTCCACCAGTAGCCCCCTCCCATTCCCGGGCAGGTCATTTCCCAGCCTTCCCGCCCTCACCTGGGCACAAAGAGGCAGAGCGCGCGCGCGCAGATCTGCAGGGTGGTGGCTTCCAGCTCCGCGGAGATAGCGCCGGCCGCCTTCACGTGCTCAGCCACGAGCTGCCAGGGACGCCACACGCTGAGCGCAGCTGAGTTCGAACCCAGCCCACCCCCTCGCCTCAGCGGGCAGGGGCCCCAGCGTGAGGGCCACCTCCCCCACTCCCAGAGTCCACCGGCAGAACCGAGGGCTGTCACCTAGCCTGGCCATGCGCCCCTGGTCTAGATCACCTCTCACGGTCCCCTCTCACGATAACTTAGCTCTGAGGGATCTCCGTCTTGTGCCTGAGGCCTAAACACAAGCCCTTCCTTCAGCCCCATCCCGGGCGCACCATGTGCACGTCGATGGACAGGGGCGCATGGTAGAGGCCCTGCAGCACTTCCCGGTCCTCCTCGCCGGCTTCCCAGCGACTCTGCTCCAGCTGCAAGATGCTGTCGAAACAGCTTGTGATCTTGGTCTGTGGGGTTGGTGGGGGCTGCAGTAAGGAGCGGTCCAGGAGGAAGGCAAGGGCGCCCCCTGCCTTCCAAGCCTCATTTTGTGCCTTCAGGGACAAGCGTCACCGACCCCAGCCATAGCCACGCGTCCAAGTACTGCCAACACACCCCGAACATCAAGCCTCCGCTAGGGCCCAGCCTTTGGCACCGACCCAGCCTCACCTCTAGGAAACTAGTGTAGTCACTTTCCAGTCGGGCCCACAGAGCAGGCTCCAGGAGGGGGGGCAGCGGTTCGGTGGGCAGGGCCAGGTCTGGGGTGCCAAGGAAGTCAGGACTGAAAAGCAAGGTGGAGTGGGGGTGGGGGAGCTGGTGAGGACCGGGAGGGCTCTGATGCGCCAGCAGCTGCCTCCTCTTGCCGTCCTGGCTCAAAGTCTAAAGTCAGCATTGGAGCACTGAACTCCATTTCTGTTGACACATTCCGTTCCTCTACCCATTAGAGATCTGTGCCATCACTTCCCTTCCCAGAAGCCTCTGATGGCTGTGCTGGACTTCTTGGCACTCAACCAGCTGGGCCTGCTCAGGGTGCTTAAGGAGCTGTTCAGATGGATTTCTGCCAGACTGCCTCAACGTGACCCCTACCCTCACAGTTAGCCTACAGCCACGCCTGAGCTAACACAAATCAGGGTGTCCTGGACAGGGGCTGATAATGGCTTTAGACTACACAGCAATTCAAAGAGGCCGGAACTTTGGCAGCCTTCTCCCTCATGTATTCCTGCCTGAGGCAAAGCTGGGGCCCATCCATCTGAGGGAACTAACACACCCTGGTCACAGCACAGACCAAGGATGGGTCAGGCTGCACTCTGCGTGTGGATACGCTGCTCTGCGTGGTGCTCTGCCTGGAAAGCCGCCCCTTTCCAATGCACTTGCCGCCATCTCCTGGGCTAACGTTGCTCCCTGGGGCTCCGGGCCCTGGTGGGGAGTGCACATGAAAGCCTTTCGAGTTTTGGGAACCTGGACATGGATGCTGGCCCCTTAGGTAAACCTGGGGTGGGAACACGCAGCCTAGCACAAAGGAAAAAAAGGACAAAGTCCCCGGTTTTCCTGGTACCCTAAGATGGCCCGTGTTATTGTAGCCGTTTCCCACGGTCTCCTGTGGGTAGTGATACCCGCTCCTGCCTTCAGTACCCTAGCTCAGGCCTCACCTGCCATAAACATTAGCTGCCCAGTCTAACAGCACATAGAGCTGCTCACAGCCGCGAGCATCACGTGCCAGCTCCTGCAGGCGCTGGGCCACCGCGCTGTGGAAAGCACGCAGGTAGGTCTCCCACACGGGGAAGTCGGTGGCTCCGTAAGCAGGCTGCATCTCTAACCGCACCTTCTGCAGGTCGCGGCGCACCACGCCGCCGAGCTCGGCCAGAAGCTGAGCCAGGTCGGACGAGCCCTCCGCAGCCCCGGGGGCGCCGCTGGCGCCCGCCTGCTGCACGCGCTCCTGAGCGCTGAGCCGCACCGCGTCCTCCCAGAGCCGACGCCAGTGGCGGGGGGTACTCAAGAAGTCACCTTCGGCTTGCAGGGCCCGATGGGCCTCCTCTTCCAAGGGTACCACTCGGGCCAGTTCCGCCAGGGCGTCTCGATCCACGCCCTCGGAGCCCAGCGCCTCGCGCACGATGGCGCCGATCTCCGCAGCCATCCCGTCGTAATGCAGACAGAGGTCCATGGCGCGACGCGCGTAGGCCGTGGGGTCCTGCGCGAACGTGCGCGAGGCTTTGTCGGCCACCAGCTGCGTCTCCAGGTGCCGCAGCTGTTCAAAGGCCTTCAGCAGTTTCCGCTCAGTGATGAGGTCGGCCACGGATTTGCCTTCTGCAAGCGCGGGTGAGAATGGGGAGCAATGAGAGGGACCAACCCAGGGTCCCGATACCAACCTAGACATCCTCTGTGCTTTGGCCTGGGCTGCCTGGCCACTGCCCAGATGTCCTGTGCGCGACTGAACCGCTCTACCTGCCACAAGGCTTTGCTTAAAATCACATTAGAAGGAGCAGAGTCAGGGCTCAAATACTGGCTGAAAACAGCAGGATGGGTCAGCTTGAACCGCCGGCATCTTCTACCTTGTACTACAACAACCCCACCCCCCCATCTCTGCTGAGCTCGGTGACCTCATATGGGGCTGTAATTACAGGCTTAATAGGGTCAGAGCTCAGGCTGGGTGTGTCCTGCCCTTCTATCCAGAGCTTTCTGCTGTGCTGCCTGCCCACTTCCCGACCCATGTTCCAGGAGCTCTCTGCCTGCTGGATCCCTTCTTCAGGGTCCAAGTCCAGTTTGCCCTCCCCTGAGCAGTGCCCTCCTAGCCGCCCCGCCAAGTAATAATGGCTTTCTTGAACCTCTGAGACTCTGTTTCGGTAAGAGGGGATCAGTGTCTGATGCCTACACTGAGCTTGCCCGAGAGGCCAGGCTGTGAAAGGCCAGGCGTGGTATGCAGTTCTGCAGTCACGCAAATCTGGCTTCCAAGCCCACTTCTTTGCTGGCCAGCTGTAAGGCACCAAGCAAGTCACTTAGCTGAGGATAATGTTTCTCATTTGTCCAGTGGGTATGTTGGGGGGGTGGGGAGGAGCAGGGAGGGCTTCCTTTGGAAGATACTAAAAGAATTCGTGCAGAAGGCAGGATTTGAGTGAGTTAGGCCTCAAGGAGAATCCGTCAGGATACCCCCACAGTGCTATGTGAGACCCTACCTGCCTGGGGTTCCAGATCCTCAGGCTCCGTCCCAGCAGATGCCTGCCGGCTGACACAGTCTGTAGCACTGGAGGGCTTCTCTGGTACAGCAGTGACTTGGGGATGCCCCACAGTTAGGCCTTCATCCAGAGCCCGTCTTAAGGACCTGAACAGGAAGCGGGAGCTTCGCCTGATCAGGCCTGGGTCCTCCTTGGGCTTGTGGGTTGAAGCTGGCAGGCTGGTCCTGAAGAGGGTCCGCTTCAGGGTGCTCAGGCTGGGTTTTATGGTATCCCCGGGGTGCGGGTTTGGTTCCTTCATACTGTTGGAGTTCCGGGCAGACAGAGGTAGGGTCTGTGACTTCCCAGGCGCCTTGGGGCTTTGAAGCTCTGGCCCAGGGGTCACTGCCCGTGGCAAAGGCATCTTGGCAGCAGGAAAGCTGAGGGTGAGGAAGCACACACAGAACCATGGGTGAATTCTCTGGGGCTGGTTAAGACCCAGGAACATGGTGCAGGAAGGCTTGGTCTCTTCTACAGAAAAAGAAATGTCTGCTGGCTACTGGGCTGGCCAGAGCCTTCTGCATGCACGGGAGCAGCTGGTATAAGATGGAGACAGCCACTGCCAGCAGAATGCCTTCCCTCATGCCGTGCCCAGAAGGCTGTCTCCCAGGTGCCCACCTTTCACTCAGTCTGCGTAGTTTCCACTTGAAGTAGAAGGAGTATTGAGCTTGCACATTCTGGGAACCAGCCCAACCCTCAACCCACAAGGACAAGGCCCAGAACCCACACCCCAAACTTCTAGGATTTTAGAGTCTAAGGCCTAAACCTCTCCCCATCCCTTCCTCCCACAGCCCCCCTTTAGACCCTTCAGAGACATGGGCTCACCCCTTCAGCACAAAAGGCAGGATCACCGTCTGTTCAAACAGGAACCTCCTTAAGAAGCATTCCCTTCCTAGCAGCCATGGAGCTGGAGGAGGGTACAATGATGCCCTCGGGCCCTAACCTCAGGCACCCAGCCACTTATCTTAGCCACACAGCCTGAAGGGAAGGTGGTGGGAGGGGCTTCGGGTCTATATTTAACCTAAAGCTGAGGACTCCCAACATACTTCCTACCTACTGCACTTCCCCCTCTTGCCAAACCTTTACCACAGGGAGTGTGGTAGGGGTCTCAAGAATATAGCAAACACACACCGCTCAGGCCTCTGACAGGCATCACCACCACATTCCCTTTTAGCTAGCAAAGCCTGGCTGTTTGCTTTTCTGACCATATGTTTAGCTAGGGGTGGAAGAGAAGAGACAGCCTTCCTGACCACTGGAACCTCCTGCCCACCACATTGTGCAAGCCAGACATGGCTGGGGGATGGTACAGCAAGCTAGCTCTCCCTACGCTATTGGAGAAACTAGGCCAAAAAGGAGGCCTGGGGGAGGGGGGCTGGATGGGGTTGAAAATGGCTTAGTGCCTAGTTGCTCTTGCAGAGGACCCAGGTTCAATTCCCAGTACCCACACAGGGCCTCACAAGCATCTGTAACTCCAGTTCCAGAGCAACCATTATGCTCTTCTGACTTCCGAGGGCCCCAGGCACATGTGGTGCAGAGACATACACTCCAGCAACACACACACATAACATAAAGCAAAGAAATCTTAAAAGAAAGAGAGAACAGAAAGGCTAGATCTAGCCCTCTTCAGGACTCCCCACCTTACCAGATCGAATCCAAGCAGGAGCTAGGGCCAGAGCCAGGGTGAGTCAGAAGGAACTGCCCTTTCCTGAGACTTAAGGCATGCTGGACAGAGGCCAGCCCCTAGGGTCTAGCCCTCCAGCAAGGCATCTGTCAGCTGAAGCCTGCATTTCTGGAGCTCCAGAAGCCACCAGCAGCTTCAAGGAAGCCCAGGGGAAGGAGGGTAGGTGAGGTGAATGGTTGGAGCCTTATCAGCCCTGTCCTGGTCACAGTTCATCATCCGCCTGGCACCCGGGGTCAGGGACCCTGCCCCACGCAGCCCTGACCTCTAACATGGCAGTCTCTGCCGGCCTCCTCCTTCTGTGGGGCCCTTCAGTGCTGAGTGTGGCAGATGGCACCTGCCCCTGTCATGTTCTTGGGGCTTCCTGACCATAGGCATGTTGGGAAAGGACAAGGTGGGCTCTGCCTCGGCTGGCAAGAGTTCATCTTTGTTTATTAAGCACTGACTGTATCCAGCCCTTTGTCGTCACAGATCTGGTCCCCGTGACAGCAGAGGAGTACGGCAGGGTCTGGCCCCAAGCCGCTCAGCCGGGCCCACCCCGGGCTCTCCAGAAGTTTGGGACAACAGGGACGGTGTGTACTACTGAGTACCAGAGGAGCAGGTGTTACCCCAAAAGAGCTCTTTCTCCTGTGAGGACCCCACGACAGCAGTCAGATGTGGCAGTCCTTTCGGGGGAGCCTGGAGGGACAGCTGGATACATGAAATGCCATGGCAGGCTCCACAGGAGTCTTTGGGCTCACTCGTGTTCACCCTCATAGCAAACCAGGCTTGCGCTAAAGGGCCGCGGAGGCCACCAAGCAGCCCCTCTGGCTGCAGCTCTCCATAACCAACCAAACCTTGACCTCCTCCAATCCAAATGTTTTAAATGCTTCTGCAACCCCTAATGCCCTCAAGCCATCCCAAGCCCCACACTTGGCATCCAAGCCCTTCTCCTAGACTGACCATTCTTTGCCTCGTTCCTGGTATGCGTGTTACCCACGGTAGCTCATGGGACCCCTTTCATCCTGCTGAATGTGCAGTTTCTGGTTCTCCCTCTTGGCCCCCTCTCTCTTTAATCTCCAAATTGGACCTGTCTTTCAGGACACCTAGAGTTCCCTACGGCCAAGGATTCCTCAGCTCTGCATCATCTGCCCAATGGCTTCTCAGAGCTGTCCCTCCTGGTAACCTCTTCCAGGTTTGAGAGTCTGTCTGTCTCCTCTCTGTCTCACCCCAGAGTACAGTCCAGTGTGGGCTGTCCAGTGTGAGTGGGTGTCCCACCTGAGGCTGGCCTGGCCAGGTGTCATCCTGGGCTGACTTGTGGGCTCCACCCCCATGCCTTCACTCTGTGGCCGCAGGCCCATCCCCGGTTCTCTGTCTCCACTGCTGTCACTCCCTGACTGCAGCTTGTGGCTAAGCTCCAAGATCCAGCAGATCCACGGCAGTCTGGGCCCTAGGTTCATCTCTTTATAGGTCAAGCTATAGTACCAACTACAGGGCCAGGGGCAGGGGAACCATCATGAGCCTCTCCAGCTGTGGCCATGAGCTTAGAAGAAGACTTCCCTTACTTCCAGCCTTGGTTTTTGTTTGTTTTGTTTCTTTAAGTTTTAAGATTTATTTATTTATTTATTATGTACAATGTTCTGCCTCCATGCATGCCTGCGCACCAGAAGAGGGCACCAGATCTCATGGATGGTTGTGAGCCACCATGTGGTTGCTGGGAATTGAACTCGGGACCTTAGGAAGAGCAGCTAGTGCTCTTAACCTCTGAGCCATCTCTCCAGCCCTCCAGCCTTGTTTTTTCCCTTTTCTAGACCTTCGCACCTCCACCAGCTCCTACTCTGTCAGCTTTTCTCCAGGACAACCACATTCTTCCTCTCCACTAGGCCATCCCCTATCCTTCAAAGCCCCAGGAGAGCTGGGCACGGTGGCACTTGCCAGTAACCCCAGCACTCAGGGAGGCAGGGGCAGATGAATCTCTGTGAGTTTGAGGCCAGCCTGGTCTACAAAGCGAGTCCAGGACAACCAAGGCTACACAAGAGAAACCCTGTCTCAAAAAACAAACAAACAAACACAAGCCCCAGGAGTAACCTCTGCAGGCAGGCTGTAGCTCTTGTGTCTTGAAACTTTCCCTGCATGCTAAGAGTCATTTCCTGAAAATATGAAACAGGATGAGAAAATATGGTTTCAATCCACCTCAGTGTTCGCCTTCAAGATCTATTAAATCGACACAACAAGGAGACTGAGTAAGAGCTGCAAATGTCAGAGGGGACCAGCTCAGATTGCCATTTAAATTAGTTATATCTGCCTGACTAAAAATCCCAAGCTTGGCTATTATGGGAATAACAAAGATGTTTGGTAAATTTCATGTTGATTTTGCAAACACAGTCAGTAGCTGTCCTATCTGCCAGCAAGACCTATTTTTTAAGAGACACAGGCTCCCTTCACAGTTGCCAAAATATAAACGTCTCTGGTTGCTACCCCCCTCCAAAGTACAGACTTCTTAACTTGGCACACGAGGCTCCCCTAAGCTTTGTCGCGCACGCCCTGTCACTCTCCAGCCTGTCCGTCTGCTCACAGCTCAGTCTTCCTCCAAGCCTCTGTGGGAGTCGCCCCTGCTCTTCCAGCGGCTAACTCCTCGGGGCTGTTCTTCCAAGAAGTCTTCCCTGACCAGCTGAGCCCCAGCACACTGCACACCCTTTTCTGGGTCTAGATCCAGCCCTAGATATGATATAGATATGATCCAGATCATATAGATATATATGATCTGATGTCTCTGCCGCTCGGCCAAGAGCCCCAGGGAGTAGGGAATGAGCCTGGCTCAGACCTATGGAGGGTCAGTAAATGTCAAGCATCCCAGGAACATGAAGAGGCTCTGGTATGATTGTGAACCCATGGTGCTTCCACATTTGGGTGTGTTTCAGCTCAGCACATCTCCATGCTGGCCCAGTGCTTCCCATGTATGACTGTTCTGTGACATGTGTGTGCCTCTGTGTGTGTGTCTGAGTCTACATGCCTCATGTATGTTTCTGCTCTCTGATAGTGTGTGTGGCTGTCTATGCATTCTGATGTATGGATATCTTCTGTGACTGAACTGGCACTCTAGCTCAGCAGGCCTCGGTTTAGCGCCCAGGCCCTTGACCAAAAAGGCCACAAACAGAAACAGAGCAGTCTTGGCCCCAAACACCCTCTTACCCTTCTGCCCCACCTGGCTGGGTCATACCTGATACTCGAAGCAGACAACTGTACTCAGGCAGAAGAGGTCCTGGGCAAGTCAGCCAAGCAGGATCCTGAGAGCAGGTCCAGGTGGGAGGCCTCCAGAACAGTCCAGTTGATTGACCAGCAGCTGGGAGTTCCCAGCGGCAGGACTGCCCAGGCCCACCGTCTAAGACCCCATACTTTCGCTTTCAGAGAGTTCCGCCCTTTTCCAGAGGCAACTACCCCAACCTTTGATCGGTTACAACCCAGGAGCTTGCCTGATCTGAGTTCGATCAGAACTGGACGTGCAGAGGCTGGGGAGCGGCAGCTAGGGAGGGCCTTAAGGAGGAGGTGGGGATCAGTGGAGGAGAGGCTAGGGAAGCAGAGGTTAGGGGAGGACGTTGCAGCAGTAGGGGCTGGAGCTGTTGAGCTGTTGGGAACTACTGAGGACTGTCAGACCCTCCCACTGCCAGAGGTGAGACAGATGAGGGCCACTCCGCCCCCTAGTGACCAAGAGACACTCCCCTCTCCTGGGAAGGGCTGCCGCTCCAGGCCAGGCTAGGAAGTTTAAGCCAGTACCCGCTATGAGAGGCGGAGAGCAGACACCAAGACCTGTTGGGGAAGTTTCCCGTAAAGCCTGGAGGACCAGGTGTGAGCCACAGACAGCTCCTGAGAGCTGGAGGGAGAGGGCCGGAGGGACTCGGGGTCGGCCACTCCTTGGAGTGAGGAAGAAGCCGCGCAGCAGGAACAGCAAGGAGGAGGGGCTGCTGCGATGGCTTCTGCCTCCACAGAGACTCAGACAGGAGGAGTTTTGTCGGGAGGGCCATGGAGACTTCAGAAGAGGCACCTCCCCTGATTTCAGGGGGATTCCAAAGTCAGCGTCTTAGGAAAGAAACTGGGGAAATTCAAGGACACATTCAGGCCTGTCCCATCCTGCACTGGGTATAGCACGGATGCCCCAGTTACAGGACTGTGCCACACAGTTAATGTGCTTCCCGTCCCGGGGCCTGAGGGCTGAGGCCCTCACTTCTCGGGGGCTTTTCTTTCTGGTCTGCAGGCTACCTGTCTTCTCCTCCTCCTCCTCCTCCTCCTCCCTCCCATCCTTCTCCTTCTCCTCCTTTCTCCACCTCGCTCTCCCCCTCCTCCTCTCCTCTTCCTCTCCCTCCTTCTTCCTCCCCTCTTCCACCCCCTGCTCCTCCTTCCCTTCCTCCTCCCCTGCTCCTCCCTACCGTCCTCCTCCCCCTGCTCCTCTCTCCCCTCCTCCTCCCCATTCCTCCCTCCCCTCTTCTTCCTCCTGCTCTTCCCTCTCCTCTTCCTCTCTCCCCTCCTCCTCTCTCCCCTCCTTCTTGAGACAGGCCTCACTGCAGATTCCTCCATGACCTGAAGCTCACTATGTAGACTAGGCTGGCTTTGAGGTCACAGATTCAAGGTGTGCCATCACGACTGGCACTTCCTATCTCTGTGTTCCGTATGTGTCAGTCCCGTTTTCTCGTTATCCTGCATGTTGAGCCTCCAGAATAAATTCATTCTTTTCTTTGTCCCCACTGTCTCTCTCCAGGATCTTAAGCAGCTCTGACTGACTTTAAATTCGCTTTGCAGCTGAAGATGACCTTCAAGTTTTGATTCTTCAGCATCACCCCCAGGTGCTGGGGTTGCCTGTGTGAGCCACCGCTGTGCTGGGGAGCTGGTCCAGGGCTGTGTGAGTGGTAGGTAAGCACTCTAACTGAGGCAGGATAGAAGGGTGGGGGAAGTGTGAGCACTGCCCCGCTGGGTGGAACAACTCACCAACAGAGAGGCGAGGATGCCATACAGTCAGCACCTCTTCTGGCCTTCCTCCCCCACCAGCTATCAACTTTTGGTTTTCTAGGACTTTTACCAAAAACCTCATTTATAGAGAAAGGGCATATACTAAACTGCTTGAGAAACGTCGTCAAAATTATAATTGCGAACAAGATATCTCCATCACCACCACTCATTTATCCAGAAGAGAGAGGAACTGGGGGAAATAGCCCTTCCTTAGCGACCTCTGTGCTGTAACTAACCTTAAGGCGGTTCTTTGTGGAGTCCCCTGAGCACTTGGGTGTGTCGTGCTTTCCACTGCTCTCCCTGTATGTCCTCACCGAAATCTTCCTCTCTTTCTCCTAACCCTATGTGTAATCCTATATTAAAGTATTTTTAATAAAAACCTCCGAGGCCAGGCAGTGGTGGCGCACACCTTTAATCTCGGCACTTGAGAGGCAGAGGCAGGTGGATCTCTGTGAATCTGAAGCCAACCTGGTTTACAGAGTGAGTCCAGGACAGCCAGGGCTACACACAGAGAAACCCTGTCTGGAAAAACCTAAAATTAATATTAATTAATTAATTAATTAAAATGAATGAATAAATATTGTCTACTTCAGACTGGCTAGTCCTGAAACTTTATACTTTATTCTTCATGAAAGCCACAGCCTCAGTTTGACAAAAGTTGGGGTCTGTAAAGGACTAAGAATTTTAAGACTGGTGAAGGGGACATGTCTGTGTTCTTCTCAGAGGTGATCTAACAGCTTAGCTATATTCTCAGCCTCCTAGCTGACCTGATTTTAACAGATTGTCTTTTTGGAGACCCTGTCATCATATACGGTCACGTTCTCAGGTTCTGGAGCTAAGCACATGAATAATAGATTTAATGATACCAGGCATCCCATGCTATTTGGAGACAGGCCAAATCAGACAGAAGCCATCAGCACCTCCTCCAGGGCGCCCTCCAGTTGATCACTTCTTCAGGAATGATGAGCCCTAGGCTCCCTGGGTGGAACTGCCGGTCCAAGCCCAAGAGGTGCACAGCTGGACTTTCCTCCCAGCTCAGCCTAGCCTGTCACTCCCTCTAAGGCGGCTGCCCTGGGCTCACCCAGCCTCCCAGTCACCTGGGGAGACCAAGGCTGTCTCCAAGTCAGGGAGTCCTGGGCTCTCCAGGTCCGAACAAATGACCTCAAGTCTAGCCTCAAGTCCGAGCAGTCCACTCTGGTGTCCTTCTGCCTCTGTTTCTATGCTGCCTCAGGGGGATTGTTCCCGCCTTGCTCCAAAGTCTCACAGAACCCCAGGCTGAGCTTGCTCGAGAGGCTGGAATCACGCCCATAAGGCTGCGATGTTTTTTTGTTTGTTTGATTTTGTTGTTGGTTGGCTGGTGATTTTTTGTTTTTTAAAAAGCTTTTCAAAAAATTGGAAGTTTAAATAATATAGATATTAAACTTATTACATGTATTCCTTTTATTTTATGTGTATATAATATAGTGTATGTGCACCCTACGTGTCAGAAGGGGAACAGACCCCCTGGAACTGGAGTTAGGGAACTGAACCCTGGTCTTTTGCAAGATCAGTAGTTGTTCCCAACCTCGGAGATCTCTCCAGGGCCAATTTGTCTCTTTTGTGTGTGTGTGTGGGGGGGTGCTTTGCCTACGCGTATGCCTGTGCATTCCTGGAGCCAGGAGTTACAGACAGCTATGTGGCACCACGTGGGTGCTGGGTCCAGGCAGTGCTCTGCAAGGGCAGACGGTTTTTTTTCTTTTTTGAGACAGAGTTTCTCTGTGTAGCCTTGGCTGCCCTGGACTCACTTTGTAGACCAGGCTGGCCTTGAACTCACAGAGAGCTCACAGAACCCACCTCTGCCTCCTGAGTGCTAGCTTTTTTCCCTCTAAATAATTTTTATTTTGTGCATTGGTGTTTTGCCTGCATGTCTGTGTGATGGCGTCAGATCTCCTGGAACTGGAGTTACAGACAGTCTTGAGCTGCCATGTGGGTGCTGGGAATTGAACCTGGGTCCTCTGAAAGAGCAACCAGTGCTCCCAGCCCCTGAGCCATCTCTCCAGACCACAGGTGACCCTTTTAACCCTGAGCCATCTCTTCTATTCCAAGTTGGCTGCTGTTTTGAGGCAAGGTCTCAGAGAACCCAGGCCGGCCTTGAACTTGGCATGTCCTTGAGGGTGACCTTGGACACCCCCATCCCCCCATCCCCCCCACCCCTGCTCCCTGTTTCATCTCTCAAGTCCTGGGATTACAAGAACCTGCCATCACACCAAGAGACTTGTGCTGTTTCTTCTCCTTTCTCATGTTCCTTTCCCCTGGCTTTTTCGGTAAAACCCCAGCGGAAAAGTCCCAGCCTAGTCTGAGAGAAGCACAGGAAAGGGGCAGTCAAATTGAGGTCAACAGAAGGCCGTGGACCAGGCAGTTGAGAGGGAGAGGCCTAGCTAGGATGCCAACCGTTCTTCAACCCCAGCTCCCCACGACCCTGGGTGAGGCATCTCTGTCTCTGAGCCTTATATACCCATTAAATGGAATTATATATGGAGTGAAGTGAGTTCACCTCACCTGAGGACCTGGCTTCTGGGTAGGCCAGATCAGGAAGGACCCTCCACAGATGTTTGTCTCGGGGTCAGTTGCTAAGGGGCTCAGTCTGGAGCCCAGTCTACGAGTAGAGAGGCAGAGTTCACCCTCTGCCCCTGGCTGCTCCGGGTACAGCTGCTCCAGGGTAGGATGAGGGTAGATTGTGGCCCCCTCTCTCGGAGGTCAATTTGCAGCCCGCTGAACCTCCTAAATGCACCAGGCCATGGGGTCGGCTGTTTTATGTAGTGACCGCAGCGTGCGCTAGAGGGAGCCACAGGGCGCTTTCAGGCCTGCTGCGGATGGGATGGGCTGAGCGGCTGAGTGGGTGTGGCGTCTGCTCTGGCCCCACCCAGGCTCCTTCCCACTGCTTGGGGAGGAGTGGGCAGAGGTCCAACCCTCCACGCCTCCTCTGGCTCTCCGACATAGTGAATGGGTCGTCACTACTCCCGGGCTACGGTGGTAGACCAGGGAGACAGCCTGGGCTTGGGGCCCAGGAGATCCCCTCTCAGGGCCCCGGACTTGTCTTCTGTGGGACCCTGTTTAATTGGTCATAATCCTGCCCTGGAGAGAGGTGGCGTCATCCCATTGCTCCGTTCTGCTCTGCTTCCCGAAGTGGGCAGCACTTCCTGCCAAAGGTCAGCCCCTGTCTATCCCCGACTCCCTCCCTATTTCCTATTCTCACTGCCCTTGCTCAAAACCGGCTGTGGGACCCACAGGAAGGGCTGGGGACAGGGAGGTTCCAGAAGGACAACAACACTTCTAAACTGTGAACCTGGGTAGGGCCAGGTCCATCCTGGGCGCTGGACCCACAGCGCCCACGGGTTTAAATTTAAAGCAGACTTCCAGGCGAACTTCCGCACCTCCCCTCCCACCTCTGGCGTTTGGGGGCCAGGCTATATTTAGTAAGAAGGCGGGCTGGAGAAATTGCTTTATTCATCTTGGAGGTTAGCAAGGAGGCCAGGAGAGAACAGAAGGCCTGTGTCTCCATCAGCTTACCAGCTCACCCAGAGTGGGGCCTCGGCCTGGGGGCTTTGCCGAGCTAACATTTATGGAAACTTTCTAGTGGCTAGGCCCTGAACTTCCTTAGGCCTGTCTCAAGGGAGGGCAGCACACCTAAAGAGGGGGGCCTAGACATGGTCAGCTTTCTGCTCCCCAGGCCGGTCCTGACTAGGTAACATAGTATCCCCCCAACCCCATGCAGTGAGACAGAGCCAAGAAACTTTGTCCTTTTAAGGTTATGGAACAGGCCCATTATTTAAAGGAGGAGGAGGTGCATGCCCACCGAAGATCCCACAGAGGTCCTAATGGCAGCCTGAAGGGCCCTCCATTGCCCTTGCCAAAACTAGCCCAGGGCACCTCCTTCACACCTAAAATTTTCTTATCTCTAAAATAGAAGTTTTGCGGCAGGTGGGGTGGCACACATCTGTAATCCCAGCACTCAGGGAGGTGGAGGCAAGTGGATCTCTGTGAGTTCAAGGTCAGCCTGAGTCTACAAAGTGAGTACAGGACAGCCAAGGCTACTCAGAGAAACCCCATCTTGAAAAGAAAAAAAAATCGGACTTTTGCAAGGAATTAATGAGGTCCAGGATGGAAGAAGACTCCTGACCCTGGGTACAGCCCTTATGCCCTAATGTACCCAGGATGAAGGGCACAAGGGGTGCCTGGCCCCCAGGAGATCTCCAGCAGGAGTGTGAGGGCACCAGGAACAGTGGCCGTGGGCAGTCTGGCTGAGGAAAAGTAGAGAGAGGGTCCCTAAGCAGAGACAGTAGAAGAGCCCACTCTGCAGCCCGAACAGAGCCGCCCCTGGAGCCTTCTGGCTCTGCTCAGCCTGCCAATCCCCATTCCAGGCCAAGCCCCTGAGGTCTTGCCCATCCAACACTCAGCCTAGGTTCTTAGGAGAGATTAGAATGCCACTGGTCGAACCAAAATTGTCCCTAGCACATCAAGTACCCACCAAGAGTGCCCGTAGCCTACAGGAAGAGTGCCTTTATTTCTGCGTCAAACCACTGGACAAAGAGGGGTATCCTCCAGATCTGGGCCAGGGGGACACAAAGGCAGGGGTGGAAGTCCTGGCCACACCTAGTCAGACAGGAAGCTTGGTGAGCTGGATGTCCTGGTGGCCCAGCCTCTTCTGCAGATCAGCCAGTCGTCTTGGGATAGAGGGCTTCTCAGTGGTCAGAGAGTAGAGCCTGTCATGCCCTCATCTGTTACTGGACCAGGAAATGCCTGCTGCCTGGAGCTGGCATCCTGGATGCCATCATCATCATCTGCTTCCTT
Organism: Pachyuromys duprasi; assembly: GCA_028658305.1. Taxonomy (NCBI): domain Eukaryota; kingdom Metazoa; phylum Chordata; class Mammalia; order Rodentia; family Muridae; genus Pachyuromys; species Pachyuromys duprasi. The sequence goes on from CM053765.1 coordinate 5,985,275, forward strand.
CCCTGGTGCTCCCAGTGGACTCGGGGAAGAAGCTGTAAGACAGAACACCACAAAGGTGATGAGCAGTAGCTGGATTGGTCCTGGGGCTAAGGTGAGCATTTGGCAGGCATCTGGGTGGGGCAGTCACTTCTTCCCCAGGGCTCATGGGAAGGAAGGAGTGATGATTTTTGTTTTATTGTAAGAGAAGACAGATGAGGCCCAGCTCTGGGAGGAGAAGCAGCCCTTCCCAGCCTGCCCTGTGCTTCAAGGGAACGTTTGACAGAGAGAAGGGTGATAGACCAACAGCATCCCCAGAGCCCACGTCTCTGTGGTTACCTACCGAAGGGCCAGTCTCTGCTGCTGCTGCTGCTGCCTCTGCTGTTGGCCTAATGGGGGTGAGGAAGCTCTGAGCAGAAGTGAGGGCAATGGGCGTAGACCCCTTCAGGCCCAAGCTGTATCAGGGCTACTCTTAAGGGCTACTCCCAGGGGCTGAGCTCTGGGAGGAAAAGGGTTTGTGGGGCTCTAACATCCCTCATGAGGGCTGAACTCACTTCCTCACAAGGAGAGAGACGCTCCAGGGGCTTCAGGGAAGACAGACCAGGGGACAGCTCATCCCTCCTGTGTTGTGAATGTAAACATGGTCTTGTTTTGGCCCCAGGTGTGGGATGTGGGGCTGATTCAGATGGTCCACAGCAGCAGACTATTTGCCTCATATGGGCTCTGAGAGGAGCTCTTTGCCAGTTGCAGATAGTTTAAATCTGAGGACTTTGAAGAGAGAATAAATGCCAGAGCCCAGAGAATGTCGGGAGGGCTCCGAGAAAGGAGCTGGTGTTTCCCCCACCACCCTGCTGCTATTGGTTGCTGTTGATGCAGTTTGACAAGAAGTCAGAGATATCCAGAAATGGAGATTGGACTTGCCCCAAGGAACCTGATGACCCTAACCAGCAGATGTGCCTAAGAAAAACTACACCCCTCCCCCACTTTCTCTCTCCTCTCTGGTGTTAGGGTATTGGAAGGGGTTGGAGTGGAGTAGGGAGAGACATATGAAACGTAAATAAAACAGCATAGCAAGTTACGCCAACACTCATGCTCATAGCTTTCAGCGGCTTAAGAGCTGCTCTGGAGGTCCCACAGCCAGCCTGCTGGCTCCGAGGACTGAGCCCTCCTATCCCACCCTCCTCTAGAAGCTCCAATCTTTCACCAAGGCATCCGCTGCCAAGACATGAGGAACTCACGTTCCTTAATGTGCTTTGGTACCCTGGCCCCTCCAGGTCCTTGTAGGCAACATGCGCTCTTCCAAAGGTCTCAAGTCAGGGAAGGAAGGAGAACAGAGCGCAGGCTGGACAGTAGAGCCTGAATGAGCATCTTTCGGGTGCTCCTGGCACCACAGGCGTGCATACGGGACAGGGACAGATGGGAGGAAGGATGGTAACAGAAGGAGCAGGTGAAATGAAGGCAGGGCAGTTGGCACTGAGCAGATGCTCCAGGTGTCGGGTATGAACTAGTGCAGGGGCCCTCACACCTATTGCAAACACGGACAGGAAGTGGGGGGCCGTTCCCGAGGTGGGTGAGAAGGTCCTCCCACTTACCAGCAGCAGCCTGGATCTGAGGGGTGACTCTCTGGATGCCCTCAGGTGGCCAGCGCAGCTCCCCGCTCTCCACAGCACCCACTTCGGTGGGTTCCACCACAATAGACGGCAGTCGCTGGCAAAGCCGAGGGCCCTTCGCCCGGACACCTACCACAGCCTAGAGAGAGTGGGAATCAGGGCAGTTACTGGGCCATGGCCTCCTGCCTCTTCTGCCCTCCGCCCTGCCCTCTGAGGAAGGCCAAGAACAGGCAGGGTAGTCAGCCCCTGCCTCTTCCCAGCACTCAGGAGTAAGCACCCAGGGAATACCATAGAACTTATCTGGGCTCAGACCCAGAGAACCCCGTCTCACAGGTAGAACCTGAGAAGGTAGGGACCAATCACTCAGGAGGGGGCCCAGGACTGAGCACCCCAGTTGCTTCCTGTACCTGGAACTCAGCACAATTCCTTTTTGGGGGCTTTCCTGCTGGGTCCTTGGCCTCCTCCCTCCACACAGGCCAAGGAGCTAGGAAGACGTTGCCATGGCAATCAAAGCCGGCTCTAGCTCATTGTTCAGTGCCCACACGCCCTCTGGGTGCCCTCAGCAGCTCCACCTCCCATTCAAGGCTTTTCAAGGCCGAGGCTGTCCCACACAGCTCTAAGACCCTGGCTGGTCTGCACTGCCCCGCCTCTGTGCCCTCCTGGAGTTCTGGAAAAGATAGCAACCTAGCGTGGCACACAGCCTCCGGGGAGGACAGGCACACTGTTGAACACTGCCCCTGCAGGCTGCTTAGAACCACTGGGCACTGGCTTCCCGCACACCTCCATGCTCTCTACCCAGGACCCTTTCAGCCAAGCACTGCAGGTGACCCTGAGAACAGGTATCACAAGGCTGGGAATGAAAGAACAAAGGGCTCAGAAGACCACAGAGCAGGGACCCCATCCTGCCCCCAAAGCTGGACCCTCCTGGGGCTGGCATTGCCAAGCCAGGCCTCCTTCCCCAGCCTGGCTCCCTCCTTCCATGCTATTTTACTTCTTGTCCCTCAGCCAGGGGTTCTGCCTGGAGGATAGGTACCCACTATGGTTAGATGGCCAGTAAGACTTTCAGGGTGGCTGCGCCCATGAGTCCAGAGTCTAGGCTGCTGCTCTTCCTTTGCTGGCTCCGTCGGTCTAGCTCAGCTCCAGAACAGAAAGCCAAGGCTGCTGCTTTGGGACTAGACTCTCATTTTACTTCTGAAACAGGGTCTCATACCCCAGACTGGCCTGAAACCCACGAGATAGCCACGGCTGCCCTTGCCCTCTGACTCCCTCTGTAGACTACTGGGACTACAGGGGTGCATCAGTGTACCCCACTACAAACATAAGCATCTTTCTGTACCAACATCCCTGCCCCCCAAAAAACACTGGATCTGAGGGCACCCTAAAATTGTACCACCCTGCAGAGAACAAAGTGTGGTCCTGCTCTTGGGGAATAAGCACAAGTGTCCCCATGTCCAGAAGGGGTGCTAATTAGCATGGTGGCTTGCTTTCAGTTGCTTTATCCGCCAACTTTCTATAAAAATAGCAATGGCTACCAGGTGTGGTGGTTTATGCCGGTGATCCCAGCGCTCAGAAGGCAGGGGCAGACGGATCTCTGTGAACCCAATGCCAGCCTGGTCTACAAATCAAGTCCAGGACAGCCAAGGCCACACAGAGAAACCCTGCCTCAAAAAAAAAAAAAAAAAAAAAGCAATGGCCTCCCCACATGGAAGGGTAAACTGAGGCTGGCAGAGCTGGAGACCAGCTTCCTCATGTCTTCTGCCCCTTCCACCGCTTACCTGTCCTGCTGGGCCTCTTGTGCCCTCAGTAGGACTCTCTGAGGCAGCTGACTGTGAAGCGCTCATGGTGCCAACTGCTGCGCTGGGCTATACAAAGACAAGAGTAGAACTGAGGCGTCCGCTGCAGCCACTGCTGGGTATCCTCCTGCCCCGGGGACCCACCCCACCTCAGCCCAGCCCAGTGCTCACAGCTCAGGCATGCTCTTTCTTATGCTGCTCCTACCCAAGACCCCATCTGAAGAGCAAAAGAAAACAGGACAGCTGCAACAGAGGACCCAGGGCTGCAGAAAGTGTGGAAAGGGGGAGGGGGAGACCAACCCAGCCTTGAGAGCCAGGAAGGCTTCCCGGAGGAAGTCAGCTGGCCCCAGGCCTCCCAAAGGGATGGATAGCAGGCCATCAGGGCAGCAGAGATCATGGCGGACCTGAGGAACCCAAACAGGTCTGAGTCAGGAGGCTGGGAGCATCTGGGACTGAGTCTGAGCCAGTCAGATGCCAAGGTGCCCAGTTCCTCCCCAAGAACACCCCTTTACCCACAGACCCCTGGGGCCATACCCTGAGAAAAGCGGACACCTTGCCTGCACACAGCCATGCCTACCCAGGCCAGGCAGAGGAGGGGAGGCTGGTCAGAGCCTTCACACTGAGGATCGTGGAAAGAGAGTTCCTGCCGGAAACCATCCGTCCACCCTCAGACTTTCCCCAGAACTGCAGCGGGGAGGGCTCTTGGGGCCCAGGCCAGGCCAGGCCAGAGGAGAAAGAAGAGTGAGGTCTGACAGGCGCTGGCCAGATTTTAGACAGGCAGCACAGGGCCACCGGCTATAGGCCTGGGCTCTGGAGGGAAACTGGGCCAAGGCAAAGTAGTGACTGGCAGGCTGAAATGCCTGAGACACCCTGCTGGGACGCAGGTGCTGTGGGCCTCCACACGGCTGCTAGTCTGGATGAGGTTCCTTCCACCAAAGGTCCACCTCCGTCAGCTCAAGTTCCATGGAGTTCCAGAGGGGTCTGGCAGGGGGACACACACCTGTGATGTGTACCCACTGGTTGTAAACAGCCACATCATCCCACTAGCGCCTCCGTCCTGAGCCCCTGGAGCGTCCTATGGACCGCTCCCAGCTCTGAGACCCCCTTAGGTTCCTGCATACCTCTGAGTTCTGGGAACCTCAGCTAAGCCCAGAACAGAGACCCAAAGAGATGCCTTAGAGACAGAGGGAGGGGGAGTGACCACAGAGGCCATGCGAAGAGGTGACAGAGGGGAAAGAGGCAGAGAGGAAAAATCTGGGAAGCCAAGGTAGCAGTAAGGATGGCATGGCGCTATGATGGGGCAAGTGCCCACAGGCTGCCTCGCTCGCGCTGGCGCCTGGTGTCCCATGCCGCCGCCGCTGGGGATGCCGCCCACACCTCCATCCGCTCTGGGGTGAAGATAGCCAGGTGTGCTGGACCGCAGGCGCTAGGGGGCCGCTCGGTCCAAACCCGCGCGCGTCCCTTCCTCGGGGGTGCTCCCACTAACTCCTCAGCGCGCTCGCCCTCCTTCCCAACCCCGGCTGCTGAGGCGCGCCAGGACCAAGCCCTGAGGGTGGGGAGGGGGCGCAGCGCCGCCCGCACACCCACCGCCACTCACCGCCGGCGCTCGCGGGCCTCCTCGCTGGCTGGGAGCTGCCTCCCTCGGTCCTCCTCCAAGCTCTCCGCCCACACGCGCGCTCGCAGCCGGCGCTCATTCACACTCCCGCCCTCTGCTCTGCAGGGCCACAGGAAGAACCTGGCCTCCACCTCCCTAGACACCACCCTACGCCCAGAACCAGGTCTTGGCCACTTCAGTCCTCCTCCCTCAGCCTCAAGGTTACAATGTGAGGTGTGGCGTTATATGGAGCCAGAAACTGTAGGTAAGAAGAGGGTTTTCTCTGACTGGGCAACCGAAGGGGGAAATGGAAAGGACAGAAAGTGGGGCAGGTTGGGGAGGTTGTGCCACATTCCCTCTCACAGATTCAGCCGCAGCCCCGTTCCCCTTAAGGTGCTGAGCATCTCGGGACAGTTGGTCTGATGAACAGCTGTCACCCAAGGCCATAGCGCAACAATTCCCCTTCCACGGTCCACTGTGGGCTCTCTAATGGTCATTTCTCTCAGAGACCTGCAATCGACACCCACATCTAGCTATCCGATCACCATTCACCCTAGTGTCAACAGCAGCCATCCTCCACCACCGACAACCAACACCCGCCCTAAGGCAGTCCACCATTCCTTCCAGCCAGCAGCCCTTCCTGCATCCGCCACTCAGTCGCTGACACCCGCTCACCATCCCTACCGCACAGCCATTCTGCACACACCCATGCTCGTCCTAACATTGCACCCCGCATCTACCCCACATCTACCCGTCACCAGTCACAAAGCCACCCCGTGATTCCTCTATCCCCTTCTTTCCATGCATTCATCTATGTCGCTGCGCCCTCCAACCTCTGTACCCGTGGGTTCACCGTCCACATACAATTTACCAAGCACCAGCACAGGAAACGCCCACCTAATGGGCATCATTTACCTTTCACCATCTCTCAGAGTTACCCAGTATGTGACAGACGTCTGCCAGATAGCAGCGTCATGCTTCCATGTGCAACATACCTAACTCCAACTGTCAGTTTACTATCTGTGTGCCGTCCGTGTGTCCTGAGCTATCTACCGGCCTCTGTCCAGTCAGTCACGATCCCTTACCTACAGCTCAGCCGCCAGTTACCATCTGTATTTGTGCAAAGAGCGCCCACTTCCATCCACCCACCGGCCTCATCCTCATCTGCCATATGTCTACTTGTTCGGTATCCATTTTCTGCCACAATTCCCTGTTAATCCCAAATCTATCCAAGTATCCTGACCATCTCTCCCCTTTTCTGTCCTGGAACATCTTACCTCTGTGCCGAGCCATAGGCAGTGGGGATGGAGAGAGCAGTGAGCACCCAACTGCCATTGTTCACCGACCACTGAAATCTCCCAACTAGCCAGCCAGTCAGTACCCACACACCACCCCCATCGGTACGATCCTTGGTATCTACTGTCAGTGAGCTCTTGCTTATCTTCCACTTGTCATTGATCCATCTGTACCTTAAGTCACCCACTGTCTTCACACCACTCCCTGACTTCCAGTCAGCCGCCATCTCCTCGCTATCTGCCCATCCACCATTTAACTTGCATGAATCCATTTTTCCAGGGTGAGGTCACCTACTGTTCACCCTGCCCCCCCTCACCACGTGACATCGTCTGCCCACCCCATGTCACTCACTCTCCATCTTCTCTCTACATTTAACCCATTATCTGTGCAGTCAGCGGCTGCTAATTTGCCATTTATGATGGTTACTCCTGGTTGTAAACTTAACCGGATCTGGAATCAACTGAGAGGTAAAGCTATCATGGAGGGATGTTCTTTTTTATTTTATTTGTTTATTTTTATTTTGTGTGCATTGGTGTTTGACTACATGTGTGTCTATGTGAGGGACTTGGATCCCCTGGAATAGGAGTTATAGACAGTTGTGAGCCGCTACGTGGGTGCTGAGCATTGAACCCAGGTCCTCTAGAAGAGCAGCCAGTGCTCTTAACCGCTGAGCCAACTCTCTAGCCCCAGGGATTTTCTTGATTAGGTTAAACAAACAAACAAACAAACAAACAAACACCCTAAGTGTACTTTTTGGTGGTGACTCAAATATAAGAGGTTCTAGGGGGGAAGCTTTTGCCTGATAGCCTTCTCACCCCAATGGGGAACTCATGCACTTTGTTGCTCCTAGTGGGGTGGTGGTTGCCATTTTCACTGGCATCAGAGCCCAGCTTCTTCAGTCTCCCAAGGTGGACTGAAGGTCAGTGGCTCCCCAGGAATCCTGCAAGCCTTCAGCATCAGATTAGGACCATTGGCATACCCAGCCTCATGACAGAAGGTACCCGTTTCCAGCCTCAATGTGTGAAGATGATCATTGTTGGACTACCCAGACTGCATCCTGTGAGCTAATCAGATAAATTCCCCCTTAATATGCAGTCATTCTCTTGTTCCTCTCTGTTATTTCCCATTCACGCCCATCCATCTGCTACTGGCATGCTCTTGTCCATCACTCATGGTCCATCCATCAGTCCTGTACCCGTCAACATTTTCCACTTCATTTACTTATATAGACCCATTACAACCAACTTACTAGTTATCCACTATCCATCCATTTGCCCGCCATCCATTATCTATTACCTGCAGTTCACCTGCTATCTACAGATCATTCACTACCTGCTGGCTCTTCATCCATATCCAACCCACCCTCCAACAGTCTGCAGTTTGTCTATGCATCCCTACCCAGCCACCCACCTTATACTGATACTTCTTCCCTCTTCTGTCCACCCACCAGGGGAGCAAGCCTTGTTTCCAGCCTGACCACTGTGCATGTGACCTGTGTGCTTCGCTCTACCATTGTAGCCAGCACTCCCCCTCCACAGCCACCCAGCCACACAGTATCTGTAACTGGCGTCCTGCTGTGGCCATCTGGGATCCTTCCATTACTGACAATGTACATCAGTCAGCTATGTTCACCTCCCTCCTTACACTTCTTATTTCCACAATTTATCCTTTTCCTTATTTATCATTTTTCCTCTATTCAGTCATAAACCAAACATTCACTTATTGATAACTATTAAAATTATACCTATAATATATTTTATCTATACAGGGCTGAAGAGATGGCTCAGCAGTTAAGAGCATTTCTTGTTCCTGTGGAGGGCCCAGGTTCACTTCCCAGCACCCACACGGTGGCTCACAACTGCCCATAACTCCAGCTCGGAGGAATCCAACACCCTCTTCTGGCCCCTGAGAACACCAGGCATGCACATGGTGCACAGACTACATTCAAGCAAAACACTCATACATATAAAATAAGACCAATCTCCGAGAAAAAGTCAATATAAATAATAAATATTCATTGTTCAGTGCTGGATTCTGAAATTACAAAGACAAATAAGAATCAATCTAAATTCATGGTCCAATGATCCAAAAAGAGCCAACAAGTCAGTGAGAGGTGTGTCTGCATAAAAATGTATGCTTAGCGGCTGTGAGTTTTGTGAGTTCGAGGCCAGCCTCGTCTACAGAGACCAGGAGAGCCAAGGCTACACAGAGAAACCCTGTCTTAAAAAACCAAAATAAATATATAAATACACTATAAAATAAATAAACAAATAAAAATATACTTTGCCCTGAAAGTTCAGTGCCTCCGTCTCTTGGGTTTGGGACAGGTGAAACACATTGCCCAAGTTCCCAGGAGGGAGAAGAGGAGAGAGGAGTCACATCAGGGGCTGCAGAGGTCTGGCTTGTACCTGTGCCTGCATCCTGGAAAACTTGGTGACATGAGGCAGAGGACTTAGGCTGGGAAAAGACCCTGCAGAGTGGGACTTAGGGGTCAGCCCCTGATGTAGGACAACAGAGAGCTCCCACAGAGCTTTCGGGAGGCACGTTTTTGAAAGGACCAAGCACATACACATGCCCCATGCCAGTTGATCAGTGCCAGGGCCACCGGCCTCTGTGGCTTCAGCAGGAGATGCCCTGTGCAGACATACCCCCTGTCAGGGCACCATCCTTCACGACCTTCCTTCTCACCTGGGCAGGAACTGCTCCCCTTGCTTATTAGTGCAGGCATAATTGCCACCTCAAGTGTTAGCTGTCATCCAAGGTGTTATAACAAGAGCATCGAAGCTTGGGGCTTGGCCCTGAGAGAGCTCACCGGAAGTGCTCAAGGCAGTGAGGTATGTGCTAAGCTGTAAGTGGGTGGGGGTAGGGAGCGTCTATGAAGACAGGACTGAGCCAGGGGTTCCTACAAAGTCACCTTGGGGCTTTGCTTTAGTCTCAAATTCTAGGGGTTTCCCACCTTCACTTAGGGTGTTCCCCACAGAGGAAGGCAAAGCTGAGAGTAGAGTTTTGTTTCTGGGCTGTGCATCCGAGAGAGAACCTAGTCACTCCCTGGGCCTCCCTGTCTGCTGCCAACGGAGTAAGGGATGGACCAGCTCCAAGAACTGAGCGCCTCTGAGCGCCTCTGGTGGAAGCTGGCTTTAGGCCTGGACGGTTTGCTCTTGTCGCCCCCTGGTGGCCACTCGCCTAAAACACACCCACACTCAAAATGACAAAGCATTGGGGAGTCTCAACAGAGAATGTTTTTACCGGTCGCTGTAAACTCTACAGTCCTGCATTTTGTCCTCACATACTGATTTTCTGAGCGAATACAGGTTTTCAGGACTGACTATTCATTCCTACCTCCTGTGTCTGAGGTGACTACAAGGAAAACATCTGGCAGGGCCAGGATATTCAATTCCCTGGCTAGGAAATACTAGTTGGCTGTGGAAAGTTTCGGGACATTAGCATTCCAAACTTAAGAACAAACTACTTTTAATCAGAGAATTTTACCAAGAGGCAGCCCTAGAGGTTAAGGGGCAGGTGTGCCTTGGGCCCCAAACCAGGGTATGTGAGATGCCCGGAGCCTTGGCCTCACATCTGACTCCTGGCACCTGCTGGGCGTGGGCACAATCTCCCCTCCCCACGACAGTGGAGTGGACACAGAAGTAACCAGGCCTGCACCTGCCGCAGGACTGGGCCCGACCTTGGAATGGCTCCAGCACAAAGCCTAGCGGGGAAGCGGCTCAGCCATGCTCTACTCTCTGCAGCTTTCTGGCACCTCGCTACTCCACCTACCCACAGCCCACACGTGGCCGCCACCCGGAGGTGGGGTCAGGTGAACCTACCTGCGCTCCCCATCTCAACCCATCCATCTCTGGGTGGGAGACCGCGCTGGCTCATGATGGGACGGGATGGGATGGTGCGAGGCTCATTAAATTTTTTTTATTCATTTTAGGTGTGCGTGAGCAGAGGCCGGAAGAGAGTGTTGGACCCCTTGGAGCTGGAGTTACAAGTGTTTGCAGGGTGGCTGGCTTGCAACTTGTTAGATATATGATGGGATTTGAACTCTGGTCCTCATGACTGTGCTTCAAGTGCTCTTAGCCACTGAGCCATCTTTCCAGCCTCTGCTGTGCTTTCAGAGAACTCTGCCCTGTGCGGTGGCTGCCAGTCTTCAGCTGGGAAGTTCCCCACAGCCACCCTACTTCTACACTACTAAATGGCAGCTCATGTCCTCAGTGGGGACAGTCCTTCCCCAGGGCCTATTGTAAGTAAACGGGCAGTAATGCTCATGAGCCTCCCTTGGATAACAAAGGGCAAAGTGTGTGCAGCGTGTGCATGTTTGTTTAACACAGGAACATTCTGGAAGGACACACAGGGATTCTGGCCAACCCCATGGTGCTTCCTGTGTGGCACACTTTGTCTCTAAGTAGAATCTACTAGATCTTTTCCCTTAATCACAAAATCCCGGTGAGGATGTCATGAGGCTCCATGACAGAGGAAGAAGTTAATTAGGCACAGGGAGGTAGAAAAAGCTGTCTGCGGTCCCAGCGCGGATTGAGGGATGGAGCTTGCATTGGAGCAGGTGGTTGTCTTGCTGATGGTGTCTAGGCTGTCTTTAAAGAATAGGTATGCACATCCCTTTCAATAACTGGAAACTGTCCCACCACACCTCAGTGGAGGCCGGAGGTCATCCCCTCCTCCCAGCAGTGCTAGGGATGGGAGCCTTTAACTCTCAGACAGGGCGGTGAGTGGCTCGCCCCAGGGTGAACAGCCGGAAAAGCTGAATCTGAGTTGTCCAAGCCTTTGCTGTCGACTGAGACCCAGAGAGCTTCAGCATTCTCCCTTTCCACGAGCCAGGGCAGACGTCACACACTGCTGCCGCCACAGCCTGGAGTTTAACAGGTTCTTCCGGTTGACAGAGTCTGCACTCCAAAAGCCCCCACTTGAAATTCCCTGCACACCTAGAGGCAGAGCCCATGACCAAAGCCAGTCAGCTAGGGCAGGCTACCACTCCCTGCTCCTGCGGGGACTGTGGGTCAGGCGTGCAAGGTTCAGAGCCGCTTCTGCTTTGCTTTCGCCTCATGCTGAGGGGTGGGGCCCTCTAGGCCCCTGCACCCTGCAGCAGCCATGAAGGACAGATGCTTGTAGTATGACTGAGGTGACATCTGGGTGCTCTCTTCAGAGGTCTGGGCACACATTCGGTCCTCCCTGTCCCTCCCCACCTTGTATGGGACTCAGTTGCGCAGACCGGCATTTCCTCCGGAGAGCACCCCAGCAGGGGCCACCCTAGGCATGGCTGGGCCAGTGAAGCTGGAGAAAGACCAGGAGCCGAGGTGAGAGGCACAGCCTGGCTCAGTCTCAGACTCCTAGTGTTGGGAGAGTGAAGGGCGTGGCTGCCAAGACTGGTCCGGAGTGGGAGCCGCTCTGATGGCAACAATGGAAATATTGGCATGGATGTCGCGTCATGCCCTCGACATCACCTCAGCCCTCTTCAGGCCTTGTGATGTGTCCTGATTAGTTTTGTTGTCAACTTGATACACCTGGAAAGAGGGAACCTCAGTTGAAGGGCTGTCTCCATTGGCTTGGCCTGTGGGCATGTCCGTGCGGGCACTTTCTGTCTTTCTCTCCACTTAGTCCTGGCTGTCCTGGAGCTTGCAATGTAAACCAGGTTGGCCTCAAACTCACAGGGATCCACCTGCCCCTACCTCTCGGGTGCTGGGATTAAAGATGTGTACCGCCGGGCATTTTCCTGATTAATGATTAACATGGCAGGGCCCGGGGCACTGCAGCGGGTACCACCCTGGGCAAGTGGGTCTGAGTTGTGTATGTAAGGAAGCAGCTTCTTCCACAGCTCGTTCTCCAGGTTCCTGCCTTGAGCTCCTGCCCTGACTTCCTTTGTCGAGGAACTGTGACCTGGGACACATGGAAGCTGTAAATACAGCCTTCCTCTGCCTCGCTCTTTTAAAACACTCTCCTTTATTTGGGGTGTTTAGGCCTCTACCTCCTTTCCTCCAACCCCCCAACTTTAAGTAGGAGAGAGAAAAGGTTAGTGGGTAGGGGGGACCCAGACCCCTTTACATGTTTTGGCTGTTAGGGTCAAGGGCTTCTTTTAGGGCTCTACATTAATCTCCGTCAGCTGAGACACAGCTAGCAGTCTCCTCCATGCCCCTGCACCCCGAAGTGTAAACCACCACACAATCTCTGGTCTCGGATCCCTCCAAACCGCTACATGCCACACACCAACACCGAATGCCTTGCTGAACGCCACGGACTCATACTTTCAGAGTCGTAGACCAAGCCCCTCTCCATGCCATGCATGGAAGGCCGTTATCAGCTGGCAAAAACCACACCATTCCAGAGACAATTAACAGCTGTGGACCAACTATAGCCCAACCGAAAGCCCACACTTGGGATTAAAACAAAAGCATGTTTACGTAACATTCAAAGAACCCAAAGCTTCCATTACTCCCCTGACTCGGTTTTGGTCAGCGTTTCTTTCTCTTTTCAGACTTATTTTTATTTTATGTGTGTGTGCATGTGTGCATGTCTGCATGTCACGTGGGTGCCTGGATGCACACAGAAGGCAGAGTTATAGAGTTACAGTGTTGCGAACTTTCTTGTGGATGCTGGGAATTGAACCCAGGTCCTCTGGAAGAGCAGCCAGTGCTCGATGACTGCTGAGCCATCCCACCAGCCCCTGTCAATATTTTATACAGCAACGTCGAAAGTCAACTGGGACAGATGGTGACTGCCTCCCGTTGCTGGGCACACGGGGAGCAAGGTGCTGGTGGGCTGTAATCCTTTCCCTGTAGAACAGCGTCCAGACTAGCTGGTCCCTGGGACACTCCCTCTGTTCTTGCTTAGGACTGGAGTGCTGCTCTGATTAGGATCTTGGAGCCTGGCAGAAAGAAGTTAGGCCATCAGGGTGTGCTTTCAAAGAAGATATTGGGTCCTGTCCCCTTCCTGTCTCTCTTCCTGCTACCTTGACTCCATGAAATGAGGACTTCACCATGTGTCACATTCCACTGTGACTCACTGTGCTGCCACAGGCCTAAAATGACACAGCACCAAGTGACCTTGTCTGAGCCCCCTGAAGCCATGGGCTAAAATGAATCTCTCTCACTCTGAAATCAACTAGCTCAGGCTATTTGTCATACCAAGGACAGCTAATGAGCTCAGGCAGGAAGGTAAAGGAAGGTGTGTGCTCACAGTGCACACGGCAGCGCTGGGGGGAAGCTGAGGTCACAGGGGGCACAATCCTCACAGACAGCCCTAGAGTTACACAGGGCAGCTGGTGACAGCAACAAGAAAAAGGCAGGGACAAGAGATGCTGGCCAACACAGCCTGTGGAAATCCTTGGCCTATTGACTCCGGCAACAAGCCCAAAAGTTTAGGCAGGATCTCAGCCCGATCCTACCCCAGGATTCCTGACCTCCCCACAGGGTTCTGGGTTAGCAGGTTTGGGGTCTATGTCTAACAAGTGCTCAGGGACTGCTGCTGGTCCCATTGGAGACCACAGGGAGAGCTGCAAGGTGAAGGGATGGCCAGAAGACAAGGATGCCCTCACCCTGCCCCTCCTGGCTCTCCTAGGTCCACAGCTGAGGCAGGAGCCAGCCGGGGTCTCCCAGGCCTCTGCTGGTCATACAAGCTTAGATAAAGATCCTGCTCCTCCTCCAGCTATGAACCCATAGAGGGCCTCCTGCCCACCTTAGCCTCATTCCTTATCTGTGCCAGTCAGAGAAAGGGCAGGAGCCTTTAGCCCCAGGGCAAGGTGGAGTAGTATATGGGAATAGCCAGGCTGCCTGGGCTCTAGGCAAGCTGAGGTTTCCCCCTGCAAACCTCAGCTTGCTCTTCAGATAGTGAGACAGAGCCTCCTTTGCCCCTCTGGTTCTCACTCAGCTTAGAGTGAAGTCTGCAGAGCGTCTGAGCACACAGTGTAGCCAGGAAGAGACATCCTTGCCCCAAATGCAGTCTCAGGGCTCCTCGTCATCCCTGGAGGAATGGGAGCTCTAGAAGGTTTTGGAACGAGGTTGGGAGGCAGTCAGCCCCTCCTTTCCAGTCACTGGGAGGTCAGGCTGCCAGGAAGGGGTGTGGGGGGTGAGGGGGGGTCAAGGATTTCCACAGGCTGTGTTGACCAGCATCTCTTGTCCCTGCCTTTTTCTTGTTGCTGTCATCAGCTGCCCTGAGTGATTCTAGGATTGTCTGTGAGGACTGTGCCCCCTGTGACCTCAGACTGCACCTATGGCTTTCCAGAAGCCTCACAGAATGTCAGGGAGACCTCTTCCCTTGTAAATGAGGAGCTGGGGGCCTCAGCGCAGCCTAAAGGTGTCCGGGACAGGCAGCTTCCAGCATTGCTGGGCTTGCTGTTAGACAGCGGAAGTGTCGCTGGCTGCAGTGGCCTTTCCCACAGATATGACAGACGGGTTAGCAGGGGCAGGGCTTGGGCTCGGTATAAGCCACGGTGACCGGAAACAGCTGGTAGCATGTTTTCAGGAAACAACATAAGTCACTGAATGCCCAACAAGCTGGAGCTGACCACCTGAGACCACCTGGAAGAAGTGAGAGGGTAGAAATTGGGGTCCAGAAAGAGAGGGTCACCCACCCTCAGCTTCCTGGACAGGTGAGAAACATTTAGTCAGGACACTGCCAGGTGCCAATGGCAAGGAAGAAGCCGGATGTAAATGCCCTCCTGTCTTTTTTTTAAGTAATTTATTTTTATATTAATCACAGGTTATGTACTTTGTATCCCAGCCATAGCCCCCTCCCTCATTCCCTCCCACTTTCCCCATCCCTCCCTCATCTCCTCCCTGCCCCCTCAAAGTCCACTGATAGGGGAGGACCTCCCCCCCCTTCCATCTGACCCTAGTTTATCAGGTCTCTTCAGGGCTGGCTGCAATGTCCTCTTCTGTGGTCTAGCAAGGCTGCTCCTCCCTCGGGGTGGTGGGGGTCGAAGAGCCAACCATTGAGTTCATGTCAGAAATAGTCCCTGTTCCCCTTACTAGGGTACCCAGTTAGATACTGAGCTACCACGGGGCCTCCTGTCTTCTCCCTCCTAGATGCCCATCAAGTTCTGCATTACCTGAGCCCATGGGCCAGGTAGCAGGCCCCGATGTGATGGTACCCGCACAGACCTCTTTGTAGACGTAGCCGCTGGAGAGGGTGGGATGAACCTGGGTTGTGGGGGTAACAACTGTGCCGCCAGCTGCTTCTCTCCCGTACCACCCCGTGGTTCCTACCTCTACTGCTGTCACAGGGATCTCTGTAAACAGGTCTTTTTGGAATAATCCTCACCTGATGGTGCCAGTCGTTCCCTGCTGGGTCCTTGCCTGACAGGGTTGTTTGATGCCCTGTGAAGGCTCACTGGCAAACTACTGGCTCCCTTTCTCCAGCAGACCGGCAGGGTTTCCCAGAGAGACTTCCTGCCTTGGTCCCAGCTACTCTGGCCTTTGTGATGCATGTCACTGCTGAACAAAGAGGCGGTGTTCAGAGGTCCCCAGTTCTCGCCCTGACATGCCCAGCAACCCTGTAGGCTCCCCAGGCCCTCTGTCCCTCCCTCACACAGTGTTCTACCTCTTTTCTTCACATAACCCTGACGTGGGCATCTCTTTGTGTCTGATCATGGCCAGTGTTCCTGACTGTGAACTCTTTGGTGTGGCCAGCTGGGGTGTTGAAGAAGAGGCCACACACCTCCAGGATGAGCTGTGGGCCAGACAGCCTGGCTAACGGATTCGTGGGAGTGTCAGTGCCAGGATCTCAGGAGTTTGGGGACCCAGCAGGGACGGGAAGGAGGCAAGAGGCCCTTCTTCGCAGGCAATGGCTGGCTGTGCTTGTCTGGGCCTTTGAGGGTTGGCCTCCCCACTCTCCACCAGGCCCCCTTCTGTGCCCTACGAGGGGTTCTCTTGTGTCTCCCCCATCGTGTCCCTGGAGGAGAAGATCCCCCTCTCCCTGTAGGTATACCCTCACATGTCCTCCACCACCCTTCCTCGAAGGAGCAGTACTCCCTGGGATTCTCCATGTTTGTTTTGTTTTGTTTTGTTTTGAGAGACAGGGTTCCTCTGTGTAGCCCTGGCTGTCCTGGAACTCTCTCTGTAGACCAGGCTGGGCTTGAGCTCACAGGGATCTGCCTGCCTCTGCCTCCCGAGAGCTGGGACTAAAGGTGTGTGCCACCACCAGGTTCATATTTCTTTATTCCCTGGTTTGTGGTCTAGCCCTATGGTTGGAATGTACCTTATGCCCAGATGGGGTTTCAAGGAGCAGATGTGCCATAGCCTTGGTTTGGTTAAAAGGATTACTTCGCATTGTCTTTAGGAGCTATATGGAATTCTACTGTTGTGTGTGTGTGTGTGTGTGTGCGTGCGTGTGTGCGTGTGTGAGTGCATTTGTGTGTTGTTGTTTGTTTACTTTTGTTTCCTGAGAGGGAATTTTATGTAACCCAGACTGGCCTGGAACTTGATATATAGCTAAGCATGACCATGAACTTTTGATATTTCTGCTTCTGCCTCTCAAGTTGAATTAGGGACTTTTCTGCTGCTGTGGTAAAGCACCATGACCGGGGCAGCTTACAGAAGACAGAGTTTATTTGGGCTTAAGTCTCCAGAAAGGTAAGAATCCTCCAGCTTGAAGGCACAGGAGCAGGAAGCTCGAATCACAAGCCTGAAGCAGAGAGGCACAGACTAGGCCTAGCCCTAGTGACATGCTTCCTTTGGAAAGGCCACACTCCTATGCCTCCCCCAAACAGTGCCTGGAACTGGGGACCAAACATTCAAATGCCCAAGACTATAGGGGTGGGGGGGGGGGTAGGGAGCAGCTCTCATTCAAACTGTCACATGAGTGCTGGGATTGCAAGGGTGTACCAGCATCCCTGTCTGGCCTTCCAGACTCCGAGTGTCCCAGACCAACCTGTCTGGCTGCCTGTGTGGACATTTAGGCCTTCATCTTTCCACAGGCAGGAACATGCTATGACTTTCAGTGCACAAGTGACAGGGTCAGCCCGGCAGAGGTCACACGTGCAGGAGAGCTGAGGAGGCCACACAGGTGGCCTGTTTGCCAGGGCGTGAGAGGCTCAGGCTAGGAGGATGAGAGAGCCCGACTGTTGAGTGCCAGTGCAGGTCCCCTGGAGTGGCTGGGAGGAGAAGAGTCACATCAGAGAAAGGGTCCCTGAGGAGCCTGGACGGGAGCTGTACTGTCGGCCATGGGGTGAAAACCATCCCTTACGCTGCTAGACACCCGCTGAATCCAGAGTCTCCCCGAATAGCGCTACTTTGGATGGAACTTAGGATCTATGGGCAAAAGGCAAGCCACTTAGCTCTGTGGCTTTCAGCCTTCTTTGTCCTGTGGAGGAAAATGTGTCCTCAACTCCAACAGCCATGGATCTGATGTCAGTCTCTGGTGACTGTGACAACTAGGATTGCATCTACGTGAAGCCAAAGACTTGGCATGACTATCAGGCTTTGCATAAGGTGTGTGCCAGTGGGTGCAACTGCCCAGCAAGAAGCAATCCTCTGTGGTCGCGTACTGCCACAGTGCCTGCTTCTGGGACCTTCGGTGCTGCCTCCCTGCGGGGCTCTTTAGTAGCTCTTCTCCTTAGCTTTGGTGAGGCGACTGGAGCTTTCCCCTCAGGACCCACTTCTAGCAAGCACTCTTCCTTTTCTGTAATAAGAATTGCTAACAGGAAGTATTAGGAGAATCCAAGCCGGGTGCTGCACCCCTGTAGTCCCAGCACAGAGAGGCAGAGGCAGGCTGATCTCTGCGAGTTCAAGGCCAGCTTGGTCTACCAAGTGGGTTCAGGACAGCCAAGGCTACACAGAGAGGGAGAAAAAAAGTATTAGGAGTTCCTCCCTGAGATTCATAGATCTGTAGGAGAGCCCCTCCCCGACCAGCCCGATGAGCTAGCTCTCTGTCTGCTCCGTGGCCAAGGCTGAGCTTCTTAGGCCTCTCGTGTGGAGGGTGGGGCTGGGTGAGCTGGTGGGGGAGGGGCAGCCTCAGCTTTCATCCAGTAATCCATCTGGACTGTGACATGATGTGACTGTGTTTCCTGAAGGAAGCACTCCTTTCTTGGACACTAGCCCAAGGTCACAGGAAGGAAAGCAAAATTCCTGTGTTAGTTGGTGTTAAGTGGGAGGGCCTCCTCCCGCTGGACTCATCATGAGCTGGATTCTTGGGGCACAGCACCACTCACTGCCTGCTGGGGAAGGAATAGACCACACCCTGCAGGATGGGCCTGGCGGTGAGGCATGCGGTAGTCAGGGGATTTCATGGGCACGAGCTCTCTACCATACTGCCTTCCATAAAACGGATCCTACGGTTCCCAGTGGTGTTGTCTGAGTTGCTATGGTGATAGATAAATAAAGCATTGTCAAGGCCCAAAAATGGTGGTGGTGGTGGAAGTGCCGTGACTGGAAAAGCAAGTCCTTGCCTGAAGTCCAGACAGCCCATCACTGCTCTCTCTGTGACTGAGGGGGCCTGACATCAGATGAACTGCACAGCATGGGTTCCTTCTGATGAAGTCTGGGCTGCCTGCCGTGATGGAAGCCATGTCTGTCTGGGTGAAGGGTGTCTGCATCCTTCTGTCTCTTTTGTCAAGAGTACCTGGGTTGTTTGAACAGCCCTGTGGCAGGGGATGAGAGAGACACCCATGGGAATTCTGAGAGCCTCCTCCCCACTGAACCTTGCTTGGCGATTCTTCATTCTCACGGGCTGCTATTTTATGCCTATCCTGAGAACCACATCCAAATTGGTTCCCAACCAACCCTGCCGCTCCCGGGGCACCTTTCAAAGCCTCTGATTGGCTGGACAACACATTAGTTATGATTCAACACAGAGTTTTGCCTTCTAGGAGAATTTCTCTTCAGTGTTGTCTTTTAGGAACTGACCTCACTATGTCCAACCACCAGCTGGCTGGCTGAACCATCACACCCTGGAGAACAATCCTCACTCCAGCCTCATCCTGTGTTGACTGACCATGAGGTCACAGCTGTGAGGTAACAAGAGTTTTTGGAACAGTAGAAGGAAATGCCAAGGGCATCATACCACCTACTCATGACCTTCACTCCACTCTTCCAGCTACATCTGGGTCCAGTGTCATTTTCCAACGGTATGCTGCTGTGCAGACCTGGCTTTGGCTTTGTTGTCGTGTATAACATTTACTTTTCTGATGGGCAGATAAGTTGGGTTGAATAGTTTCTTGGTATCCATGGCCGGGCAGTCACCTTTCCTAACCCGGTAGTGAGCCAGCAGGAGCCTTTGAAACGGAGAACAGTCATTGGTGAAAGAAGGGATTTACCCCACAGCCCTGGAGTGGGGATCCAGGGCTTCTCCTACCAGGTGGGCTCTCCTGGCTATGACCGCCCTTCACACTCATAGGCACCTGTGCAGGTGCCTGTGAGTGTGCACGTGCAGGTCAGGGGAAACCTGGGTCCTTGAGTGTCGATTCTCAGGAGCTATCTGCTTTTCTTTTTTCCTTTTAAAAACATGGTCTATCGCTGGCCTGGAATTCACAGAAGCACACTGGGCTGGTGGCTACAGAGTCCAAAGCTGCCCCCTCGGCCCGCCTGGCACTGGCATTGCACATGCACGCTTCCACCTTTACTTCTGTCCAAATGAATGGCCTTGTGTTTGCAGGCACCTTACCAGCGAAGCTACCTGCATAATCCCATGTTTTCAAAACATGCTGGCTCATGATGCGGATGTGGCAGGCAGCATTCACGAAACCTGTGCCAGGTCACCTGCCTGTTGTTATTCTGATTTCCATCCAAAATTGGCCGTCTGAGAGGAGGCCCAGCAAATGAATCAGAGAAGGCCGTGCAAAGTCCTGATTGTTACCTAAGAAATTCCAAGCTGCATAACCCCGAGCCAAACGTGCTTCGTCTCTCTTTTTTATAGTGGATGTTTATGTAGCTGAAATGTTTATGGTTTTTTCCTCTCTATTTTTGAAAGGTATTTTAGCTGAGTATAAAATGTTGGGTCTTTCCTTTCGGTACTTTGAAGTGTTGCTCCAAATGAGATATTTGCTGTCATCATATATATATATAGGAGGCAGTGCCTGGGGAGCCCAGAAGACAGCATGGGATCTTCTAGAACGGGGGTGACAGCGTGGTTGTGAGCTGCCATGTGGTGTTAGGAACCAAATATCGCTCCTCTAAAAACGCAGTATACACCTTTGACTTCTGAGCCATCTCCCCACGCTGTGTTTCTTTTCTTTTGTCCTTTATCATTGGTTTTGAGCAGTTCTTTTTGTCTTGGTGCAGCATAGCACCAAGGCTTCGTGTTTCCTGAGGGCTTGCACATCACTGAACATCTTGAATTGATTGATGGGTTTACAGTTTTCAACAAGTTTGGAAAATACTGTCTGTTTCTTTCTTAAAAATGATTCCTTTTTCTGAGAGTGGTGGCTCAGGTTTTTAATCCCAGCACTTGGGAGGCAGGGCAGGTGGATTTCTGTGAGTTCGAGGCCAGCCTGGTCTACAGAGTGAGTTCCAGGACAGACAGGGCTACACAGAGAAACTCTGTCTTGAAAAAACAACAATTATTCCTTTTATTTTTTGAGGTTAAATATAATTACATTGTTTCCCCCTTTCCTTCCCCCCCCCCAAAACCCAATCCATGTTTCCCTCCTTACTCTCTTTCAAATTTATGGCTTTTTATTTATTAATTGTTGTAGCACACGTATAGGTACATTTATGTACATGAATATTGCTAAATACATAAGTACAGCCTGCTTAGTCTATACAATGTTACTTGTATGTATGTTTTCAGAGCTGGCTATTTCTTATCGGACAGTCCATCAGTGCGCTCCTCCCTAGGGAGGACTGGGTCTCCTGCTCTCAGCATCCATCAGCCTTCTGTAGTTGTTGTAGGGTTGAGTCTGGTGGGTTCCTCCCCAGACCTCTCTGCTTCAGCTTGCCCATTGCTATTGTCCTCGTTCAGCTCAGGTTTAGGCAGCCATGTTGGTGAGACTCTATGGGTATAACTTCTGACATTCCTAGGAGACACAATCTCACAGCAAACTCCCTGTTCCTCTGGCTCTTACCATCTTCTACTCCCTGAGCCTTAGGTTTAGGAGTTGCTTTGTAAATGTATCTATTGTGACTGGACTCCACAACTCTCCATTTTGGTTGGTTGTTGTTTTCTGTAATGGTCTCTGTCTTCTTCAAATTGACAAGGCATGAGCACAGTTTTGTTTGTTTGTTTGGTTTGGTTTTGGTTTTTCGAGACAGGGTTTCTCTATGTAGCTTTGGCTGTCCTAGACTTGCTTTGTAGACCAGGCTGGCCTCGAACTCACAGTGATCCACATGCCTCTGCCTCACTGAGTGCTGGGTGCCCAGCTGAGTGGTGAGAACTGTTGTAGGAGGTTTTTCCTCCTGCCTTAGCTCCCGGAACAATGACTCATGAGACTCAATTATTATTTTACAAATACCTAGGCTATATAGCTATGCTCTTCTCTGTCTAGCTTGTATCTTAAAATAATTCATTTATTCTAATCTACATTCTGCCACATGGCCAGTTACTTGAGCTCAGGCACCATGCATCCACCCTCTTCACATCTTGCCGGGTGACTCTCTCATGCTGGCTATATCCCAGAATCCCTTTTGCCTGCCGGATGTCCCATCTATTTCCTGTCTCAGAGAACTACACTTATTATATCTGAAGATTTGGAGCTAGGAGCTTCAGATGAGAGAGAACATGTGACATTTGTCTTCCTGGGTCTAGATTACCTCGTTCAATATGATCTTTTCTAGTTCCATCCATTTGCTTGCAAAGTTCATGACTTCATTTTTCTTTACAGCCAAATAGTATTCTATAGTATATATCACATTTTCATTATTCATTCCTTGGTTAGAAGACATGGAGGTTGTCTGGTTATTATTACATTTCCTGGCTATTGTCACTAGAGCCACAATGAACATAGCTGATCAAGCATCTGTGGAGTAAGATGTCCAGCCCTTTGGGCATAAGCCAATGAGTGGTACAACTGGGTTATCTGGTAGATGTATTTTTAGCTCTTTGAGAATTCTCCACACTGATTTCCAGAGTGGCTGGACCATTGAGCAATCCCACCCACAGTGAGCAAAGGTTCTCTTTTTCCCCAAGTCCCCTCCAGCATTGGTTGTCTGTCTTGTTGAGCTTTGCCAAGCTGAATATTGTCATCTTCTTTTCATTTTTATTTGTGTATGGGTGCTTTGCCTATGCGTGTGTCTCTATGCTTCGCATTATACAGTGCCTGTGGAGTCTAGAAGAGGACATCACATTACGGATGGCTGTGAGCCATCATGCAGATGTTGAGACCCAAACCCGAGTCCTCTAGAAGAGCAGCTGATGCTCTTGACCATGAACTATCTCTCCGGCTCCTGTCATTATTTCTTCAAATGTTTGCTCTGCCTTTCCTCCAACCTGCTCTTCTCTTTCAGGATTCCAGTTCTTCACATATGGTTCATCCCTTGCTGTTGTCCTAGAGTTCACTGGTGCTCAGTTTGTTTGTTTGTTTGTTTATTGCTCCTCTCCCCCCACCCTCTCTTATTTTGAATAATTTATTTTTAAACATTTATTTGTGTGAGTGTATGTGTGCACTCCTGCGCATGTGTGTGGGTAGAGTTCAAGGAACCAACTTTTGGGCGTTACTGTTTTCCTTTCACTCTGTGGGTCCCAGGGATCAAACTGAGGTTGCCAAGCTGGGTGGCAATCTCCCTTATCAGTTAACCCATCTCCCCCTCCCCCTGAATAATTCTATTTTAAGCTTACAATTTCATGAGTTTTAGGAACTCTCTGATCTGTTACTAGTTACATATAGTACATTTATTACTTCAGGGGCTGTAGTTTTCATCATTAGATAGATATTAAATTAAAATTTAAATGATCTGGTTAACTTTTGGTGTGTAGGGAATATAGTTACAATAACCATTTTACTATCTTCTGCTGGTTCTCTTATGGTGTAAACTGTAGGCTTTGATTCTTAGTTCCCTAATTATGGGATTTGTTTTCCTACTAGCTTGTTTGAAGGCTTGGTTATCTTTGACTGTTTGCCAGACATTGTGATTTTGCCAGTTGGGATAGTGGGTCTTTTGCCTCCAACAAGTGTTTTGTAGCTTTTGTTCTGGGATGAAGTTAACTTACTTGCAAAGAGTCTGATGTTACTTCGCCTTGTTTTGATGATGTATTAGGTAGACATGAACGTGTGCTCAGTCTAGTGACCCCCTTCCCCTCCTCTTTTGGACTGAACTTAGGGCTTCACACTTGTTGGGCTAGAGCTCTACATGAAGCCAAATCCCAAATATTTGGTCTAAGGCTTATTGAAGGAGGCCTAGTTGGGGGGAAAGTGTCTGGATGTCTGGAAGTGGTGATTCCACCCCTAAGGCTGATCCCACCTTTAAGGTGTGCCTGCTCCCCAGCTGGTGGCACTAGTGGGAGATGATGGAACCCTTAGAAAATGCCGCCTGGTTGATGGAAGGACACGCCCACGGAGCACTGGGAACCTGGTTCTTTGCTCTCCCTTTCTCTGCTTCCTGGTTGCCGTATGTAAAGGTCCTTTCTCTGCTCTATGACATACTTTACTTCAGCATGGGCCTAGAAACAAGGCAGGTGGTCACAGAATACAGTTTCTAGAACTCTGAGCCACAGAAAATGCTTTTTCCCCTAAGCTATTTTTTTTTTCAGCCATTTTTGTTACAATGACAGAAAGCTGAGGAACCCAACAACCTTCCTGGGAATTCTATCCAGTGTGTGACAGCTCCGGGGTTTTCTTGTCTGGCTTGTGGGAAACGACATTATCTTTTTGTCTGTGTGCACAGAAGATACTAGTCCTCTAATCTTTTGGAAGCCTCTTCCCCACCCTGGCCGTTTTCTTTGAGTATGAGTACTGGTAAGTGGGCTGCTGGGCTCCTGAGGGGTGGGGGGGGGGTGTCTCCGGCTCACCAGGGTATCCCTGCAGCTCTGTGCTGTTTCTGCCTTGGGGAGCTCACTGGGCTCCACCCCAGTTCTCCTCTCTACCTGGCTGGGCCAGAACACTCACCTCTGGCCAACCAGGGGTGGAGGGTGGGGGGGGGGAGGGAAAGGGGTCACTGCCATGTCCTGCCTGTTTCCACAATCACAGACTTTCTTATTTCATATATATTTTTCTCAGGTAGAAGAGTAACTCTGATCTTTGTCACCCCTTGATTTTTTTTTTTAATTTTGTGACAGGGTCTCACATATTTTGTCTTTGAACTTGAAGTAGCAAAGGAGGACCTGGAGCTTCTGATCCTGCTGCCTTCGCCTCCAGAGTGCTGGGATTATGGGATTGCAGGCCTGTGCCACCATGTCTGGTTATATACATCGCCATGGACAGAACCCAGGAATCCGCACATGCTAGACAAACCCCGTACTAACCAAATAACATCTCCCCTCCTCTGGGCCCCTTTGAGCCAGGGTCTTACTTGGTAGCCCAAGCTGGCCTAGAACTCCTCCTCCTCCTCTTTCCTCAGTCTACTACTGAGTGTTGGGATTAAGGGGTGAACCATCATGCGCATTCCATCTTGCCTGGAAGCAGAAGTTCAGGTGGTTTTCTTTTTGTTTTTTAAATGCCAGTTAGATCAAGCAAATTCTCTCTTGATCCTTTGTGTTTTCTTTCTGCATCTTTTGCTGTTCCTATTTCTTGTTCCTTTCTCTTGGACACTATCTCCTGTTGCTCTTAGTGACTTGAAAGGATACTTTCAGGCACAAATTGCAAGTCCCTTTCTCACACTGATTTAAAGAGAAAAAGAAACTTTGTTTCTTCAGTCAGATCCCTCCTTCCTTCTCAAAGAAGGGTTGTGTCTCTGAACCTGAAATCCCACTGTCACAACTTGTGCTTTGAAGCAGGTCAGCAAACTGCAGCCCTACAAGGCACTGGCTCCTGTAAATACGCTCCAATGGCACAGAACTGCCCTGCCCCCATTCATTTAGAAATCATCTATGCGGACGTGGAATTCTCAAGATCTGGGAGTTAATGCCTATGTAGATTATCAGGGAAAATTCTTGGGAACCTGTCCCCTACTCGGGACCACATCTTTGCTTATGGCTTGAAGTTACTATGCTGTGTGCATTTTTGAGGTGTTGGGATAGGCTACCTTGGAGTAGGCTTGGTGTGTTGCTCTAAAAACTCAGAGATACACTGGCAAACGCAAGTTTTCTGTAAGGACACCATGGGCTCTCATGGATGCCACAGAAGATATATAGCTGGGCTTCCTCTGTCTAGGGGCCAAGAGCCAGCACCGAAGGTGATTTCACCCTTTCACTGGTCACAGACCTTCTGTTTTCTAAAACATTAACCATAATGTTCCAATAGCACCCACCAAAGTAAGAGTAGTTATGAACAGGGCACTGGGCAAAGAATCCTTTCCCAAACTGGCTGAAATGCATAGGAGATAGCTCTTACTCTTTTTAGGCCCAAGGAAGCGAGGTACAGAAAGATTTATTTATTTATGATTTCAGGCTAGTGAGCAAGCCTCATGTGGACTCACTGTTCCAAGTTCAAAGGAAGCCTACAAAGTACACATGGGTCTCATCTGTCCCAGGGGCGAAAGGCGTCCTACAAGGCAATGAAGAAATAGAGCTGAGATGAGCAGACACACTAATGGCACCTGGGAGAGGCACCCTCGACTGGCACAGGGGGCAAGTGCAAAGCCCTAATTTGGAGGGATTAATTACTACAGAAGCAAGCAACCAGAGAATGGCCTCAGGGGAATGGCTGGGAGTCTGACAGGGTCAGCCAGAGAAGAGGCTCTCCCAGGGGGACATTTATGGGGGCTGTAAAAAAATCAGTTGTCTGGTCAGATTATTTTGGGTCTTTGTCCTACAAACAGTGCTCAGACTTTAGTTTTGGGTAAGGCGATTCTCTTGGCCTTTCTAAATTCTAAAAACTGGACACCACACAGATACAGCAAGTAGTGACTGTACTTTATGTGTGTATAGATTCCCTCACAATCATACTGGTTTGATGAGGGTTCGCTCTACCCAACCTACTATGCCGGGCCATTTTTCCTACGTTTTAAAAATTAAGGCTACAAACACTTATTGACGCGCGTGAATTTTGAGGACAGTCTGGAGGCTTCTATGTGTGCTTCTGTAACCCCAAGCAAGTCATACATCATTCCCAGCAGCCCAGAGGGCTCCAGGGACCCTTCAGCCGCTTCCTGCGCAGGAGTCGCCATTGGGCTGTCTCCAACCAGCTTCTTGCCTCAGGCTCCTCTCAGCTTCCGGCTTCCAAACCCCACCTGCCCCTCCTCCGCTACACCACAAGCCCCCGTTCTTTTGAAGCGACACTGGGGTCCACAAAGGGGCTCCTCCTCTGCGGAGGCTGGGGGCTTGTCGCCAGGCACGTCCTACATCAACCTTCTCAGCCGCCCAATCTAGTAAAGGCGGCGACTCGCCTGGAGGCAACAGTCTACTGTCCACCAGGCCGACACCCTAATGATCAGTCGGGGTAGAACGTGAACAGACCAGGGAGGGTACTGCCCATCCCCGGGGGCGCGTGCCCGCGGGGGAGCGCGCGTCCAGCGGATCTGGGAGCCTCCCGGCAGGTGCCCCGCCCGCGTCTCGCGTGCGCACAGGGGCACCGTCCGTCCACAGCTCGGACGAGTTCCGACGCGACAACCGAAAGGCAGCAGAGCTGCTCCTGGGGCCGCGCCGGGCAGCTGCCACGCCAGACCACGAGGGTCAGTCCGGAGGCCCGAGAACAGAGCCGAGCCGCGGGACCCAGGGCGCACAGTGCGCGGCTCGGCGCCCCGCCCGGGCTCCCCTGCGCGTGCGCCACCCGCAATCTCGGGTCCGCACTCGGCGCCCCGCCCCACAAGGCTCCTACGGTGAACCGCGAGGCTCAAAGCGCCGCGGAGCGCCGCGGGCCGAGGGCGGGGCGTCGCGCTGAGGTCAGCGCGGCGGCGCTCGGCCCCGCGGTGGTTGGCTGCGCCGCGCTGGCCGCGCCCTGGTTGGCTTGCGGGTCGCGGGCTGGGCGGCCGGCCGGGCTGAGGTCGGGGCACGGGCGCCGGCAGCGTTTGCGCTGAGCTCCGCTCCGCCGCGGTCCGGGTCGGCGACGGCGCGCGCGAGGGCGCGGCCAGGCGGCCGAGGGCGGGGACGGCGTGCGGGCGTGCGGGCGGCGCCTAGGGGAGGAGACCGGCCCATGGACCCGCGGGGCCCGGTGCCCCAGACTCGGTGCCGCCCGGACGGAGCCCAAGATGTCGGCCTAGGCCGGGCCGCGACGACAAGGACTGTGCGGCTACTGGACGCCGGGGCGCGCGGCCGCTGGGCCGGGGAGTGCTGGCCCTGACGCCGGGGCGCACGGGCGGCGAGAGGCCAGCGCGTGGGGAGCGGGCCGCGCGGCACCATGTCGGCCAAGGTGCGGCTCAAGAAGCTGGAGCAGTTGCTCCTGGACGGGCCGTGGCGCAACGAGAGCGCCCTGAGCGTGGAGACGCTGCTGGACGTGCTGGTGTGCCTCTACACCGAGTGCAGCCACTCGGCGCTGCGCCGCGACAAGTATGTGGCGGAGTTCCTCGAGTGGGGTGAGTAAGGTGCCGCTCGCCCCTCTGCGCCCTCCTCGCACCCGCGCCGGGCCTCCCTGGTCCTGCGCCCCGGGACCGTCTATCCGCGGTCGCACTCCCCCACTCCCGGCCATCGCCCTGGCCGCTTCCTAGACCCACCCTCCGAGTCTGGATATCATTTCCTGCAGCGCTCCCTGGGACATCCGCCCTGCCCCCGCCCCGGACTAGCCTTTGGGGTCCAGAGTCGGGCCTAGAGTTACCCCTCCCAGCTTTGGGCTCCGCCGGCTCGGGGGGGTGGGCAGCCCCTGTGCCTTTTTGCATCTCGTCCCCCGCCCCCGCCCGGTGGGCCTTCGGCGTGCCTCGCCCCACAGCCCAGTCCCGAGGGCTCCACCCAGGTGACAGCCTATCCACATCCCCTTGATGTCCAGGCCCTGAGCATCCCCTTTCCTTTAGCACCTCCAAGCGATTTTTAATGTTAAAAGCTTTATTTTAGATACACCATGCAAGAGCTGATAGGCTATTCCCCCCACCCCACCTCCGAATTGTAATCCTGTCAGACTCGTGATTTTTCGGGGGGGGGGTGGGAGCAGCTGGACTGTTGCTTAAAAACTTTTCTACATTCTGATCTTGGTATTTGGTTCATTAGGGATCTAATGCAGTAATCATAGGTAGGATAACCTATGGTGCTTTATTGGGACAAATGCTTGATTAAGTCATTTATTGATAGTCCCTAAGGCTGGTTAGAGAGTAAGGTGAAACACTTGCTTCAACCATCCCTAACAGCCATTTCCCCTCAAGACCCTCAGTTCGCTGAGTAGGAGGAAATGAGGCTTAGGTTCAGGTCAAACTGTAAATCCTACCCTTGGGTTGCCCTCGTCACTGGGCTAGGGCTGTGCAGTGTGAACCAGCCATTTCTAATCTTCGGGAATGATAAAGCTGATATTTACACGAGGAAACCAGTGTGTTCCACATGGAGGCCTCCTGCTCTCACAGTGGCGGCCAGAGTCTAGAATTTCGTTTAGAACTTGAGTTTCACTCATTTTTAGAGGGCTTCTGTCTGGTTGCTGTTCAGTGAGACGTTGCTGCAGATGCGGGAGAGCAGCTGGAGGAGGTACCCTGCCCCAGGACAGTCTCGGGCTTTGTTGTGAGGGGCCTCAGCCTTTGGGCTTTGCTTACACAGAGGACTGAGCCTGTAGTTCAGAGTACTGGCTTTCCGGGGGCCTCTGTCGGTGACGTGATTTCCAGTTGGATAATGAAGTGACTTTGGAGTTGCTTTGAAAGTGAGGTCTTTAGTGCTGCAATCTGAGACGCCTGGATAATTGTATTTGTCATTCTTTCCTGAGCACTGGAACTTGAAATCCAGGCAATTCCACCATCAGGTTCAGCTGGGTGCATAGTCTGTCTGTAAGGAGAGGGGCCTCCTGAGGTGTGGTCCAGGTGTCCTCTGGCCTGGGACCTGCACAGCTTCTGGTGTGGATATGCCAAAGGTTGGGTGCCTGCTGCTGGGTACTGGGGTTGTCCCTGCAGGAAGCTCTTCTCAGCAAGTACAGAGGGCGTATTTTAGATTTGACTTTTCCAAATTTAAACAGCAGCTCTGGACTGTAGTGTAGATAGTTTTAAAATTGTGTTTGGCTGTTGGAAATTGTGATTACAAATAAATTATCCTCTTAGCTCAGTTCCTACAGCCATGTAAGCTTTTAATTACGAGCAAGCCAGATGTGGTGCACACCTGCAATCCCAGCATTTGGGACTCAGACAGGAAGATAAGGAATTGAAGGTTAGCCTCGGCTATATTGTGAGTTTAAAGCCAGGATGGGCTACCTAGGGTCCATAAACAGCAAAAGCCAAATTATAGAACAGAATGATCTTAGATACAAGGTAGAACTTTAATGAAATAGTAACGTAGTTTAGACTGCCATGTACCCTTCTATATGTTCCTGTACCCACTGTTGTAACATTGAAGTGGTGTGTTACTATAAGAACACATGTGCAGTCAGTGGTTAGGTGTTTTGGTAACAAGGCAAAGAATGGTCTTGGCTCTAGAGCAGTGGCCTGACTTGACAATGGTTGGACCTCCGTTCAGGAGGCATCCCAGCTGTCAGCCTGCATTGCTCAGGTTTGGGCTTCCTCCAGCCTGTTCTGAGGTCGCTGAGAGAGCCGGTCCTTCCCCACCACACAAGTCTTGGCAAATGTCTAGTGACAAGTAGGTAGGGCTCTTGATACTTACGAAGGAAAACAGCTAACTCAGCCCTAAGAAACCTTAGGGAGATCTTTGAGGACATTTGGAAAACAAAGTAATAAAAAGTTTTTAAATGTTAAAGAGTGTCCCTGGCTCTCTGGCCGCTGTGTTTGTGTTGGAGTCACTGCAGCCTTGAGTGCGGGACTGTCCTACTTGCCCTTTGAGTATGTTTATCACTTGATTGGTTTCCTCTATGAAATTCCAGACCGGAATTAAAAGTTGGAAATACTGTGCTTTGTATGTGTGTTTCTCAAAGTGTAAATTAGAGGTTGTTTGAAGCACAGCGTATGAAACACTTTAAAATTTCCACTGGCAAATGGTAATAAATACAGATACCCTAATGTGCTATCTTTTCTTTGTCTTTTTCTCTTTATATAAAAACGTGTTTTAACACACTGAGTTTTTTCACAGCTCAAGTGTAATCTTTGAAAGTACTTCTGTTGAAATTCCAGGTTGCCTCACTGCACAGGCTTCTGCGACCTGTAGACCAGGAGACAGGGCAGGTGTCATGAGCTCCCAAGTCCCTGTCCTGGGCATCTTCTCTCACTGTGTTTGACCTCTTAATGAATAGAGCTAAGCTTTGTATCCTTCTGGTTGATTCCTTGTAGATTTTCTCCTCCTCTTCCTTCTCCTCCTCTTTTCTTTTGTTTTTTCAGGACAGGGTGTCTCTGTGTAGACCAGGTTGACCTCAAACTAACTGGTCTGCCTGCCTCTTGAATGTTGAGATTATAGGTGTGTGCCACCAAACCCAGCAAGCATTTTTAAAATTTCTTTAATGAAAAATTTCATTATTATTATTTTGTTGTTTTTTTCAAGACAGGGTTTTTCCCTGTAGCCTTGGCTGCCCTGGACTCGCTTTGTAGACCATGCTGGCCTGGAGCTCACAGAGATCCTCTTGCCTCTGCCTCCCTGAGTGCTGGGATTACAGGCGTGTGCCACCAAGCCTGGCTAGTATTTTTTTTTTTTTTTTTTGGTATGGGTGTTTTGCATGTGTGCATTGCACGCATGCAGTGCCCTCAGACTAGAAGAGGGTTTACTGGGACTGGGTTTACAGACAGTTGTGCGGTGTCCTGTGGGAACAGAACCTGGATCCTCCAGAAGAGCAGAGAGGGCTCTTAGTGTTTGAGTAATCTCTCAAGCCCTTTGAAAATTAGAAAGAAAGATCTTGCGAGTGCACAGCATGTGTAGAGTATAGTGTGGAGGTCAGACAACACATAGCAGGAGTCAGCCGTGTCCACCGTGAGTGTCCTGGCGGTAACGCTCAGGTAGCCAGCTGTTTGCCAGCACTCTGCCTCCCACTCACTGTGCCCATGCACCCTCTGCCCTCCTTCACTGAGCTCTGTGGGGTGCTCATCTCTGTGGTCAGGCAGTGTGCGAAGCTCCTCAGAATGCCCGGTAACCTCCGCTTTCTCTGCAGAAGATGTTTGTGGATCATGAGAGATTTAGGAAACATCTTTTAATAAGACCAATTAGAAGGAAATGCTGGAAATTGCATGATTAAAAGAAATAGGCTGACATAATTCTGATTTTAGCTCCTTAAAGGACACATGGACACTGAGCACAAGGCGTGGCGTAGGAGAGCGGAGACCATTAGACATTAACAAGCCGGCCCTACTTTGCCTTTGCTCACACGGCTTCATGGACAGTTGGACTGTAAACTGAACACACAGCAGTGTGTGTGTCAGACAGGCAGAACTGAGGTGAATTGTTCTCCGTCAGGACACCACAGCTGGGCCACCTACTTGGAGGTTCATGTCGTGTGGTAAGCACTCCCGAACAGCGCTCACCAGTGTGAGGGAGCTGAACGTAGTCCGGGCGGCCTGGACTGCCTCCTGCTTCTGCTCAGCCTCTCGCTGGGGAGCTAGGGCTCCAGGTTGCCTATCTAGGCACCAGAGATGTGTGATTAGCCAGCGAGCAGGCAAGACTGATAATTCCAATAATGCAAAACCGCCTAAGAAGAGCTGATATGTTTTTGTTAAAGAGGAGAAAGTATTTTCAAATTTTTTAAATTGTATACATTTTGTGAATATGTGTGTGGGCAACCATGTGTAGAGGTTAGAGGATAGCCTGCGGGACTGAGTGTCTTCTTCCCCTTCGTGAGATCAAACTCAGGTGGTCAGGTTTGCTAGTGAGCACCATTACCTGCTCAGCCATTTCACTGGGCCCTGAAAGTATTTTTTCAGACCGACAGCATTAATAGGTTCTTGTTGGATGAGACCAGACACAGGCTTTACATTTCTCTATCATCTATTTGTTTATTTTTAAGGAATTAATATCTGGATAGGCATCGGCTTAGTTGGTAGAGTACTTAACATGCACAAAACTCTGAGTTGTCTCTCTAATACCGCGTATAAACTTGGCATGGTAGTGTGTGCCTGTGGTCTAGCCCCGAGGGTGGAGCCTGTGGTCTAGCCCCGAGGGCAGAGGCAGGACGATCAGAGTTCAGGGGCATCCTTGGCTACTGAGGGAGTTTAAGGTCAGACAGGGTCAAAAAAAAAAAAAGGAACTTTAAAAAATAGCATAGCCGTGTATTCTTACCTGACCTCTATGACAACACACCTTTGGGTCCTTCTCCACTTTGATACTTTATTATTTACTTTGTGTGTGGACAGTGAATGTGCCTCAGCGCAGGTGTGGAAGTCAGAGGACAGTGCTGTGAGTTGGTCTCCCTGGGCTCTGGGGAGGACTGCTCGGGGGCAGGCGTCCCTCTGGGGCCATCTCGCTGGCAGTTGCTTTCACCTTTGCCTTTTAGGGTTTTATTTAATCCGAGCTGGCTGAGAATTCTGGGTAGTGAAGAGGATCCTGAATTCTTAGTCTTCTGCCTCTGTCTCCTGAGCGCTGGGACTCCAGCCACCAGTTGGCATGCCCAGCTCTTACCCAGGTTTTATCCTCCGATTCCTGTCTTGTGTAACAACTGGACTGTAAGGTTTCCTTGAGGTATGCATGAGCTGCCCTCGCAGTTCTGACGGATGAAGATGGGAAAGTGAGGAAGACCCTGGTCCTCAGTAGGAAGTCCTGAGTATAGCAGTTCTCTTGCTTGTTTTGGAAGATGCTAAACTCTCACCACCCACGTAGTGATTTTTTCCACAAAAATTTAAAAAATTTAAAATCTACCAGTAAAACTTAGCTATGAAGTAGAGATCACTCTTTGAGGTTTTTGTTTGTCTGTTTTCTAGACGGGGTTTCTCTGTAGCCTTGGCAGTCCTCAACTCACTATGTAGACCAGGCTGGCCTGGACCACCAGAGATCTACCTGCCTCTGGCTCCCTAAGGCTGGGATTACAGGTGTGAGCTACCACACCCAGGGGGTTTGATTTTAAACAGTCTTTGCTGACAGTTAGGTTTTGGTTTGTTTTGTTGGTTGGTGGGTAACTGGCAGTTGTTTTTAGATGAACACTATCTCCCCAAAATTACATAATAAGGAACTTTGGATTCTTATTTACTTTTGCTGTTCTTAGGAATGTGTTGAAAATTCAGAAATTTTGAATTATTTCCTTCAAATTCTGTCTCTGAATTGGAGCCCGTTGGAGAAGCTTCTTTTCGGGTTATTCCTGATGTCATGGAGCACATTACTCCTGTGCTCTCCAAAGGGGACTTTGGAGACAGCGTGGGCCTGCCCTGCTCCATGCTGCTCTCCCTTGGGTACACTGGTTCCAAACCTCTCCTCTACCGAGTGGCCTCTAAGCGTTCTGAGGCAGTGTCTAACCTTATGTGACTTCCCTCAGCACCGCAGTCATCCTTGGTCCTCCTGGCTGCCAGTTGCTAGGTGACTTTTAGCTTTTCCTTTGGCGCCTCTTTAGCACTGGCCTAGCTAAAACTCTTGACCCGAGACGTAAGTGGATGCTTCCCCGTGTTAAAAGCCTCTGCAGGATCAGTTTCACACACTGCCCCTCATCTCATTGCCTTTTCTACCAGTTACTCCTGCGCTGTTTCATAATGGTGCCTTTTTAAAAAGCCCTGAAACCCAGAGTCCAGTGCTAGCATTTAAAATGGACCTAAAAGATCCCACAGTCCTAGTTTTAGAAGTTATAGTTAACAACATTTCTATTAAACACTCTGGAGTGATTTTTCTGTACATTTAAATTTACCTTTATGAGCTTCTCTCCTTTATGTAAAGCCAAGTAGAGCGGTGCCGTCGAAACAGCCCCTTTGCTCTCTCAGCCTCTGACTCTTAGTCCCTGTTCCTCCCTCTAAGTTAGGGTCACACCACATCCATGGAGAGGGAAATTGAGATAAAAGCCAAGGCTGCGTTTGTTCTCTCCTCAAATTGGGATGTCATGGTCCAGGGCTAGTAGGGCACGTGATGAGGGGGCCCAGCAGTTAAGAGCATTGGCTGCTCTTCTAGGGCACCTGACGCCTTCTGGTTTCCCAGCATCCATGTGGTTGCCCATAAACACCTGTAATTCCCGCCCCGAGGACCTGATCCCTCTTCTGGTGTCAGAGGGTAACACTACATATGTGGTGAACAGATTCATAGGCAGAGACAAGACACCCATACACATTTTAAAAAGTGTTGTTTCACCCCTCCATCCCCCTTTAAAGTTGTCCTCTGACCTCCAAACTCACATATGGCATGCACAGGCACAAACACATAAAAATAATGTTAATTTAAAGTTTTTCTGTGCATTGATACTTTTGCTTACCTGCATGTCAGTGTGAGAGTGCCGGGCCCACAGGAGCTCTGCTGCCGTGAGCTGCCACGTGTGAGCCCTCTCTCCAGAAACCATAGCTAAACTTTAACCTCTGTGTTTTTTTGGTTTGATTTGGTTTTGGTTTTGTGTTTTCAAGACAGGGTTTTTCTGTGTAACAGCCCTGGCTGGCCTTGAACTCACAGAGATCCACCTGCCTCTGCCGCCTGAGTGCTGGGACTAAAGGTGTGCGCACCATGGCCAGCTTGTAGGCCCCTCTTAACTGCAGTCCACTTGCGGAATGGTGTCCAGCCCTTCCATGAGGCAGCACGGGGGGTGTTACTGTCGAAGACCCTTGCGTATCTGCGGCCGCTTATTTGGCAGTCCCTGGCTCATCTCCCCTTGCACCACTCACTGTCCTCTTCTTCCCCTTGGACACCATCTGCCTGTCCCGGGGGCCTCCGCACTCTGCAGCCCTTTCTTCACTGCCCTGGGGACAGGCTTTGCCTTCGCTCTCTTTTTCCAAATACGGCTACTTAATTTGGGTTAAGTTGATCTTCTTACCAGTAGGTGAAGATTGCCACAGCTAAACCATAAAGAGTAGTGCTAATTTGGGCATCTTTAGTAAGGGAATTTTTTTTTTAATGTGTTTGAAGTGAATTATCTATCCTTTATTTAGCTTGAGTTTCAGTAAACAGACTTGCATTTCATGCTAGGTTTTTATTTTATTTATTTTATTTACTTGAAACAGGATCCCACTATGTGGCCTTGGCTGACCCTGAGCTGGCTATGGAGACCAGGCTGGCCTTGATTCACAGACCACCTCCTGCCTCTACTTCCTGAGTGCTGGGACTAAAGCTGTGTGCCACCATGCCTGGCTTCACACAAAGTTTTTAAGTAGACACTGGTCAAGTCACATGCCTGTCATGGAGGCTGTCATTCTTGTTTCTTCTAGAGCCTTCTGTGGTTTTAGGTTGTTTTTAGGTTACTACTGAGCTGCTCTCCTTAGAGTCCTTTCCATTTTTAATGGGCTTTTTCTCTCTGTAGGGGTGGGGGAGGTTGGAGGTTGGACCTCCATGCACCTGCCCAGACTGGCCTCAGACTTGAGCATTCTTTGGTCGCCGCATGAGCGTGCTGCACATCTGGCTTCAGTGGGGAGTGCTGCACATCTGGCTTCAGTGGGGAGTGCTCTTGTCTCTCCTTCATGTCATTCTCTTCTGGATTGGATGTCTTTTCCCTTTGAGTGAGTAGCTGCCTGAGTGGGTTCATCAGAGGTAAATGTTTGAGACTTGATCTGCCTAAAAATGTTCTTCCCCTCCCAACTGGGATGACAGTGTGCCTGGAGATGGGGTGGGAGGACAGGAAGGACATCCCAGAGCCGTTTGAAAAAATGTGTTGCTGGTAACGAGACATCCAGGACCACTGAGGCTCTGGGGCCTTCGTGTGACTGTTTGGATCTGGAGGCTTTGGGCCGTGCAGTCTGGTGGAACCTTGGATCCCATGACTCCAGGTGACTTCAGTCTGTGGCTCCTGGGTTCTCGTCGCACACTTCTGAGTGAGGTTCAGCTGCATCTCCTGGGCCTCAGTGAGTCTGTCTGTTTCTGGGGTGCCAGCCTCATGTCCAGGTGTCCTGTTCTTTATGATTTCTTTCATAACATCTTGTTTTTTGTTTTATGAAGGCAACCGCTTTTGAATGTATTTTTATGTTTTTATTGACTAGGCACACATATGCTGTTCAGGCATTTTTTTACATTCATGCTCCCTTGTGGCATATGTACATGTGTGTTTGTTCCTGAGTGTGCATGTGTAAGCATGTTCCTTAGAGGCCACAGATAGACATTGGGTGTTTTCTGTTGGTCTCTACCGTGGTTTTTGACCCAGTGTCTTTTTTGAACTGGAAGCTCACTGGACTGCTAGACCAGCTGACCAGTGAGCTCTGGGAGTAGAACTATCTCTGCTCCCCGGGCTGGGGTTACAGACTGTGTGCTGTGTTCTTACGTGGATGCTGGGATCTGAACACAGGTCCTCATGCTTGCCGGCATGCTTTTCTTACTCACTGAGTTTGCGCTTCCATCTTCTCCCCCCCTCCTTCCTCAGACAGGTCTCACCGTGTTGTCCAGGCTGCCTGGTCCTGCTCCCACAGCTCTGTGGCAGCATTTTCTCTAATGCAGGACTTGTCACGTCTGAGTTCCTGTTTTCCTGTCCCTGCTTTGATTGGAGAGGCTCTTTTTCCACATCTGATGGTTTGGGCTGTCTTTCTGTAGCTATATATCGTCTGACTAGAACTCTGCATCACTGGCAACCTTGACTCCTTGTCTCAGCTTTAAGAAATGGGATGTGGGGGCAGAGAGCGGCTCACATGTATGGAGAACTTCCTGTTCTTCCAGGGAGCTCCAGTTTGGTTCCCATCATCTACACAGGGTGGTCACAGGTACCTGTAACAATGGCTCCAAGGTGTTCTTTTATGACCTATTTGGACACTTGTACACTTGTGGCATATACTCATACAGACACACAGAAAGATTTTTTTTTTTTTCTCTCCAAGACAGAGTTTGTCTGTATAACAGCCCTGGATGCCCTGGAACTCACTATTTGAGGGTAAATCTACCCTCAAATTTACAGAGAGCTTCCTGTCCTTGCCTCCTGAGTGGTGGCATTAAAGACATGAGCCACCATGCCCAACCCAATAAAAATCTTAAAAAGACAGACAGACAGACAGACAGACAGACAGACAGACAGACAGATAGATGTGGCTCTGGAGTGCCATTGGCAGTGCCAGAACGTAGTAATTGGGTACCATAATTTTTCTCTTAGTCTCGAAAGGAGAAATTTGCCATGTCTGTCTGATGTCGGGTAGCTGCTAGCCGGGGAGGCTGTGACGAAGTGGGTAGGGCATCTTGAGGAACGGCTGCTTCCACGGGCTCAGGCCAGCCTGTGCTGCGTTGCTGCTCGCTCTGTGGGGCTGCCTGCGGTACCCCACTCACCTGCCACTCCAGCACACACAAAGGCCTCGGCCGATCTGCAACTCTGCTGAGTTGTCTGTCTGCTTTCTCTCCACTGCAGAACTGCATGGACACTGTCAAGCCACCTTTCATTTCACAGTCACATGTGTTTAGGTCTGGGGGTTGAACGTGGGGCCTTATGCACACTGGACTAACGCTGCACCGTTGACCACACCCTCAACTCTGCAGAATACTGAGGGCCCAGGCTGTGGCGGACAGAGCTGTCCTGAGGCCCAATTGGCTCCGAGACGCGTTCTGATGGGCTGGAGTCTTCAGACCATAGGTGAAGGGTGGGCTGTGGTTTTTTGGCCTGCACGTATGGCTGCAGAGGCCTTTGCTTTCTCTTTCCTTGGATTTGGATGCTCTTTCAATTTCTTTGCTCTTCGTTTTCTTGAAAGGGCCTCAGGCAGAGTAGAAGGAGGAAAAGGAAGTAAGAGAGTCTGGCCTGCCATGGAGGATGGAGCCGGATAGAGAGGGAAAGAGGTGTACCAGACTATGTGAAGGTCTGAGAAGGTCCTGACGGTGCCTCTTCCTCGAGCAGGAGCTCAAGGGTGCCATGCGGCACAGCAGCTGAGGGTGTGAACTTCTGGAAGTGACGCAGAGCTGTGTTTGTTTAGCTCCTGAGCTTCTTGTATGTAGGAAGAAGTCACTTGGAAATAAACAAGAGGGCAACAAGAAAATTCTCACCACCCCAAACTTTCTGAAAACAAAAATAGCAGTGAAACGCAAAGGTCAGTAGACTTCCCTTACCCACACTGTTTGCAGGGGTTGCTCTGTGGCGTGCCACCCTTGGTAGTATAAGAAGTGAGTTGAATAATTGAGCTCTGCCATTCTGCGTAAGAAATTTAAGTCTGCAGGCGACTGACTACG
The DNA here is from genome assembly GCA_028658305.1 of Pachyuromys duprasi. Classification (NCBI taxonomy): domain Eukaryota; kingdom Metazoa; phylum Chordata; class Mammalia; order Rodentia; family Muridae; genus Pachyuromys; species Pachyuromys duprasi. The sequence goes on from CM053765.1 coordinate 6,023,746, forward strand.
TTTAACATTTTAAATTCCAAATACCATTTGTAGTGGTTGATGGCAATCCTTAAAGTAATTTTACTGTGTGTATGTGTGTTGTAAAGGTAGGGTCTCACTATTGTTTGTAGGCTTGGAACTCACCGTATAGACCTTGTTATAGGCCTTGTTAACTCACAGAGATCCATCTGCCTCTGTTTACCTGTACTGGGATCAAAGGTATGTGCCACCACACCCTCCTTGAAGTAATTTTGCAGCTTAATCACATGTGGATGCCTTTTAACCCAGAATATTTGAAATCAAGTTGTTGAAGTCTTTTTTTTTTTTAGATTTTATTTATTATTTATACAACATTCTGCCTGTACACCAGATCTCACTGTGAGCCACCATGTGGTTGCTGGGGATTGAACTCAGGACCTTTGGAAGAACAGCCAGTGCTCTTAACCGCTGAGCCATCTCTCCAGCCCCCGAAGTCTTTTAAGCATATTAACAAAACAGCTTTCTGGTGTGTAGTTAAAATTAATCTTGAGGCTAGAGAGATGGCTCAGCAGTTAAGAGCACGTGACTGCTCTTCCAGAGATCCTAAGTTCAGTTCCCAGCAACTACATAGTAGCTCACAACCATCTATACTGGGACCTAATGCCCTCTTCTGGTGTGCATGAAGATAGAGCATTCATATACATAAAATATGTGAATAAATTAAATCTTTAAAAAAATAATCTGGGCCTTGTTGAAGAAGCATGAAGACATGCTGTATGAGCAGCAGGTAGGGGATTGGCTGGGAGTGCTCTGCCCCAGCTTTCCAGTTAGTAGGCCATCGGGGCAATCAAACCATGCACAGGATGGCTTCATATGACCAAATGATAAGCCCACATACATTCTCTCCATAATAAATATTTAATTATTATTATTAGGAAGCAAGGTGTATGTTCATGTTTAGATAGCCCTTGTGAACTATTTTAAGATGATTTAAAACAATTTTTTTATTTATTACAGTTTATTCACTTTGTATCCCAGCTGTAGCCTCCTCCCTCAGCCCCTCCCAATCCTACCCTCCTTCCCTCTTCTCCCATGCCCCTCCCCCTGTTTACTGGTAGGGGAGGTCCTCCTCCCATTCCATAGATGATTTTCTAAATTAATTTGTATTATTGATGTATACACATCCATGTATGCGTGCAAGTGTGCCTGTGTGTGTAGAGTACCACGGAGGCCAGAGGACGTTAGATCACTGGGCTTAGGTCCTCTGCAGGAGCCACCAGCATTCTTAACCACTGTTAAAATGCAAATTGAATTATTCCGCGGATTATTTTAGCGGAGAAGCCTTCTTCCTTTTCTTTCCTTCTGAACGAGTGAGTGTGTGAGGGTGTGTGTGCTGTTTGAAATCGGGTCTCAGTGTGCACTTCGGCTGCCCTGTAGTGATCCTGCCTCAGTTTCCTTAGTGTCAGAACTACAGGATTGTGCTGTCTGTAATGCCCGGATTTGAGTTCACAGGCTCTGTTTGTTTCTTTGTTCTCTAAAGAAGCTGGGCAGGTGTGTAGGTCTCCAGCGTCAGAGCTGGGAGGTGCGGTGGGAGGAGAGGGCTGGTGAGAGGGCGCTTGCTGGCCAGCTGGCCAAGCCAAACAGGTGAACTCCAGGATTCGAGAGACCACTGCCTCAGAAAACAGTGGAGAGGGAGCAAGTGAGGGGTGACCCCTGACCCCTGGCCGACACCTGCTCACACATTGGGTTGTGTGTACACTGCACGCAATACACCACACAGCAAATACCGGGAAACCCAAACAACTTCAGATGTGTAGTTATACAGCTGCTACAGACGTTTCAGGGCTTCACAGGGGAGCCCTGTGTGAGCACCCAACAGCACCTTAGCTCTGAGGCAGGCACCATGCTACTTCCTTACATGTCTGCTGTGCTGTGGCGACCCTCCCCACACCTGCCACACACACACACGCACACGCACTCTGTGTCTCTGGCTGGTATTACACTCATGGCACACCTCCTGACTCCCAGTCAGTATGAGGTGAGCTAACAGACAGTGCCTAGCTTCTTTTTCACTAGCATGTTTTCAGGGTTCTTCTCACAAAGTGGTGTGTCTTCCTCTATTGGTTACTTTTCCTCACTGAACGCTGTTCCAGTGTACGGCAAGCCCATATTTGTGTACTCGTCAGCTGATGGACATTGGGTCTGTTGGCACTAGGTATTGTAACACTGGGGTGCAGTTCTCATGCCCGCCCTTCTCTCCAGTTGTGGGACGGCAGCTCTGTTTTGGGGGTTTTGAGGAACTACGGGTTGTTCCCCAGTCTCTGTTCTGCAAGCCGTGTGCCCTGACTTTGTTCTGCTTCTTCCTGTGGGCAGTTTCCTCGATGTTAATTTGATTCCCTTCTCATTAGTGGCTAATGCTTCACACCTTTTCCTCTACTTGTTGACGGTGACTTTTTTTAAATATTCGAATTCTTTATTTAGAATTGAATCAATGTTCTTTTCATGTTGAGGTTGCAGTCATTTATAGGAGACAGGCTTCACATCAAGCACGTGATCTGCTCCTAGCCCCTGGGCTTCAGTTTGCTTTCTTTATATTGTCCTTGGAAGCACAAGGTTAATTTTGATGAAGTTCAGACAGCGAAGGAGCCATTGCCAAATCCAAAGTCACAGTGTTTTATACCAGTCGTATGTCTCTCCTCTCCCTTCTTCTCCTCCTTTCTCCTTCTCTTCTTTTCTTTGTTGGTTAGTTTGTTTTTAGACATGGTCTCCTTATTTATTAGGTCCAGCTGCCTATGAACTCAGAATCTTCTTGTACCAGCCCTCCCCCAGCCCCTTTATTTTTTGAAACATAACCCTGGCTGCACTGAAACTTGCCGTGTTGACCAGGCTACCCTCATCTACCTGCCTCTGTCTCCCAAAGCATTTCTGGGACTAAAGGTGTGCGGTTGACTGGCACATATCTTAAATCCCAGCACTTGGGAGGCAGAGGCTGGAGGATCTCTGTGAGAGTGAGGCCAGGCCGGCCCACAGAGTGAGTTCTAGGACAGTCAGGACCACATAAAGAGACCTTGTCTCAAACAACAATTAAAAAAAATTAAAACTAGTTTTATGTGTATGAGTGTTTTGCCTGCATGCATCGCGTACCATCTGCATGCAGTGTCCGTGGAGGCCAGAAGACGGCATCAGACTCCCTGGGACTGGAGCTGCAGACAGTTGTGAGCTGCTGCGTGGGTGCTGGGAATTGAACCCAGGTCCCTTGGAAGAGCAGTTTGTGCTTTTAACCACCAAGCCATCTGTTCAGCTCCCTTTGTTTTTAATTTTTAATCTCTAAAGTGAGGCTGGGCGTGGTGGCACGCTTATGCAGACCCTTTTGGGAAGCTGAGGCAGATGTTTTGCAAACTCTATGCCAGCCTGGTCTACATAGTGAGACCTTTGTTCAGAAACAAAGCAAAACAACAACACCCACCTCTCCTGAATTCTACAACTTGCTGAAAAGGAAGTTTGCTTCTTTGCAATTTGGGTACAGTTTGTTTCTTTGTGTGGACTAACTGTTCTGAGGACCCAGAACACTGTGAAGTAGAAAGGGTAGTGTCTGTCCTGTCTGTCCTGTCTTAGGTGCATCCAGTGGTCCCCAGCAAGCAAGCTGTTAGCCAGGAGGCTCACATGGGTGTCTTCAGCAGGGTTCTAAGCTCTCTTCTAATTCTAGTTTGTACGTTGAGTGTACGTGATGCAAGATCACTTTTGTCTTCCAAGTTCAAGACCAGCCTGGGCAACAAAGCAAATCCTCATTCTCCTCCCAACAAAACCACAACTCCTTGATGCAGTTCCTGTGACCACTTTCCAGAACTGCCAGTGCCTGCTAGGAGCTAGTCCTAAAGCGCAAATTAGTGACTAAACCTTCTGTGAAATCTCCTATTAACTATTGAAACGAAGGAAGAGTAATTGAGAAAGATCTGAAGAGGAAAGAGGAAAAAAGCCTGCTAACATGACAGACTGAATTTAAAGAAATGCCTAATTATCTTGGCAAATTTTAAAAACCAATGAATAGGATGGGCAGGAGTGTAGTGTGCCCATGGCAAGGCCCTAGATTTTCCTCAGCAAAGGGAAAGAGTCTGCCAAAAATGTCAGACATGTTCCTTAAAAGGTGCTATGAAAACTGATCAAAGAAAAAACGGAAATGTGGATGTGAATACAAAGATTGAGTGAGCAATCAGAAACTTAGCACAAAAGGCCAGTCATGTCGCAGCACATCCCACAGATGTGTAAGGAATCAGTATCAGGGCTCTCACAAGCAAAGCGGGGCACTGAGGCCTGGTGACCAGATGAAAGAGTGTTGGGTTTTTGCCCCACACAGTTTTTGCATTTGTTGAAATAGTTGTCTTTCACCTCTTCTGATGTCTTACGTTGTGTACATCACATTGCTTTCATAACAAATAATAGATCACGGTTGGCGAGATAGCTCAGTGGGTACAGAGACTAGCTCCTAAGGCTGATGACCTGCACGGAGAGAGCCGGCTCCTGCAAGTTTCTTCTGACTCCCACACATATGCCGAGGCATGTGAGCGGCCACACATACACCAGTGATGTAGAAAAATAAAGGTAGGCACAGCAACATGTAACTATAATCCAGCCTTATGGGAGATTGAGATTTATCCCAGAAACGTAAGACTGGCTCTCCTAATAATGTAATGTGATGTTCAGTAATGTAAAATGAACTTTAAATGTTTTTTAAAATAAAGTTTGGTGTGGAGAATTTTAATGGTTATTTCTTATTTCCTGGGGTATTGTACAGCACTTTGTTTGAAAGGAAATCTGTGTGTTGGAATAGTAGGAGAGCCTGCACAGAGTTTCAGATCAAGTCCAGAGTGCAGCTGGGCTGGTATTGACCAAGTTTGGGAAGTGCGGATAGTTTATGTTGAGTACTGAAGCCATCCATCAGGTTAGCTCTGCAGGATTTGCACAGGAGTTTTACCAGCTCGCAAAACTTTTATGGCCCAGAAGGAACGCCAGCAGTAAACAAAATTATTTCATAGCAGCTCAGCTGGGCGTGGAGCTGGCTGTCCTGGCAGTGCCTCCCCGTGGGGGTGCCGCCCCACTCGCTGCCGGTCACGGGGTGCTGCTTTCCTGCATAGAGGCGTACGCATGAGAGCTCCGTCAGCAGTTTGGGTCATGCCCTCCCGGACCTCCCTTCCCTGTCTGTCTCCCTTTACACTCTGCAGTTCCGTTTGACCTTCCGAGATACCTCTTCTGCTTTAGTTGGGCCTCCTTCCATGCGATGGGGCTTTTGGAGTGAAGGGGAGCCGGCTGGGGTGTACCTCGCCCTCCCTGTAGCACTCACCTTTCTTGTGCTGGTCAGGTGTTATCCAAGAGCTACAGGGAGGCTTCCTTGAACCTCCTGTCTCATGGACCCACATAGACATGGCTGTGGAGGTATGTGGCAAGGGTTGCTCCTTCCTGTCTCCATCTGGCCCCCTTTCCTCCACTGGAGGAGACCGTAACTGCGCTCTTTACCAGGGGTGACTGGCAGGGTCTCTGAGCTGCTCTGAGGGAGCAGAGAGGATGGAAATGTGTGGTGCCCTCTTAGCACCCTCTTCCCCAGGGCATTGGAGGCCTCTTGCAGTGTGTTGGTGTAAGAGACAGGCTTCTGGCATGCCTTACACAGCACCCTGATCAGGATGAGTCTGGCTACTGGCTGGAGACCCTTCAGCACTGAGAGTAGCGAGGATGCCATTTGTTTTGAGAAAGGACCTCATGCAGCCCAGGCTGGCACGGACTGCTTACCTTCTCACCTGCTGTGCCCAGCAGGACTTGGCTTTTAAATATCATCTTGGGTTTTGTGTTTTAACTGCACTTAGGAACACAAGTTGGTACTTGCTCATCTCTGTGAGCAGTACTGTGTCCAGCTGCCTCAAGTGCCTCCTTGTTTATAGCGCTTCCAGTCGCTGCGTCTTCCAGCTGCTTCTGCATGAGTGCAGATGCCTGGGGCCTGGAGCTGCTTCCCAGCCAGAGCCTGGAGTGGCCTGTGCCTGAAGCTGCTCCCAGAGTGTGCTCCTTTATGGATAGTGATTTTTTTTTTTCCCATGCATGTATTGACTACTTCCATATTGCTTTGGAGAGCTTTTTCTGATCCTTTTCCCGCATTCTAGATAGATAGGAATCTCTTATCAGGTGTATGATTTGCAGATGTGTTTTTGTCTGTGGACTGACATTTTCTTCACTCTTCCCCTTTAAAATTTTTCTTTGGTGTTCGTCACCCCCACTCCCAGTCTCCCTAGCCTGGGCTCACTAGAGCTGTAGCCAAGCCTGGAAGGTACCTGAGACTACAGGTACACTGCACACTCCTCCTGCCTCTTCCTCCTCCTCCTTTTGCTTTTTTGAGACAGTCTGTGTAGCCCAGGCTGGCCTCAAGCTTGTGCTGTCTCGCTTCAGTCTGTTAAATGCTGGCATTGCAGATGTGTGTGTCGCTGGTTTTTTTTTTTTTGCTAATGTCTGTTGTCTTAGGGTGTGAGGTGGGGATTGTTGGTAGGATGCTTCCCTAGTGTTCGGAATTCATGTTCCAGCACTGGGGAAACTGACTGACTTACCTTTGCTGGCTCCTGGCTGAACAGTTTTAAACACGTTTTTATGTTTATAGGTCAAACATACAAGTGTTAGTTCTTTTGTTTGTTTTGGTTTTGTTTTTCTGCTTTTTGAGACGGTGTCTCAGTAAGTAGTCCTGGCTGGCCTGCAACTTTATATCTAGGCCAGGCCATCCTCCTGTGTTTCCCTAGCTCTGGTGTTACAGGTATGTACCACCATGCCTTCTGTTGGTGGTGGTGGGGTTTGGTTTTAAACATGGGTTCATGCTCAGGCTTGGGCAGCAACGGCTTTACCTGCTCAAGTGCCCGCACCCCTTACATCCGTTGTTTAGTTATGTCTGTGTGTGAGGGTCTACATGTGGAAGTCAGAGGACAAGTTGTCATTCTCAAGACTCAGGTTATCAGGCTTGCTGCAAGCGCTTTACCCACTGAGCCATCTTGCTAGTGAGCACTTTTGCTCCTCCCTTTTGGTTCTTTTTTCTTTTTTGAGGCGCTGTAGCCCAGCCTGACATTGAGCCCATGGTGACTCCCTGCCTCAGCCACTCGGCACTGGGAGCTGCTATGCCCAACTCGTGCCTGCTTTCTTTAGCTTTACACAGTTGCCCAAGGTAGTCAAGTCAGTAACCCCCATCCCTTAGTATGGTGATAGTATTTTATTTGCTTTACGAACAGATCGCCCTTCACCTTTTAGCACATGTTCTTAGCTTTGATGATTACAGACAAAGCTGCTATGAACATTGTTGTGTGTCTTCTTGATAGGCGCATCCATTGGTTCTCCGGAGCTACCTTGTCGAGGATTCAGTTTTTGGGCAGCACCTGATAGACAAAGAGCTTCCTGTGCAGGTTTAGGACGGTGACAGTTAGCTGTGCTTAGAGGACAGTGAAACACTCGCCTTTAAGCGGAACTTTTCCCTTCCGCTCTCACGCCCGGGGCCCACTCACGGGCAGTGCTCAGAACTGGACTCGTTGTAAGAGGGGCTGCTGTTGCTTTTCTTGGTTCACAGCAGCATCACAGGATGTTTGGAAATGGGCTGTTACGTGAAAAGGTAACAGACTGACTCCCCCTGGCTTTTAAAATGGAAACTCTTCAGTGTTACAGGAAATATTAAAGACATAGATGTGGGGGCTGAAGATGAATGGTAAAAGATGTAAATACAAATGTTACCATGAACTGGAGCCTCACGTTTCCTCAGTTTGCTGAGATTGCACTCACCCTGCAGTGTTTCCCTGTGACATCCCTGACACCTGAATGTTCAGAAGACAGTAGAGTCGTCTGTAGAGTGTATTATTTGGATGCCGAGAGCAAACAATTTTTAAAATACTAGTTGAGTCCTACCTTTCATATCCCTTAGATAGGAAGGATGAGATTCGAGCTGGATCTTTGCAGGTGTTATTGTGGTGGGGCTAGCACCTGGGCTGGATCAGCCCCTGGGTGCCATGGGAAGCTTGGCCACAGGAGAAGGGCCAGGAGACAGCTTCTGAGTGGACTTGCATGCCCTTAATTGCTCAGACTTTCCCAGATTACAGAAACACAGCTGCCCACCTTTTACTTCTGACTTGTTGATGCCAAGCAGACTCGCCCTCCTGGTTAATCTCCCCACTTCTTTTCCGGTGCTGGTTTCTGCTCTAGGTTCCAGTTTGGCAAGTGCACTTTGTCCTAAAGCCTGTGACCGCCATCACAGGAAACATGGGCTCAAGGATTGGAGCCAGAAGACTTCAGTTGTATTCTGTCAGAGATCCTCAGGAGCCAAAGTTGGATCTATTTTTTGTCCCCCATTCAGCAGAAAATTCATGACCACAGAGGTATTCTGGGAGGAAGGAGTGCAGACGGTTCCTTCCTCAGTGTCATGTCCTTCCTGTGGCAGCAGGCCCCGGCCCATTTCTAGTGTGGGGAACATCTCTGTATTTAGAATAGCTCAGCCCTGGTCTTGGAAGGAGGGAGGAATTTGTTCTTGATGTCTCACCCTGCACCGCCACACTGGTTAAGCTCATTTTCATGTTGCTGCCCTGGAGACGAGCATCGCCCTAGGTGCTGTCTGTGTGTTGGATCCTGTCCCTTTGATCTGGGAACCAATCTGTAATGATGCATTTTGTCTGTAAAGTAATTGCATAGAATTCAAGAGGAGGGGGAGGGTCAGTTCTCTCAGCTTCAGATGCTGAGTTCACAGAGAGGCTTGGAATTAGAGAGCTCTTTGGGCAGTGCTGCTGCCTTTCTGTCCTGCTGAGCTGTCAAGAGGTTGCACCCCATGGCACAAGATCCAAAATGACTCCATTTAGTATGCTATGGAGTCTGTGGCTACCGGAATATAGACTTGTAATCCCAGTGTCTGGCCTTAAAAAAACTGTGTATGCTGCACACCTACCCCTGTGCTAACCTGGATGGCATCACATGTAAAATCTTTAATGCAGGCAGAATTGAGTCTAGACTGGAAGCCTCTATTTCTTAGATTAGATGTTGAGGGGATAATTAAACAAGGACAAAACCAGGGGCCTTTGTTCTTCTGTCCCTGTTAGACTACACTGTTCCAACAAAAGGCGACTTGCCAGTGAGGTAGTGCCTGCAGACAGCAAGGGTGCTGGGTGGATGCCTCACAAGACTCCAAGCTCTCTCCCTTTTAATTTCACTCTCAGGGTGAATAATTCCAGATGGGAGTGAACCTTCTTTGGAATTGTTGCATTTGAAGAGTGGCAGGTGAAAGGGGGTGGGAGTCCTAGAGACAGAGATGATGGAAAGGCCTGGGAATTTAAGTAGTGGAGGAAGGACAAGAAGCTGCAGCTGCTTCATTGCGAGGGAGAAAGGCCTTGATGATCTTTTCCATGGTTGGGCTGCTTCGTTCTAAATACGGAAGTGAAAGAAACATAGTTGAAGTCAACGTTTCTTACTGAATGGAATTCTGGAATTAGTTTCTGGCACAGGGTAATAGAAACAAGACTTTATCCTTGTGTCTTGGCTGTCAAACCCCAAAGCAGGAAGCTGACTGTAGGGAAGTCCAGAAGATAACTGAAAATGCCCTCCTGACAGGGATGTGACACCATCTAGGCTCTCCCCTCTGCTCACACTGTGAAAGACCAGTCCGCATGCTGGCTGTCTCCTCACGCCAGCACCAGTGCCTGGGACAAGGTGCCCCCAGGGACCCACACATTCAGACCTTCGATTTGGCCTTGGCCTGGGGCCGAGAAGCCCTGCTATTTCCTGTGTGTGCTCTGGCCACAGCCTGAGCTGTCTTACCTGTTGGGCCGGATGCTGCTGTCCACAGTGCTGCTGCTTGGGCCCTCTGATTCACTTTTGCTAGAAGCCATGTGTCACCTCAGGTTGCCTCACACATGTGTGTTGCTGTTTCCTCTCCATGCTTAGCTTAAGATTTTCCCTGTGTCTGTTTTTCTAAAGCAAGATCAATCAAAACACGATGAAAGCTCTTACATTAAACATTCTACTTGCCACAGAAGAAGTACGTATTTTTGAAAAAGCTTTGGTCCTGTTTCTCCCCGGAGCAGCAGGGCAGCAGACCTTACTGTGTCTGGTACCTCTCCCTTGGCACTGGGTTCTGGAGGCTCCACTCCCCGCCCAGTATTCTCAAAATTAGTGTTCCTCAGGATGACACCGAGGGCAGGGCTTGGGATGGCTTAGTGCACAAGTGCTTCATGTGCATAAAGGACCTCTGTAACAGCCGAGTGTGGCGACACCCACAATGCCGGTGCCGCTGGAGCGGAGCGGCAGGTGGACAGGTCCCAGGGGCCGTCTGGCCAGCTAGCCTAGGCAAAAGACCCATTTCAAAACACAAGGTGGAATGCCGTCAAAGGGCATCTCACACACATGCACATGTGCACACGCAAGCACACCGGTTGGAGTATCTGATGGTGTAAGCCACCTTGCTCCCAACTCGAGCCTTTCACTCCTGGGACCACAGTTGTTCTTTAAACATTTGTTTACGTGTTTCATGTGTGTTTGGCTGGGCATGGTTGTGGTACAGGTGCCACTGGGTTTTGAGTCAGAGGACAGCTTGTAAGAGTTGCTTCTCCCCCTCCTGTGTAGCCCCAAGGGTTAGAGTCATCAGTCAGCCTTGGCAGCAAACACCGTTACCTACTGAACCATCTTACCAGCACCAAAAAGCCCTCAGTTTGTATTCAGGGCAGCCATGTGCCACTAGGCCCTGGGAGCATGTCTTTTGGTTAACTGGCAGAGGTGGCCTCGGGTGTGAGCCCCCTGGAAAAAGAGTTGAGGGTAGAGACGCCTGACTTGCAAGCTCAGGTGCTCCACAAAGCCTGTCACTAAGCTGCCCACCGTCCCCTAGCGGAGGCTGCTGGCCAGCTGAACAGCTTAGGTCTCGCCAGCTTGACACAACTGGAGCCATCTGGCAAGAAGGCGCCTCAGCTGAGAAAATGCCTCCATCAGATTGGCCTGTGGGCAAGGCCGTGGGGTGCGTTTTCTTAACGACTAACTGGTGTGGGAAGGTGCAGCTCACCAGAGACAGTGCCAACCCAGGACAGGTGGCCTTCTGTCAGAACACAGACTGAGGGAGGAGCCAAGGAGATAGGCCAGTGAGCAGCGCTCCTCCGTGGCCTCTGCTTCAGTCCCTGCCGTGAATCCCGGCCTCCAGAGCTCCAGTGCTGACTCCCTGGTGGCGGACTGTGGCCTCTCAGGTCATGTCACAGCAGTAGAAACCACTCGGGGACACTGAGGACCCCACTTTGACAACCTCTGCATGTGCATTGCTAACCCTGACTCATTTAACCTCTGAGCTCCTCTTGCTAGCAAGCAGTTATCTTTGGGGCTTGAGGTTTGGCTTTCTGCTTTTTGTTTTGCTTTTATTCTGTGCATTTGTGTGTCCATGTGTTTGAGTGCATGTATGCATGTGTGTTTAAGAAGGGTGTGTGTGGAGGCCCGAGGAAAACTTCCACAGTTTGGGTTCCAGGGATTGAACCTTAGGTCATCAGGCTTGACAGTGAGGACAGTGAGCACCTTACCTGTTTTCGTGTTGCTGCTTCTTTTTTTTCTTTTTTCTTTTTTTTCATTTTTTATTACAGTGTATTTATTTTGTATCCCAGCTGTATCCCCTCCCTCACCCCCTTCCAATTCCACCCTTCCTCTTCTCCTCCCATACCCCTCCCCTTGTCCACTATTAGGAGAGGTCCTCTTCCCCTTCCATCTGACTCTAGCAAATCAGGTCTCATCAGGACTGGCTGCATTGTCTTTCTCTGTGGCCTGGTATGGCTGCTCCCCCCTCAGGGGGAGGTGATCAAAGAGCCAGCCACTGAGTTCACGTCAGAGACAGTGCCTGTTCCTCTTACTAGGGAACCTTCTTGGATACTGAGCTGCCATGGGCTACATCTGTGCAGGGGTTCTAGGTTATCTCCATGCCTGGTCCTTGGTTGGAGTATCCGTCTCAGAAAAGACCTCTGGGCCCAGATTTTTTTAGTTCTGTTGCTCTCCTTGTGGAGCTCCTGTCCCCTCCAGATCTTTGTATCTCCCCCTTCTTTCATAATATTCCTTGTACTCTGCCCAAAGTTTGTCTGTGAGTCTCAGCATCTGCTTTGATACCCTGCTAGGTAGTCTTTCAGAGGCCCTCTGTGGTGGGCTCCTGTCCTGTCCCCTGTTTTCTTCCTCTTCCGATGTCCATCCCGTTTGCCTTTCTGAATGAGGATTGATCATCTTACCCAGGGTCCTCCTCCTTTAGGTGTACAGATTTTAGTATGTTTATCCTATATTGTATGTCTAATATCTACTTATAAGTGAGTATATACCATGTGTGTCTTTCTGCTTCTGGGGTACCTCACTCAGGATGATCTTTCTAGTTTGCATGCTTCTTGAGACAGGGTCCCATGGCCCAGTTCAGGCTGGCCTGGAACTCACTGTGTGGCCCAGCCTGCCTTTGAACGTGCAGTCTTGCCTCAGCTTCCAGGTTTTGAACACACAGGTGTGCCACCATGCCTAGCTTAGCGCTCCAGCTTTACATTTGATTTCCTTTCTCCTAACTTTGGGATGTACATAGACAGGACACATCTAGGAGCTTGTGGAAGGCTCAGCCTGGCAACTGCTTGACTGTGGGCATAGCACCAAGCAGAATGGATTTTGTGGTGAAGCCCTCGCTACACTTTCATACTTACATGTTCCAGTCACCCACTGTGTACTTGATTATTTTTCATTTTAATTTTTTGGGGGAGAGGCAGTGTGGGATGGAATCTGGGCCTTCGTGCAGCTGGGTGAGGCTCTGTCCCGAGCTGCATGCCAGCCCTGGAATTTTAAAAATTAAACTTCCGTTGGCAGCAGCCGGGGAACTGGCTTTATTGTGGAGTTGCTCATTCAGCAGAGGGTCTTCGCTGTGCTGAAGGACTCCCACAGGACAGTGCCACGTGCGCGTGGGCTCGCTGCCCCATGGCAGATTCAAGTGCAGCACACCATCCTTGGGCAGGAAGTCAGAACACTGAGGTGATGTGCAGCAGTGAGGTGATGGCAGCCAGCTTCTGTAATGACAAAGCAGCTTCCACCAAGAGGAAATGAACGGAGACCAGCGCCTGACGAGCATGGGTTGCAGTGAAGGGCGGCATAGTAGCCCTGGGTTGGTCTGGACGGCAGGTGTGAATGGCTCCATCGAGGCCACAGGCGGCTCCTCCCGTGACTGTACACTGCTGGAATGAAGATTTCCCATCTGGTGTTGACTCATGCAGCTTCCCCACCCCTGTGGACTTTCACTGCCCGAGCTTGTACCTGGCTTGGCTTCTGACTCAGTGTCAAAGGCGTCCTCCTCTCTGCAGTCTCCTGTCGGGCATAGTTCAAGTTTATTGTCCGTTCACTGAGTGTGCTGCAGGTCTGCGGATCCACCGCAGCTCGGGTGGGAGGCTCTCACTCAGGGCCCTGCTCCTCTGTGATAACATGCTGGCTTACTAGCCCCTAAGACATAACGACGCTGACCCAGGCTGACCGCTGGCGGCTGGCATTGTGAGGGAAGCAGCTAGCCGAGGAAGACAAGTGTAGTGCCTGCCTCCTGTGGGCAGCTACCTTGGCATGGCCCTCCTTCCTCCCAGTCTTTCCCTGCTCCCACCGACTGCCCAACTAATCTGGTCTTACTTCTCTTGGTGAGCAAGTGGAGATCTGAGGCATTAGTTTCTCGTTTCTTGATGTTTCTCAGCCAGAGATCTTCCCATTGCCCCTAGTTCTTCCTAGGAGAGCTTTCCGGTTTAAAGGAACACTGGGCTTCAGCGTCTTACACTTTGGATCTGGTGTTACTGGTAGTTTCTTTGTGTTTGTGTGTTGTGTACGGCATGTTCTCGAGTGAGTGTGTGCATCTGTGTGTGAACATGCAGAGGCCAGAGGAGGTTGCCAGGAGCCTTCCTTTCTTCCTCTTTGCCTTTGCTGGGTTGGCAGCCTGGCAGGTAAGCTCCTGGGGCCCGGCCTGGCTCTGCCCCCTCTGCGGGGGCGTACAGAACCACACTTACCCAGCAAGCAGCCTTGTCTTCCTGCTGAGCCATCCTCTCAGCCATAGCACCCATCTTGCTTGATGAAGTCATTGTCTTTGGGTGGCGGGAGAAGTTCAGGGCAATACAAATCTACAGCTGCGTGCAGAACACCTACATGAGACCCTGGGTTTGACCTCTAGCTATGCAGAAATGAGAAATTCAGTGGAGGAGTAGAAGTTAGCTATGCAGGTAGGTGGTGTGAGACTTCCTCGTGGAGAAGGTAAATCTCTTCTTGATGGTTTGTCGTGGTGACCATCAGTCTGCACAGGTTGTGGCTGTGCTGGGGGAAAAAAGTGGCTAACCCATGAGAGTCAGGCCTCGGCTTCAGGTCTGCTCTGTGACACCAGGCAGGGCTTGGTGTATGGGAGTGTTCCGGGACTCCCAGAGTCAAAGGTTGAAAGCGTTGGTACTGGGGGAACCGTTGCTGGCTCTGCTTTAGGCTCTGGTTAAAGGTGTGGGAGCCCATCAGCTCCTTAGCACTTTGGTTCCCAGCAAGTATTTACCGACCCAGTAGCATTTATTGTTAGATACAGAATAGAATGTGAAAGAGAGTTGTTTTAAGTTTTTAAGAGTGTCTCTCTATGTAACCCATCCTTTTGTTTCTGCCTCCTGAGTGTTGGGGCTACGGGGGTTGGCCCCGAAGCCTGCCTATAGTTCTACTTTTCTTGAAATTTAGAATTGTTTCATGTGCTCTTCATGCTCCATTTATAATAAATATCACTGTGAGAGCCTGAATCATATGACCAGTTGCAACTGACAGTTTTCTTTAAGCTCTCTGACCATATTCTCTGCCTTTTAAGAGTGTTGCATGAGCTGGAGAGATGGCTCAGAAGTTAAGAGCACTGGCTGTTCTTCAGAGGACCTGAGTTCCATTCCCAGCGCGCACGGCAGCTCACAACCCTCCATAACTCTAGTTCTAGGGGATCCAACACTGTCTTCTGGCCCCTTTGGAACTGCATGTATGTGCTACACAGACACATGCAAGCAAAACATCTGTACATACAGACAGTTTTGTTTGTTTGTTTGTTTGTTTTTGAGACAGGGTCTCTATTTAGTCCTGGAACTTGCTATGTAGATGAAGCTGGCCTTGAATTCATAGAGATCTTAGTGCCTTGCCTCCCAGGTGCTGGGATTAAAGGCATGTACCATTATGCCATTTTTTTTTTTTGAATCACTAATCTTTATTTTTCTGCTACTTGCTTGATTTGAGAAAGGTCTCACATTCTCAGGCTGAGGCACATATCACCATGCCTGGGCCCGATGGTTCTTTGATTGCACTAGGTTTTTTCCTTATTTAAGAGTATGTGACAGTACCTGATGGTTTTATCTGAGTAAAACACAGGGTGGGAAAAAGATTTATGTATTTTATTTTATATGTGTGTGTGTGTTTTGCCTGCATGTAGGTATGTGTACTGCTTGAATACCTGGTATCCACAGACGCAAGTAGAGGCCTTTGGGTCTCCTGGAGTTACAGATGGTTATGAGGTACCGTGCAGGTCCTGGGAGTTGCACTCTGGTCCTCTGGAAGAACAAGTACGCTCACCTGCCGAGCCATCTTTCCAGCCCCGTGTTCTGAATTTAATTTTTTAAGTACAAGACAGCAATAGGATACTGTAAGAAAAGCAGTCACTTTGCTCCTTTATACTCGTAGGCTCTATAGCACTGACTGGTTCTGATGTCTGTTTTATTTTGTGGTTCGGGGCGTCCCAGCTTTGGCTTACTGGGCCTCACACTTCAGTTAGTCACCTCCCTGGCTCATCTGGTTGCCAGGCTCCGGTTCCCACGGAGTCCAGGCATGCCCTGCTCCTTCAGGGTTGGGCTCTCAGTTGCCCTGGGGTCAGGTCACTCCCTGCTCATCTTTGGACCTGAGTTAGGTCTCCGGTGCTCCAGCTGTGCTGGCTGAAGGGCTGATTAATGTCAGTGCCAGCCCCTGGTTTGCCATGTGTGTTGATGGGCTTGTTACCGTCAGGCTTTGTGTGCTTGGGCCACCTGTCTTTGAGCGTGTCCACAGCACAGGGTCGTCTGGCCCTGAACCTGCCTGAGGAGACCTGGTTCCTTTGCTGGTGGATACTTACAAACTAAAACCTGGCACCAGGTGCTCGTTTTTGTTGGGGTTTCTGTTTCCAGGTCCCTCGGCAGATAGAGCTTAACCATGTATGTATCTGTGTACATGCATTTATGTCTCTGCGTATTTCTGCCTGTTTCTGTGTGTCAGTGTGTGTATTTGAGGCAGGGTCTCCCTATCATCGCTGTGTGGTGGGAACTGGGAGTTCATACTGACCCTTCCTCTTGGGCCCCCATGTATTCCTGGTTCATTCGTGTCCTTCTACCGACATTGCTGTAGGTCTGTGTACTCACTTGATCATTCCTGTTGTCTACACCAGCCCACCCCTATCGTCCTCAACCTACCAGATTGTGAGCTCTGACTTCTTAATTCTTTGACCTTAAAAAAATGCTGGATTAAACCTTCCAGGGCTATCTTTCAGGGCCACCTTTGCTGCCTCACTTTTGTTTACAGTGGTTTTCTGGTTTAGTCTTGTGGTTTCATTACCATGTGAGGTTTCTTTCTTTCTTGGCCAGCTTATCAGACTGACCCTGATAACTCCGGGTCAAACTTTGAGGGACACCTGGACAAGACCGTTAAGAGGCATAAGCAACAAAAAAGGTTTGGGTGGAGAGTGGAAGGAAAGCTTGCCGAGGAAGAGGAAGTGACCTTAGGACAGTTGATACGGAAAGATAACCTGGAAAGAGGGACGTGGAGGTGACAGCCTGGACCTAACAGCTGAATCCTGTTGTAGAAATCTTCCCAGCACTCAGGGAGGCAGAGGCAGATCTTTGTGAGTTCAAGGCCAGCCTTGTCTTTAAAGCAACAGCCAGGGCAACACAGAGAAACCCTGTCTCAAAAATGGAAGACAACAACAAATCTTTCCTAGAGTGCAGTGACTTCTAAGCTGGCGTGGCCGTCAGGAGGTGTCCTTACGACGGGGCCAGAGCTCTTCTCTGGAGCCCCACAGTGGAGGGGCTTCTTCCTGCCTGAGGGGAGAATCGAACAGAATTAGGCAAATTATTTTCAGACTGTTTAAAAACGTGTATGTGTTTAAAGCCAAGCATTAAAATCTGCATTTCACACCTGTTAAGAGATGAACAATAGGTGGCAGAAAGGATTAAATATTTTTGAAAGCCATTTAACAGAAAATAGGATTAAATAGGATCTTCAAAGAATTAATTGGTTTTCTAAACCTTAATAAAATGACAGGAGAAAGGACCAGTTAAAATTTTAAGATAATTTTCTACCCTGTCTCAAAACTTAAATACATAAATAAAAATAATTTTTAACTTCCGTAAGATGAAAAATACTGTAGTTCGTTTAAGAAGGCCACAGTGTGTTGAATTCCACTTACAGCCGCATGTCTTGACAGAACAAGAATAACCCGGTTGTGTGTCCAGTGAGAAGAGCAGCGTGGAGTAGCACAGCACGTGTGCGCAGTAGCGGCTCAGGGCAAGCTCTCAGCACGGTCCAGCTTCCCCTCGCAGCATCTGAGAGTGTCTGGGGTGGGCTTGTTCGGGAAGGCACCTTAGGAACTGTAAAGCATTTCTGCGTTCTTTGGAGAGCACAGGAATTTTATCTTTGAAATTAATTAAAGTAATAAAAAGTTAGTATGTATGAAAATGATCATTGTAAATTTATTCACTGTGAAAATAGTATTCATTAAAAATTAACATATTCAGTAGACTCAGCTCATGAATCTATTAAAGTGATTGTTGAGTAATTTAAAAGCATGAAAATCAGAAGTAAAATAAAAATGACATACAGGTTTGTAAGTAATTAATTGTGTCCAGAAGCAAGGACTGAAATGGCAACTGGGCAAGGTCATCAGGCACATGAAACTTTTTTTTTCTAATTTTTATTGATTGTACTTTATTCACTTTGTATCCCCCCCATAAGCCCCTCCCTCCTCCCCTTCTAGTCCCACCTTCCCTTCCCCTTCTCCACACATGCCCCTCCCCAAGTCCACTGATAGTGGAGGTCCTCCTCCCCTTCCTTCTGATCCTAGTCTATCAGGTCTCATCAGGAGTGGCGACATTGTCTTCCTCTGTGGCCTGGTAAGGCTGCTCCCCATCAGGGGGAGGTGATCAAAGAGCAGACCAATCAGTTCATGTCAGAGGCAGTCCCTGTTCCCATTATTATGGAACCCACTTGGACACTGAACTGTCATGGGCTATGTCTATGCAGGGGTTCTAGGTTATCTCCATCAATGGTCCTTGGTCACATGAAACTTTTTTAGGTGGAGTTTTCCTTGCTTCCCAGGCGCTCAACTGTGCGGCCACTGTTCCTGTGGCCCTCTCACTTGTGCGCCTGGGTTCTGGGGTTCAGGAAGCCCTGTGCTGTTTGTGTTTGCTTGTGGCGGGGGGTGGGGGGGGCTTGCCCTGTGGTTGAACAGCATGCTTCCCTCCCAAACACCTTTTCTTCTGGTTTCTGCAGGAGTCAGTCCTTTTTTTCCTTCACAGCGGAGGTCTCCGGTGGCTGTCTGAAACTTGTTTCCTTTGGGGGTTTTAAGCATGGTTAAATGGTGATATTTAAAAGAAGTAAACATGAACTGTAGCTGACCCTTTAGGTTCTAATTCAAGGGTTTTGTTGTTTGTTTGTTTGTTAGGCTGTCCTTAAATTTCAGGCTTTGTGTGTTCCATTTTCTGAGTTCTGTGCTGCTGGGTGCTCATGGTGATGGGCCAGAGTCCACAGCTCACCCTCTTACCGGAGCCAGGAACCTTCCTGCTGTTGCTTCAGTGCTTCTGGACAATGAACAACAGTGGCTGAACCTTGACAGTACTGAGCAACCGTGTAAGGCGAAACAGCGGAGTGAGCTCAACAGTGTAGAAGGCAGTGTAAAGTCTCTAAAATCTTAGAGTACATTGGGGGTTTGTTCTAGAGTTAGAGATGGTTTCACTGGAGCCCTGGCTGCCCTGCAACCTGCTTGGTAGACTAGGATGTCCTCAGACTCACAGAGATCCACCTGCCTCTGCCTCCCTAGTGCATCACAGCCAGATTGTACTTTTTGACAGGGTTAGTTTTAGATATTAATACAAATTTAAGAGGTAATACACTTGCTTAGTTTCGCCTATACTACCTAAACACTCTAGAAACCTATAGCCAGGTGTAGTGGTGCACACCTTTAAATCCTAGCACTTGGGAGGCAGAGACAGGTGGATCTGTGAGTTCGAGGCCAGCCTGGTCAACAGAAGGTGTTCCAGGACAGTCTCAGATACACAGAAAAAGCAAAAAGAAAGAGAGAGAAAGGAAGGAAGGAAACCTTTAGTAATTAGCTTAAATGGAAGTTAGCATAAAACGTGGGTTTTCCTCTGAAGGTGAAAGCAAGCAGGCAGCCATACAAGAGGCAAGGAACACACTTGCCAGGTAGGCCAGACCATGATTAGGGGGACACTGGTCAAGAGCACACAACCTCTAGAGCCAGACTGCACTGTCCTAGCCCTGTTCCTGTCGCTTACTCTGTCCTGGGGAGAAATGGGACTCTCCCTGTGTGAGTCATTACTATGTACTGGTAGATGTGGAGGCTGTGAAGGTTAACAGACCAAGGGGTGGTCTGCTTGTTTCGTTGAAGGCTCAGGGAGGAACTTGCTTGCCATTCCAGCTCCTAGGGGCTGTCAGCATTCATTGGTATCAGCTGGCTTGGGGCTGCCTCCCTCCATCCTCTGCCTTCATGTGGCTTTTTTTTTTTTCCTCCTACCTCTGTCTAAATAGTCTTCCTGTAAGAACAACCGGCTTAAGCCGGTTGTGGTGCCGTACACCTGTGATGCCAGCACTCAGGGAGGCAGAGGCAGAGTTCCAGGCTAGCCTGGTCTACAAAGTAAGCCCAGGACAACCAAGGTTACACAGAGAAACCCTGTCTAAAAAAACCCAAACAAAACAAGAACACCAGTCTTCTTGGCTTTAGGGCCACCAGTTACAGTATGTGACCTCATGTAACAGACTTGGTTACATCTGTGAAGACATTGTTTCCAAATCAAGTCACATTTGGGGGAACACTTCATCCTAGTATTCCACCTTCCAAACCCAGCTACTTCCTGGTCTGTAACAGTGGGCAGCGGTAGAGTTACTCTCACTGGTGTGAAGTAATGTGAAATGTCTGACTGGCTGATGTTACCAGCAGGGACTGAGGCTCCCAGAGTCCCTCTATCTGCCCTGTAGTTCCTGTGCCATACAAGTAGGCAACACAGACATACCCCACCCGGTGCTTTGTGGGCATTTGGCAGGGCTGCCCCGTGTTGACGATGGGTGGGACATGCCGGTTGCTCTCTCAGTGGACCAGCCTTGGATCCGAGCAGGAAATTTAGAGGTTTTTTTGTTTGTTTTTAACTAGGAGAGTTTTCACAGCAAGTGCTTGCTACAGTTGATACTGAAGCGTAACTGCTGGCAAATACTCGCATTCGGAGAGATGCTAGGGCAAGCGCCACCTCTGCCAGTGAGCGCCAGTGAGCGCAAGTGGGCTGGACTAACCGGCATTTTCCTCCTCCTTCCAGCGAAGCCGTTCACACAGCTCGTGAAGGACATGCAGCTTCATCGGGACGACTTTGAGATCATCAAAGTGATCGGGAGAGGGGCTTTTGGTGAGGTAAGAAGAGTCTCCCTGGCATGGCCCAGGCAGTGCTGGCTCCTTACCAGTACGTGCCTGTCTGCTGGTATCATCTGGAGAGCTCTGGGTGGGTGAGCTGAGAAACAGAAGCAAGAAAACCAAGTTTATTGCTGAATTACTCGGCACATTTTGGAACAAAAAAAAAAAGTTTTAAGTTTTCAATTTGTTGATTGAAATTATTTTTGGATTTCTCCCTCCCTCCTATTTTGCTTGTTTACTTTTTTTTGGTCAAGAGCTCACATAGTCCAGGCAGGCCTTGAACTCACTATGTAACTGAACTTCTGACCCTTCTGCCTTTGTTGGTATTTGGGCCTTTTATCCCAAGCCTGGTGCCTGGCTCTGGACATTTCTCAAAGACTGCACGAGGTGCCAGGTCAGATTCACTCTGGGCCCCTGGCACTAGTGCTCTCAAGTCCAGTCTGCCCTAAGCGTCTCCGCCTGGTCCTCTCTGGGTGTGGAGTCTGACCTGAGCCCTAGCTTGCTTGCAGCCCCTAGACACCCTTGAAAGACAGTCCTTTTGAGAGGCAGCTGCTTCTCTTCAGGGCCCCTGTGACTACAGAGTCAAACCAGCTCAGTGTTCGGGGTATACTCTTTCCTGCTGAAGTCACTTCGGACACCCCCTTCACTGCAAGGCTCTGATGAACCCCGTGTCTCTTGTTCCTCCCCTGTCCTCCTCCCCCTGCCTTCCTGTATCCCCTCTTTAGCCTCTCTCAGCCACCTGTGAGTGTGTTGTGAGTGTGTTGTGTGTGTGTGGGGGCGGGGGGAGTATAATCCAGTTCCCAGTGGCTTTTCCCTAGCTCTGGGTTTATGTTAGTCCTGCTCTAGAGTAAAAATACAATCACAGAACTCACACATTTGTGCGCACACTCTGTGCTCTGACAGACAGAGGCCTGCGCCTCTGGAACTAACAGAGTGTCTCTATCCTGAGCATGCTCTCCTGCCTCTGACAGGCACCAGTCTTCACTTTTCACCAGTATGGACCTTTTTTGTTTTTTGTTTTGTTTTTATTTTTTGGATTTTTTGAGACAGGGTCTCTGCGAAGCCTCCTGGAACTTACTCTGTAGAGCAGGCTGCCCTCAAAGTCACGGAGGTCCACCTGCCTCTGCCTCCTGAGTACCAGGATTAAAGGCGAATGCTACCCTCGCCTGCCTTGATGGGAAGCTTTTTATTTGAAGGAGCCATGGGAGAGCAAGGTCTGCAGTGGCCGCTGGCTCGCTGCATGGTGAGTGGGTTTGTTATAGAGTAAGAAGGTAGAGTCTAACGGTGCCAGCCAGCTGTCACCAGCACACCGTTCGCTGCAGTGCTGGAGAACCTGCCAGGGCCCTAGAGTGACGACTGCCGCACTGCCAGAGGGCACTGTGGAGAGGGAGGACGCTGCAGCTGGGCACAGGAGCAGTGGGTGAAGTGAAAGAGGGGCTGTTCCCTTGCCAAAACAGTTACTGTTGTTCACTATGTGCTCGTGCAAAGAACTTCATGCAGCACCAAGGGTTGTCAGTGAGTTGGCACTGAGCAGTAAGGCTCCTCCTAGATTGAAAGAACCAGGTCTCTTTCGGGGAGACCTGCTCTCCCCTCCGTGTTTTCTCTCCTTCCTTCTTAATGCTGGGGTTCAACCCAGGGCCGCTTAAAGACCTCACAGCTTTTTTTATGTTTTGAAACAGGGTCTCATTATGTAGACAGGTTGGCTGAAACTCGGAGATCTATAGAGTTCTGCCTGCCTCTGCCTCTCAGTGCTGGGATTACAGGTGTGCACCCCACATCCAGCCACTGCTTTTGTTGTTGTGTTAGAGGTTTTACCATTTTTGTTTCATGTGAATTCATGTGCATGCTATGCATGAAGACACCCATGGAAGCCAGAGGGTGTCAGCCTACCTCAAATCAGAATTACAGCCTGGGCCATCTGATACGGGTGCTGGGAACTGAACCTCTGCAAGGGCAGTTCTCTGCTGAGCCATCTCTTCAGCCCCCTGCCTTGCAGCTTATACCCCCGCCCACACCCCACCCCCGCAAGGCACAGAAACTCATGCCTGTAATCCAGCAGTTGGGAGGCTGAGGTAGGAGGATTACCATGAGCTTCAGTTTATATAGTTTACATACTCTAGGCTATAAGTCCTACCTCAAGAAAACAATAAATAAATAAATAAATAAATAAAATTTAAAAGAAAAGAAAATCCTTCTCTCTGTGTTCTTGACTGCCCTTGGGTGGCCTCGGTGTCATCCACGAGTGTCCTCAGGACCTGTGTGCTGGCCTTGGCACCCAGCGCCTCTGGCTCAGTTACCCAGCCAGCTTGCTTGTTTCCCTGTGGCTATGCATTCTTAGGCCTCCCCTACTGTAAACTAAACCTTTGGTCTCTGGCTGAGGTTACCACAGTGATGTGTCCCTGAATTGTGCTAATCTTTGCCGGTGTCTCTGAAAACACTGAGCAAGTCACAAAAGTATAGGCAGTTGCCAGCCTTTGGAGAGAAACAGTCTCCCCGTATGATCCTGTTGGAGTTTTGTGTTTGTGAGCATGTAATAGTTATGTTTACGGGGCATGGTGTGAGCCTTCAGTGTGTCCCAATCAACCAGGTCCACGGTGTTTCCTGTGTGCCATTTCTTTGTGTTCAGAGGCTGCAGACTCCCCTCTCCCGGCTTCTCATACAACACGGGCTAAGTTAGGCTTTCACTTGCCGCCAGTCTCCTGCTGCGCGGCACCACCTGAGACCCAGGGGTCCTAGCTAGGGCGGCCACTGCTGTGCAGAAACACTGCGGCAGAAGCAACCTGGGGAAGGTGTTCATTTGGCTGAGCTTCCCCGTCACAGCCCGTCATCGACCATCGACTGCTCACGACAGAAGCTCAGACAGGCGGGAACCCGAGGGTAGGAGCTGGTGCAGAGGCCACAGAGGAGTGCCGCTCACTGGCTTGTTCTCCATGGCTTGCTCAACCTGGTACCACCCACAGTAGGCTGGGTCCTTCCACATCAGTTACTAACCAAGGAGGTGCCCAACAGCCTTGCCTACAGCCAGAGCTTATAGAGGCATTTTCTCACCTGAGGTTCCTTCCTCAGATGGTTGACATCAGTCACACCAGGACTATCCTGGTGCTCTCTGGTGTTTGGTGTGCAGGTGGTTTCCAGGTAACTACCATTGTAGGGCCACGGCACGCTCACCTGCTGCCTGCCTGTGTGTCAGGAGCAGCCTTGTGTAGGGGATCTACACAAGGAACTAGCCCTGCCGAGAAGCAGGCACCAGGGGTGCACCTGAGGGATGAGGGGCCAGCAGCTGCCTTGGCCCTGAGCACCTCCTGGGTCTCAGGGACACCTCCCACTGGTGACCACACTAGGCGTGGCTCCTGTTGTCAGGGACGGATAGGGGCTGTAGCCAGAGAGAAACTTGACTTGGGATAGAGCCAGCCACTCTGCCTTGCTAGAGGCGCAGTAAAAATCAGATGAACAAAATTTTGGAAACTATTTCGCACCAAGTGTGCTGCTAGTGAGCAGACCTGGGCATGGGGTCGGGTGTGTGTGTAGGAGTGTCCTTTCGTTAAGGGTCACCTCGTGCTTCTGCTTTCCTCTCAGTGTGTGTGTGTGTGTGTGTGTGTGTGTGTGTGTGTGTGTGAGAGAGAGAGACAGAGACAGGGGGCGGGGATATTTCTGAACCATTGAAAATAAGCTGTTTGCTCCCAATGTCTTAGCAACTAGTTTTTCTTTTTCTTTTGTGGGGCTGGAGAGGAATTCAGGGCCTCGTGAGTGTGGGCCAGGTCAAGTGCGGCTGAGCCGCAGCCCAAGCCCAGTGATTATTTTCTCACAGAGGCTGCCTTTTGCACTCAGTGTGCAAACAATTAATTCAAAACAGCGTTTTGGTTTGTTCGCGGTTTGGTTTTTTGTTTGTTTCTTTCCTTTTTGCTTCCAGCACAGGGCCAGCATGAAGCATTGACTTTGTTCTTATGTTGTAGGGTCAATCTTTGTTGTTGTTGTTGTTTTGGGTTTTTAAGACAGGGTTTCTCTGTCCTGGCAGTCTCTTTGTAGACCAGGCTAGCCTCGAACTCACAGAGGTCTGTCTGCCTCTGCTTCCTGAGTGCTGGGATTAAAGGTGTGTGCCACCACTGCCCGGCCTAGGATCAATTTTTAATACTTCGTAAAATTCCTTTGCTAAAATGTCTGATGTCAGACATATTTTTAGGATAGTAAATGTGTGTGTGTGTGTGGTATTTGAACATATTTGTACCTCAGGTCCTGGAAGAGGTCAAAGGTTGATGTCAGATGTATTCTATTCCTCTCTGCCTTATTTTCTGAGAGAGCGTCTCACTGAACTCAGTGGCTTGATTCTACCCGGGAGCCCAGGATCTGTCAGTCTTTGCCTCCCGTGCTGGGGCCACAGGTGTGCTGCGTTGCATCGTCTTTGTCCTTTGGGTTGAGCTCAGGTCCTCACATTCTCTTTGTGGACAGAGCCAACTCCCTAGTCTCGAGGAACATTTGTCTTTGAAACACTTGAAGTTTGGTCTGGAGAGTTTCTGGTGAGCCAAATGAGAATTTTATGCCTTGTTTATTTTGTGAGTTGTTTTATAGTAAAACTTATCCCACAGGCAAGGATTTTTTTGTACATCAAATTTTACTTGAATATTTCACTTCTACATATTCTTAACAGGTGTTTTTCTGTGGTAAACATACCTTTTCCATGCATTTTATGGGCTGTTTTGTATGTCCAGGCGGTGATTTGAGCTGGATGTGCATCTTATGAGGAGTGAGGCCGGATGAGAGCTCCAGGTTGTGTGTCTTGTTCCCGGCTTCATCTCAGAGAGCAGTGCTCTCCTGAAGTCAGCTCTGCTACCTCCGCAGCCCTGAAGGCACGGTGGCTTTGCAGTGCAGGCCCGTGCTCTGTTTACGCAGGTCGCAGCAAGCCTAGCTACTGTTTCTAAGCCGCAGGCAGCCAAGCAGCATGGGGGAGGCCATCGTGAGGAGCCGCCTGAGTTGGTGTGTGGGGGCCATTGTGGAGGGAATATGTCCTTAACTCAGAAGGCCTAGGGCAGTGTCAGGGTATGAAGAGCTGCTGTCATCTAGGGAAGACGTTGAGTTGTGGCTGTCATTTTAATGTGGGCTTTGAAAGCTTGTGCCGAAGAGAGATTCCACAGCTCTTTGGACTGCCTTTTAGACCCTCCCACTCTCAAAGTCCACGTCTCTGGAAGTCCACAGCTTCTGGCTATCCAGCATCCTTCCCATAAGGATGGTGAGGATTGAGCAAGGGTCCAGACTACTCATCATCGTTGCCAGCACATGGCACATGCCTCAGACATGTCAGCTCTCAGGGTCCCTTTTTGGTGGCTACCACCTTTGGCAGGTAACAGTGCACAAGACTCCTAGGCATGTGTGTGTGTGTGTGTGTGAGTGCGCTAGTTGTGACGGAGTTCACTCAGGATTTGACGAGACCGAAAGGCCAAGAAGACTTCCTGAAAGAGGTGGTGTTACTTAGGCCTGAGGGGCACCCCTAGCCCCTTCTGTAGTTGTGGCAAAGCCCTGGACCCCTCTCGGGATCTGTAAGGCCGAGACTCAGATGAGGCGCTGCTAGCTGGCAGCAGGTGGGGGCCGGCAGGGCAGGAGGAAAAGGCATAAGGAGGGTATAGGTCGCAGGGAATGCAGGGAGGAAGCCTGAGACCTGCAAGCCGACATACAGGGCTGGGTTTGCTTTTACTGAAGAGCTCAAGGCCTGGCCTGGTGGGTGGCAGTGAGTTCCAGGTCCTGCTGCTTACTATGAAGTGGGCTTTCTAACTGAGCCCAGTGGTCTCAGCCCAGCCATGGTGTGGTTAAAGCTAGGTTTTCTTGTTTAAAGAACAAATCTTTCTTTACAGAGATGACTTCTCTCTTTTGACTTCCTGTCTGTCAGGGTTCCCAGCACTTAGGATTGCCATTTAAATGTGCAAGGCTTTTGAACCATTAACTAAATTTTTGTCAAATTCAAATTTCCATTCTAGGTTGCCGTTGTCAAGATGAAGAGCACTGAAAGGATTTATGCAATGAAAATTCTCAACAAATGGGAGATGCTAAAGAGAGCAGAGGTGGGTGCTGAGTGTACACTACGTAAACGTGGTGAGTGTGAGAAGACACTGGCCATGGCAGCCCCCTGAGGCGCTTCAGGCGGTCGGCACAGTCCTGAACCACATGTGAAGGGAAACATTTGTTGGGAGCTCGTGTAGTGCAGAGATTTTTGTGCCCCTCAGCAAGGGGGGTCAATGTGAAGAATCTGAGTAAGGAGCCTAGGGGAAATAGCTGCTTGGCCATCTTGACATGTGGGTGTTCCATGGTTCCTGAATACCCATACCCAGCCTCGGCCTTCCATCCCTCCTCAGAGTCAGCTTGTCTTCTTCTTGGCCCTGCTCCATACGCCATGCTCACTCCTCTTTCCTTCTCTCGGCCAGGCTCCCTCGGCTCCCCTTCCCGGCCTCAGTAGAGCTGCAGCCTGTGGCCAGGCTCGGCCCTCTGCAGGGGCATGCCTCTGGGTGAAGGAGCACCCACTCCTGGCAGAACTACTGTAGGTTGCCACCTCTCCCATCTGCTGCCCAGACCTTCCTTGTCAGAGTCCTCTGTAGCCCTAGACTTCTTACCATGTTTTACCATTGACAGCTGCCACCTGGGGCAGTAACAATGTCCAAGACCCTTAGGTCAGGGTGTGTGTGTGTCTGTCTCCTGTCTGTGTGCGTGTGTGTTTTGAGGGCCTCGAGAGCTGCTGCTGAATCCATGCATCCTGTCAGGTTGGTCTTCAGGTGTGGGCCACAGAGATAGTAGTTGGGGAAGGAGAGGCATCTGTGTCCTCTGTCGTCCCTGCCGGGGCCTCAGGAGAGGAGGGCACGGAGATGCTCACTGTTGGCCTCTGCAGGAGCCTCTGGGGACGGGGCTGGATTAAAAGGCCGGGCCCAGGCAGTCGGGAGGCCACAGAGGGACTGCGTGTGGACCTTCCCCTGATGGGCCGCGCTGCCTTCTGTCCTCACAGACCGCCTGCTTCCGGGAAGAGCGAGATGTGCTGGTGAACGGGGACTGCCAGTGGATCACCGCCCTGCACTACGCCTTTCAGGACGAGAACTACCTGGTAGGTGTGGCTGCTGGGGCACAGGCCCCGCCAGGGTCTGCTCCTCACCCTTGGCTCCTCCCTGCTGTGTGTGTCAGTGTGTGAGGCAGCGGGGAGCGGGCATGGTCAGCGCGTGCTGGCCTGCGGAAAGCTGAGGGGTTTGTCTGGTGTAATAGTGGTCAGGCGGCCATTTTAACAGTAGGCTTCCAGGGTGTGCGCATCATTTTTCTCAAACCATTAGTTCACCGCATGATGACTTGGTTTATACACTAAATGTTTTATACACTAAAACCTGTTGTTTTTGTTTGTTTGCGTTTTCTTTCTCTTTGAGTGGTGTGTAAGAAACTCGGCTGCGTGGCAGCTCTCCTGTGGCCCCCGCACCGAGAGGCTGCCACCTCAGGGTTGGCAGTCCCAGAGCAGCGCGTGGGGACTTAGGTGCCACAGCTGTCTCCCCTTTCTCGAGTGAGGGCACCCCCGCTGCCATGTGGGCTCAGAGGGGATGAGCCCCGGGCAGGGCTTCTCAGGGCAGTGCAGGTGCTCCTGACTGCACTGTTCCCGCTTCAGTGTTCGTGAGTGCTTTGGAAGGACACTTGAACATGCACACACGCGTGTGTACATTGAGCTTGGACAGCTGTGGAGCAGGCCTGGGCAGCCGGTTAGAAGGGAGGCTAGGCCGAGGGTCTTGGGCCCGGGGTTCCTTCAAGGCCGCCTTGTTAGGATCCCCTTCTAGGATGACTCAGGCCTGTAGAGCTGAAGCCCAGGGAGCAGCAGGCTGTGCTTACCCCCTCCAGCCAGAGCTTTTGCCTCAGCAGTGGCTGTAATTGTCCCCCGCACCTCCCAGTGGGCCTGAGGCCTTTCTCTTTGCACGTGGTTCCCTTGCTTGTTTGCCCTGTGGAGCGACTTGGTCAAGTATTCATTCACTTGCAAAAATGTTTTTATTCATCCTAAAATAGTTTCTTTCAAACATCGAAAGTCCCTAAGATTTGAACAGTGAGGGTGTGGCAAATGGTATCTGTCGTATTGTTTGTTTAGACTTTGTTCCAGCGGAGGGCAGCTGGTGTCTTCGGGCACCTGTGATAGATTAGGCCTAGGTTATAGTGCTCAGCCTTGCCAGTGCTCCATGATGTAGGTCTTTGTGAGCACCCTCTTTTTATAACTGGGGTGTCTGGGGCAGAGTGTGGCGGTGGTGCTCACAGTCCTTGCACAGAGGACGTCAGCCCTGTCAGGTCCCTGCTCTGGTTTTCTGGGACAGTTTCCTGATGACTGTCTCTGCCCGAGCATTTGCGTGTGCGTTCCCCAGATCACGTGCTTTTCCGCTAGGAACTACGTGAGCTTTCCGGGGAATACCAGGCAGCATGGGTCTGTTCAGTAGATGGCAGTTTTGTTTCAGATTTCTTCCCTCAACTTGATAGTGGTGCTGTGTAACGTGTAGGCAGGCGTCACCAGCTGCGTTCAGAATCCACACCTCAAATCTCCGAGAAGATCCTCGTTCCTGGTTTACTGTCAGGGAAGATCCTCCTTCCTGGGTCACTGTCACTGTCAGGGAAGATCCTTGTTCCTGGGTCACTGTTAAGATGTGGCTGTGGAGAAGCTGCTGCCTGAGCCAGAGCACATAGGGAGCTAGCTGTGTTGTGAGGGAGGCAGGTGGGGACACTGCTCCAAGCCTGTATGCTGGCCATGCTCTGAAGCAGGCCTCCCTCAGGAGCGTGGGTCCCTCTCCTGCCCGGGTGCCCATGTGTGTTCTGATTCTGTCACAGATCTCTGAATCTCGTCCAGGTAAGCCTGCTGACCACCAGCTGAGAGAGTGTAGACTCACTGACTTCACTCCCAACCCTGTATGACAGCAGGGTTATTCCAAACCAACTTCCTTTGGGTCTGTCCTCTGCACCGTTAATTTCCTTTCCATAGCTTGTTTTCCAGAAAGCCGTCAATCAGAGCAGCTCTGTTCCAGCAGCGCAGCACATCAGGGTGCTCTCAGAGAGGCAGTCAGTCCTTGCACACTGGAGCCTGGCACAGGAAGCCAGCCCGACAGCCTCCACGGCCGCTCACGGTCAGGCTGTTCAGAGCTGCCCTCTCCTTTCTGATTCACAGTACTTGGTTATGGACTACTATGTGGGTGGTGATCTGCTGACGCTGCTGAGTAAGTTTGAAGACAAGCTTCCAGAAGACATGGCAAGGTTCTACATCGGCGAAATGGTGTTGGCCATTGATTCGATCCATCAGCTTCACTATGTGCACAGGTGACCGCCTTTCCATGCAACTTGTGAATATTACGTTAAATGTTCAGAGTCTGCTTTTGGAGTTCCAGCCTCAGGCCTCAGGTTCCAGGAGTTCTGCAGGTGACAAGTCCTTACTGAGTGACCATGTACTGGCACAGGGTGACCTGTCCATGTCACATCTTGAACCCCGAAACACCCAGAATGTTTGGGCTTGCATTCTCCGGTTGTGAAAGTCCGATTTCCAACAGCTGCGCTATCTTGGCCTTTAGGGTTCCCTTGGCAGGACCCTTCCCTGCTGGCCTGCCTTCCCCGGCACTCCCGAAATCCCATCCCACTGCACCCCCACGCCCTCAGCTGACCAAGCCGGCCCTGGAGCCCTCATAGGGAGGAGAGGGTTGAAGCATGGGTGTTTCTGTCACGGCAGTGGGAAAGGCCAGAAGAATGGCTGCTCTTAGGGCAGCTCTTTCCTTTCTCAAGTTGCCCCGGTTGGTAGAATAACTTCTGGTGGAATCACTGTACAAGGACTGTTTTTAAAAAGAGAATGTTTGTTTGTGTGTCTGTGTGTGTCTGTGTCTGTATTCCACTTGTATGGGTGCCTAGGGAATCCAGAAGGGGCCACTGGATTGCTAGACCTAAAGTTATAAGCAGGTGTGAGCTGCCTGACATGTATGTTGGGAGCCGCACTCTGTCCTTGAGAGCAGCAAATACCTAGCCGTTGAGCCATCTCTCCAGCCTCTAAAAGTCCTTTCTTTTTATTTTATTTTAGTGTGTACACGTGTGTGTGTACACCTTAGTGACTTGAGATGGCGTCTCCCACAAAGCTAAAAGCCACTTCATGTAGGCCAGGCAGCCAGTGAGCTCTCAGGGTCTTCCTGTCCTACCCCAGTGTTGGGCTTACAGACAGATTGTTACAGTCTCTGCGTGGGTGTGGGGGATTTGAACTCAGGCCCTCAGGTTTACAGAGCAGGTACTTTTAACCACTGAACCATCTTCCTAGCCCAAACTATATGTCCTTTCTTTGTTTTTGTTGTTGCTGGTTGGTTGGCTTTTGTTTTCTTGAGACAGGGTTTCTCTGTGCCACAGCCCTGGCTGCCCTGGACTCAGATCGAGGACCACGCTGGCCACAGGCTGGCTGACAGCACACACTGTGCGCCACCTTTAATTTTGTTTTTGTTGTTAGATTTATTTGTTTGTTTTAGGGGTGCATGTGCTGTGGTGCATGTGTGGTGATCAGAAGACAAGTGCCAGGAGATGGTCTCTCATCTACCATTCAGGGACTGGCTCAGGACAATAGGCTTGGCAGCAAGCCGTTGTACCCACTGCGCCATCCTGTTGGCCCAAGCCTGTGGTTCTTAGATCAATTTTTGTTTCCCTGGAGTGTGTTCCTGGTTTTTTCTGTACTTTCCTGAGAGTCTGTCACTGATCCCCGTAGAGTATAGCCATGTTAAAAAGCTCTGTGCACATGGAAGGAATGTCTCCTTTATTTGTGCTTCGTTCTTCTTCAGTCCTGCTCTCCTGGGCAAAAACCTGGAGAGGGTTTTGAGTGGAGAGGTGCTCTCCTGTCTGAAATTGTAGCCTGTGTTTTTCTGAGCCTCTGTCTTTCTTTTGTGAAGCTCATTTTTCGCTGTGGTGGTTTCGTGAGAAGGGGACTTGAGAGGCCACGTCTGCTCCATCCATACTGCCTCTGGAGCGTGCCCGGCTGCATATCATTTCCGGGATTTTACCATTGCAGCGCCTGTGTCCTCTTTCTCCACGAAGCTCTGCAGAGATAAAGGTCTCTGGTGTTAATGTGTTCTTTGCTGTTCCTGGGTTTCTGGGTGGGCCCAAGGCCTATGTGAGCTAAGCGTCCATTGTGGTCTTCTGGGCTTATAGCATCTGCCCAGGCTTCAGGCCTCTGTGAGACTCCTCAAGGGAGCACAGCACCCACACTGAGAGTGCTGCTCCATTACCAGGGGATGCCACAAATCCCAGGGGGTGGCACTGGCCCCAGCGTACCCGTAGGACCTGCCCCAGGGGGATTGTGCCCTGAGGTGCAGAGAGATTGGCCGGTGCATCTCCCTACCCATGTGCGCCTACTGTGGGCATGTCTGCGTCTGTGGGCCATTGCTGTTCTTGGATACTGTGGGTTATTGTTTTCACTACTGGAGCTCCGACATAGAGCTTTCCCTTCTCTCACTGAACTGCCGCACATGGTCGCTTTTCCTGAGACAGTTCCATCAGGTGCCCAGGCCTTGTCCTTGCCGTCTTCCTGAGTAGCTGGGATCATAGGTGTGGCTGCTGCCAGGCCCGGCTTCCGAAGTCTGGTTTTTCTGCATAAGATAACTTGTGTGTGTGCATATCTATGTGTGTGTGCCATGTGTGTACACCATGTGTGCATGGGAGTCCGCAGATGCCAGCTGCTTGTCAACTGCCCAGCATGGGTATTAGGAAGCAAACTTGGGTCCTCTAGAGAAGCAACGAGTGTTCCTAATCACTAGACCATGGGCAGGGTGGGCGAGCGGCCATGTGTGTATAACAGTGAATTGAGCAGATTGGAGGACAGCCTTGTGGAACTGTTTCTCCCCTCTCCTATTTGGCTCTAGGGATAGAATTCAGGCCATCACACTAGCTGTGGTTTATAATGTTTAGATTTTATATTCTGTCTCTAGCAAAGAAGCCGTCTCATAATACAGAGAGAAATGCCTTTGAATTTGTCACAGGCCTCTAGGGATATTAACTAGGCTATATTTTAAATACTTTATTCTTTCCCTGTTTTCTCCTGTTTAGAAAACTCCTTCTGTCTTTTTCTTTTTTTTAACTTGTTTGTCAATGTGCATGCGTGTGTGCTGCTTGTCCTTACATGTGTCACATGTGTGCAGGGCTTATGGAGGCCAGAAGAAGGCAGCAGCTCCCAGGGCTTCAAGCTGCCCTGTGTGAGTGCGAGAAGCCAAGCCTGAGCTCTCTCTCCCACTCCCGCATTCGGAATCAGCCACACAGAAGTTCTGCTCTGTCATTTGACCTCTAGGAGGAAACATACCTCATTCAAAACCTCTCTTCCTCCTCACACCAGCTCAATTCAGATTGTTTGTAGATGACCCATCTTAAGGTGAAACCCAGTAAGGTGTAATGCTGTACACTCTCAGGACGCTGTGCTCTTAGGAAGGTGAAAGCTGTATTTGGCAGTGTCACAAGCGAGTCTCTTGAGCACACAAATGTCAGCTCTGGTGAACTCAACAGTAGGCTCAGGCCATAGCTTGGCTCCTTTTTTCTTCCTCTATGGCTGTGGGTCACAACCCCTGTGAGGGTCAAATGACCCTTTCACAGGGCTCTCATGTCAGATATTTACGATTCATATCAGTAACAGAATTACAGTTATAAAATAGCAATGAAATTATTTTATGGTTGGGGGGGTTTACCACACCTTGAGGAAGTACATTAATGGTCGCAGTGTTAGGAAGCTGAGAGCTGCCACTCTGTGGGCTGAGACAACTCCGCACTGCCCCTTCCCTCACTGATGGACTCCCGCAGGCCTCACAGCAACTGCCTGGCACCCACGGAAAGCACCCCGGCCAGTGTGCCCAGCCCCTTCCTAAGATTTCAGCCAGGGAAAGCAGAGGTCATGTTATACAGGCAGGCTGATGATGCAGGTGAGCTGTAAGCTAGTACGTGGGCATCCAGAAGGCAAAAGCAGCCCAGGAAACCACAAACAAGGGAGGACAGAGAGCAGAGCAGAAGATAAAGTGCAAGAAGCTCACTGAAGGTGTGGCACTACCCAGGTGCCCCTTGCACGGGAGACGGCCTGCAGCCCAGGAAGCTCTATGCAGGAAGGCCGTCATCGCTCATGGGAAAGAAAAGCCCCTCTGAGTCCTGGGGTTTCCCAGACCAGTTTCATCTTTTTGGTTTTAAAGCTGCTGGTAAACCGGAATTTGGTTTGTAGATTGGTAGGTAATGCCCACAGCCCAGGAGAGGAGACAGCACAGCAGTGATTGACTGTTTTCCTTCTGTAGCAAGAGACGCTGTCTGTCCCACAACAGGCTTGATGGTGACATTCATGTGAGGCAGGTGCTGTGTCTGGCATATGCTTGATTCGACCAAGGTATCCCTTAAGCCATTGCCTTAATTATCTGTTTACATTTGTGTGCGTTGGTCTGAATGTAGGCACATGCACATATGGAAGCTAGACAACAAATTGGAGGAGCCATTTTTCTACCATGGGGGTCCCAGGGATCAAACCTAGGAGGTCCTCTGGCTTGATGGCCTTTGCCTTTACCCACTTAACCATCCCACTGGCTCCTGGTTTAATTTGAGTAGCTATATGTGACAAGAGACTACTATGCAGAACCTTGGAAATGTAAGTCAGCTTTGTCTGTTTTAAGTATATATCCTGAGCCATGCTATATATAAAATTATTGTGTCTTGCCAACAAGATGGCCTGGAGCTGGGGATTCTTTTGCTCCAGCCTCCCGAATGCTGAGCTTACAGGCACGTGCCATCACCCTGACTTCTGTATGTAGACTTTGTTATCTTTTTCCTAGACATTGGATTTAGGCTTGCACATATGCCAACAAGTGTTCTACTGGGCTATATACCCAGCTCTAAAATTATCTTCTAAAATGATGTTTGAAATAATTTCCAGTTCATACAGTGTTGATAGAAAAATACAAAAGCATTTCCCCAGATTCACTAACTGCTAACCAATACAAAAGTATCTCCCCAGATTCACATACTGCTAACCTGTTGCCTAGTTTCTCCTCTTCCTGTATGTACACACATATCTACACCAAATTTTCCAATTCATCTTACAACACATTGTTGTGTCAGATGTTTTAGGATTTGGGTTTGATTTTGAGAGAGGGTCTTTATTATACATAGCTCTGGCTGTCCTGAACTTGCAGACCAGGCTGGCCTCAAAGTCACAGAGCTCCATCTGCCTCTGGAGTTCGGGGATGAAGGGCACATGCCGCTCCGCCCAGCAAGGGAAGCTTGATCTTACCTTCTGGGTTCACATTTCATCCTGATCCTTATATTACTATTCTGTCACTGTCCTAAAGCACCATGACCATAGCGACTTCAGAAAGACAGTTTCTTTTGGCTTACGGTTCTAGGTGGGTAAGAGTCCATGGTGGCAGAGTTGGGGCCCAGGCACCCAAAGTCAAAAGCTCACACACTGAACCACAAGCAGGGAGCAGAAAGGAGAGGGAGCTACAAGTCCTCCTGTTACAGTCAAGCCTAGGATCACATCAGCTCCCTTTTTGGCCTTTTAAATCTGGAATCGTCCTCTTCCTCTCTCTGCTTTTTATGAACTTGGGGCTCCTGTACCCCACTCTTTTGTGGTAGAACCAGGAGTAGCTGGTCCTCTGCTTTTAGAGTAAAGCTCTCTTCAGTTTGCACTCTGCAGATACCATCCATCAGCTCTGAGACAGTGACCAACCAGGCCACCGCGAAGCTTCTGTTGGACTTTTCTTGCACTTCTTGTGCAGGAGGCACTTTGAGCCTGTGCACATCTCCTCCCGCTCCTGTGTCCTCACCATCTGAGTGGCCCAACGGCTTCTGCCTGGGCCTGGCTTCCCTGCGGCACAGGTAGACTTGTAGTTCCAGGCCCTCCAACCCATCTTCTGCTACAAGGAAGTTCTCTGCTTCTCGGAGTCTCTGCTTGTTTCCAGGGTGTGTTCCTAGGGGTAAGCCCTCTGCAGGATTGCCTTGTGCTCTCAACTGCTGAGCTGGCATTTATCTCCTGCTCCACTGTATGCAGATGCCCTGGGTGTGGGCATTGTTGGTACCCCTGTTGTATGGCCCCGAGTACCAGTGTCTCCATCCGAATGTTGCTGTGTCTGCAGAGTAATTCCAGAACCAGTATTTCTCCATCAGAAGTGCTATCTGCTATTGGAGCCATTTATTCCATGCTGCTGATCCTGTTTGCTTTCTAGTTGGTAGTACATGAGGTGCTGTTTCCTCTGTATCCATGCCAACAGAGTATGCTTCAGTTTTGCCATCTGATGAAGAATCGATAGCACACAGTTGTATTTTTCTTTTTCACTTTTTTTGTGAAGTTGGACATTTTTGCATGTGTGTGGGTTTGCCTTTGAGTTCTATGTTCTCACTTCACCAGGACTTCTGCCTTAGTTCTTTGATATAGAAATATTTGTCTTTTATTTGTCATTCTTGAGTTTCCTCTAAGAAGCCGGCAGTTATAGGCAGTTATGATCCGCCTGACTCCATACCTGTTTTAAACCATGAGCCGGCCCCCCAGTCCTTCCCTCTCTAAAAAGCAATGTCTGCCTGTTTAGCCCAGGGAGTCCCTGAACTCATGATCCTCCGGCGTCATCCTTTCGTGTTGGGATTAACAGACGTGTACCACCTGGGCATTCTGTCTCTTCATGGATGCTTCTGGGTGTTCGTCCGACCTGCACTCTTTACCCTGGTTCCTCAGCATAGGCTTCATGGACACCACTTCAGGAGCTTCTCAGACCTTTTTCTTCAGGGTTTTTCCTGTGCTAATTTTTCCATAGGAATGTTAGTATCACCCTCCTTGGATCTATAGAAACAGGACATCGCTTCGGTGTTTTGCTCTCCGGACTCTCACCACATTCCTCTTTACCTCCGTCATGTTCTCAGGTTCTGCCACATGAGTCTTGTTTCATTATCTGCTTTCCTCCTGTTGGCCGGCACCTCCGCTGGCTCCCACCCCAGTGTTGACTCCTGTCTGCTCTTTACTCCTCTTCCAGCCTCTGTCTCGTCTTGGTCTTCCATCAGTGCTTGCCATTAGGTCTTGATTTAAACTCACTTTCCCTTAAGCATCTTGGAAATTAGCATTCATGTAGGGTTATAGTTTATTTTTTTTCTTCTATTTCTTCCTTTTTAGTTTTTTTTTTCTGCTCTGGCATTTTGGTTCCTCTCCTGCCCTTTCCCCTTTTATAATTTGTATTTTTGCTTCCTTCCTTTCCCCCCTTCCCTTTCCTTCCAGTCTCACATGTAGCCCAGGCTGATCTCAAACTCATAATCCTGTAGCGTCACCTTTCTGAGTGTGTTACACCTGACCTGTTTCTCTTCTCTTTGGTGTCTGTGTGAGGGTATTTATTTCATGTTCAAGTGTTGTGCTAGTTTTCTCCTGCTTTGCTTCTGCTTCTTGGTAAGAATTGATATCCTTTGCTGGATTTGTGCTGGAATCTCTGTGTTGCCCCGCAGGCCTCTCCCATGTTTCTGCAGTGCAGGCTGCACACACCCTCCCGGCTGTGGATGCCAAACCTGTTTTGGCTGTTCTATGTGGTGCTGCTGGAAGCAGACGAGCATGGCTTTGGTAGATTGTTCTCTTGCTTTCAGAATAGTCTGTAATGATCTTCTCAGTGCTGTGCCTAGGCCTCAGCCCAGCATTTGGGCACATAGAAAAGCAGTCGACAGTGTGGGCCTGAACGTCTTGCCTTGGTGTGTGACTGCCATTTGCTGTAGTGGCCGGCGGTGCTCAGGCTGCTCAGCTTCTGTGTACAGATGGATCCTCGGCCTGCAGCAGTCTGCCCACATCCTGCCCAGCTCCTTTACGTCTTCATTACTGATCCTCCACAGTGGATACAGTTTGCCTTCCTCATGCTGCATGTCCTTGATCTCCTTATGTTTCTCCATAGCACGCTCCACAGACTACAATGTGTGATGCCATCTGAAGGGGAGCTGGGGTGTGCAGGTTAGAAGAGGGCTTCAGCTCCCTCAGGGCTGCTTGCAGGCATTTGTGGAACCCTCGGCTGTTATGTGGTCACCGGGATCTGAAGATTGAACATGAAGCACTCTTAATTACCGAGCCATCTCCCTAACTCTTAGATGTTATTTCCTGACCCTGTGGCTAATGAGCTCCTCAGGAAGGCAGGGGACACTCAGGGAACCTTAGCCAGGGCCCAGGTGCCCGGAGGTGACGTGCTGCTGGGAGAAGAGGGTGCGCTGGTGGCGGCGCGGTTGGGCTGCTCAGTTCCCTGTCCCGCCCGCTGGGGAGGTTAACTCACTCTACTATTTCACCAACAGGGACATTAAGCCTGATAATGTCCTTCTGGACGTGAACGGTCATATCCGCCTGGCTGACTTTGGATCCTGTTTGAAGATGAATGATGATGGAACTGTAGGTATTTTTTTGTTCAAGACTGCCATTTGCTTTTGAGTTTGGCTTGTAGCTAAAAGGAGGTCAGGTGTTCAGCTTGAGATAAAATGAAGAAAACGGGTTTATTAATTGAATTAAGAAAATGGACCTGTTTAGGAGACAATGGAAATTTTTTATTTGGGGAATTTTTAAAGTTTGAAAATCACGTGTGCATGCCGGGTGCAGCTGTGTATGTAAGCGTATGGGCGTGCATGCATGTGGAGGAGAGAAGGCAGCCTTGGGTGTCATGCTTCTGAAGTGCCGTTGTCTTTTGGAGGCGGGGTCCCTCACTGGGCTAGAGCTCAGAATGGGCTCTGCCGGCTACCGGTGGCCTCGGGACCCACCTGTCTCTCTTCCTGGGCCCTGGGGTTAGAGGGTGTGCCTTTGTGCGCCCCCACCCCTGGCTTCCTTTAGCAATGTGGGCTGTAACTATCGAGCTCCAGATTCCCAGTGTTGTAGGGAAAGCAGCTACCAACACGACCGTCTTTCGGTCCTCCTTTTCTGTTTGTTGGCATGTGGGTGCCACTGGGGATTTGTCAGGTCTCTCAGACCCCTGGCAAGCGAGCCACACTGCAGTAGGTGAGGCCAGCCCTTTCTCTGGAAAGCCCTGCCCATCCGGGAGGGGCAGGCTCCCTTCTGTCCCAGGTAGCTTTCTGCCAGGTGAGTGTTCTCAAGCCGGGCTCCCTTATATGGAGCGCTGTGCACACCAGCTGCCGTTTTGTTGTGGGGCAGAAGGGTACGGGCGCAGTTGGTGTCTCAGGTCAGACCAGACTGTGGCTAAGTGGCTTGTGAGTAGCTGGGCTGTCACCTCGCTGGTCAGCTCCCTGGTTTAACTGTGCCATGTGTCCCTGCATTCTCTTCTGTGGCCACACGCTTCTGCAGCCCTATCCAGGAAGCTTTTAAGTCACACTTAAGTGTCATGCCAGGTGTTCCAAAAGTGAGCAGCCCTGCTGTGTTTTCAAGCAGCATGCATGTAGACAGCTGACCGCGCTGCATGGGTTCTGGAGCTGTATGTACTCTCCACTGCACTGTGCTTTTTGTTTTTAAATTTCGACCACACATTGACTTCGTGGCAGATGGGTGCCACGGTCAAATCCACGTCCACTCTTCTGGCGAAGAGAGAGCCCTTGCAGTGTCATCCTACCACGGCGACATTTACCCTCCCCTCCTTTGCCGCTTGCAGCCGCTGCAGGCTGTGTGAGCTGCTGTTCTGAAAGCGCTGGCAGAGCTCCTGCTGTCCGCGGCGACCAGCACTCCTACACCGCTCACCTGACCCCCTGCTTGTCCCTCAGATGCTCTTTCCACAGGGGACCGCGGGGAGAGCAGTCCCTGCTTAGATGGGCCCGGGAGCACTGCTCCACTGCCGCCTGAGTCTCAGTCGTTGAGATCCGCTCTCCTCTGCTACCTAGCCCTCTGCTGCTTTCCTGGGATGGTTGGCTGGCCCTCCCTGATAGCAGCTGTCCAGAGTGGAGCTCCTGCTTCGGGCCTGCTGAAGATTCTCCTCAGACTCCCAAACAGAGTCTTTGTTTTATCTTGGGAATCCGATTCATTGCCTGTTTTCCCTCTAGATACACAGGGTGGGCTGTGCTAGGAAGTCACAGTCCCCGCCGCCCTTTCCTAAGGCCTTGTGTTAAATAGGAAAGCGCAGGGCTAGCCTGGGCGGGGGGGTCCCTAGACCGCCCTGGAAGCATGGGCAGTAGGTGCATAATTGCTACTTCTGGGGACTCAGGCTCGTTGGAATGTCATAAAGTTGGGGCTGCAAGAGGACTTGTGTGTGTTGGCCTTTTACTTATCTGGTCCTTGATTCCCGATCATTTGCTACTTTTTCTCCATGACTATTTTGTTTTCTGTTACTGCTACATTCTAAGGAAGATGGTTAGATACATGTTGCTAACAAGATGTTCTCCTTTCCTTTCATCACCCCTCTCCCTCCAGGTTCAGTCTTCTGTGGCTGTGGGCACACCTGATTACATCTCACCAGAGATCCTGCAGGCCATGGAAGATGGCATGGGCAAATACGGGCCTGAGTGTGACTGGTGG
Organism: Pachyuromys duprasi; assembly: GCA_028658305.1. Lineage (NCBI taxonomy): Eukaryota > Metazoa > Chordata > Mammalia > Rodentia > Muridae > Pachyuromys > Pachyuromys duprasi. The sequence continues at coordinate 6,063,780 of CM053765.1, forward strand.
TCCCTGGGCGTCTGCATGTATGAGATGCTGTATGGGGAAACGCCGTTTTATGCAGAGTCTCTGGTGGAGACCTACGGGAAGATCATGAACCATGAGGTGGGGTGCTCTGCCTGCCCAGGCTGCTGTGTGGGATGCCTGGAGGAGGTGGTGGTGTTTGGGCAATGGGGGGGGAGGGGCAGAGGTTTGATATGGAGCAGAAGGGAAGATGTGCTTCAAAGATGGCGGTGCCTGTGTTCCCGGGCCTCAGAATCCTAGAGGAGAAGCAGGCTGTGTGGCCCATGGAGCACGCAACTGGGAACAGCTTGGGGTGCTGTGGGTCAGTCATGAGTGAGCTTGCCTCACATGGGGCATCATTCCTTCCTGATCCTAGGCTGTTGCTTCCTCCACCTCCTCCCCACAGTGCACACTTGATTGAACACAGCGGTGTACACATACGTGCTCAGTAGCCGTCCCCCACAGAGCTACACACCGAGCCCTGTAGACCAGGGAGTAGGATTCCTTTTCCTGTCTGCTGTAGCACAGATAAGCACTGACAAATGTATGTGTGTGCATGTGCACGTGCGCCCACACACATCCCAAAACGGAGTTATGTGGAGCTGACCTTTCAGCCACTGTCTCCTGTTAATTGCTCATTTTGGGAGCAGATTACCATAAAAACAGTACATTTCTTTATAAGTTAAGGTAAAAACTATGCTTAGATTATTTTCAGGCTGTGGAGATGGCTCCATGAGTAAAGTATTTGCTGTACAGTTGTGCAAACCTGGGTTTGAAGCCCCAGCACCCAAGCAAAAACCAGGCGTGGCAGTGCACCTGAGTGGAGGGCTAGGTCCTCCGCCTCTCTACAGCTGAGCCTTCGCTTGGCCCTGCGGAGAGCGTAGCACATACAGCCCCTTTATATAAGTGTGTGGTACCTGCAGGAAGCTCTGCTCTTAGCCCTGTGCTGTGTGTGTGAACGGGCTTCTGTTTGTGCGTTTTGGGCATTTTTCTCTAACACAGAGATACATGTTTCTCGTGGTCAGTGTGTGTTCTGTCCTTAGTAAACAAGTCCCTTCCGTAGGAATTCAACTGATCAGTCCTTCTCTTGGTCAAGGTGCAAGTGTGCTAAGTCAGGAGTTTGGTCTGCTCTTTGTTCCTGATACCACACGACATGTGGTCTGTGCTGTTCCTGCACGGTGAGGCCTGGAAGCTTGAGGCATTCTCTTTTTGAAGATGCAGCACTGGCCAGGCTGTGAGCGAGCCGTGCTGCGTGCGTGCCCGCGGCACGCTGGTCCATGCTCCTTGCTGTCTGGAGAGCCTCAAGCCTTGCCTGTGGGCCTCGCCTGTGGGCGGTGCTAGCCTTCAGCAGTTGTTCACTTTAATTCATTTATTTATGTGTTGTACATATGGTACACGTGTGTGCATGCATGTGCCGCAGCACATGTTGGAAACCAGAGGACAACGTTGTGGTGTTCTTTCCTCTGTCACATGGTTTTGGAGATGAAACTCCTTTTGCCAGGATGCAAGGCAAGTGAGTGCCATTTTCCCACTGAGCAGGCCCAGAGGAATGCTTTTCTTGTTTGCCCTTTTGGAATTAAAATTCCCTAGCCTCACCAGGCTGTGGGAGTGCACACCTTTAATCCCAACACTCAGGAGGCTGAGGCAGGTGGATTTCTGTGACTTTAAGGCCAGCCTGGTCTACAATGTGAGTTCCAGAACAGCCAGGGCTACACAGGGAAACCCTGTCGCAGGGGGAACATTCCCTAGTTTTGGCTTACACTTGGTTAATCATGAAGTGAGGATTACTTCCTGTGCTGTCTGCACATCTTGAGTTTTTCTGACTGTGTCCTCTGGCTGTCCCTTCCTCCCCAGGAGCGGTTTCAGTTCCCATCCCATGTCACCGACGTCTCTGAAGAAGCGAAAGACCTTATTCAGAGACTTATCTGCAGCAGAGAACGCCGGCTTGGGCAGAACGGAATAGAGGATTTTAAGAAGCATGCATTTTTTGAAGGTCTAAATTGGGAAAATATCCGAAACCTCGAAGCACCCTACATTCCCGATGTGAGCAGTCCTTCTGACACATCCAACTTTGACGTGGATGATGACGTGCTGAGGAACACTGTGAGTGCCCCGAGCATGTCGCCCCGGGCTGCTTCCTGGTGGGGCTGAGCTGCAGCACAGCTCCTCCTGGCTGCCTGACAAGTCATTGTGGTGCAGAACCGGAACCGGAGCCGGAGAGATGGCTCAGCAGTTTTTAGAGGGACCCAAGTTCTGTTCCCAGTACTCAGATGAGGCAGCTCACAGCTGCTGCCCCTCCAGCTCCAGGGGCTCCAGCTACGCTTACACGCATGTTGCAGACACACACACACAAAATAATAATTAAGGTAGCTGGGTGCAGTAACGCATGTCTTTAACCCCAGCACCATTGGTGGCAAAGACAGGTAGGTCTCTCTGAGTTCAAGACCAGCCTGGTCTACATGGTGAGGTCCAGGCCTGCCAGGTGTGCATAGTAAGATCCTGTCTAAAAGTCACATTAAAAGGTGATGGCTCACTCTTTTGATTAAAAAAAAAAATGTTCATGTTGTGGCACATGGAAAGTATTTTAGCTTTTATTCCTCCCATATTTTATACCTTTTTATTCAGCGTTAGATTCATTATTGTGCTACAGCTTGGTTGTTGCCATGGCTACCTCTGTTTCCAAAGGCTTGAGGTGCAGGAAGCCTGGGCCGTGAGCCTGCCTGTCGAGCCGTCTGACCAGCCAGCATGGCTGCTGCTCTGCAGCTGGAGCTCAGGGTAGTGACAGCGGGAACAGGGTTTGGTGGGGCTTTTTGTTTTGTTTTTTTGGAGCATTGTGCTGCTTATTTGAAGGAAGATTATTTGTGTTATGTGTCCTTGTGCAGGAAATATTACCTCCCGGCTCTCACACAGGCTTCTCTGGACTGCATTTGCCATTCATTGGTTTTACGTTTACGACAGAAAGGTATGACTGCCTCATCCCTCTTCACTAAGGGTAGGCACTGCCCGAGAGTGGGCTCTGAAGTGTCTGCTCATGCCATAACGGCTGGGAGGATGTCGCTCCAGTGAGACAGGGAGAGTCTTTGGTCCTTTATTGATTGTTATAGGTGTGTATCCCCACCAGCTGGCTTCTCCTGTAAAGGGCAAGATAGTGAATTTGGTTGTGTGCCATGTCACAATGTTGTGGTCAGCAGCAGACCACATACACAGCGGTGGTGTGAAATTCCCGTTGCCTGACAGTGCCAGTCTCTGCCATTTGTGGTAGTGCTCCTGTATCGTATGTTCAGTGGGCGTACACTATGTTCAGTGCACATGCCTGATGTTAACAAAGGACTGCTCCCAGCTCATGTAGCTGCAGCCCACTCTGTTGTGTAAACACTGAGGCTGGAGAGACAGGTTGGCAGTTAGGAGCTGGCTGCTCCTCCAGAGGACTGGGGTTCCATTCCCAGCACTCACAGGACAGTTCACAACTGTAACTCTGGTCCCAGAGATCTTGATGCCCTCTTCTGTTCTCCTTGGGCACTGCATGGAGGCGATACAGAGGTGTACAAGTAGGCAAAACACTCATCTACACACCATAAAATGGAAAAGCGTTGGGGCTGGAGCCCAGTGGCAGCGCTTGGCAGCATGCATGGGGTCCTAGGTTCCAGCCCTGGTGGGGGGGCGGGGTGGAACATGTCAGAAACAGCTGTAAAGGCTCATGGAAGGTACAGGATCAGGATGTGCCCACAGACTATAGTTGGTGACTCCTGGGTGTAGGCTGTCAGGCAGTAGGATTTATTTTGGTGAAAGCCAGTGGTGGCTACAGCTGTTTCTGTTCACACTCAACCAAGAAGCCTTTAGAGTTCACTGCTTGCTTTTGTCTGTACTGGTTTCCTGGCTCCTACTTCCCATCAGTGGAGTTGGAGTTTGGTTCCTCCTGGGATCCATCTGTGTGTGGCCTCAGCCAGCGGTAGTGATGCAGCATGTGTAGCTCTTGTCTGTGACGCCACGGTGATGGCTGGCACCTTGTCACATGTGTTCCAGGTGTTGTCAGAGAATCAGGGCCCACAGTGCAGTCCAGCTCACAGGGTGCCGGTCACACTCCTGAGGCCCCACCTGCCTGTGAAGACAGTTTGGAAGGAAGGGTCTAAGACTCAGCCCTTGTGATAGACTGCAGAAATGCTGGTTGACTTACAGTCTGTAACAGAAGGAAGGGGGTGGTACCTGGTCCCGGTTCATCATAGACCCTGAACAAGCTGAGCAGAGCCGAGGTGCACATGCAGCAGTTCAGGGGTTAGGCACTCTTTAGTGGAGCTGTCTTCCACTTCCATCTGAGCAGGGGAGGGAGCTGGGAGAGCGGTCACGAGTCAGCTGACCCTGCACAGCTCAGCTGTGTGTCCAGAGCACTGCATGGGCCACTTAACCTACAAGGCTAAAGGTAAACTCTACATTCTTAGCAACTCTCCCAGCTGATACAAGGCAGAACTGGTGAGCCTTTTGACCACTTACCAGTGGGCCGTGCTTCCCTGCAAGCTCAACTCGCTGGGCAGAAGGCCTTAGTTTTGCTTTTCCATTTGAACACGAGTGGTGATTTCCAAGTCAGCATCTGTATGTCCTGCACAGCCTCCCTCTCCCCCCTGGTGAATGGGAAGTAGGGCGTTCTTGTCTAACTTTGGCTCTAAACACAAAGAAGTCTTCTCACAGGTGCTCTGTGCGCTGCTTTGAAAAGACTCTGCCCAGAAAGCCCATACATGCTACTGAGGCCCTGCCAGCTTTCAGTACATAAGAAAGCCTGTTGCTCTTTGCAGCTGCTTTTCTGACCGAGGCTCTCTGAAGAGCATGATGCAGTCTAACACAGTAACCAAAGATGAAGATGTGCAGCGGGATTTGGAGAACAGCTTGCAGATCGAGGCTTACGAGCGGAGGATACGGAGGCTGGAGCAGGAGAAGCTGGAGCTGAGCCGGAAGCTGCAGGGTGAGCGCAGTGTGGCCGGGGGTGGGCGAGGCTCCTGCCGTGCGTGCACAGCCGCACTCTCAAATGCTCTGTCTCCCTCAGAGTCCACCCAAACTGTTCAGTCCCTCCACGGCTCCACACGGACCCTGGGCAACTCAAACCGAGACAAGGAAATCAAGAGGCTGAATGAGGAACTTGAACGTCTGAAGAGTAAAATGGCAGGTCAGTGCTCTCTCTCGCTCTCAGCCTCTTGCTTTTTATTCTTGAACATTACTCTCCTGTTTTCAGAGTCTTTTTTTCTAGGGTGGACAAGTGGGGAAAACTAAAGCTTTTGCAGGCTTATGTAGAGTTGTCCATATTTAAAATTGTTTTCCTACCTTACTTGGTTCTGATAATGTAGTTGTCTCCATGAATGCTTGCTTTTCCCTTGCACTTAACTGGCCTGACTGTCGCCTCAGAACTCTGGGGTTCAGCCTCCCACCTCCACCCTCTTTCTTTCTGTAGGGAAGTTTGTCTTTTGTGTAGGAGTGTTTTGCCTGCCTGCATGTGTGTGTACTGTGTGCTTGCTTGGTACCTGTTGAGGTCAGAAGAGGATTTCAGATTCCCTAGAACTGAGTGACAGGTAGTTGTGAGCCACCGTGTGATGCTGGGGACCGAAGCTGTGCCCAGGTCCTCTGGACATGTGCTCTTACCCGCTCTGCTGTTCTCCAGCACCTTCCAACTCTGCTTGTAATTCTTGCCCTAAAAACCGCTGAGGACTCCACTCACTTCTGAACCAGGTCCCTTAGCCACATGTGGTAGGCTCTTCCGTCAGCTCCGTCTTCAGTTACATTTGGAGTCCGTCTTCTCCATTTCTGATCAGACCTCACCATCCTGTTGTCTATTATTCACAAATGAAATACTGCCTTACACCCTGGGAAGGGCCAGCACTTTGGGGTGTTAAAGGGATTGAGGCAAGGCAGTCTTTGAGCAGAGTCTCCAGAATATAACAAAAGGTTAGACTAAACATTAGAAGCCTGTGGGTGTGTAAAGCCAGTGTTTGGGTGAGAGAGAAGGCTTCTGAGTGAGGACATTGTGAGGCTGGCAAGGTGGTGCAGTGGGTGCTTGCCACCAAACTGGACAGTTAACCCTGAGTCCTGCTGCCCACAGTTGGCCTCTGACCGCCACACCCTCACTGTGGTATACATGCATACATGTGAGGTAAATGAATGGAAACTGGTGAAGAAAATTCTTATGTGGGAATTAGCAGACAATTTCAGGTCAGTAAATCAGCTAACAGAAAGTCACTGTACACAGAGGACCATGATTCATTTCTCTTCTGTCCAGATTCAAACAGGCTTGAACGACAGTTTGAGGATACAGTGACTCTTCGCCAGGAGCATGAGGACTCCACACACAGGCTGAAAGGCCTGGAAAAGCAGTACCGCCTGGTGCGGCAGGAGAAAGAAGAATTGCACAAGGTAGCACAGCCTGTCTGTGTAAGGAGCCTATGTCTGAGGAGGCCTATGTGTGAGGAGGACCCTGAGGAGGAAGCCTGTGTGTGAGGAGGACCCTGAGGAGGAGGCCTGTCTGTGTGAGGAGACCTGTGTGTGAGGAGGACCCTGAGGAGGCCTGTGTATGAAGTAGGCTGGCTGGTGCTGAGCACCCACATCATGTAGGGCAGCTTGTTCCCAGGAGCACTTTCCAAATGCATGACCATAATCTCTGACCAGCATTTGAATCACTTTCAACTTTAATATGATCAAATATAGCTTACAGAATTCTTTTCCTTCAGCAATTGGTTGAAGCTTCAGAGCGATTGAAATCTCAGACCAAAGAACTCAAAGATGCCCATCAGCAGCGGAAGCGGGCCCTGCAGGAGTTTTCAGAGCTCAATGAGCGCATGGCAGAGCTCAGGTCCCAGAAGCAGAAGGTATCCCGCCAGCTCCGCGACAAGGAGGAGGAGATGGAGGTGGCCATGCAGAAGATTGACTCCATGAGGCAGGATGTCCGGAAATCCGAGAAGCTCAGGAAGGAGGTGCCTTTCCTTTCTTAATTTTATTTACTGGTATGAGTGTGGATGCGCGTGTACTGGTGAGTGTGTCGGTCAGAGGACAACTTGCGGGGTCGAGTTTCTCCTCCACCATGTGGGTCCCAGGGATTGGGATCAAGTCATCAGGCTGGGGCACAAGGGCCTTCTTTCTAGCTTTTAAGAATTTGAGTTAAAAAAAAACAAAACTCAGGTGTTTTAATCAGGTATTTATATATATATATATATATATATATATATGTATAAACATATATATATGTATACATATACTTATATAAGGAGTTTTTGTCTTCTGATGGTGTCTTGGGGTTCAGGTGTCCTCCTCAGGCCTGCCTGGAGTGTTGCTGCCCTGGGCAGGCGCCATGTCCTGCCAGTAACAGGCAGTGCACTCTAAGCAGTGCTGCTCTCGGGTTCATTAAATGTACTTGCTGATGGTGGGTAGACAGCCTGGCAGTGCGTGGTCTCCCGCCTTTGTGTTCAGGCTGTTTGTCTTCTCGGTTTATTTTCTAGCCCAGGTGTATTTGTAGTGGTAGTCAGTCCAGTTAGTTAGCGAAACTCCTAGATTAAGGGTGAAATGACAGAGTACCTTGCTTTGTCCTGAGAATTTGGGCATACGGACAAAACAAGCCTGGTCTTCAGCTAATTGTCACCTGTCATACTGGATCATGGGCAGGTGGGCTTTTTTTTCCTTTTGAGGATGTTTGAATTTTTCATTTAAAAACAAGATTGTAAGTGTAATAATTTTTTAAATTATATTTTCCCATGTCAGAATTGTTTCCACAAATTGGGAGCGTTTCTTGAATTTAAGCCTCAGATTATCTATTTAACTAGAATGCAGGCTTGTCCAGTCCAGCTAAAGTGTTCCCCAGCCTTCAACTCATGCTGAAGCTGGTCTGCGGCAGCCCTCCGGCCAGGCTCTGTTTCTAAGAGGCAGGTCTGCTTCTTCTCAGCTGGAAGCCCGGCTCGAGGACACAGCCGCTGAGGCCTCTAAGGAGCGGAAGCTGCGTGAGCACAGCGAGAGCTTCTGCAAGCAGATGGAGAGCGAGCTGGAGGCCCTCAAGGTAGAGGGGGTGCTGCCTGTCTCCAGGGAAGCTTCCAGGAAGTAGGAGGTGTGGGAGGAAGTGGAGGATGTGGCCACTGTCCTTTTAACAGTTTCCATTGTAAAAGCCAAATCCATTCCTTTGTTTTACGAAAGTTTTAGGGTTTATGGTCAGTACTGCTGGGTGAGCAGGTGATGCCTCCTCCTTTGTCCTGATTTCCTGCACTTGGGCATGCTCAGTTCTGGAAAAGCCCGGTCGAGCCCAAGTCCTGTTGTTGATGTGGCAGAGACAAGGCGCTCATCACCCAGGACCAGCTGGTGGGATCAGAGGGCAGGAAGAGGGCTAGGAGAGGACAGTCAGGAGTGAGGGGCCATGGCCATCAGTGTGCTCTTGGCCTCCTTGGAGCCCGGGCCTCCGTATCCCTGGCGCTGTGGTGGCACCCTCTCCTTTGAGCCCTTCTGCCATGGTATCCCTCTTCCTCTTTGCCATCACTGGATCCAGCTCTCAGCCACACCGTTTCCCAGACTGTTTCCTTAGACCAACTCTCTGCCGGCTCTTTGCCACATTCCACACATACAGCCAGCAGTGAGTATAGCAGAACTATCAGGGACACCCTGTACTCCTTCCTGGTGCCCCTGGACCTGGTCTGCAGTGTGCCCAGCCTGAATCAGCCCCTCTCTGCAGCCTTCCCCAGTAGACCCAGCGTTCCTGTGCCTACTATCTGTGCTGCCTCAGATCCCCTATGGCCCAGGTGGCCCCATACCCATCCCGTGTCCCAGCGCTCTCCTTCTTCCCTTACCTAGTGTTCTGCTGTCACCCCTGTGCTGCCTGCCCCTGAGAGCAGGGACCTCAGTGCCTCCTCAGTCACTGGAAGGTCTGTGCCAGGCAATCAGCACCCAGAGAGTCCTGGGTGAATGAGCAAACAGCACAGCGCTGAGGTACCAAGCCTGTGCACGGACTGTAGGCAGGTGCTGTCCCCGAAACTCCCCTTGTGGTTGTTAGAAGGCCCACGTCTCTCACGTGGGCTGCTCTGCAGTCCTAGGTGGCAGATGGCATCGTGCCCTTGAGGGAGGACGCAGAGGCTGTGGTTTATTTTGACCTTTATTTGAAGGTGAAGCAGGGAGGCCGGGGCCCAGCGGCCACTTTGGAACACCAGCAGGAGATCTCCAAAATCAAGTCGGAGCTTGAGAAGAAAGTCCTATTCTATGAGGAGGAGCTGGTCCGCCGAGAGGCCTCCCACGTGCTCGAAGTGAAGAATGTGAAGAAGGAGGTACACGATTCAGAGAGCCACCAGTTGGCCCTGCAGAAAGAAATCCTAATGCTGAAAGACAAGTTGGAAAAGTCGAAGCGAGAACGGTAGGTGCTGGTGGCCCCGAAGAGGGAGGGAAGCCCAGTGGCACGCTACCGCTGAGTCTGAGGTCCTCCGTCCCCTGCACAGGCACAGTGAGCTGGAGGAGGCAGTCGGCACTGTGAGAGACAAGTATGAGCGGGAAAGAGCCATGCTGTTTGATGAAAACAAGAAGCTGACAGCTGAAAACGAAAAGGTGACTTAGCTCGCACCACCGCCCTGGGGAGCTGTTGCTTTTTCACTTGGGTCTTTTGGAAGCCTGGTGCCTGTCTTAAATATTTTGACATTTAGATGAAATGATACATTCAGCCCTTTAAATGTCGAAAAGCTGCTCCTCCCTGGTGCTGTCGCTTCCCAGGTCAGAGTTTTACTGAACTGAGACTTGGGTTAGGGACAGGGTAAACCCCACCATGCTGAAAGCCACAGAGCTGGTGTCACTGAGCTTCGCAGTGCAGAGGCGCCAGACAGACATGTGATGTGGTGACATTGTTTAATTGCAGCTTTGTTCCTTTGTGGATAAACTAACAGCCCAAAATAGACAGCTGGAAGATGAGCTGCAGGACCTGGCATCCAAGAAGGAGTCGGTCGCGCACTGGGAGGCACAGATCGCAGAGATCATTCAGTGGTACGTGCTGGGTGGGCACGGTGTGGAGGGCCTCTGCCTTGGCCTGCAGCGTGCTCGCTGCTGTTGCCTGAACCCCTGCCTCCGGGAAGCAGTGGTCTTCACAGTGGACTAAGGGCGGGGAATCCCTTAGGACTTGGGTTGAACGGCTCATGCTCCTCATTGTGGGTGACACAGTGGAGAGCTTCCATGGCGATGTCTGCACCCCTGGGGAGCCCCTGCTCTCTACTCGAGAGGCTGCTGGTGCTCTGGCCACAGAGGCGTGGTCCTGAGGAAGGCAGGCACTGTCTTCAGAAGACAAACCCCTGTTCCCCATGTAGGGTCAGCGATGAGAAGGATGCCAGGGGCTACCTTCAAGCCCTTGCTTCTAAGATGACCGAAGAGCTTGAGGCTTTGAGAAGTTCCAGTTTGGGATCAAGAACCCTGGTAAGATACTGTCAAAGCTTGATTTCTCCTAGCGAGCTCACTGGTGGGTTCATTGTAAGTGACTGTGCAGCTTAGGGGCCATTCAGAGGCATGCAGGGAAGCAGCCTGTGGCACTCACAGGACAGCTGGCCGCTCTCAGGCCTTGCTGCTCATGGCCTCTCTTCCTTAGCCGTCAACTTGTGATGTAGACTTAGAAATCACTGTGTGACCCAGCGTGGGAGTGTAGGTGCTCCTAGAAGCCAGAGGCACCAGAGCCTCCTGGAGCTGAGCAGGAGTGCTGACCTTGAGCCCTCTGCAAGAGGAGGTTCATGCCTCCACGGCTGGAGCCATTTCTGCTGCCCATTCTCCTCTCTTAAGAATAGATGAGTAATGTGTTATGTATGTATATAAGTGAATAAAAGGTAGGAAAAGCAATGTAGAATTTTATTTAGAAGGCAAAATTGGTCAACTTATATTTTATTGAGATAAGGTTTCTCTGTGTCGCCCTGGCTGTGCTGAAACTCTTTTTTGTTGACCAGGCTGGCCTGGAACTCAGAGATCCTCCTGCCTCTGCCTCCCGAGTACTGGGATTAAAGGCATGCATCACCATGCCATTCTGCAGCGGGTCAAAAAGCAGCCATGCACTTTGCTCTCTAGTGGAAACCGTTTTTTGATTTTAGATCCTAGATTAAGAAATACCAGTTAGACTATTCAGTAAGTTTGGGGTTAGGGCAGTAGCTTAGTTGGTGAAGTGCTTGCTACAAATATGAGAACCTAAGTCTGACCATAGCACCCAAGTGAAAACTCAAAGCGCAGTGGCAGACCCCTGCAGCTCCCTGGGAGGACAGATAGGGTGGCCCCTGGGCTTGCTGGCGGCCAGTTACACTAACGGCTGAGCCTGAGGCCCAGTGAAAAGACTGTTTCTCAGAAAATAAGAAAAAATTCCTAGAAAACAATACCTGGGGTTTACAGCCACCTTCTGTACTTGTGCGTCCATGTGCAAGCACACGGCAAAACAACTGAAATGCTAAGTAAATTCAACAATACTCAGTAAGTGTATTCTCTCGCCAGGCAGTGGTGACGCACCTTTTTATCCCAGCAGTCAGGAGGCAGAGGTAGGTGGATCTCTGTGAGTTCCAGGCCAGCCTGGTCTACAAATAGTTTCAGGAGAGCCAGGACGAACAGAGAACCCCTGTCTTGAAAAAGAAAGAAAAAAAAAATGTATATCGTATTTCTTGTTTTTTGGTTCTACTCTAGTTATATTTGTATACACATTTGTAGTTGTTTATTTGCACTTAGGAAAGCTGGTTTGCTTTATTCACTGTAGTTTCATTTTAGGTTACTTCTTTATTCCTCCTTTTCCTCACAATAATTTTAGCCCTTTGCTATGAGTAGGAATCAATAATGACCTAGGATGAAAAAGTAATAAAATGTTTCAGGATTATAGGGAAAAACTGACTGATCTTGTATGGTTTATAAGTATCCAGTTAACCAACCCATAAATGGTACCACAAAAATCAGATTTATTTGTTTAAAAAGTACAGCAGACATGTTGGCATCCATCGTTGATCCCAGAACTTAAGAAGCAGAGGCAGGAGGATCTCTATGAGTTCAAGGCCAGCCTAATATATGTAAACAGTTTTAGGTTAGCCAGGGCTATACAGTGAGACCCTGTCACACAAAAAAGGAAAGAAAGAAAAAAAGAAAACCCAAGTAGAGGCACTGGGGAAGTGGCTGTGGCCAGGCGCAGGCGCGTGTTCGAGCTGCAGCACCCATGTAAGCAGGGAGAGCGCCTGCCGCATAGTTGTCTCCTGACCGTCACATGCGTGCCATGGCGCAGCCACCCCGAGTAAGAGTGTTTTGTCTGCATGTGTGTGTATACTGTGTGTGTGCTTGGTGCTAGCGGAGGTCGAAGAGAATGAATGTTGGACCTGGAGTTCCAGATGGCTGTGAGCCACCATGTGAGTGGTAGGCACTGAACCCAGGTCCTCTCGAAGGGCAACAGGTGTTCTTCACTGCTGAGCCATCTCTCCAGCTCAGAATGAAAAAGAAAAACATTAAGCAGAGGCAGGCGTGGTGACGCACACCTACAACCCTCAAACTGGAGTTGGGCTACATAGTGAGACTCTCTCAAAACTGTTTGTTTTGTTAGTTTTTTGAGACAGAGTCTTGCTATGTATTCTTAGCCAGCCTGCAACTCACTATTAGACCAGGCTGGCCTGGAACTCACAGAGATCCTCCTGCCTCTGCAGGGGTTAAGTACTACCACCCCTGGCTTAAACTCTGTTTTTAAGGGCTTCTGGGAAGGGCTGGAGAGGTGGAGAGATACGCTGGCCTTTCCTGGGACCCGAGCTTGGGTCCTAGCACTCATGCCAGGCAGCTCACAACTGCTGTAACTCCAGCTCCAGGGGATCCAAGCCTCTGGTCTTCGTGGGCACAGGCAGTTACGTGGCCGTACGAACGCACATACACACGCAGTACATAAAAGTAAAAATAGTGAAAATGTCTTCTTCCAAAAAGACTTCTAAGAAAGAATTAGAAGTTATAAAAGAATGACCTGGGGATTTATCTCAGTTGTAGGGCACTTTCCTAGCATGCCCTTGCTCAGAGTTCATTCTTCAGCACTATAAAAAGAAAAATGATTACAAATACTAGAACTAAAAACAGGACTGATGAAGGTTAATTTAAATATAATACTAAAAGTGTAAGACTGAAAATGTGAATTACTTGTTTGTATTCATTTTATTAAGTAAAATGTATTTTTAAATTGTTTTAAAGTCTATTTTTATTACTTTAATCAATGTCCAAGGATCCGCTGTGGAAAGTTCGTCGGAGCCAGAAGCTGGACATGTCTGCGAGGCTGGAATTGCAGTCTGCTCTTGAGGCTGAGATCCGTGCCAAACAGCTCGTTCAGGAGGAGCTGAGGAAGGTCAAAGACACAAACCTGTCCTTTGAAAGGTTGGTTTTTCCAGGAGCTGACCTCACAGAGGAGCTGGGGTTCTATGTGACCTTGGAGGCTAAGCAGGGCAACCAGAAATGTAAGGTGGGGAGACTGCCTTTTACACACGGGTGCAGTTCAGTGTTCTCAGAAAGTGATGAGAACCCCAGTACATGCTTGTAATCCCAGCACTCAGGAGGCTGAGACAGGAGGTTCTGAGTTCAAGGCCAGCCTGGACTATGAAAAAGCCATAAAGGGCTGACTGTGCATGTGCAATGCCTGGATTAGTCGTGTGCCCCTCATCCATCCAGGCAAGTGGACATCATTGTCCCCATTCTACAGGTGGTAAGACAGGTGCAGGTAGGAGGTGAGGTGTGTGGCCAAGTGTGCTTGGGTCCTCCACACTCAGGCCAGCGCTCCTGGTGTCAGTCATGGGAAGCGACAGCCAAGAGGTCTGGGCTGTGGGCTCCCCCACAGTCTTACACGCTCCTTTCACTGGTGTTAAGGCAAGGTCTTGATGGAGCCCAGACCCGCCTTGTTTTGATCCTCACATCTCAGCTTCCTGGCTGCTGAGTAGAAGGCCCTTCTCAGGAAGCCAAGAGGGCCCTGCACTCATGCTCTAGCACATCGTAAAACAGGGCATGTGCCCTCTATTCAGTGCACTTACAGCCATTTACTTCTTATTTCAGCAAACTAAAGGAATCTGAAGCCAAAAACAGGGAATTATTAGAAGAAATGCAAATTCTGAAGAAAAAGATGGAGGAAAAATTTAGAGCAGATACAGGTAAATTAAAACCTAAAGATTTGAATTATTAAGTAGCAGCCTTTTCTAATGAGTGGTTTTCTTTTTATAGCTATTTTTAGTTGTATAAAATAACCTTCAAAGTTAAAATTTTGAAACAGTATGTTTAAAAATACCTCCCCCAAATTAGTGATAATTTCTTCTTTTGAAAATGAAAGCAAATACACACACATGCACACACGGGCACACACATGTAGATACACATTCATATTCCCTGACACACAAAACGTAGTTCTGTTCTGTGCTAGGGAGAGCATGCCCTGGCAACCATCTGGGGCCCTTTTGCAGCTGCTCTGAGCCCTCTGGGCTTTCGCTGCCTTTTGCTCACCTGGAGGGTGCTGTGCTGTGGCGTTGAACACCTGTAATCCCAGCGCTCGGGACGCTGAGGCAGGACTCCTGCGTTTGAGCCAGAGTAGAGCCCCCGTGAGGGGCTGTGTGCACAGAGTGCTTCATGCGTTGGGGTAGATTTTAGAAGTGAGGCTTTGTCCATGGCAAAAGGCAGAAGGCCTTATCAGTCAGCCTGGACAGGTGGGCTTGCCCCACAGCCCACTCTCAAAGTGGACATCACACCAGGACTCTCCAGGTGTTTCTCAGAACAGGAATTTGCACTCTTTTGTCTGTTTCATAAAATCTGGTTGTCTTAGTTTCAGAAGCTTTTTATATATTGAGGATGAAATCCCTTTTGATTTAAGTTGCTGCTCTTTTTTCCTACTTTGGTTTTTGCTGAGGAATAGCCTTTCTAGGGTAGGGTAGGGTTTACCTGTCGTTTGCAGAGTTCTGACATGTACGTCTGTGAGCGCGGCATCCCGGCATGCTGGGCTACAGTGAAACCCTGCTGCCACTTCCCAAAAAGTTTTTTTGTGTTGAACTTACTAATCTTGTCTTTCCCTGAGAAGGAAAATGTTCCAGCTGCGGCTGTTCAAGGGTCATGAATATATTTTCTGATCATTTTACCATTCTATATGTATTGCTGTTTTGCTGGTTTGTATGTCTCTATATCACTTGCATGCGTGGTGCCTGCACAGGCCAGAAGTGGATCCTCTAGAACTGGGATCTAGTTCCAGCTGGTTGTGAGCATCTGGGAATCCAACCTGGGTCTTCTGGACTGGTAGCCAGTGCCCCTGACCTCTGAGTCACCTTTTCAGCCCACTCTTCCCTTTTTTTTTTTTTTTTTCTTCTCAGAAACAAGACAGAATCTCACTGTGTTGCTCAGGCCGGCCTCAAACTCCTGGCCTTCCCACCCCAGCCTTGTGAGTGCCGAGGCCCTTGCCCCAGCCCGGCACGGCTTCATCTTCAGGTTGGGGGTTAGTGCGCTTGAACCCACTCTGGCCTGATGCTCACAGTGTCTCCCCAGCTGTATGCTCATCTCAGTTCTTTCTCTCCTGACGTGTGGGGGCATTTTCCTTCACGCAGCCTCTGTGACCCTGTGGTCCCTCCTGCAGTCCAGCCCTCCTTTGAGAGGCTTTCTCAGGTTTGGTTGTGAGAAGTGTGTTAACTCCGCCTACTCTGGAGAGAGACCTCTTGTGCCCCATCAGGGTTGGCGGGTTTCTTTTAGGACGACTGAAGTCTTTATAGTTTTTGCCTAAGTTTTCCTTTCTTTCCTGCAGGGCTCAAACTCCCAGATTTCCAGGACTCCATCTTTGAGTATTTCAACACTGCCCCTCTTGCACATGACCTGACCTTCAGAGTGAGTACTGCTTGTTGACAAGAAGTGTGCAAGCTACAAACAGTGAACGTAAGCTGGTGTGGTGGCACACACCTGTAATCCCAGTGCTCAGGGAGGCAGAGGCAGGAGGATCTCTGTGAGTTCAAGGCCAGCCTGGTCTACAAAGTGAGTCCAGGACAGCCAGGGCTACACAGAGGAAACTGCCCCCCCCCCAAAAAAAATTATAATTAAAATTTTTAAAAATACAGAAACGGTAGAGTATGGCTTTACAACCTGTACACCCAAAATGGCCCAGGACAGGAAGGGTTGCCATTTGTGTGAGAGCTGTCAGGCGATGTCATGGTCCAGGGAGTCAGCCGTGTGAAGGTAGAGAACACTGACGGTGTTGGGACTGCTTCTGGAGACTGGGCAGAACTGAAAAATGCTTCGCCCTTGTAGTGCAGAAATCTATACTGGCCTCTGGCTGTGCAGTGAGTGTTTGGGGTAGAATTTAAAGTAATAGTCCTGTTGCCACTTCTGGGCCTTCTGTGTAAAGTTGACTCAGTGGTTAGTGGAAAAGCGGTTTATAAGTGAGTAGCAAGCGGCTTCCAAGACCCTGCCTGGCACTGCCCGTCACTGAGCTGGCAAACCTCAGGTTGACCAGCGTGTGACTACCTCCTCTGGAGCAGCGAAGTAGCCTTGCTGTCCTAGCTCCTTACACGCACATAGGAATGTGGAGGCTGGGCACTTAGTGACCGGCGCTTGCTTAGCCCCAGTTTGATCCCCAGCACATAGGGGCTGGCAGCTGGAAGAACGAAAGGGTGTGTCACTGGTGGAGCTTCGGGTGAGCACCTAGTGCTGGTCTTCCAAACGTGCCCCTCACTGTTGGCCCTCCAGGAAGTCAGAGCGAACACAGTGAGCACTCACACCTTCCCTGCCCCCTCCCTCACGTGCACAGTCTCTTTTCTCTAACCTAGCTGATAGTGGTTTGTAGACAGCAGTGACCAGAGTACCTCAGACAGCTGTTTCCCCAGACTCAGGCTCTTCTCCGTGAACTTTAGCACCATCCCAAGGCTGCACCCTGAATTTCACCTCAGCGTGAACTTGCCTGTGGTCCTGGCTTCTGGCTGTGACCTGGACAGCTGCTCCCACCAGGGGTCACCGCTGACATTTAATCGTCTGGTTCTATCTAAATAACCTGTCTCCTCCCACTTAGGATAAAGCACACTCTGGGATTATATCATGTTCCTGTTTGGGGGGGGCGTGTCGTGTGTCTGTCTGGGTGGGTGTGGTTGTGTGTGTGTCTGTGGGTGCAGGTTGGTGAATGCATGTGTGTCGTGGTGGGTGTTAGCATTGACCCTGCACAGGAGACAGGGTTCTTTCTGTTCAGAGGCCCCTCTGCAGTTGAGTCACTATATGGCAGTGGCACCGGCTGGACTCCCTCCACTGTAAGCAGGTGGCAGTCAGGTGACCACGTGGGCACATTGCAACCCTTCCAGCCTGAACCACACAGGGTTGGGTGCTTACCTTCGCTCACTGGAGGGTTTTTGGTTGGTTGGTTTGGTTTTTTCGCTACAGCGTTCCTCTGTAGTCCTGGCTGCCCCAGAACTTTCTCTGTAGAGCAGCTGGCCTCCGTCCTCAGACCTTTAGCAGATATAACAGTAATTGCTCATGCTGGACAAACCTTACCGTGGGGCAGAATGGGCTGCACAGAGAGCTCAGCTGTCATAGCTCATAGTGGCACTACCCAAGTGGAAGTCGCAGCTTGGACTGCTAACATGGAAGTGCAGCCGTCATCAGTACACCTCATTTGCTGTCCAGCATGCCTTCCATTTTTAGACCCTCTTCGGTCTTTCTTGTATGTGGAATATGTTTCCTTTAGGAGAAAACCCTCAGCTGGATCAGAGTCCATGTTGAAAGTTTCCAGACTTGGGATCTGCTCTGGGTCTCTTGTACTTTGCCAGATTAAACATTGCTAGATGCTAGAAGTAGGCCATGGGCGCCTCATCGGGCTTTGTTGCCAGGGCTTGCTAGGTGGGAATGATCATTTGTGTTCCTCCTGTCTGTCACACCAAGGACTCGCTCTCCTCGTCTGCATCTTCTCTGCTAGCCTTGTGGGAGGACGTAAGTGACCGCACATTGCCTTTCCATGGTTGCTCAGGGACAGCGTCCTAGAAGCTGACCGAGTCTGCGTCCTGTGCTTAACAACTAAGGAAGCTGGGCCTTTACACCACTAACATGACTTTACTGGCTGGCTCGCCACTCACCAGTGGATCACTAACTGGTTAACCTGCCTTGTGGGTGGTACTCACACGTACTAGCTTTACTCACTCTCTGATCACTCTCTGTCCACAGAGGCTTCCTTGCCAGCTCTAGCACAGTGTCAGTTGTTCCTGTGCTGTGTGTAACCCCCAAAGCCCCTTCTCCTCTAAACATGGAGTTTTGCTCGGGGTCTGATGAGTTGCAGCTCTTGGAAGGTTGGGTCCGAAGTGGAACAGTTCAGCTCTAGACTTGTATGTCTTCTCTGCACATTCCCATGTTACTCCACCCTGGGACCAGCTGTAGCCTGTGCCCGGGTTATCAGGGGAGAGCAGGTCTCCTCAGACAGCTAATCATGATGTGTGCCTGTGAGTGCAAGCTCTAGCTCTCTGTGGCATGACAGAATTGTCTCTTGATTTAAGATAGATTTTTATCTGTCTGGCCTTAGCTGGCTTAGATCTCAGTACTTAGACCAGGTTGGCCTCAAACTCATGGAAATCTGCCTACAGAGTGCTGATTAAAAGTGTGCACTAACACTTGCAGACCCCAGTCTCAACTTTAAGTGGCTGGAGGAGAGGAGGCTCCCATTAGAGAGGTGCCAGGTAACAGTTTTCAGTTGGCAGGAAGAGCAACCTGCCACTTGCTGGGAAAGGCAGGGTAGCCGTGAGTAAACAGAGCTGTGGTGACTAGGATATGGGAGACCCTAGACCCTGACAGGATACCCCGTCCAGGGAAAAATACCACCTTCTTCTTTTCACAGACCAGCTCAGCTAGTGATCAGGAAACGCAGGCCGCAAAGCTGGACCTGTCCCCATCAGTGTCCGTGGCCACAAGCACAGAGCAGCAGGAGGTGAGACTGTTGTCCTGTGGGTGCCTCGTGGGCCCTGGTGTGCAGCGAGGCCCCTTTGCAGGCTCTCTGCCCATCATCTGAATGAGAGAAGGGGACCTTGGCAGCTGCCTCAACTGTGCAGTCAATTAGGATGTTAATAATTGATAAATTCTAGAGAGAAACCCCAAGTAGTACCTGGCAGCCAAGCTGAAGCCAGCTCACCTGTGCACACTTTGTCCTAGGATATGGCTCGGCCCCAGCAGAGGCCGTCTGCTGTGCCGCTGCCCAACACACAGGCCCTCGCCATGGCTGGACCCAAGGTAGGCCTTTCCTTATCGCTGGGTACCTTCTCTGTTTTAGAAGTTAAATTTTGTAAAGATATCTGTGCTGGTTTTGAATATTCACAGCAGGGCCCTGGTGCCCTGGGCTAGTTCACAAACCCAAGTCCAGGACCGACATCTTCACACTTAGCACTGAGTGTGTGTTTCAGCTGAAATGGTTCTGAGTCTCTTCCTCTCTTCCTCATTAGTCCCATGCCTGGTTGTTAGGCAGGCGGCCTCTCGCATCCAGTCGCTTCTCTGTACTTACTATGTCTGTTGTAAGTGAGAACCATATGGTTTGTAGGAGAATCCTTCCTGGCATTTAATGGTGCTATCTGCAGTTGGCAGTTTGACACTTGCCTTTTGCAAGAGCCTGGCCCCTCAGGACATGTCTTCTCCTTGTTTCCCTGGCTGGCCTTGAAGCCCCAGTGGGTTCCATTCTCTGTGTAAACATGATTATAGACCGTTAGTTTCCCAATTGTGGCAGACCTTGGCGCTCCAGCTTGGTCAAATTTAGCCAGTATGCCTGGCATGGACTTGTCTGAATTTTTTTTTTTTTTTTTTAAATTCAGACCTATTAATGTTCTTCCTAGAAGCCTGAGAGTAACTCATGCTTTGGCTCTGGGGCTTAGGCTCTTGTAGAAGTAAGGACCATGCTGAAGGACTGACTGCTTCTGAGACCCAGAGACAGGAATGTAAACTTAGTGATGACTGAGCCCCTGCCTCCTCTCTGGCCACCTCCCCTACTCCTTGAGAAACACATGGTCTTGCCAGTGTCTTCCTGAGCACCTTTGTCACACGTCTTCCCAGGCATGCCCTCCTGGCCTCTTGCCAGCTAACCTCACAGTTCTTCCCCTGTGTGTCACCTTCTATTTTTTCTGTTCTGGCACAAAACAGTGGGTCTTTCCAAGATTTTGCTGTTAACATTTCTTGTAAATTAAAAGTGCTGTCTTGTTCACATACCTATGGAGAGCCAAACCCAGACGGTTCCAGGCTAAATCCCCAAATCCGGTTGGTGCTGGTCCCTGGAGGCTCCTCATGACCTAAGCCGAGTACCAGCTGTGAAGGGCAATGCTGTGATCTCCCCCAGCTCTCTCTGTAACAGAACTAGCTGAAGGAAGCAGAACTAGTTGAGTTCCGGCTTGGGACCCTGGGGTTAGTGCCACAGATGAAGAGCTAGAAGAGAAGCAGCTGTCAGCTTTTCAAGTTGACACTCTGTTGTTCTGAGTCGGTCCAGAGCAGTCCAGTCCACTTCTCCCAGTCATATGACCTGTTCTGCTTGGCTCTTTCCTGCAGCCCAAAGCACACCAGTTCAGCATCAAGTCCTTCTCCAGCCCCACCCAGTGCAGCCATTGCACGTCCTTGATGGTCGGACTGATCCGGCAGGGCTACGCCTGCGAAGGTGAGTGCTGGCCAGAGTACATGGCCCACGCTGCTGCCGGGGCCAGCCGGCAGAGGGGTACGCCTGTCGGCGTGTGCAGCTGACCCACTCTTCACGATGCCCCATCAAGGCCTGTTGCAGTCCTGCACAGGTTATGTCACCTGACAATCACCGTGAAGCACAACACCTTCACCTGAGAGTGCCTGTGGGCACCACAGCCATTCCACCAGCTGGGAAACACGCAGGCCACGCTCATGTGGGGGTTGTCTTTAAGTAACATTTATTTGTGTATGTGAGTGTGGACGCATGTGCCACGGTACATACGAGAGTTGCTTCTCTTCTCACCTTTGGTTCTGAGGTTGAACTCAGGCTGTCAGACTTGGCAGCGGTCACGCCTACCTGCCAAACCTTCTCACAGGCCCCATGCTGTCTACATCCCACCATGAAGATATTGTGTCTGCTCGATGGTACTCTTTTTTTTTTTTTGAGACAGGATTTCTCTGTGTAGCCTTGGCTGGCCTGGACTTGCTTTGTAGACCAGGCTGGCCGAGAACTCACAGAGATCTGCCTGCCTCTGCCTCCCGAGTGCTGGGATCACAGGCGTCACCACCACACCCATCTAGTCATTATTTTTAAGTTACAAAAATCCTCTTGTGCCGTGCTCCACACTCTCGAGATGTTCAGTGACTGTGGTTGCCTCATTTCACCGGTGCCACATGTGAAGGGTGTGATGCCTGAGTCAGCGCCTCCTCTGCTTCAAGCACACCGCCTCTGCAGTTTGTCTTAAGCCTTCTAATTGGCCGTGTGCCCTGCAATGACCTGCAGGTGACCCAGAGCCAGACAGACCTGGCTCTGATTGGCTGTGTGTCTGGGGACTGCCTGTGTGGAGCAAAGGCAAGCCTCGGTGTGCGGGCGCCGCGGAAGGTGTCGAGCATTTGTCCGGAAGCCCCTCGGCTTCCCAGGCCGCGTGTGTGGAGTGCGTGCTCACACGTCTGCATCCCTGGCAGCATGTTGTGAGGTGGGACTGGTCCTTTCTTGCAGTGTGTGCATTTTCCTGCCATGTGTCCTGCAAAGACAGCGCTCCCCAGGTGTGCCCCATACCTCAGGAGCAGTCCAAGAGGCCTCTCGGTGTAGACGTGCAGAGAGGTATAGGCACAGCCTACAAGGGCTACGTCAAGGTAGGAGGAGCCAGCTCCTGTCTCCGTTTTCATTAGGTCAGCTCATGGTTCCTTTGGTGTCGTGACTAGTGTTCTTGAAGCATCCCCTCCACCGTGAGCAGAGCAGCTACCACTCGTGCCTCAGAGCTCAGAGCGAGAGGCTCAGGCACAGCTGCTACTTTCAATGCCCAAGAGCCTGAGAACTGTTGGACACGGAGAGTCCACCTAGGGCTCCCACAGTAACTTCCTTGGCATCTGGCCAGTGAGCTTGGAGTCAAGGTTCCAAAGCCAAGTGGTGCTTGCAAACCACGGGTACGTAGGCCTTCCCCATGTCATACACAGCGCCAGCCTCCAGGACCACTGTGATCCTGGGTTGCCAGCCTCCCTTGTGTAACCCTCCCATTTACAAGCTTCTCCTAGTCAGGCCCTGAGCCTTCTGAGCCAGGACTGTCTTACCCAGACCCTGGCTTGTCTACCAGTCTAGGAAGAGGGTTTTGGGGGGACAGTCCCTGGAGAACCAGGATAGTCACATAGCATAGGTAGACATAGGTAGACACAGATTAAGAAAGGCTAAGGGTCTGCTAGTCTCTGCCTGTGTCGCCAAGATCTGTGGCCCAGGGGAAATGTAGTCGCTGTTGGTTTGTAGGTCCCAAAGCCCACGGGCGTGAAGAAAGGCTGGCAGCGGGCTTATGCGGTGGTCTGTGACTGCAAACTCTTCCTGTATGACCTGCCAGAAGGGAAGTCTACCCAGCCGGGTGTCGTTGCCAGTCAGGTCTTGGACCTCAGGTATGTTCAGTGCAGCAGAGCTGCCCGGGTGCCAAGGGCACACTCAGAGCCACATATGTGGGGGGCCTGTGCTGCTCTTACCTTGTGCCAAACCAGAAAGGCAGGCATTGTGACTGTCCGTGGCTGGCGTCTGTCTGGCATGGGCTCCAGTGTCAGAGAGCAGCAACAGCTTTGTCGGAGTCGCCAGCAGTGGCAGTGTCCTGCACTCTGCATGTCCCCATCCCACCTGGTCCCTTGTACGTGCAGTGGTCTCGGTCACTGTTGTATTGCTCTGATGAGACACTGCCCAGTCATCAAGCGGGAGAGTGGCGACATGGTGCAAACCGTAGCTGAGCGCTGCATCCTGGTCCAGAAGCAGAGGCAGAACCAAGCCTGCTGTGGGCTTTTCAAAACCTCAGACCCAGTGCCTAGAGAGGGTTCAGAGCTTAGGAGCACTGGCTGCTCTTCCAGAGGTCCTGAGTTCAATTCCCAGCAACCATATGGTGGCTCACAACCATCTATAATGGCGCCCTCTTCTGGTGTACAGGTGTACATGCAGATAGAATATTGAATACAGGATGGATGGATGGATGGATGGATGGATGGATGGATGGATGGATGGATGGATGGATGGATGGATGGGAGGGTAGGCCTCAAAGCCTACCCCCAGTGACAAACTTGCTAAATGTACATTTAAATACGTGATCTGTGGGGCCCATTCTTACTCAAACCACCACAACAGCTATGTTCCTGCTTGAGCCCAGGTGTCTGGGCACCGTTGAGAGAGGAGGACAGGTCAGCCTGGCATTCCTGCCCTAAGCTTCTGCTTCTTGTTGCTGAGCAGTTAATGAGCCACTGTCTGATAGTACCAGAGCAGGCCAAAAATAACTGATGTGGAATTCAGAGCTGGGGGACAGTGTGATGGGGCAAGTCAGGCAAGGGGCTCTGTTCTCAGTGTTTCCCCTAAGATGCCAGGATGAGTTGTGAAATGTGGCAGCAGATCTGCAGAGCTTTCTCAACCATGTGTATTTCTTTCTTGCTAGAGATGACGAGTTTTCTGTGAGCTCGGTCCTGGCCTCAGATGTCATCCATGCAACACGCCGAGACATTCCATGCATATTCAAGGTATGAGTTTCTCTGATTCTATTTCTATTTGCTAGATAGTCATTTAAAAAATAAATCTCACTGTTAAAAGACAGCAACTCTTAAAAACAAAACAAGCAAAAAGACCGTGGGCATAGTGGTGTGCACCTTTAATCCCAGTACTTGGGAGCCAGAGGCAGCAGACCTCAGTGAGCCCCAGGACATCCAGCACTATATGGTGAGACCCTGTCCCCACACTCACAAAGGCAATGCTCTGAGCATCTCACTGCACTTCAGCAAGCTCCAGTGAATATCCCAGGAGGCCTCTCACCTGTTCTTACCTTGTACCTTGTGCCTTGTGCCTGCCCGGCATAGCTGACCCTCACTGAACACACAGCCTGTGTTTCATGAGGAGTCTGCCTGCCACTGGCTTCCTGTGGTGCCCTCTCTTCACTCGTCCCCTGAGCACCTTCCCCACCTAGTTTTCCTTCCACCCTAGCCACAGTATCTTAGCTTCACAGTGGATCTGTGAGATCTGTCTTGCTTTAGGGTTCCCCTCCCTGGCAGCCATACTCTCCACTGAGTACAACAGAAAACTAACAAGGACTCCTTCAGGTTTGTCTGTGTCTGTTTGGCTGGGTTGGAGCCCCTGCTTTCCCAGTTAGCGCTGTACCATCAGGGAGCTCAGGAAGACACTCCTTCTGGTTGTAACTTCTGTAGACGCATTTGGTTGACCACAAAGCTACGTCTGAGAGTTGTTTGTTTCTGAATCACACTGAAGCAACCCTTCTATATATGTTCAGAGGATCACCACCATTCTGTGCTCAAAGTGACAGCTGTTCTCCAGCTGCGGGGCCTCCCAGGTTCCTTCCGTGGATATGCTCTAAGAGCCCACCTCTTAATCATAATAAAGTTAGTCAAGAAACAATTTTTAAGTGGGCATTTACACGGTAGTGTTGACAACAGCAGAATTAACTGAAATCTGGCAGGAAGAGACATCAGTGTTTGCAGCGTTGCCCCTTCCTGTCAGCTGCTCTGCTCTGCCTGGCTGGCAGCTGAGGAGATTGGTGGCCTCTGGGGCAACTCAGACCGTCCCGATTGAGACCTCAGGGGCTAGGTGGTTCCAGCACAGTCCCTGTTCTATCTGGCTGGCAGCTCATGGTTTTGTCTGTTTTGTTTTTCTCATGAAGGTGACGGCCTCTCTCTTAGGTTCACCTTGTAAGACCAGCTCACTGCTCATCCTGACAGAGAACGAGAATGAGAAGAGGAAGTGGGTCGGGATTCTTGAAGGACTGCAGGCTATCCTCCACAAGAACCGGCTGCGGAGCCAGGTGGTGCACGTGGCTCAGGAGGCCTACGACAGCGCCCTGCCACTCATCAAGGCTGTGCTTGCCGCTGCCGTCGTGGGTACGCGTGAGGGCCGGCCCGTGGGGGCGCCGGCGACTGCACAGCTGTGTGGTCCCGTCCATCTGAATGTACGGGCGGTTTCTCCTGCTGGAAGAAGCGGGTGCTGGCTCATGGGCGCTTGTGTTGTTTCCCCAGATGGAGACAGGATTGCAGTTGGCCTGGAGGAGGGCCTCTACGTCATCGAGCTCACCCGAGATGGTGAGTACAAGGGTGTGAGTCCCACCTTCAGAGGGCTCTGTGGTGTCACTCGGACGTAGCGTGGCACAGTGCCGGGTCTGAGGCCCTGGGGTCCATCCCCAGTGCTGTGAAAGAGGAACACCCTGACATGTCAGTTAAGTGACAGTGTCAGAGTAAGAGAGTTCTCCGTTGACATGGCAGGCACCCAGGATATTCAGATGCCTGGGCTTGTTTGCTGGACAGCTTCATGTGTCTGGAGAGGCAGTGTGGAATCATTGTTTAGTTATTTATTGGGGGGGGGGGGGTTGTATTTTCAAGACAGGTTCTCTCTGTGTAGCCCAGACTGTCCTGTCCTATATAGACCAGGCTGTCCTCGAACTCACAGAGTTCACCTGGGTCTGCCTTCATCACACCCAGCTAAAGCTTTGAAATGTGCATTTGTTTTATTTTTGTGGTGAAGGTATAAAATACAGAGGTTAGAGATAGCCTGTGCAGGCAGGTCTGGGGCCTAGGGCTCCAGCTCAGGTTCCAGCTCGGCAGCAAGCACCTTTACCTACTAAGCCATTTTGCTAGCCCTCTACTGGATTTTGTTTGCTTGCTTATTTGTTTTTGAGACAGACTAGCCCTAGCTATCCTAAAATTCACTGTGTAGGTCAGGCTGACCTGGAAATCACAGAGGTCTGCCTACAGTCTGCTTCCTGGGTGCTGGGATTGCAGGCATGCTCCACCACCCCTGGCCTCTACTGAACTCTTTAAAGAGAATGGGATGGGCGTGGGTCTCTGAGCCCCTCAGGAGAACCCAGCAATGCCGGTATACTGAAACTTAGCAGAGTTCCTGTGTTCCTCTCCTGCTGGCCAGGGAAGGGGCCTTTCCCCCTCCACAGTCCTTCTTGTTGAGTGAGAGTGAGCCAGAGCCCACAGTGGCCAGAGCATGTGGGCAGCTGAGTCCTTTAGGCTGTGGACCGGGAAGGCAAGTGGCACTCCTAAGCCAGCTTATGCCCTGCTTGGAGTGGGCATGAGTGGGGAATTGCAGGTGCAGCTCCCAGGACCTTGCCGTGTTCTAAGTGCACAGCTCGAACCTGCAGAGCCCAGCACGGGCGCTGGCAGGGCCAGGGTTGGCAGGAGGCAAGGGTGCCGCCGGGTCTCTGTTAGGGCTGTTTGCAGCGCTGGCCCTGGGCCTGACGGGTGGGAGGATTGCTGGGGGACCCGAGGGCCGGGTCAGCCAGAGCCAGTCACCCGCCTCCTCTGGCCACAGTGATCGTCCGAGCTGCTGACTGCAAGAAGGTTTACCAGATCGAACTGGCACCCAAGGAGAAGATCATCATCCTCCTCTGTGGCCGGAACCACCACGTGCACCTCCACCCCTGGTCTGCCTTTGATGGAGCAGAAGCCAGCAACTTTGACATCAAGCTCCCAGAGACAAAAGGCTGCCAGCTGATAGCAACAGGGACACTGAGGAAGAGCTCAGCCACCTGCCTGTTTGTCGCCGTAAAGCGACTAATCCTTTGCTACGAGATCCAGAGAACTAAGCCTTTCCACAGGAAGTTCAATGAGATGGTGGCTCCGGGGCACGTTCAGTGGATGGCCGTGTTCAAGGACAGGCTCTGTGTTGGCTACCCTTCTGGGTTCTCTCTGTTGAGCATCCAGGGGGACGGGCAGCCTCTAGACCTGGTAAATCCCACTGACCCCTCGCTCGCGTTCCTCTCACAGCAGGCTTTCGATGCCCTTTGTGCTGTGGAGCTCAAAAGTGAGGAGTACCTGCTTTGCTTCAGCCACATGGGACTGTACGTGGACCCTCAAGGCCGGAGGTCACGCATGCAGGAGCTCATGTGGCCTGCGGCTCCTGTCGCCTGTAGTATGTATATGTTTTTCTGTTGCCATATCACTGTTGCTGCTTCTCACGTGGACAGTCGGCATGTGCTGTTTGCTTTGGTTTGTCTCCCAGCCCTGAGCCGAGGGTTAGGGAGCAGGGTGAGCGGGGCATGTGCAGGCTACATGCGGCACTGCAGCCCTGTCGGGGCTGGTCCGTGTGATGCTGGCCAGCAGCCTCACTCCCTAGACCCTGCTGCCTCCGCTGTGCGACTGCAAGCGGCCTCCTGGCCACCAAGACACAGTGGATGGGGAAGGGACCTGGAGTCTTCTTTTAAAAAAAACAGCATCCCCATAGTTGGTGAAGTTACAGGGCAGTATATAGTTACAGGGATTTGTTACCCAGAAGAAGTGTGTGAGTGAGCGACGCTGTGCAGGGGCCGGAACACCCTGATGTACTGGAAGCTGTGGCTGGGAGGACTGAGCGCCTCTGGTGTCGTGGGCTCCGCAGCAGCACTGGACCAGCTTGCCCCACTGCATTGCTTTTGGAGGCCTTAAGCCTTCTGCGCTGGCCAGCCTTTGAGACATCAGAGGCCAGCGGAGCACAGCCTGGTTCTGACCTGGAACCTCTGGGGTTGCTAGGTAGGCGGTGTTGGCACGTTGCCTTAGCAGTGGACAGTGCAAACATTCAGGCTGCCTCCTCGCTGCTCTGGCCAAGCTAGACGCCAGGGCTGTTAGGCCTGATAACCCATCCTTCTCCCTCACCAGGGAACTGGAGCAGCAGGGCGACAGCCTCGGTGATTTCTTGTCCTGGTCTCTGCAGGCAGCCAGTGCAGCGCCCTAAGCCACACTCCCACTCTAGAATTTCATTTTCTTCAGTTTGCAGTTGGGAAGGACACAAGTCCCTAAGTGCGGTGTCCTAAAATCCTGGGTACAGATAACTAGTCTGGACACCCAGCATTCTGCCTTTCCACTTCCGTGGGTCTTCCTTCTGAGCCCTGTGTGTAACTGATTCCCAGTCAGCTGTGCAGAAGTGAGGGCCTGTGAGGATGGTGCAGCAGGGCCCGTGCTGCCCCCTGGCCGACTCGGGAGGCCGAGGTGTGGAGCCGCTGTAGCCTGCAGCCCGCCCAGCTCCCCAGCTCACATCTCCGCGTGCTCTCTGTAGTGTGTGTTCTCCTTCAAACATTTCAGCTTGAACTTCACCCGTGCTGACAAATCAGGAGTGAAGCCCCCATTATGTTCAGCAAGTGAGAGCACTTGCCCAGGGCTGCCGTGTGGAGAATTTTCATCTTGGAGGTAACTGAGAGCCAGCCTCTGCACGCGGCGCTCAGTACACCCCTCCCCCCAGTGCCTGGAGCACCACTGCTGGACAGGTTTGGTGGCCAGTTCCGGCTCATCCTGCCTGGGCCGGCCACAGGCCGCTGGGTGTCACCATGCTCAGTGAGTTCTGGTGGCACAGTTAGGCCAGCCTCCTGTGCAAAGGTGCTCTAGTGCGGTCCAAGGCCTGCCGCTGCATGCCTCGAAGCCCTGACTGTATGTGCGGACACCGTGGGTCCCTGGTGGTGGCCGGGCCATCTGCAGCAGCATAGCCAAGGGAAAGTGGATACCCCGTCCTTGTGTCTGGCAGGCCATTCGGGTGGGCTTGCTGTGTCCTTCAACCTGGCATGCTTGGAGGCAGAGGGCTGCGGGCATGTATCTGTAGTGTACCAGGTCAGTTGGCACAGCCTGACAGAAAGCATTCCTTAGGGCGCTGGAATTGGAGGGGATGCCACCACGAGATGCTTCTCATCCAAGCGTGTGTTCAGAGTAGCTTCCTAGAGTGAAGCCTGCCATTCTGTGTGCCACGGCGTGCCCCAGAGCAAAGCAGGAGACTGGGGGTAGGGAGGTCATGAAAACACCCAGAAACCTGAGTTCTTTCTACTGTTTTAGAGGCTTTGGGGCCTGGAGAGGAGGCTCAGTGGTCAGGAGCACTGGCTGCTCTCCAGGGGGCTGGGGTGCACTTCCCAGCGCCCACATGGCAGCTCCCAACCATCTGTAAGTACAGTTCCCGGGGCTGTGGTGCCCCGTTCCCAGTGTCCTTTGCACCGTGTGCATAGCGCAGACAGGCATTCAGCCAAACCCCCGTACACGTACAGGGGAATCGGGAGAGCACAGGTTCCTGCCTGGCAGTGCAGAGCACGCAGTCCCTGCCTGAACGCAGCAGGGGTGAGCTTTGCTGAGCTTGTGTCTGGTGAGAGCGGGCTGAGGAGACGGACTATGAAAATCAGCTGCAGCAGGAAGCAGGGGATAACATGTGGGCGCAATTAGACACGTGTGGTGTGGCGGCAGGGTGGCTTCTGCACGGGAGCCCCACCAAGGCAGTGCAGCTTGCGGGGCTGGGGGTCAGGGTGGCCCGCGCTTACCGGCTCTGTTCATCTGCACCAGGTTGCAGCCCCTCCCACGTCACCGTGTACAGTGAGTACGGAGTGGATGTCTTTGACGTGCGCACCATGGAGTGGGTGCAGACCATCGGCCTGAGGAGGGTAAGGGCAGGGCGGCCCTGCCGAGGGTGGGTGCGCGCCCCGTGTTCCCCGGTGCCACAGTGGGTCTTCTCTGCCCCTTTGCAGATCAGGCCTTTGAACGCTGACGGCAGCCTCAACCTGCTTGGCTGTGAGCCTCCACGCCTCATCTATTTCAAGAACAAGTTCTCCGGTGAGCTTCCTCTCCAGGGTGGAAGGAGGGAGGTAGCCTCAGACACAATGCAGGCCTCGCCTGTCCCGTGGCCACCCTTCATGCAGTGGCCATAGTGACACCCCCACCCCACCCCCGCCAGGAACTGTCCTCAATGTGCCCGACACCTCGGACAACAGCAAGAAGCAGATGCTGCGCACTCGGAGCAAGCGGCGTTTTGTCTTCAAGGTTCCAGAGGAAGAACGGCTACAGCAGCGCCGGTGAGGACGGGTCCCCCTGGCCTGGGTCCCTGGGCCACGGGAGTGCACAGGGAAAGACTAGCTGGAGCCAAAGGACGTTTCTAGGTTCCTGAACCTCAACTGGTTCCTTTCTGCAGAGAGATGCTCAGAGACCCGGAATTGAGATCCAAAATGATATCCAACCCGACCAACTTCAACCACGTGGCTCACATGGGTCCCGGGGACGGGATGCAGGTGCTCATGGACCTGCCCCTGGTAGGTGCCCAGCCAGGTGTGCGTGGCACCGCCCTCAGCTGTGCAGGTGCGGGCAGCGCCCAGCAGCCCGCGCCACCTCGGTGGGCTGTGCTTACCCTGGGAAGCCCTTCGGAGTGCATGGGCCACTCCTGACACCAAGGTGGGTCACGTGTGTGCACGTGTGTCCTTAGGACACAGCTGTCCAGAAAGGGCTTTCCAGCTCCTCGGTGTGAGGCCACAACAGTTTGGGTCTTTATTTTAAGCAGTGCGTTTTCGGTAGGGTTTCTCTACCGCCACCCTTGCTGGTCCTTGGCTCAGTAGTGGTCGCTGGCACAGTAGTGATGCCGCGCTCGCTGATGAGAAGCCATGTCCTGGGACCCGCGGCTGGCCTGTTGACTGCCATTCCATGGTGGTCCATGGCTGTGTTCACAGGCCACTCTCATGTGCTCCTCTCTCCCCCCAGAGCGCAGCGCCCCAGGAGGAGAAGCAGGGCCCCGCCCCTCCTGGCCTCCCTCGGCAGCCGCCGTCCAGGAGCAAGCCCTACATCTCATGGCCCTCATCAGGTACCCAGGCGGGGTAGGGGCTGCGGCAGCGGCTCTGGTCTTCATGTTCCCCTTGGCCTCTCCCTGAGGTCAAAGCTGCCCTTGTCTATAGGTGGGTCCGAGCCTGCAGTGACTGCGCCTCTCAGGAGCATGTCTGATCCTGACCAGGATTTTGACAAAGAGGTACGTGTTACTCCAGCCCTGAAGGCTGTGGCCACCAAGCCCTGCAGATTGCAGACAGCAGTGCTTGTGGGGAGCGTACGCCATTACTGTCAGCCCAGGGCCAGCTGGCTGAGACCTGGAACCGGAAAGACAGCGCAGCTGGGAGCACAGTCTTGAGCAGACACCCCAGCAGCACCGGGCAAGGTTGTGGGGTCACCAGGCATACACCCCACCCAGGGGTAAGGATTTCCTTCAGAGTTGAGCCAGAGGGCGTTCTCTGGAGCCCCTCCTGAACCTCTCTTCTCTGAAGTGGTTTCATGTAGCCCAGGCTGGCCTCAAGCTTACTATGTAGTTTAGAATGACCTTGAACTCTTGCTCCTTCAGCAAGAAGCCCTACGACTGTGGTGTGGGCGTGGGTTCCATGCCCTGCTGCCTAGATGGTCAGGGGCCTGCTAAGGCCGCGAGTGTTGCTCTGGAATTACAGGTGCACGCCACCACACTGCACTTCCTCTGGACTTCCTTATGTAGTTTTGTTTTGTGAGAGGTTGGTTGTTAGCAGGGTCTCACCGACTAGCCCGAAACTCACAATGTCGACCAAACCTTGAACTCATGGAGATCTGCCAGCCTTTGCCTCCTGAGTGCTGATGAAAGGAGTGGCCACCACATGGGCGGGGCCTTTCCTGACAGGATCTCGATGATGTTCAGACTGGCTCTGCCCCAGTCCTCCCGCAGCCTCCACTGACCTTTCCATCTGGCTTTTCTGTGTGCATGTGACATAGCCTGGCTCTTGGCCCAGAGCGCCATCCCTGCTCAGCTGAGCGCCTTCCCTTGGAGAGCGCGTGGTGTGAGGGTGTGAGCGGCAACACGCACACGCATGTGGAGGAGACAGTGCCCCCGCCTCGGTTCCTCCCTGCGGAGCCGGGTGTGACAGGTGAAACAGGGCTTGTCTGGTGTGTCACAGCTGAGGCGGGATCTGCATGCCCAGGAGCTTTAGGGTCTTTCTGGAAAGAGAGGCGTTGGCCTGTCACCCATAGCCACTCGACATGACAGTGGTGATTGGCATGGCCACTCCTGCCCTTTGCAGCCCCAAGGCTCACACCCTGGCCATCTCTGCTGGCAAAGGGACCTCCTTCCATCTTTCCTCACCTGTGGCAAGCCTGTTGGATGTGCTGGGTTTCTTGCTAGTGTGCTTTCTGAAGTCAGAATTGAAATGAGGTTTGGTTTTTTTATGTTGTGTGTGGGTGTTTGCCTGCACGTATGTCTCTGAGCCTGGTGCCCGAGGAGGCCAGAAGGGATGCCAGGTCCCCCTGGAGCACCATGTGGGTGCTGGGTGCCAAACCCGGGTCCCCTGAGAGCCGCCTGTGTCTCAGCTGCTGAGCCGTCTCTCCAGCCCCCACCTTTCACATTCTTGGTGATGGTGTAAAAGTTGCTTATTTGGGCAGAATCCAGTTTTTTACTGTTACACATGCTTCTGGTGTTCTAAAATCCTGGCTGCATCATTGCAGTCAGTGCTCACGTTCTTAGTCGTTGTCTTGAGACTCTTGACTGCTGTAGCTGTGTGTGCTGAGCTGTCCGAGTGGGCCCCTCCGTGCCTTTCCCTGCACGGTGTGTTCTCGCCCACTGTGTGGCTTGACAGCCTCGTGGAAAGTTCATGCCTGTGTCTTTGCCCTGATTTCAACACCACTGTTGCTTTTTACTAGACTTTGAATAAGAAGTAGAAAAAAAGTCCTGGGATCAAACCCTCTACTCGGGAGCCTCAACCCCATCCTGATTTTAGTGTTTGTTGTGTGAGTTTCCAGGCTGCTCTGAACGTCTCTGGCACAGACCAAGAGCTTGTGACCTCTCTCTTCAGCCTCCTAAGTAACTGGGATCATACGATGGTTCTGAGTCACCAGGCCCAGCTTTTGTTTGAGGGCAACTTTCTCCAAAAGGCCGTTGGAATTTTGCGAGTCTCATTGAGCCTGTGCTCACTTAGGGATCAATACCATCTTGGTAAATGTCAGTCTATAGCTGTGCAGTTCTGTAGTTACCTGAGTCTTCTGTATTGTTGCTTGTGTATAGTTGCTAACACAGGCCAGATCCTTTGGAGTGGAGCTCTAGGCAGTTGTTAGCTGCTTAGTGTGGTTGCTGGGAACCGAACCTGGGTCCTCAGAAGAGCAGGGCACACCTGAACTGCTGAGCCATCTCGCCAGCCCCTGAAGTAGCAGCGGAGGGCACACACATCTTTGGCCTGTTCCTGAGGTTCTTTTCCATGCTGTTGTGAATGCCATTGCCATCTGTTGCTGTGTTGGTGCTGAACCTGGCTGCATTCACTTGCATTTCCGGTTTTGCTCCGGGTGTGTGTGTGGCTTCTTTGGGACCATGTGTGCAGAATCATGTCACTGTGGGTAGCGTTGGGTCCCTGCCGTTGCAGTGTTGCACTTCGGCAGTGAAGCAGCAGATCCTCTTGTCCCTAACCTCAGGGGAGGTGTTTCTCCACTGTGGACAGCTGTGGGCCTGTTGACCCCGGGGTTTATTCCCAGAGCTCCCACTTGGCTTCGGGTTGTCGGCTTCTTTCTGCTCCTTCTCTTGTGCACTCAGGAGACCTGGTCACTTCTTACCTGCCTCCTGCAGCTCTGCAGAGGCCTGCCCAGCGCGCGTGCCAGGGCGAGAGCACCACCTGTTCTCACGCTCGCTCACTCTCTCTTCATTGGCAGCCTGACTCCGACTCCACCAAGCACTCAACTCCTTCCAACAGCTCCAACCCTAGCGGACCCCCGAGCCCCAACTCTCCCCATCGGAGCCAGCTCCCCATGGAAGGCCTGGAGCAGCCAGCCTGTGACGCCTGAGGCTGCCGGCCTAGCACCGCGGGGCCACCGTCAGTGCCAAGACTGAGCCGCCCTCCAGTGTTGTCAAGGAAATGTAGAGTCAGTTTGTAGATAGGTAAAATAATCTTTATTCTAATGACCAGTTTTGCGCCACATTGTTGGTGGCAGTCGACCAGATGTGTCCGTCTACACAGCCGCAAGGCAGCACTGTCCGTTTGCACATGAAGGACCAGCACTCACCTCTCCCGCCAGGCCCACCAGGCCCAGCCTGCTTCCTCTGCCGGTGCCGGGTGTGTGGCCTCAAGACCCTCCCTGTCCTGAACCTGTCTCAAGGACCCTGAAGGACTAAAGTTGTGCACCACCCCAGTGTCGTGGAGGCCTGTCTGTGGCCTTTCCTCACTTAGCCCGACAGGCAGCTGCAGCAGTCCTGCCGTCCGCCTGTGTCCCTGTGTCCGTCCGTTCTGGGCCACAGCCCTGAGGTGGCCCTTGCTGTACACTGGCTCCCCGTCTGTCTGCAGCCTGCCGCAGGCCCGTGCACACCTGGGGCATGCAGCCCACGGAGGCCTGCTGACCCGAGAGGAGGCCGCAGCCTGGGGAGCCACGCCCAGCCCTCCCCCACCCTGCATGGAGCCTCTGTGCTCAGAAGCCCAGTCACGCGGAGTCACCAACACTCCTGCACGCTGGCAGAACGGCAGGCCCGGGCACAGCACATGTGTTCAACCCCGTCCCTCCCCGTGCCCGGGTTGAGTGACAGGAGCTGTGGCCCTGCCCACGAAGGCGCGATCAGCTGTGGCAGCAGACATCCCGTCCTCATCTTGGACAGGCCTCCCTTCCCCACTGGCGTGCTTGGCGACGCAGGTCAGGGCAAGCACTTGGCCGAATTGGCACTGAGGGTCGTGGCACTGCCGGCCATGCCTGCATGTCACACCCAGACCCGCCTGCCTGCCCCATCCACCCTCCCGGCTTTGTGCCGGGGCAGGCACCTGCTGGCGGTTCTGGTTTTTACTTTTTTAATGTAAGTCTGAGTCTTTGTAATTATTGAATTGTGAGAACATTTTTGGACAATTTACCTGTCAATAAAGCAGAAGACGGCAGTTTTAAAGTTCTCAATGGTTTGTCTGAGAGTGATGTTCCCCACTGTGCTCACAAGTAAACCTCTCCTAAGACGGTAAGGGGCATGTGACACCTGTACCCAGAGCCTAGGCTGCAGCGTCACCTGCACCATGACAGGCAGGTCTGCCCAGACGCTTTTGCCAGGTTTGCCCAGTCCCGCTAAGAAGCCGCTGCAGGAAGAGAACTTGTCATGTTGGCCTGAGCAGAAGCAGCTCTGGTGCAAGGGGACAGCCTGTGCGTGAGCCCAGCTGGTGCACAGCCGATGAGGCAGGCCAGCCACAGCGCCACCTGGCCAGGACCTGCCCCCACAAGTCAACTTTGCTGAGGACAGAGTGGCCTGGCTGAGCTGGGTTGTGTCTGCCCCTCGCTGAGGGCCCCGGTAAGGCGTGGAAGATGAGGACAGTAAGCATTTACTTTAAAGCAGGGCATGAGAGGGCTGGGGCCTCTAGGGAGTCTAAGATCACTCCCTAGCACAGATAAAACATTAGACCAAGAATTAAATGTTTGGACCCATGTGTGGCACCCTCTGGGGGCCTCTGCATCAGCGCCTGCCTCCAGGTTCCTGCTCGAGTTCCTGACTTCAGGCAACAGTGCTATGGCACATAAACCAGACAAGCCCTTTTTCCCAACTTCCGTGCCGCTGCTTCAGGCCACCTGAGGAGGGTTGGTTCACGGTGTTTGATCACAGCTGTGATCATCCGACACAGGACAGGCCCTAAAAGCTGGGAAATGTGCTAAATGGACTCTGGCTTGGATGTTTCTAGTCTCTGCATCCTCCTCTTCCCCCTGCTGGTCCTGTTTAGGTACCTGCCCCAGGCCTTGCTGTTCTCACAGTGTCTCCAGGAACAAGCTGTCCTCTCAGGGAACCCACTTCCTGTCTGCTTCCCATGTCCTCAATGCCAGCTGCTGTCAGGGAAAGGTGATGACCACACCAGCTTCGTCAGGAGACAGGGCAGGAGCTAGGGAGTGCCAGTCCAAGAAAGAGGGGAGCCTTACGAGGCCAGCTCCTGCTCCCACGGCCTGAGCTGCAGCCTGAGACATCCGCTGGGTCCCCTCAGCCTCAGCCCTGACCGTATGACATAAGACAGCCTAGGTGAGCCAAGGCCAGTCCAGATAAGAGGGGTGTCTTAGGGTTCTATTGCTATAAAGAGACACCATGACCATGGCAACTCTTAGAAGGAAAACATTTCCCTGGGGCTGGCTTACAGTTTCAGAGTTTTAGTTATCATCTGGGCGGGGAGCCTTGCAGCATGCAGGCATGCATGCTGGAGTTGCTGGGAGTTCTACATCACAATCCTCAGGCAGCAGGAGCGTGTATACCATACTAGGCCTAGCTTGAGACCTCAGAGCCTGCCCCCACAGTGACACACTTCCTCCAACAAGGCCACACCTAAGAGTGCCAACCCCTTTGGGACAAGCATTCACACATGAGTCTATGGGGGCCATTCCTATTGAAACCACAAGTAGACCATGTAAATCCTTGTCGTTTGGACAGTCCAAGGCACCAGTTGGAGAACCACTTTTAGACCCTAATAATGGAAAGTTTGTCCACTAAGGGCTGGTCTGAGAACCATGGACCCAGGATCTCCTTTCAGGAGCTGTGCCTAGAATCACAGGTGAGCTCCCTCCCAGAGGCTTCTAGAAAGAAAAAAATCTAACCATCATTTGATTCCCGTCCCACCCCCTAAAGTACACACACACTTTAGGTTTAAACAGTTGGGCCTGTCTTGGCTGCAGTTCGGCTGGAGTGTTGAGTCAAGCCAAACTCATGATGTCCCATATCTGGGAGCATTTTTCTCATCAAGATATCCAGAAAGAGTTGTCTATGGAATGTCTGCTATAGCTTTAAGCCTAATGTCTAATGGGATCCTTGACTATTGAAGAAACACACCAGTCTGCACTCAGGCAGAGGCAGGAGAATCTCTTCAGTTCAAGACCTGGTCTATATAGCTAGTTCCAGACCAGCCAGAGCTGGGAGGGAAGTGGGGGAGGAGAAGGAAGAAGGGGGAGGGGAAAGGGGAACAGGAGAGACAAAAACAGCCATGCTAGTGTTGGATTCCCAAGGTGGGGAGACCCTCCATTCCTCAGGATAGATGCCAGACCTCAATAACCCACAAAAACAGAGCTTGATGCAAACAGCAAGAGGTTTAATTAGTAGCCGGCATGCGGGGGCTCCGCACATAGCTCCCACACAAGGGGGTGATGCGGAGCCCCCAGCAACGGAATCACAGAGTTTATAAAGGCAAAAACCACAAAACAGGGTGTCTAGGGGTAAGGGACTTTCCTAACGGGGCAGTCTGTGATTGGCTGTACCCAGGTGTGGTGACTAGGGGATGATTAGAGATTGTATCCATAACTACAGAAGGGTGTCTCTTAGAAACGTTTTGTATCGGATCCAGGTTTGGTAATGATTAAAGCTCATAAGTCTTAGTTCCCATGGTCAGTTCCCATGGTTAGGGCCAAGTTAAAATTTTTCATCCTTACACTAGTCTTTGGTTATGCTTTCCTGCTGGGTGTTCTCGACCATGCAGGTGGCCAAAACTAATCGCTTATTTTTTACTGTCAAGGCCAGTTGAGGTGTGGTCCTTACGGTTCGCTTGAGTTTTGAGAGGACCCTCAAAGCTTCTCTAGCCTTGCTTTTCGCAATTGTTCCAGCTTCGTGAGGATGAGTCAGAGGCCTCACTTAGCTCTGGCTTCTCCTGGAAGCATGGAGGAAATCTTCTGTATTCACCTTCCTGTTAATACGTTGACACTAATGAGAGCCCCCCAGATGGGCCTCCATGGCCTCCCTGAACAAGAGAGCAGGTGATTCCCTAGTCATGTCCCACAGTCCCCTGGAGAACCCTGGCCTCCGAGGGAAAGATTGAATTCCTCTGAGCCATAGGCCTCCAGGTGTGATTAATAGATGCCCAGAGAGAAGGTTGGTTCACTCCGGTACTATTAACCAGTGAGCAATTCAGATAAAGCTTAGGCAAGAACCAAACTCTTAATAGACTTGGATTAGATGTGCATTTTCTTTAAGCCAGTCCATATAGTAGTTAACTCCACTGATTTATGTAGAGGTTTAACATCACTATATTGGGCTTTTTAGATGTTTTACAAACCTCCTGTAACTTGCTGAGACCTTGTAACCTGCTTAAGTGCTTCAGTCTTTTTTTTTTTTTTTGTCTTTCTTAGGGTTGCTGTTGTGATATACCCATGACAAAAGCAAGTTCCCCAGGGAGAAAAGAGGTTCTTTTGGCTTATGTCTCCACAGCACTGTCCATCACTGGAGGAAGTCAGGACAGGACCCTGGAGGCAGGAGCTGATGCAGAGGCCTTGGAGGGTGCTGCGTACTGGCTTGCTCAGCCTGCTTCCTTATAGAACCCAGAACCACCAGCCCAGGGATGGCCCCTCCCCATCAATCACTAAGAAAATGTCCTAGAGAGTTGCCTATGTCCAGGTCTTATGGAGGCATTTTCTCAATCATTCCTTCCTTTCAAATGACCCTAGCTTCTGTCAAGTTAACATAAAACTAGCTAGCTTAGTTTTCATTCCGGAAAACCATCCAGCCACCTTATACGAGATTTAATGATATTAGCAAATCAATGAGGCCACTGTGCTGAGCTGCTGTCATGGCAGCCGCCTGGCTTGGAAGATGGTGCCTCCCAACCCCACCTCAACGAAACAAACTACATACGTGAACATCCAACTGCTAAACTGCGAGGCTTGGTAAGTTCCCAGGTACCCTACAGAAGACACAAGACCATCTCATTCAGCAGAGTGAATGAGCTCCCCTTTGGTTTCTGAGTGTGAGGGCCATGTGGACCCTACTGGGAGGTTGCCACTTGGAGAGCTTTTGTTGCTTTGTAGTTGTTTTTTTTTTTTTTTTATGAGATAAATAGCAGCCACAGTGCCTTGTCCCTTCTTGCTGTCACAGAGTCAGGGGTGAGCCTGGCTTTGGAGGACATTTGGGAGGGCCAGGTCCCATCTCCAGAGCCAGTTTCTCAGGGAGCTTAAACAGCACATACTTTACCAAAAAAAAAAAAAAAAAGCTGTTTGTTTCTCTAGAAAACTGATCCCAGAGGTTTATACTGAACAGGAGACTCAATGTCAAGTCCAGTGGGAGCCAGCTGGACCACAGCACCTGCCTCACAATGGGGCAGACCCAGCCACGTGCTGGGAACGCCGCAGGGAACAGAAGACAGTTTCCTTCCCTTTGAGAGTCTTTAAACGTTATATTCATGGGTGAGGGGCAGTGAACATCCACGATCTAGGAAGATCAAATTGACAGAAACGTCGGCCTTTGCCAGTATCTAGCCTCAGACCATCCCTGGGTACCCTTGGAATCCTCTACCCATAGTCAGTCCGTGTGTGTGCAAATGGAGGCAGACAACCTGAAAATCTCCACTCTGCTTTTTCCTTCTGCTCTGCTAACCAGAAAGCTCTGAACACAGGTGGGTCAGAATTCTCCCATCTCCTGCAAGGGAAATATCACAGAGGGTGTGGAGACACGCCTCCTGACCAAAGAAAGTCAAGATGTAGGGGTGTAGCGGTGTGTGTGTGTGTGTGTGCATCTAATTAGGTGAAGGTGTAGGGATATGTGGTATGTGTGTGTGTATAAAATTAGGTGTAGGTGTGTGTGTGCACAAGCACATCTAATTAAGTTGAAGGTGTAGGTGTGTGTCTAGGTGTAGAGGTGTGCTTGTTTGTGCATCTAATTAGGTGAAGGTGTAGGGGTGTGTGTGTGTGTATAATTAGGTGTAGGTGTGTGTGCATCTAATTAGGTGACGGTGTAGGGATATGTGTGTATGTATGTGTATATAATTAGGTGTAGGAGTGTGTGTGTGTGTGTGAGTGTGTGTGCATGTCTGTGTCTACATGCATGTAATTAGGGGAAGCTGTAGGTGTGTGTGTGTGTGTGTGCATGTCTGTGTCCACATGCATGTAATTAGGGGAAGCTGTAGGGGTGTGTGTGTGTGTGTGTCTAATCAGGTGTGGGGGGGTGATTCTGTCCTGAGTTTGGGAAATCAGCCAAACAGTGACTTTGGAATCCTGGGAGCATCAGCATGAGGTGGAGGCAGACAGACAGGAAACTGGGGCAGGGTTGTTCCTTCCTACACACACAAGCCCTCGTCCACTGGTAGGCAGCTCTACCTGACATCCGTCAGGCTGTCCCAGGACAAGGCGGTGGCGTTTCTGTGCTGCCCATGGCTCGGTTCCTGCCGTTCCCTGGTCCCTTCTTGGGTCTCTCTTGGGCCTGCACCACCCTCTTGTCCTTCCCCACAGGGACTAAGGCCTGGCCCTGAGACATTGGATGTCACTACTCCTCAAAACACTTGATGAGTGTTTTGAGCTCCGAGGGACCAGGGCCTGTTCTTTGCTAACAGCCGTCCTTTTGTAGACAAAGGTGTCCTGGGACATCTGGATCTCTTCTCCCCTGCCGAGAGTCTGCTGGAGACATTAACAACGTGGGCAAAGGGACCTCGGGCACAGTGACACACGCCTGTAACCCCAGCACTCAGGAAGGCAGAGGCGGGCGGGTCTCTGTGAGTTCGAGGCCAGCCTGGACTACAAAGTGAGTCCAGGACAGTCAAGGCTACACAGAGAAACCCTGTCTTGGACCTGTGTCCTCTTGTTCCTTACCTATCACGAACGGAGGGGGATGGTCCTTGTTTGGGTTGTGTTTGGGCAGCCATGTTGGTGAGACTTGTGCCTGCAGCTTCTGGCATTTCCAAAGGACGCAACTGCAGCAAACTCTCTGCCCTTTGGCTCTTTCCCAATGATCTTGAACCTCAGGTACAGTTGTGTGGTACCCGTGTCAGTGAGCCTGGGCTCTGTAACTCTTCGTTTTGATTGGTTGTGGTTTTCTGTAATGGTGTCCACTAACAGACATGCTGACGGGGGTGAGGGGTGTTGGGATGCTCATGAGGCCTCAACCCTAAACAAAGCTCTGTGGACAACTAAGGGATATGCTCAGTGTAGGGAAACAGCCTTCCCGGAGGCAAGCCCAATACCAGATGGTCAGCCCTGCAGACACACACACATGCAAGTGGCATTATAAAGACTGACTAGGGCTACATTTATGTATTTAGAAATATACCCATACGCCACCCCCCACCCCCATACCAACCCCCACCCCACCCCACACACACCAACCCCCCCACCCCACCCAACCCCCATACACCCCCCACACCAACCCCACACACACCAACCCCACACACACCAACCCCACACACCAACCCCACACACACACCAACCCCACACACCAACCCCACACACCACACACACCAACCCCACACACACCAACCCCACACACCAACCCTCACACACACCAACCCCACACACCAACCCCACACACACCAACCCCACACACACCAACCCCACACACCAACCCCCACACATATGTGAAGCAACAGTTTAAAAGAAACCATGAACTGCAAAAAGCAAAGGGTGGGTATACAGGGTAGGGGTTTTGAGGGAAGACAGGAAAGGGTGAAATGATAACAATTATCTCAAAAAATTAAATATTTTTTAAATTAAAGAGAAAGGAAGGAGGGGCGCATGTTCATAAGGTCTGCCCTATGTGACTCTGACCTTTAATGAAACAACCACCATTCACAAAAACTCTGGAGGAAACTTCCCTTTAACACGCTCCCTTTTTTCAAATGTCTGATGGATAAGCTCGTCGGAGGACCGTAATCTAGAGGCTGTGGAATGCTTCTTCCTTAGGCTGGCCATGTCACACAACTGAAGAGGAAGAGCAGAAGCGGGGACACAGAGCAGGCAGTTAGGAGGGGCTGAGCACTCCATCTCAGTCAGACCAAACCAGGCTCGGACGGTGGCCAGACCCCGCCGCACACCCAGCGGGGCCTGCCCCCACCTCCCGCCCTGGCGGGCAGAGCCTCCCTGGCCTCCAGGTGTTACCGGAGCCTAGCACCCGGCCCTGGGCTCGTGCAAATCCACAGACGCCCCCACAGCATTTTAGTGCAACCTGCCTGGGAAAACTCTCCGTGCCCTTTGGATTCCAGTAAGCATATTTTCTCTGTAGACTGAGCCTCCGATGTGCTGAGGCCAGCCTCCTGACTGCAAGCCCACGCGCAGCGCCACAGCCGGCTCTCCTGCCATTTCTTCTCCAGAGTCCAGTGTCCCCTGCGACGCCAGCAGAGCACACGCACACACGTGCACACACACGTAGCAGGAAGCCTGGCTGGAGGTGGGGTGAGCGAGCATCTGCAGGGTTGCAGTGGTCACCCCACTCTAGCTGTCCCTGCCACCCAGGCCTCTGGGTGTCCACCAACATTCTTACCTCTGGGGAGCTCCGAAGGGGACGGGCCTCCAGCAGCCGTGGAGCTCCAGCCCAGCCCAGCAAAGCTTCGCTATAAAGGGTCTTCCTCCTACCCACGCATGCCCCTCTCAGGGCAAGCCTGGGGCACCTTCTCCCTCTCTATCAGTCAAGCTTTGCCTGCATTCCGGATCAGCTTGAAAAACAGTAGGGAAAGCTGAGTGGCTCTTCCCAGCCAGGCACCCACCCTCAGCTGGTCACAGGCGTGGGCCCACCAGTCAGCTGGGGGAGGAGGCGGTGGAGAAGAGGCCTGCGCACTCTGCCAGGTGTGTCAAGTAGAGCATCACGTCGTCTCCTCCACTCCCTTACAGATGGAGGGCATCAGCTCCTTGGTCTGCCCTGTCTCTTGCCTTAGGAATGGTGGCCTCTACCCTGGTTCTTGAAATGGTTCTTCTAGCCAGGAAAGATCAAAGCACCTCTCTCCCTCAGAGCCTGGGCTCCTCCACTCGGGTCTCCCAGTGGAGGCAGGAGCCAAGTGGGGCTTCTCACCTTGCTTGACACAGGGGGCTCACTCCAAAGGGGCCCTCCAAATGCCTGACAGTCTGGTCCCCTCCCAGGCCTTCTCCAGGACCTACAGTCTGGTGTGCAATCTTGAGTAGAGTGTTCCTCAAATCCAGGATAAGTGCCCTGCAAAATCTAACAGGGTGCTACCTGTCATCCCGCGGATCTCTGAGTTCATTCCTGGCTGGGACCAAAACCCAAACATCCAGGAAAGACAGAAGGCCAAGGCTTTAGAAAACAACAGATTCGTCCATTTAGGGTGGGTGAGTCCGTGACTCAGGCTTAGGTATTTTATATAGCCCCCGGGTCCTCCCCTTCCTCCTGTTGGTCCTGCTTAGACAGACATACACACAGAGTGATGGGCAGGGTGGAAGCCAGCACTTGACACCAGCTGCAGCCCGGCACAGCCCTGCAGACCAGGCCTCACTGGGGCAAATGACACGAGCCAAGAAAGCAATGTGGTTTTAGCAAGGCCAGCCCCACTGTCTCACCCACAGGGGTTCACCCGATCCCCTCCCATGAGCTCCTGGGGGGCACAGAGCAGCCCTCCAGTGTGCCCCAGAGGGGATTAGGTGGGCCACAGTAGGCTGTTGAGACACAGACAGTTTTCAGGGCTGGTGGTGAAGCAGAGGAGCACAGCGAGCGGCTGGGCTGGGTGCTCCCATACCCCCACATCTGAGCTGCATGGGGTGGGCTTGAGGCTTCGGAAGGGAAAGGTCTGAAAATGCTCAGGCGCTCTAGGCATCGCGGGAGGATGGCAAGCTGCACTCACACTGGAGCACTGCCGGGCGTCGGAAGTGGTGAGCCACCAGAGTGCCACAGAGTGTGACACAGGCGTCTCGCTTACACGACGTCCCACACAGCTAACTAACCCCAGTGGGGCCAGTTTGCAATGGGACAGTGTCATTTCAGAATTGGCTGCTGACTGTTCAGGCTCCTGTACTCGGTCAGGAGCCTTGGCATCTGTGCACACACTTTTTTGTTTGTTTCTGCCACTGTGATGCCGTCACCTGCCCAGTGTCTACTCCAGCTCTGGCTCGCTA
The DNA here is from genome assembly GCA_028658305.1 of Pachyuromys duprasi. Classification (NCBI taxonomy): domain Eukaryota; kingdom Metazoa; phylum Chordata; class Mammalia; order Rodentia; family Muridae; genus Pachyuromys; species Pachyuromys duprasi. The sequence goes on from CM053765.1 coordinate 6,107,358, forward strand.
GTGTCTAGTCCAGGACTCGGAGAACAGTGGGGTTTGCCTTGCAGAGAGGGGCACGTAACAGTTTTCAAAAGCAAGACGGGTTCCTGCTTGGGAACCAGAACCACAGTAAAAATGGGGAAGAGTGGGAGTCACGAGGCGGGAGGCTATGTGTGTGTGTGTGTGTCTGTGTCTCTCTCTGTGTGCCTCTGTGTCTGTGTGCGTGTGTGCATGTGTCTCTCTCTGTGTGTGTGTCTCTCTCTGTGTGCCTCTGTCTGTGTGTGTGTTTGTCTGTGTGCGCAGTGTACCTGATAAGAACGCCCAGAACTTCTGAACAGCCCCTCCCACAAAGGTGGCCATGGCGCACGTCTGCAGGCACCTTCACTCAGAGACTAACTTCAGCTCCAGGCTGGCCCCATCCTGGGGAAGCCTTCCAGCCAAGGATTTTTAAAAAATTTTTTAAAATACTGCTTTTAAACGTTTAGCTTTTGAAGAGGCCCATGGCCCCTGCCCTCACCGCAGCTCCCCCACTGTTCTTTGGGAAACCTCCCTCATCTAGAGTGAACCATGAGATCCAAAGTCAGGTCACTCACTGTCAGAGGGACTCAGCAGGTAAGTATTTTTTGGGGGGGGGGCAGGGGTGAGACAGGGTGTCTCGGTGTAGCCCTGGCTATCCTGGAGCTCGTCTGTAGACCAGGCTGGGCTGGAACTCAGAGATCCGCCTGCCTCTGCCTCTCAAATGCTGGGCTACTGCCCAGCTAGTATTTAAGCTTTTTAGGCACTGACTTTACATTTGGACCTATAAGACACCCCAACTCCGGATGCCTCACCCATCTGGGGATACCGGCTGAGCGGGTGGGTGTGGGGTTTTGGATCACACAGGAAAGTGCTGTCAAAAGGCTTCAAGAGCTCTTTAATACAGACTCTGAGCTCTTCATACAGACGGTACTGATGAAAACTGCCCAACCGTCCTTGTGTGAAGGCCCATGCATTAAAAATACCATCAAAACCAATTCCCTTGTCAGTGACAAAATTCAAAATTCTACTGTGGCTGTTCTAAGTAGCTTGTCTCGCACAGTTCTGAGACGTTTGCCATCACCTGGAACCTTCACAAACACTTCTGATCACTTTGAGATGAAGGAAGCAGGAGCCGGAGTGGTGGCTCAGGGTGAAAAACACTTGCTGCTCTTGCAGGGACCAGGGTTCAGCTGCCACACCAGGTAGCTCACAATTCCCTGTAACTCTAGTTCCAGAAGATCAAACACCCTCTGCTGGCCTCCACGGGCACCAAGCACACACATACTGCACATATGTACATGCAGGCATTCAGGCAGTCACATACAACAGAAAATAGTCTGGCAAAACAAAAAGCCATGAAATAAAATCAGTTTTCAGGTTGGACATGGTAGCACACACCTTTAACTCCAAAACATGAGAAGCAGAGGCAGGATGAGCTCTGGATGTCCGAGGCTAGCCTACTTTACACAGCAATCTTCAGGTCAGCCAGGACTAAATAGAGAGATTTGTCTCAAGAGAACAGCAACGGACTTCAGAACTCAGGCTGGATTTGCCTCCGAGCGTGAGGGAGCTGAGGTTGGTCCTTTAGCACCCTCGTAAGAAGCGCTACATTGCAGAGGGGTGGCTCAGCGGTAAGACCTTGTTCTCAGAGGCCCTGTGTCTGGTTCCCAGTACCCACATGACTGCCTGGAACTCTAGCTCCAAGGAATCCAACCTATGTCCTCTTTGACCTCCATGGTCACCCACACACATTCCACACACTAATAAACACACACACATAACAAAAAACTGTTAAAATAAACCCACAGGTGTGGTAGTACATGCCCAGCACTGGGGAGGAAAAGCTTGCTGCAGCCACTCTAGCCCAGCCTGTGAGCTCCAAATTCAGTGAGGGACCTGTCTCAGAAAAGTAAAAATAACCTGGAGAGTTATCAGAGGAAGACATCCAAGGTCCACCTCTGGTTCCCGATGTCACATGAGGTGCTGGGTCCTCACAACTGAGGTTCACACTCTCCACGCAGAGATTACATGAAGAAGACAGAGCAATCTTCTGTTCCCCTTAAAACACACTGGTTTTCTGTTGTTATTGCTGCTTAAGGTTTATTTTGCTCGGTGGGATGTGCACATGTGTGCAGTGCCCTTGGAGGCCAGAAGAGGGCACCAGATTCCTGGGAACTGGAGTTAGAGACGGTTGTGAGCTGCCACATCAGCGCCTTGGCCACCTCTCCAGTCCCTGACTGTGGTTTTTACTTTTTTTTTCCCTCCCTCTATCCTAAATTCTCGTTTGCATCACCAACCTAATTTTCTTTCTTCCTTTTTTCTCAGGAGAGTGCATGCATGTATGCGTGTTCAGGTATGTAAAGGGGGGCATGCAGGCTTGTGTGGCAGCAGCCTTTCTCTGGAGCTCACGTAGACTACATGGGCAGCTGCCTCCCAGCGCAGAGCTTACACACGTACACCCCAGGCCTGGCATTCTTCTGTGGGACCTGGGAATCAAGCTACTCACCCCACTGCGCCATCTCCTCACCCACCCCACTGAAGAGTTTCTTTGCTTTTGTTTATTGCAACGTAGCCCAGGCTGTCCTCAGTCTTCCTCACCCCACCTGCACTCTGGCGTGTCCGGGATTGTAGGTTTGCACTACTATGCCTAGCCACAGGGTTCTTTCCTAACACCCTGTCAGTTTAAGCTGGGCAACCCAAGGTGGAGGCTTCCTGTCCACTGTGTGGCTCCAAAGAGCAAACCCCTGGCCCTCTCCTGGTAGCCAGACAGCAGGTGCAAACAGGAATGAGTGCTGACAGGGGCAGGGCCCTAGTCCAGGGAGACTGAACCTGGCAGAGACCGGTTAAAGGTCACCAATTGCTTCCTTCTGACCGGGACAGCCCATCCCTGCATCAATGGCCATTTCACTGCTAGGTTCAGGGAGTCAGACCTCCTAAAAGCCCGCTAAAGCTGGAGCCTAAGATGGGGAGCTAGCTGAGTTTAATGTCTCCTGAGCGTGTACGGGGAGATGCCCACCTCAAACCCCACAACTGGGTGGTAAAAGCGCTTGCTGCATGGGTCTGAGGACCTGCGTTCAAATCCTCATTAACTCAAAGTAAAGCAAGGTTGCAAAACAACAACAACAACACACACACACAAAACCCAACCCTTTATTGGGCAAGGCAGGCTTGTCCTTGCCACCAGGAAAGAAGTCATGGTCTCCGAGGGCATGGGCAGTGCACAGGTTGGAGCCTGTTACCATCCCAGCAGGTCAGGCCTCTGCCTCTGCCTCCCCGGCAAAGAGTGGGTTAACAAAGTAGCTGAAGTTGTCGTCGAATTCCACTTTCTGGGCTGAGTTGCTGTCCACCTTCTGGGCTGAGTCGGAGAACTCCACAGTGGGCTGGGAGGGCTGCGGGGTGACAGGGTCAGGGCAGCAGCCCCTGGGGAGCCCGCCCCCCCAGGCTTCTCCTCTGTCTCACCTGCTGCTTGAAGACTATCACGTCGAAAATCGGATTCCGGAAACCCAGCGGCAGCCCAGTGGAGGAGAGCTCAGCCTCCCCGTGCCTTCTCCACCTGCGGGGGGCATGCGGGTGCGGTGACGCACGGCCGGCCCGGCCAGCCCTCGGGGGGGGGGGGCCTGCCCTCAGGGGGGCCCGCGTACCTGAGCCTCCCGCTGCGGGAGAGCAGCAGCAGCGCGGCGCCCAGCAGCGCCAGCAGCACCACGGCCGCCACGCCGCCCGCCAGCCCAGCACCCGGCCGCTCCCCATCCAGCGCGGAGTCTCCCGTGGGCGCGCCGGACAGCCGCAAGGTCGCAGACGAGATGCCCAGCACGCTGCCTGCAAGAGACGGGTTTGGAGGGGCGGGGCCTGGAGGGGCGGGGCCTGGAGGGGCAAGGGCCGGGAGGAGGGCTCGGAGGAGGCAAGGCCCGGAGGACCAGCGCCCGGAGGAGGGCTACCTTGCGCCGCCGCGTCCTGGAGGAGCTCGCGGCCCAGCTGTCCCGCTGCGCCCGTCTCGGGCCCGCTCTCCACCAGCACCACCTGGATCTCGGTGTGGGCCTCGCGCAGCACCTTGGACACAGCCACCCGCAGCCCCTGGTACTGGGGCTGGGGAGGGGGAGGGTTGGCTCGGTACTGGGGCTGGGGAGGGGGAGGGTTGGCTCGGGCTCGGTCCCCCCCGGCCAAGGGGGACGGTGGAGCCGGGGCTCAGCTGCCAACATCTGGCCCCCGCCGCGTGGCCTCCTGAGGCGTTACCTGCTCCAGGAACAGGTCCAGCAGCCGTGCTCGGTAGCGCTCCAGGTCAAACGTGGGGTCGTAGGTCAACGACACGACGGCTCCTGTGACGGGAGGACAGGTCAACGCGGTGGACCCCAGCGGGAGAGGGGAGCCCGCGGGGAGCGCGTTGGTGGGGGCGGCGGGGCGCTCACCGCAGAGGTCGCAGCACTGTCCTTGCGGCAGCAGGGGGTCGCGGCAGGCGGCCGGGGGGCAGCGGCCGCCCAGGGGCTGCAGCAGGGCCGCGCAGATCCACGGCAGCGTCTGAGACGGTCGGGGCGCGGAGGTGAGTGCGGGAAAGCGCAGCGGGAGCCCCGCCCCCGCGGCGACCACGCCCCTCGCGCCCGGGCGGGGCCCGCGCTGTCCCCGCCCACCTCGCTCACCTCGGCGGTGCCGCAGACGCAGCCCGACGCGTCGGTGCAGGCCTCGGCGCCCACTCTCAGCGTGCCCGGCCCGTGGAAGCGCAGGCGGCCCTCGCGGGACGCCAGGAAGGCGGCCAGGTCCTCGTCGCGCGTGAACGTCTGCGCGTGGCGGCATCGGCGGCGGCCAAGCGAGCGGGGGAGGGGGAGAGTCTGAGTGCGCGGGGCGCCCCGCGGACGCGCCCAGCGCAGGGGACCCGAGCCCTCCCGCGTCTGCTCACCTGGCCCACGGCCGAGACGCTGCGGACGTGCACCGGGTTGGGGCCCGGGCCGAGCGCCACGCGGAAAGACGCGTCGCGCGGGAAGAGGACGTCGTCGTAGCTGCAGGGCACGCGCTCAGCGTCCACGGAGAAGAGGCCGCGCGCCTGGGTCGCGGGGCTCCACACGTGTGGGTCAAGCCAGGAGAAGCGGTCGGGGTTGCGGAAGAGCAGCGGGGCGCCTGTGCAGGGGCGCACCGGCCCACGCCGCGCTGAGGCCTGCGCAGCCGGGAGCGCCTTTCCCGCGCCCCGCCCACCCCGCCCCGAGCCCGTCTCTCTCACCGGAGCTGCAAGCCGGGTCCGAGCCGAGCCCTGCAGCACTGAAGGCGGCTCCCGAGGCCAGGACGAACTCCCCGTCCAGCGGCAGGAGCTGCGGAAGGCGCGGGCGGAGGTGGCACTCGGTCCAGGCACGCACTGGGACCAGCTAACACCTCCCAGGCACCAGGGAGAACCAAGCTCCGTCCTAGGCGGGGATCTGGGTGAGGTGAGGGCCCGGGACCCTTAACCTGGCTAAGGCTAACAGGAAGAGCGGGGGGGGGGGCTCACCAGGGAAAGAAAAGGGAAGGGTGTTCTACATCGGGCCCAGCATGTGCCAGGGCTACAGGGACCGCGACTCTGAGCTGGAGATGAGACTAAGGGTCACATAGGCATAGGTGGCAGCCTGGTGCTAAGGAGCAGGACACAGCTGAGACCCTGGGAACCCGTGGAAGACGTGGGGCAGGAGGTGACATTTGCCAGCACCCATCACTCTGGAGAAAGTAGAAGACGGGGTCTCTCAGGTCTTAGAAGCCTAGCACTGGGGAAGGGGCTTAAGTTTTGGGGGGAGGGAGGCCGGAGAAGGCAGGGAACATAGGAGTGACTGTCGCTGGTGGCCTGGTTCTACTATGGGAGCCTCCTCACCGCCTGAATCCAGCTCTAATGCTAGGAATATGCTGTGGGGAAGGGAAGGGATGACCCCTGACACACCATTTCCCCCAAGCCTCAGGACCCGCATCCCTCTATCCTTCTCCCAGAGCCGAGGGAATAGGGACACATGGGAGCCGCTCCTTGTGGGGGCCCTCGAGCTATCAGGCCTCACAGCCCGCTCTTGTCCCTGCTTGGCCTTTCAAAGGCTCGCACTGATGTCACGGGACAGATGTGACATACTGAAAGCAGAGCACAACACAGGAGGTGACACACAGCCATGTGAATGGGAGCACCCACGCAGCATTCGTGAGGCCCTGGGGTCTGTCCCTAGCATCATAATAGAGGAATAGATCTGAAGAGTTATGAAGAGAGTGTGGAAATCACCCGTTAGAGGACAATGTTAGCAGACTGAGAGAAACAGCAGGACTGATCTAGCTCTGGGTGTTCAGTGACAGCTGTGCAAGTCCAGGCACAGGGTGGACATCTAAGTACCAAATCTGTCTGTGAGGGCTCGGGGAGGCTGAGGCGGAAACAGAAACAGTAAGGAGCGCCCTCTAGACGGAACTGGGGAAACTTCAGCTGGTGTCTACAAGCAGAATCCAATCCACGTGAACGTGTGCAGTGTGTTTAATATCAAAGACAATAGTCTAGCCTCAGAAAGAACAGAGGAAGCAAAGCATAGAGAGACAGTAGATGGCTGGAGAGACACTGAATAGACAGCCACTGACAGGGCTTGCAGGAGGCGGGCTCCATTGGCACACAGTGGCTCACAACCTGTTATCTGACGCCCTCTTCTGGCCTCTAGAGGTACTGCATGCACATGTTGCCTGGAGGACAATAGTCCTTTTTGGAGAATTAAAACAGAAGGTGGAACTCCAATCTCAGCCCATTAGGAAATAACACTGAAAGTTTCAACAACTTACTCAATTTTGAAAAAGCTGCTAGCTTTGGCCATAGACTTTCTACAATGTGCTAGAACTTATGTCTTCTGAACATAGAGCCAACATGGCAGGCACCCAGGAGGGAAATGTGACATGCTTTACACGACAAGGGTTCATATGTCCATGGGAGAATTAAGCAGACCTGAAAAGAGGAGCGACTACTATGTTTTCATGTGAGAAGAACCAACAGAACTACAGAATATAATTTTAAAGGCTCCATTCATGATTGACAACAACTCTATAGAGTACATATGATCCAGTTTTTGTTATACACAGAGCACCTGTAACTGTGTTGTTGCCGTGGTGTGTCCCTGGCTGGCCTGGAATCACGATGCACACTAGCGGTTCTCCACCTTCCTAACGCTGCGACCCTTTAACAGCTCCTTGTATTGTGCGTTGTGACTTCCAACCATAAAATTATTTTTATTGCTACTTCATAACTGTGATTTTGGTTATGTTATGAATGAGTGGTTATGTTAGGAATCGTGATATAGATATTTCTGAAGATAGAGGTTTGCTAAAAGGGTCGCCATCAGCACTCTGGGAGACAGAGGCAGGTGGATCTCTGTGAGCCCGAGAGCAGCCTTGATAACAAAGCGAGTCCAGCACCGCCAAGGCTACACAGAGAAACCCTGTCTCAAAACAACAAAAGGTCGCAATCAGTGCAGACCAGGCTGGCTTGAACTTAGGGTCAGTGCTTTCAGCCTCCCAAGCGCTTAGAACACACCTGCTCTGCAGAGAACATCCTAAGGCCGTGGGACAAAGCTGATGGGAAACATTAGGAGACACAGCCCTTGGTCTAACATGGAACACTTCACTGCAACACAAATGCTTGGTTACAATGTGCAACAACCAGAGCCACAGAGAACCATAAATGGGGAGGGCGGGTATTTTCCTACCAACCCAGGCAAAGATGGAGACAGAAGGAGTAGGAGGCAGAAAACCCCCAGGGAGATCCTCTCTGCTGGGGAGGTGTGTGAGGAGCTGGTGAGGTCCGAGGTGAAGCTGAGAGCTGGAGGGGACACACTTAATGAGGGGTGGGTGTGGTTAAAACTTGGGTAGCGAACCTTGGCTGGCAGCTCACACCTGTAATCTTGGAGGCAAGGAAGGAAGATCGTGAGTTCCAGGTCAGCCTCATCAACAGAATGAGTTCAAGGCCAGCCTGGGCTACTTGAAACGCTGACCCATAAAAATATGATTTCTTGGTGGCAAGAAGATCTCTGAGCTCGAAGCCAGCCTGGTCTATAAAAACAAATCCCAGGACAGCCGGGGCTACACAGAGAAAGCCTATCTTGAAAAACCAAAAGACAACAAACAAAACACAAAACCATGGGCAACAAAATGGAGGGTTTTTTTGTTCGCATTGCCAGGGAGTGTTCTTTCGGTTTGCTTTGGTCGGTGCTGCTGACAGCTCAGTGGTTAAGGGCACTGGCTATTAACAGAGGACCTGGGTTTGAATCCCAGCACCCATGTGGTAGCTCACAAACATCTGTAACTCAGCTCCAAGAGGCCCGATGCCCCGCACACGTGGAGCACAGCTGTATCACGCAAACAAGACGCCCGCACACAGAGAAAAAAAAAAAACTCAACAGAACCAGAAACCCCTCTTAGCTCCGGCTGCAGGGCCAGAGCCAGGGTCGCCGAGGCCGCCTTCAGCGCACTGACGCCTTAGCGTGTGGCCTTGAACCTCTTGCTTCTAAGTCTCCGGCTCTCTGGTTCACCAGCTCTGCAGGCGGGCTGCTAACGTGGCCTCCGAACAGGAAAGGGCAGGCTGGCGTCCCAGAGCCCACCCTGCAGCGCAGGCAGAGGGAGGGGGGAGGGGGAGCGAGGAGGAACGAGGGGGAGGGGAGGGCGCGGCGGAGCTGGGAGACCCCCACGCGCTCTCCGAGGTCCCTTCCCACCCAGAGGCCCCCGTGGCGGCGCACAGAGAGCTGGGAAGGGGCTTTCGGCGACCCTGGGCCAGCCACGGCCCCCTGTGGCCACAGCCCCGAGCCTTACCATGTCCGAGATGGCGTGGCTGTCTCGAACCAGGACCGACACCATCTGCAGCAAGAGGCGGCGTCAGGCGCGGGCCTGGCCGACCCCGCGCCCCTCCGGCCCCCGAGCCCCCACCAAGGCACCTTGTCCGCGGGGAACTGGACCGCGTCTCCCGAGCACGGGGTCCGGTTCTGACTCCAGTTGGAGGCAGTATCGAAGTAGGTGTTGGGGACCCAAAGTTTGTCGGCGGCCAGAGCCAGCGCTAGAGAAAGGGAGGCTGAGCATCGGCCTCCGGGAGGACGACCGTCCCGAGAAACGCGGCAGAGGTGCACGCAGCCTTGGTGCAGGTCGGGTGCCCGAGGGGACCCTGGCCTGGCGCTGCGTGAACCCCGCTGCGGAGCTCTCGGGTGCACTCCTAGCCGATCTGCAGAGCCCGTGCTAACGTGCCCTCGCCCTCCCACGGGACGTCACCCCCTGTTCACGGGAAGCTGGCTGTCCGGGATGGGGTCCGGAGGGCTCGGAGAGGAATAGGCCGCAGGAAGGAGCTCTGGTGGTGAGCGCACAGGGAGCAGAGGGGAGCCCCGAGGGGGCCGCCCTGTCCCAGCTGTGCGCAGAGGAGCCACGAGGGGCTCGGAGGTCCCCAGGGACAGGACTGCGGCTTCGCCACCTCCTGGGCATTGGGGGGCCTCACCAGCCCACGCCAGAGCACGGGGAAGTTGAGGCAGGCCGCGAACACCGCCTCCATCCACATCCCACCCTCTCCTGAGATGGCGACCGTCAGCCTCAGGGTCCCGACCCGGGTGGCCTACCGCAGAGCTGCAGCCACAGAAGGACCTGGCCCCGAGCGCCCATCTCGCCGGCGAGGACGCCCTCACGTCGCAGGTGCGGACTTTGCTCTCAGGGCCCACGTGACCGGGCGGGGCGCGGGGCAGGGGGCGCCCGGGTGTTACACATTACCTCGGGACCCGCCCTGCTGTCTCCCGAGGCTCCTCGGAGGAATCTTCTCAGCGACCTCAGCATCTGCCCTGTGGGACACAGGGCCCTGGGTGCCCAGTAAGAGGGTGTTGGCCTGGCTTTGCCTGTGGTGTGGAGGTGGCCAGACGTGCACGGAAGGTGGGCAGCACAATCCCAGGGGCCGGGGCCGGACTCATCCCCGCCCTGGGGAAAGCCTCCTGCCTCGTCCTCCACGCCTGTCCTGCTGTTTCTCTCCCGAGGCTGCCTCTGCCTGCTGTTTTCCCACAGCAGGGCTGGTGAACCTTGGGTTCAAGTTTGTGGTAACAGAGGGTGGGTGCTGTGAGGGTGGAGGGATGTGTGGGTGATGGGTGGCGAACAGAGGGCGCTGATGGAAGAGCCGCTCAGGCTTGGGGCTCCCTGCGCCCTCCGACCTGGATTCACCCACTCCGGTGCTGAGCCCAACCCTTCCCCTCCACGCTCGCTTCTCCCGTGCAGGGGGCATTTCTTCCACTAGGGGGCACTTGTTTTCACCCCCAGGTTGGGCCCAGACTGCAGGGAGCCAGCTCTGCCTAATCTTCAAGGGGCCATGGCTCTTCAGGCTCAGCAGGGTGAGTGTTGAGAGGGGTTTGCCTCCAGCTAGCCCAGGCATGAAGGAGACCCTCGGGTCACATGCTGAGAGGAAGCACTGTCACAGATCGAGCTCTGGCTCTCACTGCTGAGCTAGTTTGACCCGTGGGACACAGGCACTAGTGGCCAGGTGGGTCACAGAGGCACGCGGTGGCCACATGGGAAGGGCAGTGAGCGCACCCGGGTGAAGAGGCTTCCTTGACAGGCAGCGTGGAACAGCAACAAGAAGGCTGGGCACACAGCTGTAGCCCGGGGGTGGGCCCGATGGTGGGCAGTATGTCTACAGAATGCCCTCTGTGGTAAACAGGACCCCAGGCACACGTGGACGCACACTTGTACACTGGTCAGGACCTTTCCAGGAAGTAGGAGAAATGCAGGACCGGAAAGGGTAACTGTGCCTCACTAGGCCACTGAAACGGTCCCCAAGAGGCTTCCCACTGATTAGTTCAAACTGTGCCAGGAAGGCTATATCCAGCTGGTTTTATTCTTGACCATTATAGCTCATGGCCCCCAGGGGTTGTGGGAATCTTGAATGACAGCCCTGCAGTGCTGTGAGGAGGGATAAGCAAGGGACAGACGGACAAGGGTGTCTGCAGAAATCAAGAGCTGACACAGGAGGTTGGCAAGGAGCTAGAACATTGGTGCTGGGGTTGGCCTTGGATGAACTGGATGGGTTGGGGCTAATCACACTCTGAGGCTCAAAGGCTGGGAGCAGCTGCCAACCCTCTTAGCCTCTGGTGGGTGCTGGGGCCTGTTGCCCCTTCCAGCTGAGGTGGGACAGCTGCCTTTTCCACCTGTGGGCAGAGGCCCCGAGGAGTCCTGGGCTGAGATGCCTTTAAGTTGGTCACCGGCATCTGTCAGGATGAGGAGCCAGCAGTCTCTGTCCTTCCTTCTCCTTCACATGGCCAGTTCCTTTGCCCTGACACTGGAAGGCCATAGCTATCTGGGTCTGGGGAAGCCACAGCTGGAGGCCAGGCTTTCTGACTCCAGGCCCGAACACTCTTTGTTTCTCCTTGGGTGGGTCCCTGCGGGGACAAAGCCTGCTTGACTAGGAGCAGTCTGACTGCTGGCATCCTACGGAGAAGCAGCTCCAGTGACCTGGCCACCCACAGTGTGGTCACAGGGTTGGGTAGCTCAGTGGCTGGGCCCCAGGTTCCACAACTACAGGTCACACAGGCGGAGCCTTCTGGAGCTCAGGGTCTGGTGTGCGACACCTGGGGCTGCAGTGCAGCCCAGCACCCCGTGATCTGAAGCAGCCCAGGGTGGAGGTGCAGGCTCCCGCTGTCCAAGGCCACCAAAGGGTTTACCCTACTCAGGGACCTTGGGAACAGATGCTTTCATGATCCCAGACAGAAACCTTCATGGGTGTGTATGTGTGCGTGTGTGCATGCTGGTGATATCCCCACTCCAGAGGTCAGCACTCTGCCATCGCTGCCCTCACCTGGGCCCACTGGCCCTGTCAGCTCCTAGGAGTTCCCCAGGTCCCTCATCCAGGGCCCTGGGCGGGCTCACAAGTCTCTCCCCCTCATCCTCAGCTGTGGGCCACTAGCCTTCGCTCAGGGTTCTGCTGCGGGCGGCCCTCGAGCACTCAGGAGAGAACTCAGTGACAGGGTTTGGACAGCTCCGAATTTTCCAGGGTTTTAAAAATGAGGTGTGTGGGATTGTATCATTCTACAGTCTATTTCCAAGCAAGGGGAATGCCAGACTCCCCAGTCTAATGGCCCCTTTTGTGGTTCTAGTCACCTGGCAGCATGAGTGATCCCTGGCCACAGGTAGCCATCCTCCCTCCACAGGGCAGAGCGCACAGGCTCCAGACAGCCCTGGGCCTGGCTTCCTCTCTAAGCCAGGCTCCCTTTTTAAGGCAGACCTTTCAGAACTTGGGCTCCCTGGCAGGGCACAGCTCATATCTATCCTGGTTCTCATCTGTGTTCTGTTCTTCACCCTGAACCAAGCCACACATTCTGGTGAGCTTCAGGCAAGCCCTAGGGTGACATAAGCAGGCCTTGCTCAGAACCTTCTGCTATCTCAGGATGGTGGCAGCAAATCTTGGAACGAAAGGTGGTCCCTTCTAGTCACAGTGTCCCCAGGCAGCTGTCACCCAGCCCCTTGCGGGAACAGCTGGAGGCCCACCCTGACGCCTCAGCAGCTTCGGGCTGCAATAAGAAAGCAGGACTCTTAAATCAGCTTTATTTTCCTCTAATAGACACTTTAGCATTGCAAAATTTTGCATTCTACAGTCTTACAAACTTTATTATTAGCAGCAGAACAAAACATCGCAAGACCTCAAAACACAAATAAATACCAAATGAAACCACACGTAACACACGGTAAACAGAATACGAAACATCATAATGCTATCAGGAGATGAGACGTGCTGCTAACTCCCGGTGACAGGATTATTGCTGCGCAATAACTCGTACTGTCTCAGTTTCTTAGAAGAGCAGAAAACACGGGACGCTAATCACTGGTCACAATCACTTGTACTGTCAAGATGGGGCCTCACAGCGAGCGGCTACTACAGACGGCAAGTGTCAAAACAGGCAGATTAAAAACACAGTCGAATGAGAGATTGGCCTTCTTTGGTCTTTGTTTTGGGTTAAAAGAACTGAACACAAGAGGTGTGCCATCAGAGAGAAGAACGCAACGCTGAACAGTCTGACCCCCACTCAGTCAGAGCACCCACAGATTCTTAGGGAAATGCTTGGAAGGAAGGCCGGCTTTTGTGTTTTCCAATTAGGTCATTTATTTACCTTTTGAAGGTTATCTTACTTGACTAAGGGGACTAAAGGTATACATCAGTCACCACTGACTCCGGAGTGGCACAGTGACCCTGGACTTTAACCTCCTTGCCACAGTGAACTCACAAGAAAGACTCTAGACATGGTGTGGCTAGGGAATGGAACACACACTCTGCTTGGCTCCTGGGGCTGCTTAGCCATATGGCTGGCCTTGGTGTGGGTCACTGCCTTGCCCACCTGCCTAGCAATGGTACCCAGGGAACCCTCCAAGTGGACAACAGGCTAGGGTATATCCAGGCCTTTGGGATGGGTTGCTGACTTCTCACTGTCCCTGCTAGCCTGGCTCCCCGATGCCACAGTGGCCTGTGGCAACCAGCACCAGCTGGGGTGGGACAGTTGACAATGGCTGGGTCACTTGCCAACTATCACCTCACCTGACCCAGATCCTTGTAGGCACATTCTATTTTGGAGAAAACAGCTGTTATGTATTTGCAAACAGAAGACAGAACCATGATCTTAGTCTGGGAAGATTTGGGAGGGAGAGACCTTTATTTGTCACATACTCAGACACAATGGCATGCCTGGAAACTCACACTAGCTCTCCTGCAGTCTAAAGTAAAGGGCTGGACTAGAGGAAAAAAAAAGTACCATAAGCTCCACCAAGACCTTCTCTGTCACTGATACTCCCAAGCAACAGGGATGTCGCCTGTCACCTATCGGGTGGGAAATGTCATGGCCAAGTACAAAGTGTAGCCCCTGCAATGCTTGGCAGTGTGCAGGGGTGAGGAGGAGGCGAGGGTGGTACTGTTGGCCCTGGTTCTCCCCCGCTCTCCTCCTGGGCTGGCAGGAGTGGTCCAAGCCAGGACACTGTCGGTGTGCCCAGATGTCCTACCCTTTGCTGGATGCTGCCCGCTAGTTACCTGCCACAGGTGACCGCTACCACACAGATAGTTCAGGTGCTGGTGTCACTGACATCAGGCGGCTAGCGATCCACAGGGGATTGTGCCTGAACTCTAGGTTCTCAGGAGGCTGGCCACAGATCTGGTGATGGTGGGTCTGAAGGCCCTGCTGGAGGCTGCCTGGGGAGCATAGCCATAGTGCTTCTGGCCACAGCTCCCTGGAGTCCCAGTCCTTGGAAGAAATGGAGATAGAGCAGAGAAAGGAAGGAGGCGGTGTGGTGGCCATAAGCAGACTCCTCCCTTAGTTGATGGCTGTGCTGGCTGACTGTTGTGCTGTCTTAGGGACATGTTGCCATCTGTCACAGGCTACTCCAGGAAGGGGAGACAGCTGTGAACTGAGATGCAGAGCCTTTCAACAGCCCATCGCTTTTCTGAATGCTGGGCCTGGGCTCTACAGAAACTGATAGCACGGTGGGCTGGGGTGTGGGTGCTGCTCTCCTGCGAGAGCCCATCACACACGCTCATTCCCATTTTCATCCAGTCCTGTCTTACCTGCAGCCTAGCATGCTGTGTGCCCTAAGTTGGGTCTGTCTAACCCCAAGGGTACAGGAGCCCCAGTCAGGAGGCTCCTCTCCCTGACCAGTGAAGGTGCAAGGCCCTCATTCCTAGTCTAGTCCCGGGTGGTTACCAACACAGACTTTCAGCCACTCACAAAAGCCTTAGGCCAGGCCTCAGGACACACTGCCACATAGTGGCCTGCATCCTCCCAGGGGCTTTGAGCAGGCATGAACACTGCCCCAGGCAAGCAAGAGTTATGTCCAATTTCCTCATGGAGGTCATGGAACAAAGAGCCCCTTTAAAAGATGAGCAAGTGACACCTTTGCACAGCCAGGCACACACACTGCACGACCACCCTGTGTTACTTGTGGCCAGGACCCTGTGAAATGGTGAGGGCTGGCTGCCAGAACCGGCAACAGGGCCTCAACTATGCTGAGACCACAGCCCACTGGCCCAGGTGGTGAGCACCAAAGGGGCGCCAAGGAATGCTGTGATAGAGCACATCGAGGCTCGCCCAGGGGATGCACCTCAGCACGTCCGTCACACGTTAAGACAGGGCACAGAGGTACGAGCTTGCCCGCTAGTCTACTGTTACTGAACAATGCAATAGACACACTACAGGAAGCTGTGACATGCCAGGCCCTCATCCCAGGGGACAAAGCTACTCAGTCAGTTTACTCACACCCTGCAGGCACCGGGTGAGGCCAGGAGGGCCCACTCACATAGGAAGCAGGGAGGGAGTGCCTGAGGACACCTCAGGGTCACCCTCAGACCAGGCTCTGAAACTAAAGACAGGCTTGCTTTTTGTCAGCAGGATGCTGTTGGCCTACACCTTTTGGTACTGCACTGACTTCAACGGGTGGGGGGAGTAGGGGAAGGCTGCAGGGATGTCCCTGACACCTGGCCATGGAAAAGCTACCCAGGGCCAGCCAGGGACTGCCAGGTGGGTCTTTGGGGGAAGAACCCTGGGGACAGGCCTGCAGGAAGAAGAGGGTACCTTTGAAAGGACAGGGGGTCTGCAGTCTTACAAGCAGAACCAAAGCCACTGACTTACCCCAAAGTGGTCCCAGCAGAGTGGGGAGAGGAGCAGGTGAAGACCCAAATGTTTCAGGCATGAAGGGCAGGGCGAGGGCTTGAAACCAGGAGGTCGCTCATGGAAGCGTGGGGACAGGTGTGCGAGAGGAGGGCACTTCCAGCAGGCACTGGGGCGAAGGCACACCCAGGACAGATGGCAGCACCAGAGACAAGGTGGGCCACCGGCACCAACCCAGCTGTCCCCGCGCAACCATGAGGAGAGCCCAGAGGCAGGCAGTCTGAAGCGCGGGCCCAGCTGGCCAATTGTGGGCGCGCCTTTTGGGCAAGTGGCACAGATGTGGTGGTTCACACACATTGGTTTCGCCTAAGAAGCACCTGTCGCGTGTAGCACCCATCAGTGTAAGAGCACCATGAAGTGTGGTGCATAGCAAAAGGGGCACCGGGGCAGGGCTCCAGGCTTCTAATCACAGTTGTACCATCGAGAGACGTAAACAGTGAGCTGGGAGTGCCGTCTGGACAGGATAGGCTGGGGCACCAGCTGGCCACCTTCCAACAGGGAGGCTAGGGCTGCTGCCAGCCTGGGCAGGGCCCAGACCAGTGGTCTCAGGAATGCTTGGGGCAGGGAGCTTCTCCTTCATGCTGTGGGGGACTTCAGGGCCCTTGTGGAGATCTGGAAGGGTGCAGCTTCTCCTCACACCTCCTTCCCTTGGGGTGGGACTGAGCTGCTCTTGGGGGCCTAGAGTTGGACTCTGAATATTTAGCAGCAGAGGCTTCAGAAGCCACCAACGGAGGCCTGGCTTCCCCAGGCAGGTTTGGAGTTGTCTGAGGGCCCTGGGAGAGACAAAGATCTGGTGGTGGAGAGAGAGTGAGATCTGGTTAAACTATCTGAATCACTTTCTGAATCATGGTGATGAAACCCAGGGACGAGAAGCAGCATGTCACATCTAAGGCACATGTACCGTATGCCACCATCTCTGAGCGCAGATGTTGCTTTCGGAGATCATCAGCCGAACGCAGCAGTATGAAGGATGAGAGACGCTTGCTGGGGCCTCCTGCAGCACAGGCCACCTGCCCTCCCCGGACACTGGACACTGGAGACCAAGGCTGGTGCTGCCGGCAACACAGAGCTTGTCTAAACACGGGGCAGAATTTTAAAAACCTACAGCATTTTGTTTAGAACTCCAAAGTTCAACTAATGCCCTATTTTAGGGTGAAAACAATTTAAATCTGAAATGATGCACAGCATCCATGAGCATTGTCCTCTCATAGTCATTGTGAAGTAGTGTCACTAACTACGACAGATATTGAAGGGTTACATTTCTAACGAGAAATAACAACAGGTTGGATATTCTCTTTCCTATCACAAGTGATAACCAGTGTTTGATATTTTACATTTTCTTCCAAGAAATATCAGTCTATCAATGTTTTAAAACAAAATGTTTGCAGTAACAATTATTTGTTGAACTTTAAATTAAAAATGACTTCTGAATTTTGAGACCTTATGCCTACTCAGGGTCTTCTGACAAACAAATTATTAAAACAGAGACCAGATGAGGCCTTAAAAATAGACAATATACTATATTTGAAACAAGATTGCACTCTTGAATTTTAGGATGAATATATCAGAATTGTATCGTTATTTCATAAGCTCTCCTTTTAAATTAACATGCTGACACATCCAGCTACCTCCATGTGTTTTTCTTTTTTGGTGTTCAAGTTAAGGAAGAAAAATCATATTTCTTTTTAGTATATATGTTTCCACCTTAATTAACTAGATCTTTAAAAATGAAAATGAAAACCTTCTCTGACAGCAATATTTATCTTGTTGAAGGATAAATAATTCTTCAGAGTGAGTGTGGCTAGTCTATTAGGAAATCTGTTGGGGTCTGTTTTCACATGTGGCTCCTCCTGCCAGCCACACCTCCTCCTCCTCCTCCGGCTGCTTCCCCTGTTCCACAAGGTCCTTTCTGAGGGCGAAGACCTTCGTGAAGACAGACCGGTTCAACCCCCCAGAGGAGTTACCTTCTGCTGAATCCACCTCCCCGGCTTCTTGTCAGGGGTCAGGCAGATCAGAAGTATCCACTATGACTTTAATAAAAATTGTATCATCTTTAATGTACGTCCCATTCTCTAGAACAGTCTGGGCGACAAACACTGGGCAGCCAGAAGCGATGTTCATCTCTCCAGTGGGCTTCTTGAAGCTGCTGCTGTTGGGATCAGGCTTGAAGGCATCTCCCAGATGGCGTCTGGAGGACCCCTGGTCCATCAGCATGAGTGTCACTTTCTGCTTGAACGGCCACGGCAACAGAGCATCGTATTCCCCACGCATAATGACAAAGAAGAGCGACAGGTGTGTCCCTTTCCCCATTCCGTCCCCATTCAGGTAGACCCTGGCACACATCTTGTAGCCAAAATAGCCTGTGTAGAAAGGCTGGCTGTAGAGAGACAGGGTCTTCCCCATGACAGCCTCCTGCTTCCGGCGCTTGTAGTCACGGATCTTCCAGATCAGCACACCGTTATAGCTGGCAGTCTCAAGGACCTGGAACCGAAGGTCCATGTCCGCCAAGCGGATGTCATGAACACTCAGCATCTGGTCATGCCGGCTCAGCTGGGACTCCAGCAAGCCTGCCACAGGCAAGAAAACATTTGGCAATCAAGACGTGCAAACATCAAAGAGGCGCATCTGCACCAGTGTCTGGAACAGCGGCCCATCACAGTCACTGTGACTGCAGAAGGTGGACAAGGTATGGGGCATCTGCACTGTATCCTCCCTCCCCTCCCTTCCCCTCCGGCAGCCACAGTGTACCAACTGTCAGGCTACAGCTGTTAGAGCCTGCCTGCCTATCTGTCCATGTTCCCCTGCCCCATGGCCCTGGCATCCCCAGGGACACTAGGCTCTGAGTCTAAGCTGCGTCCTATTCTATTCTAACCACACGCCTTCCCATCTGCTTAATCCAACCCATGCAGCACAATAATCCATCCTTACTCCCTAATCCTTCCATGTAAATCATCACTGTGCTCATTTAGGCTCAAAGCTATACACATCTGCTCACAATGTCAGAAATGCCTGGACAATGCTAGGCTGCCCATTGCCCATCTGGTCTGGCCCTGTCCCTGGGCCCTCAGATGTGTCAATGGGCCCTGACACCCTTGTGTCCTGCAGTTCACAGGTAGTTCAGCCTCTCTGGGGGCTTTGCACCCTGCCATGCTGGGCCTCATGTGGAGGGACAACTCTAAGTGAAACACTGTCCCTACTGGAGGGCTCTCAGCATGTACTGCCTGTGCCTGATTCAGCACTTCCACGGGTACTAGCGCTGTGGCATGTGACTGGGGGCAGCTGCCTCAGACCCACTGCCCTCACCTGTGTTGCGAGCCGCCTGCCCTGCACTTTTGTCCACGCTTTCCAGCTCAGTCACCCGGTTTTGGAGGGACTCCACACTGCTCTTCATGCTGTCTGCTTCCTCCCAGCTCTGGCGGAAGGGACGGATCTCCTTGTCGAGCTCTCTCAGTTTCTCTGCTTGGCTGTCTATTACTCGCTTCCAGACCAAAGGGGTTAAGGATAAAAGCCAGTCAGAACTCTGAGCATGCTGTGCTGTCACCCCCAAATACAGGCTGGAGCCATCGACCCCTGGGCACCCACTGAGACCCACCGGCCTCCTGGGAGTCTCTGGGGATAAGAACTTGTGCAGAACACAGAGTGAAGCTGGAGGCAGTCAGATCATGACCTGCCTCATGCAAAAGACCTCAGAAATGTGTCATTAAATCAGGCCTGCAGGGCTTGCACCAAGTCACCAGGAGGACTGGCTGGACCAAATGAAAGGGACACCATCCAACACCACAGGTGAGCACACGGCCAGAGTAGCTTTCCCTCTTCCTGCCCTGGCTCCTACACGGCCTCCCCACCTTGGGCCATTTCTGGGATGGCAAACTGCCTGCTTGTCACATACCTGCATCCATGCATCGTGTCAATACCATAAGCTCTCCTTTCAGACCTCACACTCACAGGCGTCATCTTCCTATCCTCCTTAGAAATATCTTACCAGACTGCAGTAAGCCTCGCACCTTGTTCCACACGTTCCTATGGTACCATCCATGGCCACAGGTACAGAGGAGAAGGGACTGAGGTCAAGGCCTCCCCCAGTTAGTGAAGATTCTCAGAGCACAGGACCCCTATCCCTATCAATCAAGGTTTAGGCTAATGGAGTCACATCATCACAATGATCTGGCACTGTCTGCTTATCCTGCTGCCTGGCTCAGGACCAAAGTGCTGCTTCTGTCCCATGACTACAGAGGAGACCCAAGAACTATACCAAGGCCCAGAGAAACAAAGAGTTCCCTCCATCCTGCCTCTAGTTGAGACCCCAAGCATTAGTGGCCAGAGAAGCCTAGATGAGGTAACGGGGCTGGTCCATGAGAGTAGGTTCTGCACTCAGAAGCACCACCAGGACGTATGTCCTGACACACTGCCTGTCAATAGCAAGGCCCATTTTGCACTGTCTTAATTTAAATAACTCAGAAAACCTTTCTATAGGAACATACCACTGCACTTGTGATGGGAACAGAGACTTGTGCTCTGGGTGGGTGTGTAAGGGCTGTGTGTGTTCCTGTGACAATAATGGGTAGTCTCTCGCTCCAGCTTGTCTGTCTCCCTGTGATGGAGTCAAGGACCTGAAGATTTTCCAGTCACGCAGAAAACCTACAGTAGAATCTCTCTAGTCACATAGGGTGCTCAGGGGACAGCCCCAGGGACAGCCTACCATCTTCACTTCTTCTTTTGGAAATCTATATTTGAAATTTTGGGTTTCGTACCTTTGTTGGCTGCAACCAACCAGGAAGGAACAAACAAAGCAGGTCTGGATTCTCTCACTATAGAGTAAAAGGCTAATGTGAGTCCCCCTGCTTTTTCCAAGAAACCTGATGCTGAATATTGAAGAAGAATGAGAAGGGGCCAGGGACATGGCTCAGCAGGTGTGAGAACACTTGCTGTGCAAACATGAGGACACATACTCAAATCTCCAGCAACCACGTAAAAGGCTGGAGATGGCTGTATGTGAGCCTGTAAATCCAGCTTTGCAGAGACAGGAGGCTTACTGGGACTTTCTGGCCACCAGCTTAGATCCCATTTGGTGAGAGACCCAGTCTCAAAGGAATAAGGTAGAGTGACAGATCAGGACACTTGACAACATCTTCCACCCTCTTGGTATACGTATGTACATACATGTGTACATATTATACCAGCATAGATAATGCCTTCAGTCTTTAAAAAACCTGCTATGGAGATGTCTCTCTATTTTATATTTGGTTGTGAGCCTAGCCTTTAATGGCTGAGCCATCTTTCCAGCCCTATGTCTTTTTATTTTAAATAAGAATGTATAATCAGAGAAATATTTGGTTCCACAAGAACTGTTTTCTAGGGGTCAACCGTACTGACTCTAAGGACTCAGCCTTGGTGTCCTTGAATGAACTGCCCCCATAAAGCAAGCTGTTATGGGTATTGGTAAGAAGGAAAAGCCTGTCCATGGTGTAAGAGATGATGTTTGGTTACTCAGAGGACCACAAAGGAAGCTCTGAGTTGCTCCTCCCTGAAAACTAGTGACATGCATAGGAGAGGAAGAGACCACTGCACTGCCTATGAAGTGGCCTCACACTTGTTAGCCAATGCAGAGACAAGGGCACACCTTCTGTGTGGAGGTACACGCTCCACACAAGGGGCTCCCAAACAACTTAGAAACTGCATCCTGGCAAGGGACTTCAGACAGACTTTCTTCCAGACAGACCTTTACTTGCATAAACAACACAGCTTCAAAGCAGAGCACCAGTCTGTGTCGAGCCGTCTCTGAACAGCGAATGACTTAATGCTTGGAGCGCCCTGGTGAACACTCGGCCACTTCAGTGTCTCTATAAACGCGCAGCCTCAGTGCAGTGCAGAGTTTAATTACGAGTTCAGGGGCTGGGGAGCATCAGTGTCATACTGAGTAAATAACCCCAACTCAAGGCCTGTTTCTTAGGACTCAGATGACCAGCTGTATGCACTTCAACTTCAGTGTTATAGTGACTGTCCTTTGCTATCCCTTGTCATCTTCAGGTCACTAGGCCCTAGCCATATATGTTCAGTGAGAGCATGGTGGTATTCCATGTGGAGTATGGAAGTGTGTGGCCTGTGGCTGCTCACCTGAGCCCTGTTGCTTGTCTCCCTGGTTCATTCAGCAATTGGCAGCAGCAAGTGGAGATACATTCATGACTCAGCTGGCTTGTTTTCCTTTTTTGAGTCAGGAATCACACTATGCTGGTTCAGATCCTCTCACCTCACCCTTTCAAGAAGCTAAGACTACAGAAGTGCTACTGAACTGGATTGTCTCTTCCTTCAGTGTGTGTGTGTGTGGGGGGGGTGTGTGCGTGTGTGTTGCATTTCTCCTCCCCCCATGGCTCTGGGGATAAGCACCTTCACCCACTGAGCCACTCCACAGCACTCTCTTCTTCTCTTTCTAATATCCCTTAAAGTGTTCTCGATGGAACCCAGGGCCCTGGGCACGCTAGGCAAGCACAGTATCACTGAGCTATACACGGAGCCCATTTTAGTTTTATTTTGAGGCAGGACATCACTAAAATACACAGGTTTGCCTTGGACTACAATTTATTTATCCAGGCTATAATTTATTTTAAATGATTTCTTTTTATTTTATTTGCATTAGTGTTTTGCCTACATGTATGCCTGTGTGATGATGTTGGATCCTCTGGAATTACAGACAGTTGTGAACTGCCATGTGGGTGTTATGAATTGAACCCAAGTCCTCTGGAAGAGCAGCCAGTGCTCTCAACTGCTGAGGCATCGCTTCAGAGACCCCAGGCTACCATTTTGACAATGAAAAATTGGTTTTCTGGGCCTGGTGGTAAAGCTCTATAATCTCAGATTTTTTGCATATTTTGTTTTTTTTGAGACAGGATTTTTCTGTTTTGGTTTGGTTGTCCTGGAACTCACTCTGTAGGCCAGGCTGGCCTCAAATTCACAGAAACCCACCTGCTTCTGCCTCTCATATGCTGGGACTAGGGGCATGCACCACTACGCCCGGCTTTGTAATCTCAGCTACTGGAGAGAGACTGAGGAAAGGGGACCACAGGTTCAAGGCCAGCCCGAGCTACAAAGTGTGTTAAAGGCCAGCTTAGAAAACTTAGTGAGACACTGTCTCAAAATAAAAGTAAAAAGGATAGAGTTTAGCCTGTTTAAGGATCTGGGTTCAATCCTAGTACTGGGAATGTGGGTGTCAAAACCCAAACAAACACAATTTCTTTTTTTAGCGTGTATGTGTATGCAGATGTACTTGTAAGAGTACAAGAGCCGGAGGCTAACTTTGGAGTCTCCCTTGACTGCTCTTCACCTTATTCTTTTCAGAAGGGTCTCTCAACTTAACCCAGAGCTCACCGACAAGGTTAATCTAGGTAGCCAGATTTGTCTGGGGATGTCACCTTTGCCTTCACAGCGCTGAGATTACAGGCAGCCTGCCATGCCCACCCAGCGCTTACATGGATCCTGGAGATCTGAACTAGACTTTATGTGACAAGCACTTAACCCATGACCCATCTCCCTAGCCCCAAATATGGTCTCTTTTACCCATAGAGATCCTCCTGCCTCTGTCTCCCAAGTGCTAGGATCAACGGCATGTGCTACCACACTCAGCTGTTCTTTAAAGTTCTATTAAGAAACAACCCTTCAGGCTGGTGATAGGGCTCAGCAAGTTCAAGTGCCACTAAGCTTGCTGCTAGAGTCTACGGAATTCACATGCTGGCAAGAGAACTGGCCCCTGAAGACTCTGACTTTCACACGCACACTGTGGCATACGTGAATCTTGCCCACCCAGACAAACAATGTAAAAATACTAGAAAACAAACAACAACACCTCCTGAGCCAGCAAAGTGCACATAAATATATCTCAATTCTACTTCCTTTAACACCCTCAGCACCACATGCATGCAGTGCCCACAGAGGCCAGGAGAGGGCAACAGAGTCCCCAGAAATGAGTTACAGACTGCTCTGAGTCACCTATGTGGTTCTAGGAACCAAACCTCAGTCCTCTGCAGGAGCAGCAAGTGCTCTTAGTCACAGAAATAGCTCTCCAGTCCTGAGGTTTATATATTTGTTGTTTTGGAGGTATCTCTGAATTATCAGGGTGAAATAAAAGTTGGACATGTGTATGTAAAAACCCAGAATGGAGCATTTGGCTTGATTTCACTTTGGGAAGTGAAACTTGGCACATAGTACTAATGAGCAACATGTCTTATCAATATATAGTAATAAAAACAGCTTTTAATCTCTCCTTTCTTTTCTGCAGTGGTGGTGATGAAACCTGGGGTCATGCACAAACTAGATAAGTGCACGACCACTGAGCTACACCCCATCCAAAACAGCTAAGTTAAAAACAAGGTCTTTAAGCTTTACTTTGCTCCAAGTGGGTTGAAGACAGGGGTTTAGGGTCAGCTTCCTGGGCAGGGCCATGCTGACCCAAGTTGTCCCTGAATGTTGGAGTAAGCCAGAGAAGAGAATCCAGAGAGTGACTCCATGTAGCTGGCAGGCTGCTCACCTGCAAATGAAGGATTTTGGATTCATTGTTTCGAAGCATTTCCTTTTGTCTCTCGATTTCAATTTCAAAGCTACATATCTGATTGTGCAAACTTTGTATGCTCTTGTTTTTTTCAACACTTTCATTCTGCAGCAAGGAAACCTGAGAAAGAAAGTCTTCAATTAATTTAACAAAAAGTAATTTGGTGTAATGATAGTAATTAAACATTCATAAAAAGAGGAATTGCGGAGTTAGCAGGGGGCCCTGTAAGAGAGCCCTATTGCTGTCTCTCCTCACCCCAGGGAGGGAGGTCTGGGCAGGGTCAACTAAGTGTCAGAACAAGGGGTCTGCTTATAAAGTGCTCACTGAAAATAAATCTTTTACAGGTGTAGCTTCCAAATTTTGGCCAGGACACATAAGAAACATTTTAATATTTTATCCAGCTTTCACAAGCACTCTGTATATACCTGAAAATGGGCCTCATAGAATCTTACCTGCTCTAAAAACACAATGTATTTGATTATTTTGTTTTATTTTTTCCATCTGATATAGATACTGCTTGTTTTCACAACTGGAACCTAAAAGCTGAAGCCAGAAGCAAAAGGAAAGGCAGTGGGACTGGGGACACACACACACACACACACACACACACCACACACAGATCCGGTTAAAGAACTGTTTCTAAGATATTCTGTGCAAAATGGTGGCAACTGTTAACTGTGTGCTGAGCACACCAAACTGCTGAGAACAGATTTGAAACATTCACACCATAAAAAAAGAAAAAAGTGAAGCAATGTATGGGCCTACAACTAGTTTGTTTTAATCATTTCCTAATGGATGCACACCCAAACATCACACTGTGCCCCGTAAAGATACACGATCACTATCTGTCAATTTTTAAAAAGCCAATCACGCCCAACGACTGTGCTCTCTCACCCTGCAGTGGCTCCTCCCAGTTGTGCTACATCCCCAAGCACAAGGAGAAATGGCTGACTGAGGTTACACAGGAGTGTTACCTCACCCGTGGGCCAGCACACCATCTCCTCAGACACAGACGGAGCTCACGCCCGAAGAGACCCTGACACAACAACTCAGTAAAGTTACTCAAGTATGGTGGTGCACCTTTAATTCTAGCACTTGGGAGGCAGAGGTTGGTGAATCTCTGAGTTCAAGGCCAGCCTGGTCTACAGAGTGAATTCCAGACCAGTCAGGGCTACACAGAGAAACCTTGTCTTGAAAAAGCAAAAATCAAACCAAACCAAACTGCCACCAACAAAAAAACAAAAGCACCAAATCAACCAAAATAGAAAGCAAATGGAACAGACTAAACCTGCATGTCTCACAGGCAAATATGCCTTCGCTTTCCAAGATTGCAGAATCGACTCCAGCTTTGTTCCACCACGTGAGGCCACAAGCTCCGACAGCATCAACCCATATTACCACAGAAGGGTGACCTGCTTTACAGAACTCTTCTGACATTCCTGTTCCATTGGTCCCATCTGGCAAAGCCAGACTGAGTTCCGAGGCTCTTCTTAACCTCAAACAAGGTGGAGACACCATTTTTAATAAGGATCTCATTGATACTTCTAAAAATACCAATTTTCCTGCAGCAATCAAGTATTAGTTGAGCAGAAACAACTAGCAGTAATGTGCACACACCATACCAACTGGTCTTAATTTTTTCCCTTTAGAGTTCCCTTATTTGAACTATGATTCACACTGACATTAGAGAGCAAAACCCTGGAGTTCTTGCACACTGCTGCCTTTATTTGGCTCTCAAATGACCATCGAGGTAGCAGGGAGCTGTGTTTCAGAAACACAGCATACTCACTCCCCTGTCAGTACAAACAGAGGCCTACCTCCAGAGCTGGTGTACGGAATGGCCAGCACACACCTCAGAGCCACTAAACTCCTGAACAAATGAACAAAACAAAACAAAACTAGTTCTTTTTTTTTTTTCTTTTGAGACAGGGTTTCAAGGAGCCTAGGCTGGCCTTGAACTTGCTATGTATTTAAAGATGACCTTGAACTTCTGACCTCCCCTTCCCCCCCCCCACACACCCCAAGGCTGGGATTACAAGTACGTGCCACCACACCTGGGTTAAAACTAAGTAATTAAGTAAAAGGAAGACCCTTCTTTTTATAGCCCTGACTGTATTGAAGTCGCTCTATAGACTAGCCTGGCCTCAAACTCACAGAGATCCTCCTGCCTCAGCCTCCCAAAGTGCGGGATCAAAAGCCACCACTGCTGGGCTCTTATCAGTTGTTTTTCCCCCCCTAATATCAATTCTTGATAGTTGTCTGCTAAGTTTGTAATCAACGTATACTGAACGTGACTTAGCCACAGTGAATGTGAGCCCATAACCATTTCTCCTATCAGTTTCTGGAGTGGTTCACTTTCCCTCGTGGAACAAAAGCTGTAAGAGGCGCACTCTGACTGGAAGAACCTTGCTCCAGGGTCACAGCCTCTCAGGGAAGAAAGAGGCTGTTGGTAGTGCTGTTGTCTATGCGGCCAGTGCAGCCACCAAGAGACCCAACTGCAAAGAAGGCAGATGTCTTCCTACCTGGGTCTCACAAAGGACTAGCTGTAGATCATGTGACCAGACACATGGGGACAGGCAAACCTGCTCTGTGAGGAGCCAGCCAGTACTTGGGGTTAAGTAGTCCAGACCACCAGTCTCCACACTGACCAGTGCCAAAGCAGCCAGAGGCAGTTCACCTGTGGGGTGACTGTTTGCACAGAACTATGCAGCTGAGGACCAGAGTATGGAAGCTGCAACAATCTTTGTCCTAGAGCAGGGGTAAATTACCCACAAATTGATCAGAAAGGAAAGCGGGTACTGCATGTTGCTTGGCAGCTAAACACGAGCAAACACCTCTCCATAGAAACTCAAGATTCTTGAACAGGACTGACTCTGCTGGCAATCTCTTCACACTGGTCCTTTCAGTCAAACGCCATTGATAATTACAAAACAGATGCACTCTTTAACTAGTCTGGCAGAAGCCGGGAGCCGCGCGCCTACCTTCTTCTCCAGGGAGCTGCTCCACTCCTTCAGCAGGTTCACGTGCTGCACCGCAGAGCTGGCCTCGTGGGCCTTGATCTGCTGGTTTGTGCCCTACAAGAGCAATGGTGGGTGACACTAAACCAGCCGTTCCACTCAAAGGACAGAAAACCTAACACACAACTCTAGAAGCAGCACTACACGTGAAGGGGCTTGTTGATGTGCAGGGAATCCCCGGGGCCCTCAATCAGGGCCTCCTAGGCCATAGGCAGGGAGCGCAGCAAGAACACTGCGATGCTGCAGAGCTAACCTCAAGTTCATGCTCCTCCTTCCTCAGGTTCTTCTCTCTAGTGGCTTCTCATCAACGTTTCAGACTTGCAAAACCAAGGAGTTAAATTTGAAACTCATCCTGCTCCTTTACAAATCACTTTCATGAAGATATACAAAGAGAATGTTCTGGAAGCCACAGCTACAGCCAGCTGCTTGCTACAGCAGTCCAGTGAACTACGGTATGGCATTGTATCCAAAAAGGCACCGCCTCACCAGGCTGAGTGTGCTGAGAAGTTTACATACAAAACATAAACAATCTACAGAGTACATAAGATGCAGACCATTCACATTATGAGCAAGCACATTAAATAGTACTTTGCATATTCAAGGAAACAGTATGAGAATATAATTTGTTTTGATACCAGAAAATTAAGAAATCAGAAAAAGCGTTTTCATGATCTCCAAAACATATACTCTGTACACAGAATCTCTGTCTATGCTGATCTGAGCGGGGCTCCGCATCAGCATACATACGAACATACACAGAGGATGGATGGCACTACGCACAACAGAACAGGGAGGAGGTTCTCCTAGACTAGAGCAGGGAGAACGGCACTCTCTTCTTTAGCTTTTCACCTTCTCCAAAAACAACAAAACAAAACAAAACAAAAACACTACAATGCAGCTCACTGTCTCTGTACTGACTCCATAACACACTGTCGATATAGAACACTAAATATACACTTTCTTTGTAACATATTTTGCCTTTTGGTAGATAAAGTTTAGGATATATATCTGAATAAAAGCTCAATCTTAACTTGCTAGCAATTTCAGGTAATATTCTTAAAAAATAAACAGAAACCCAGATGCAGGTATCTGATGCTAACACTGTTTCCCAGGAAGTAGATTTTCTACAGGCTGTGCTCAATCAAATCCAACCCTGGCAGGGGTTTACACACATGTGTAAACAAAGCATGGTGGACACCCATGTGGGATTCTTTTCAGCTAAGGACTGACAGGCAATGTCAAAGCTACATCTAGTTTAAATGTCACTTATACTCGGTAATGAACAGTTAAGTTAGCCACAGAAACTCTACCAGACGTCACTGCATCCTTACTGTTCGGAGCTGTCTGGGAGGCAGCAGTTCCCCTGACTTCCCCATGCTGCACCACCTGTGTCTCAAAACACCTTGTCCTAGCAAGGGAGCACCCACACCTGCTGCATGTATGGCTTTTTCACCCATGTAGCAGAGTGATTTCATGACAAAGACTAAAAAGAGTGAGAACTCAGATGTTAAAATATTATTATGAGAACTTTCTTCAATGGCAGAATGTCAGTAACTGGGAAGGACAAATGTTGGATACTGACCTGAAAAACGCAGCCATAGCGCTTAAAACTACAGGTGCTGGGGGCATTGACACACTCTGACAAGTGTGCACTCAACTGCAACGGGAAAGAGACGTGAGTTGTGACACAAACATTTGCATGAAAATGTTCAAACATATCAGGGCACAGAGAGCATCCAGGCTGTGCTGTTAAGAAGGCTGTTTATTAGCTGCAGGTGTGTACGCATCATCTGCTCGCTGGACTTCAGGCAGTAAAATACAGTTTCATCACAAGTATACACGTATACACACCAATATACATAAATACATTTACTGTAACAGTTCTTAACTTCAAATTTTTTAGAACGAATTGTTCAAACTGTGACATGCCGTCTGAAGTGCCAGAGTTAAAAAAAAGAAAAAAAAACTGAAATGCACACTTAAAGACTATTAACAAAAACTGTATGAAACACAAAAAAATCAGAAAGCATTTGGGATACAACTGGGTCACACACCTACTATATGGTACACAAAAATAAACCCATCCTCAAGGCAAGCTCACACACGGAATCATCTCTGCTAACACTTGGCTGGCTAGAGAGGAGTTACTCCACCGAAGAGCCTTTGTTCCTGCATGTTCAGAGGCTCACAAGCTTTTCAAAGATTCCTGCAACCATTCTAACCACCGAAATCTTACCGTCTCCTCAACTGACACAAGAAAAAATTGGAGTGCCTGGAAAAGTCTACTCTATCCTGAGAGAAAACCGCTCTCAGGAGACAAGGGAACTGAAAAGATGTATCCTAAAGACAGACTTGTGTCTAAGCTTATATCGCAGTGGGCTAGCACGCACTTCCTGTGTGGTCTACTGCCTTCTTCTGACAGCTCATATTCTATGTCATCTGTGCAGACATGGGTAGGTTCAGGTTTGTGTAGCTTAGGAATTTTCCCCAGTCTCCCAGGACCAAGGCAGCTGTTCTCTATGATTGGTATGTAGGAATGAGGGGGCAAACAGCGATCCATTTCCCCTCTGCTCACTGACCCTTTTAACAGCTCAGGAGAAAGGCAACCTAGAAAAGGGCCTTAAGGCCCTCACCACACCAACCACATAGAAAAGGGCCTGGTAGCTAGACAGTCGGAAAGATCAACAGCCTAGTGTCCTTGCAGTCCCCTGAATCCAGCCAGGACGCCATGGGCAGGACTCGGATGAAATACAGGCAGGTCAGCATGGACCTGCACATGGAAACTGTTCTTTACAAAGTCGGCTTAAAACTTTGTCTGACAGTCTTTCAGGGCCACTGTTTACACTTACAGATATGACCGGCTAATACTTCTAATGCTACAACCAGGGCATGCTGTTCTGACATGTTATTTCTACTATAAACTCACTGTCCTACCTTTTCTTAACCTAGTTTTATTAACAGTACACTTCAGAGCCCTGAAGAATGTACAGGAGCTTTAGAATAGAAGCGAGACTAATGCACAACCCAACAGCACCTTTCACAGGAAACCAAGAGAAATTCAGTCTAAAATTTTATTTTGAAATAAAAGTAACTTAGAGGCAAATCTTCATCTTAATTCAGAGCTCTGAGCAGACAGAATTGAAGTGAGGGATCTAATGTCCAGGAATTATTTCAGCAGTTAGACTCTTCAAATATTGACTTAAACAGAGAATCTTCTAGTGTCCCAATGTGGATAATTTACTTGTGCTTTCCCCCAGGTCCTCCCTGACACACATTTGGAGGCCCAGAGGCCTGACAGCAACCTGACCCACCACTGTCCTGGGAGGATATACCTGGGTGAGCAAGGGCTCTCAGGGTCCTCCCCTAGCACTAGGCCTAGCACTAGACACCGACCCTCCTGCTCCACACAAGCTTGAATCACAGTTGCCTCCAACTGTCCAGGAGGATGACAGGCTCTGCAGAAGACTCTAGTGAGCTGGCTCCAAAGATCAGAGCCATGGATACTAAGCAATCAAGGGGGCTCCAGGTCAGGTCACATGCAAAAACGTCCAGAATCCCTGGAGTTTTCCATATGGATCTATTCATTTGGACAGATCAAATGAAATCAATGATAAAATCTACGTGTCTTACACAAGTACCTGGCAGGTACAATGAGCAGTCGCTGGGACTCCTCACACATGCCCTCAAGGCTGATGTAAAATGTGGAAGCCCTTCACTCGGTATTTACTTGCTTCTCATCTAGCACTGCCCTTGCCCATGAGGTGGCCAGAATGGTTCTAGAAGGTCTAAATTCACTTTTCTGAGAAAAATCTTACGGAAATTTATTATTTTGCAGATTTAAAAACAGTGCTTTGGATGAGCTCGGGCACGTTCAGGGTAAGAAGACAAAACAGTGCTTCAGAAACACACAGAGTATCACCTTTACTTACATTTGTAGGTAAAGTATTCACATTTTTTCAATTAATATTTTCAATCATGAATTTACCTTTTTGTAGCTTTTGATTATTTACTTTGGACTTCCAAAAAATTCCCATCAGTTTTGTCTTTCTTGTTACACACATTACCATGCCCAACCATGAGGACTTTAGATGCCCATGGCTTGGAAGAGTATACTACAGTACACTGTACCAACGTCCCTGAGCTCCTGACCCAGCCCTTGCTGTGCCTTACCTCACTCCTCAGAAGCGTCTGGACGCTGCACTTATGAGGACAGGATACCACCACACAGGGACAGTCAGTGTCTTCATGTTTCTACAAAGAAAAAGGAAGAACATCAACTCTGGAACACCAGAGCCCATACTGGCAATGCCTATCAGCTCTCCAACGTATACACAAAGGAAGCTCGGTCCACCATTACCACATTACACTCACACCAGACATGACAGTGTCTGAGACCCTGAGACAGCAGGCCACATCTGACTCAGAGGGAACTTGTAGAGAACACTGCTGTGGTACCCTGCAGCCAGCTCCCTGCCCTGCAGATCACAGGTCAAGAGCCCTGAGGGCAGGTGGGGTTGGTCAGATGCCCATGCTCAGATTGCTAATGAGTGAAAATGGCATGGCTTACTGGATACCATCCTGAACTTACCCAGATTATCTTTAGCATATAAATATGGATAAAGTTTGGTCGAGGCCCTATGGAAATGGTGTGATCTTTAGGTCTGTAGAAGATGGATAGGCCCTGATCATCTCAATGCCAGGGGCACGTATAAACAAAGCAAGGGAAGAACTCTGCGGAGAACGTCACACCCAACGGCCTAAAAAGCACAGAAGACCCACAGTGAAGGCAACGGCAGAGACAGAAGTGGCAGAACAGCAACCACTGCTGAGTGAAGGACACAGCAGTCCTTCCGAGGCCCCAGGGCACTTCCAGGTCTCAGCAGGTTTTCCATTTCCTCTGGCCTTCAGTGAGACCTGTCTTTAGCTGGATGCATGCATGCCACTTGTTCCCGCCTCAGTCTAAGTAGGCAAATACAGGGCCAAGGACAGTGGCCCACACAAGGGAAGTGCATGTTTAACAGAGAACACTGACCCAGGAGGGTATCAGAAGGCCTGGGCCTTCTGAGTGTGCACCCTGCATCTGCAGAGCAGGGTCTCCAAGTGGGTGAGCATGTCCATTAGCATTCCCCACTGGCTGGACAGGGAAAGATTAATCACAGGGCTCCCTAGTGGACAGCTTACACATCATGTGCGGTTTGCATGGATCCAGAGTTTTCAGAAGAGAAACCCTAGTAACCAGCCTTGCTTCTCTGATACCTATTACTTCTGTAAACCAAATGCAATCAAACCATCCTCCCAAGAGCCAAGGCCACAAGTCCACAGAGCAGAGTAGGGACTCTGGAACATGGTGAAGGAACCACAGGGATTTGTCAGCTCCCGGAACCATACACTCCCATCTTCATTCTCTGGGCTGGACACCTGTCTGATGACTCATCAACATAAGCATAGTGAAGGGAGAAGAGCAGGATGGCACTGGAGGAGGTAAGGTAAAGTAGGGCTGGGCAGGATGACTGGGAGGTCAATGGGTCAGAATAGCCAGTGTCCTTTTTTATTTTCTTTTGGGTTTTCAAGACAGGGTTCTCTGTGTAGCCTTGACTGTCCTGGAACTTGCTCTGTAGACCAGGGTGGTCTTGAATTCACAGAGACCCACCACCTGCCTCCGCCTACCAAGAGCTAGAACTAAAGGCTTGTGCCACCACACCCAGTAGTTACACTTATATGAGAATATCTAGAAGATTTAAAAAGCATCAAAGGATGCACATGTTTTAAGTTAGATTTTGGTGAATTGTTGACAAATTGCCCTCCAATAACCTGACCCCAGTCTGGAATCCCGTTATCATGAGGAAGCATATTCCTGTACTTTATCAATTCTATCACACGTTTTACTCTAGGACAATCGAATAGATAGGATACAATGTCCTTCACATATTGTGAACTGTATTTCCTCTTTTTGAAGAAATTGGATTGCCTGCCCAGGGCTTCTCCCCATAAAAGTGATTGGATGGTGTCCACTCACAAACCTATTCCTGTTCATTTGGAACCTCTGAATAGGAATGTATGGAATCTGGTTCTTTGCACCTGTCATGAACTAGGACAAGGCCCTAAGTTTCACGACTGGCATCCTTAGAAAGGCAAGAACTTGGGAGCAGTCACCTAAACACAGAGATAGAGTAGGAGTAGAGTAGCTATTAGTCAAGAGTAGATGGCAACCAAGAGTCTAAGGAAAGGTAAGTGCTCTCTCAGAGCTGCTGGTGGGAACATGGCTCTGCCAACACCTTGGTTTCTGATTCCTATTTTTAAATTTTTATTTTATTTAATGAATGTATGACTGTTTTGCTTGTATGTATCCATACGTGCCAGGTACCTATGGAAATCAGAAGAGGGAGTTATAGATGGCCATAACCCACCAAGTGATGTTTAGTGATACTACGTCATAACAGCCAAAGGAAAAGATGCACCACTAAAAATACAAACAAACAAACAAACAAAAACCAACCAAACAAACAAAAAATGGTGACCAATAAAATTAAGCTTAAGAATAAGAATTGAAATCCATTCACCAAATCTCATCCCTCTTCTTTATGAACACCAAACTAGAATGAACTTTTCTTAGCCTCCCATGGAACCACATGAGTTTTAAGCAATGGAGGGTGAAGTAGCAAAGTGGACTGGATTCTGAATAAGAAATAATATACATGCTATTATACTTTGAATGATAATTTGTTACAGCAACTAGCTTTATCCCAATTATTACAAATGATGAATAAAAATTTTTGCTCTTCTTAAAAAAAAAAAAGAAAACACAAACACCTGGGCCAAGCATGCACATGGCACATGCTTTTAATCCTGGTGCTTGGGAAGTAAAGACAGAGCTCTGTGAGTTTGAGGTCAGCCTGATCTACATAGCAAGTTCCAGGCCAGCAGGGGTTACATAATGAGACTCTGTCACAATCAAAACAAAAACTTGATACATCTGTAGCAGCTTGCAAGAAGACTGGTTACTTAAAAAACAGCTCAGCTTTGAACCTCTGCCTTCCCAGGACTGGACTGTAGGTGCACACTCCCATGACTAGCATGAATGCAGATTTGAGCACATGCATGTGCACATGACCAACATTCTCCACCCACCTCATCCTTACTTCCAGCAAGTAACTACTAAAACAATTCTGGATCCTTTGTTTCTGCCTTTCACTTAGAAGTTTCATAACACACTTATGTGTGCCTAACAAAAGTCTTTCATTTGGGTTGTATTCAAATCTGAATACAACCCAAATTGAAATACAATTTGTTGCAGGAATTGTATGTAGTTTGATCCTGCACTAGACACTGGCAGTAATGTGCTGCTGGCTATGCAGTGTGTGTTATGGGTTCTAGTCTGTATTACTGTGTGGTGCAGTTCACAGCTGAGAGGTTAAGTATGTTAGAGCTGAAAAATCTACATTTGAGCATGCAGTCCTGGCACTAACTAGAAGAAGAGGCCTAGAAGCAAGTCACAGAACCTTCCTAGTTATACAAAGAAGTGAGTGTGTGCCTGAGCTGCCAGCATTAGGAGCTGTGCAGTGTCACAGTGGGATGAACATGCAAATAATGTGCAACGTAACTTCTAGTTAAAACCATTGCTGGGGTTAGAGACACACAGCTCACACGTAGAGTGCTTGCCCAGACCAGCATGCTCTGGCTTCAAATCTTAGTATGGATGTAAGGAACTAAAAACCAGAGGAGAAAGTAATATAGGCCAGCAGTGGTGGCACACACCCATAATCCCAGTACTTAGGAGGTGATGGCAGGAAGACCAGGAGTTCATGGTCATCCTCAGATGTGTAGTGAATTTAAGATCAGCCTAGGCATTTTAACAAAGAACCTATTTCAAAACAAAAATGACAACAAAATACCATCGCATTGTCACATGCTGGTAACTTTAGCTACTCAGGAGGCCACGGCAGGAGGATGCCAAAGTTAAGGCCAGCCTTAAATGGGTGATTTCAAGGACAGTCAGACCATGTCTTAAAATTAAAAAATTGCACAGTGGGCTCTGAGAATGGTCCTGAGTTCTACCCGAGTAATACAAACAAAATGAAAGCAACAACAAGAACATCCCGGCATCACTGTTAAAGCAGCTTGCAGCTAGTTTCCATCACAAAGGCCTCCAGAGATTTACAAGG
This sequence comes from Pachyuromys duprasi, assembly GCA_028658305.1. Lineage (NCBI taxonomy): Eukaryota > Metazoa > Chordata > Mammalia > Rodentia > Muridae > Pachyuromys > Pachyuromys duprasi. Next base: position 6,142,687 of record CM053765.1, read on the forward strand.
AACAGTCATTTCTTTGGAAAAGTCAGATCTCAAGCTGCCTTCCAGGTCCAACTTCTCCTATCTGTGGCTGCCAATTATAAGCTCCAATGAGATAAGAACTTCTTCACTGACCTTCCCCAGCCTTGTCACACGAACGGACTCTTCCTTATTGGTGTTTTATACATATTGTGGTCTCAGTATTTTCCACTCTATGAGAATTTAACTGTGTACCTAGTTCTCCTTTCTCAGACTGCAGACTGAGGATAGAAACATTAAGTTATCCCCTTGGCTGTCAACCTGTGGTTAACCATACACCCTCCTGACTCTTACAGCCTCACCTGGTGTTCAGAAGTGGCTACACGTGTGGCGTTTAACTGACATGTTTTCAGTTCCTTCTCAAATGAAAATTAATTACTTGATTCTACTCTGAAAATAATTGATTTCTGTATGAAGCTATGAAGCAAAGTGTAATAATGTGAGTGAAGTCCAAAAGGCTACTCATTACATGAGTGTCTCACTCACTGTAAGTTGTTACTGAAGACACTGTTCAATTATGACTCATTCTAATGCTATATCCGAAAGCAGAAGACACAGTCTTTAAAAGCTCTTTGTAACTGGAAACATCTATGCTTTATTCTAAAAGAAAAAGATTTTCAGATAAAGTGAGGCCCAGACTTAGGCCTGGCTGGTGATGGGAGTGAGTGCTAAGACAGTAGGGCAGAACACATCTCATTTCACAGGGTAGGAGACTCTCCTACATGCTGACTATGACATATCCCAGGGTAGACTCCAGAAACTCAGCAATGGCCCTTGAGCCCTGGCTACACTCCACTAGTCCCCTCTGATGATCTCAGCATCACTATCAAGAACAGTCCCTACCTGCTTAGCCTCTCAACAATACCTGGCCAGGGGCCTCCGCTCTCCTGACACTTCCTAAGTCCCTTCTTAGCAAACTGAAAGCAGCCCATGTCCTGGAATGGCACAGCACACAGTAGGTACACAATCAGTGCTTACTCAATGAATGACTGTGTTCAAAACTGGTCCTCTACCTTCAACATCTGTTTCATCTCTTACACAGAAATGATGATTCCACTGCATACACAGAATAGACTGTGCCAAAACAGTGAGGCAGGAGAACATTTTAATCCTCATCTCTCTCCTCTGATAGTGCAGTGTGGATGAGCCTGCTTTAAGTAGTGGCTGTGATAAGCCCTCCATCACAATCTGAGGCTATTCTTCAGGCAAGTTACAAATTCTACCTTTTCTGAATCATCATTCTTCATTTTTTTTGACATCTCAAATGAGTCAATCAAGGCAATGAAAAATGTTAATCATATAAATCAAAACAGGCCAAACAAATGCAGCTTTGGACTGCTGTTCAAGTCCTCTCTGCATAGGACAGGAAGAGGCAGCGCACCTGCAGGGTGACCATGGGCACTTGGCTCTTGCAGTGACTGCACGTGGCCTCTCGGTATTTGCAGGCCTTTTCCACATGATCTCGCAAGTCTTTTCTCAAAACTTTTTCTTTGCAGTCAGCACGCAGACAGGGAAGTTCCTCAAACTGGCATTCATTTTTTAGGTGCACCTGTAGAACAAACCAAAGTTTTTAACTGGCAAAAAGTCTAAGTGTGAAATGGCAGACTGTAACTGCCTTATAATGAGGTCCTGCAGAACACTGACGGGCTGCTCCTGGAACAGCTCTGTGCAGAAGAGTGGCAAGCACAGCAAGAGACACAGGATTATTGTGTGCACTTTATGTCTTCAACACACACGAGTAAGGGACCATGCGCTCGATCTCAGTTACCAGAACTGGGGTGGGACACCTCTGGTTAGAACTAAGGTAGCAAGATGTGGCAATGCAGACCTGTAATCCTAGCAGAATGGGATGAGGCAGAGGGACCCTAAGTTCACGGTTAGCCTCAACTATACAGCAAGACCCAGGGCTAAAAGCTACATACACACACACACACCCCTCACACACACTTGGGAATAGAGACTAAAACCTGTGTCAACCTTCCCATCCACAAAAACACCATCACACACACACATACACACACACCCCAACTCTTTATTCTAATTCAATTATCCACTCTGAATAAAATACAAAAATTAAAAACAATAACAACCTTTAGTTATGTGAAATACCATGCAGAAATAAAGTTCTAAAGTGCCTCTGAAATTAAAACCCAGCTCCACTTTCTTGACTTGCAGTAGGTACAGAATGACCCTGTACTGACATCATGACAAGTGATGCCATGTGTCCGACGGATTGGACACTCTCTTGCATGGTCTTGTTGTAAAGAATAAGCACAGCATGATGGCGCACAGGCAGACAGCTGGGCGAGGCCACTTCCCTACCAGATATGCTTCTGGTGCCACTTGGTGCTTACCAGCAGGTGCCCCAGAGTCAGCTGCTCTGCACAACCTCTGCCTTCATTCCGACAGTAGATCTGAAGGGCCAGAATCTCTCTCTTGCAGCAATTATCCTTAAACACCTGAATTGAAAAGTAGTTAGAGGATTAGTACTTCCTAATCTCCACATGTTGCAATTTTGGACAAGGCAAAACCACTCTAAAAATCCTAAGAGCAACTCTTAAGTGGGCCTCAGAAAGCATTAAGGACCATCTTAATTTCCATAAGTAGAATGAAGGAGCTGGCCCCACTAAGAGACACCATTTAACTCATATAACCTTAACCACTATCTTTTATTAGGTAAACCAAAAGACATTTGGGGTGAAGTCATTTTAGAGCATTATAGTCCTTGAGTACTGACATGGTCTCTGGACAAGGTGGGCTCAAGTTCCCGGCCATCAAGGAGCAGACGGCCCTGGGCCACACCTCTTGCTAAAAGACTTAGCAACAAGCTGGCAACCCAACACACTATACAAAAAACCTGTTAGAGAATCAGACCAGTTGTAGAGATGTTGTTTTGGGACAATCTGTACAGCAACTGTGGCTCCTTCCTGGTATGTGCTGCTTACAACTCAGCTTTTACCAAAAAACACTTTTTTCTTTTACTTTCTTTCCCCGCCGGGGCTGGGGATAGAGTCCCAGAGCCTTGAGCATGCTAGGGAAGCATTCCACCACCAAACCACATACTAGCACAAAGAAAGCCTTAAATAAGTGTCACAAGGATGAGGTAGTACTGAACTATTCTCCTAAAAATGGACAACTGTTCTGCCTTTAGTTTTATTTTTTATTAGAAAACAAGCAATCTGTCTCTAACAACGGTCTACAGCATCTTAGTTCTCGGGCATTTCTGAGACATTCCCACCCATCAACACCCAATGACAGGAAGATAGGGCACTTAATATGCCCTTTCTAAACATCCAGGCAGAGAAAGAACCAACAGCTGTTAAGATGAAAAACAGAGCTTAAAGTGCTTGGTGTGCAAGCATGAAGATCTGAGTTTGGATGCTGACACCTACATAAAAATGAAGTGTGGTGTGCATCTGTAATCCTAGTGCTGGGGAGGAAGAAACAGGATCTGGAGCTTATTGGCCAGCTAGTCTATCCTCTAGCCAATCAGCAAGCTCCAAGCAGGGTCAGTGACAGAGCTTGCTTTAAAAACGAAGATGGAAGCTGCCGTGGTAGCACACACCTTTAATGCCTTTAATCCCAACACTTGGGAGGCAGAGGCAGAGGCAGAGGCAGAAGAATGAATCTCTGTGAGTTTGATGACAGCCTGGTCTACACAGTGAGATCCAAGACAGCCAGGGCTACACAGAGAAACTGTTATCAATTAAAAAAAAAGAAAAAGGAAAAAAGGGGGGAAAGGAAAGGAAGGAAGGAAAAGAAAAGAAAGGAAGAAAGGAAAGAAAGAAAGAAAGAAAGAAAGAAAGAAAGAAAGAAAGAAAGAAAGAAAGAAAGAAAGAAAGAAAGAAAGGAACACTGATCACAATTGTGAATGAAACAGAGATACTTTAACAAGTCGTCTTAGTCTGTGGCTGTCACTCCCCTCTTCAGGCACTTGTCAGCTCGTGTGAACAAGGTGCTGCCATGGCAAGACAAGGAGCGGGGTCAGTGACCTGCTGCTTACACCATGATGGAGCCTCCAGCAACAGATGCATGCTAGTGTGCTAAGAAAGAGCACGGGAGGTCGGCGAACTTCCCAACCACCCTCAACAAGATCCACCCTTTTCCCTCCACCCCAGGAGCCAGGGACCCCTGTGGCCAGCAGCCTCAGCTGGGCTTCCCTGACCAGCAAGTCCAGCACTTGTGAATACTTTTGACAGGAAACCCCAGAGGAAGAGTCTCACTGTGGAATTTAATAGCCTACATTAAAAAATTGTTAAATTCATTAATCAAAATATTGGAATCACACACATTTTTATTGATATTTAAGTTCTTAAGAGTGAGTTGTTTCAAGCTACAAGTATGCCTGGAAGGGCTTAGCAGTATGTAGGTGCATGTGCCACAGAGAAGAGAGTCTACACTGGGTTCAGGAGGAAGATGGGGAGAGCCTCAGTGGTATCCATTCTCTCAGTATGCCAACACTGACACACAGGCAGACAGGAAGCTGATCTCATTCCTCGTCTAAGCACTTCAAGGCACTGGTGAAAGGGAGCAAGAACAATTTTAAACAGGACCTCCCCACTGGCATGTCTGAAGTAAAAGCTAGTGTCAAGTTGAGTACAAGCTGTATGAGACAGAAAGCTACAATAACAGTGATTTGACTACAGACAGTCACTGCCGTAACAGGCAGCTCAGCACAACTCACCACTCCTTACACACCTTCCCATGGAGTTAATATAGGTCGTGCTGATACTGTTATTGGCAAAGCAACTGGCTCAGAGGACAGCGTGCCTTGCAGGAGTTATAGCTAAAGAGTGTCTCGCTTTTCCTCCACCTCTAGTCTGCCTAGAGGCTCAACAGCACATTAGGCCTTGGAGCCTACTGCACCATTGTCAAAATTAAAAGCTGAGCATTGTGGCATATACCTGCAATTCTAAGAGGCAGAGACAGGAGGACTGCCATGAGTTTCAGGCCAGTCTGGGCTACATAGAAAGAACCAATCTCAAAAAATCAAAACAAACAAACAAAAAGCCAAAAGCAAACAAAAACAAGGGACTTGTCATGTATGAAGGCGGAGGCAGGTGGATCTCTGTGAGTTCAAGGCCAGCAGGGGCTGTGTAGTGAAGCCCTGTCTCAAAAAAACAAACAAAACCCAAGAAACTAGATCTATCTGTTAGTGGTGTGCTTACCTAGAATACTTGAAGCCCTGGGATAGATCCTCAGTACTGCATAAACTAGATGTGGGAGTGCATCCCTGTAATCCCAGAACTTGGGAGATAGAGACAGAAGACCTCAGCTAGTGAGTTCAAGGCTAGCTTGAGCTAGCCTCCCACCCTAACCTCCCCATAAAAATATTAACTTTTTTTTTTTTGAGACAAGGTCTCTCTATTATGTACCTCTGGCTGTCCTGGAACTTGCAATGTAGACCAAACTGGCCTCCAATTCCCAGAGAATCCACCTGCCTCTGCCTCCTAAGTACTAGGATTAAAGGTGTGCATCACCATGCCCACTTAACTTTAAAGAGTAAAATAAAATTGAATTTTAATGCATGTACAAAAGCTATGTAAAAATACAGTGGCTCAGAGGATAAAATATTTCTGTGAAAACCTGGTGATCTAAATTGATCCCTAGGACTCACTTAAGGGTTGAAGGAGAGAATTCCACAAGGTTGTTCTCTGACCTCTATATGAACACTATAGCACACATGCACCTCCCCCTAATAATAAATAGGTAAAATTTAAATTGGATTCCAGAGCATCAATGCAAGCAATGTGAAATGTGTTAGCCACCTACAAAGCCCACTATGGTGGCATACCCCTGCACTCAGAGGCTGAGGCAAGAAGAGCCATTAAGTTAGGGGCCACCCTGGACTAGAGAGCAAACCTCTGTCTGAAGGAAGGAGATGAGAGAATACCTTGTCTTTGATGATGCTTTCTTGGCACGCTGTACATTTTGGACTTGAGGAGCTGGAGGAAACAGAGTAAGTATGTTAGAGCAGGAGTCAATTCCATCCCCCAGGCTCACTAGGCACAAAGCATGTTCTCCTTTGTACTCAGGCCTGCTCTGGCTTGTGGCAACAGGCAGGACTCCAGGATGCCACGGAAAATTTAGCTTAAATAGTAATTCACAGGAGAAAAAGAAGCGAACTTTAAAAAATTGTAAATTTTCAAAAAGAAGCTATTACATTCACTAGCTCAGCCCCACTGGAAAGAACACGAAAGTGACATCCTAGTGGTGCCGCATTGGCTCTCAGAGGTGAGCCTCTGAAAGGAGCACCCACAGGTCTGAAGGCCTTCCAATGCTCTGCTCTTGTGCTACAGACAAGCTCAGTGTGTATAAAAACGCTAATGGCACCTGCATAGGGAAGCTGCCTCTATCCTCCAGGACACCCCCCAACAGGCCTCCCCAGAGCCTCACTGGTTTCCAGTCATGTTCGATAGGAACTGGATGAGCCTACTGTATCATCACTAAGTTCAACTCGGGTCCTTTCATCCTCACCAAGCGGACTGTATGGGTCCATGAGTGGGTGCAATGAGGGTGTGAGGTGCACAGGAGACTGGCTACTTACTGGGCTTGGCCTAGGTCTCAGGCCCCCAGGTGTGAGTAGCCAGCTGGGAAGAGGAACTGGTGGCCTTCTCAAGCTAGTGCGTCTGTGGGTACTGATGGTGCAGTATGTCCTGTACTGATCAGAGTGCCAAGCACAATGCCCGGCAACTATCCAAAGCTGCAGGATGAAGTTTTTCCCCAGCCAATTCAACTTCTGTCCTCTAACCCCAACTCACCCTTGTGATTTTATCACAGCGACCCACCAGGTTCATGAGCCTCCTAAGGTCTTCCCTCAGGCAAGCACGCAGGCTTACACCTGCTCCCCTCATCTACCCGGACCCAGTGGCACCCTTCTGTTTTAAGAACTTATAATCATTTGACATCACCACCATAAAACACAAACTTCTTGAGGAGAATACAGTAACACAGATGAAGGATACAGAGGCTTTACAGACACAGTGATGATACCACTGAGGAGAGTTCAGGGGAGAACCTGGGGGACAGAGATATGGCGTAGGCAGGACAAGTACAGAGGCCTCGGAAAGCTCAGCCATGGCATCTGCCCAAGTCTTCCTAAAGGCCTCCCAAGTAGACTTAGAAACGATCAAAGTCTTGAGAGAAACAGGTGAGGATGGGTACAGTTGCCCTAGCCAGGCAGCCTGAGGACTTATGCAGCACCCACCTGAGCAGGGCGGCCATGCAGCTCTCACAAAACCGGTGGCCACACTCAGTCTGCTTTGGGTTGCACAGCACCAGGCGGCACTTCTCACACTTATACTTGTCTTCCACTGTCTTCACAAACTTCTCCCTGTAGCCTCCTTGCTCTGGCACAAGTACCGCCCCTGCGCTGCGATCGGGCTGCAGCTTTAGGGGTGGGTTGGGCTGCAGTGAGCCAGAAGCATCCATCTTTTTGCTTGCCTCCATCTTAGGAAAGAGAAATTCTGCCAGGAGAAAAGCAATGATAAATGTCAGTCTTCCTTCATCCCTTGGAAAGGCCTAACAAACATGGTTGGGAAAAGCAAAAGTGTGGAAGGTTCATACTCTTCAGTATTTAAATAGTGCACCAGACTCCTTCCCAGCCTTAATCTGCCACAGAATAAGACATGACCAAGTAACTTTCTTCTTTTTACTTTATCCAGATGGTATGATAACCCTGATATTCAAAATACTTTCTGAAAAATATACTTAGGAAATTGTATTTCTAAAATTCTTTAAAATACACATAGTATTTTTTCTGTGCCAAAACTTCATTCCAACCATTTGGTCCAAGCAACAGGCATTGTTGCTGCTAATATTTATTTTGTTTTTAATTGTGTGTGTGAGTGTGTGATCTACACGTGAAGACACATATCAGTTCAGGCAAAAGGCGTCAGATCCCCTAGAGCTGGAGTTTCAAGTGGTTGTAAATGACCTGATACAAGTATCTGACTTGGGACTTCTGCTAGAGCACTAGGCACTCTTAACCACTCAGCCATCTCTCCAACAACAGCCATTCTTGGCCAGTTGTGTCCTGGTTAACTCCATGATCATAAGACCTACCACACTGATAAAACCAACTCAGGCCTGTGGCTAAAACACTATCTCTTGTTCCAGCGTAGTACTTACTGTAAATGAGGTGCGTCCAGACCACAAGAGCCACGTATGAGTGTGTTTGCAGGGTGCAGGGAGGGCCCTTGTTTCTGTCCTCATTGTACCTGGATCACCCTGAGTTAGGCCCCACACAACAGAGCCACAGTACTGTCACATGGAGCCTGTGAGGAGCACAGGTTTTGTGGGGCTGAGAACCAGGCAGGTACAAAGGTGCTCAGGTCAGGCCTGGCAGAGGGACATGGGACTGGATGGATCTCCTGAGCCCCTGGGCAGGTTCACTTCCCACACCTGGCTACTTTCCACCACCACGGACAATGAGAACACTCTCCAAATCAGCCACAAAGATTCCAGACCTTGAGGTCAAGTAAACAAAAATACGCATGAACACAAAGCAGTTGACTAGGTCCCTGAGAAAACATTGACTTTAATGAAAATCATAGCCAGTACCAATAAACACACACTAGCACTGACTACTCACCTTCGGTATCTGTCAGTACTTGCTGACAGCATGGATAAAATGAGCTCGGATGGCGGTAGAAAAACCGGTTGCTCTTTCCTTACTTCCTAAATATTCCACAACCAGGGTTAGGTTTTATAACAAAGAATTGTGAATGAGGGACAGTTGCAGTCTGTTAGTAAACAGTGAAGGTCCTCAGAGAGGGCTTTGCCAAGTGGGCCCTGCCCCCTGTGAGAGCTGTCTGGGTGGCTCTTGCACACAAGCACTGGTACACTTTGTCTCAGCTCAGCTTGCACAGCCTGAGCCCTGTTCCCTGTACTCCTCAGTAGGGATGCAGGTCAGAGAACACCTGCAGAAAGATGCTGGTGGTCTCCAAAACACGAAGTTTTCTTTCCTGTTTTTCTACTCCCAATCCGTTACCATATGATGCTATATGCCTGCTAGCTAAACAGGTTCTTTCAAAAGTTACCAGCTCCCTTTAAAAACAACAACAACAACAACAACAAACCATTGTGCTCTTTCCTGCCTAATTTATTTTTGCTATTTAAAAAATGTCTGGGTTTCACTGGGCATGGATATAGTTCAGTTGGTTGAGAGTTGGTCTGGATTTGATCCCTAGTATCATATAAAATAGGTCATAAAAGCATATACTTCTAGCTCTTAGGAGGCAAAGGATCAGGAGTTCAAGGTCAGCCTCACCTATACAGTGAGTTTGAGGCCAACCATCTCATAGAAACAAAACTCTCCAAACCTAAACAGGATGGATCCTTTCAGCTCACAATACCTGCAGCATCTCCGTTCAGGATCTCCCTTACTTCTCTTGTTGGTGTGGGACTCAGGGCTATAAACTAGGATCAGGAACCCCTACAAACCACAGGCAAGTACAAGTGCTCAGGAGAAGGCTGGGACAGAGCTGAGTCATCCTCTTCCCTGAAGCCCTGCTCATGTACTGCTTTCTGAGGCTCTTTCTGAGGTGCAAGGAAAAAAAAATGTTTCTTGGCTAGGGATGTACAAAATGGCTGTCAGCAGCAGACAAATTAGTGAACTGATAGTCTAGCCACACCTGGGTGAGCTTTAATAAAAAAGAATGCTGATGTGGTAAAATGAAGAAGCCTGTGTGAAAGCTACGGATGTGTAAAACTAAGTTTTCAAGATGACTTTCAGCGTTCATTTGAGTCCTGTAGTCTGCATCTGAGAAGCTTGTTCACATAAATGGCGGCTGACCCTTCTGAGCTCTATGTGAAAGCGGCATGGAAGATGTGCAGGGAGCTCACAGGCTGCCCAACAGCAGCCATTCTGTGCCCCTGAACAGCCCAACCCCACAGTGTCCCCTCCTTCCTCTGAAAGAGCTCCAAGCCACCCTTCTGTGTGCTTGTTCCATGGGCCTTCCCCCTGGAGAAGAGCAGACGAGGACAGGGCTGGGATCTGGATCTCTTCAGCTGACTGATAACCCCCCGGTGCTCAGAGCAGTGCCTATCAGGTAGTGAGGGCTTGGTATCACTTACTGAGGTAACAGAAAGGCAAGGTCCGGGTTACTCACCTCAGTGATTTCTGTGACAAATTGACTGCACGAACAGAGAACTTTCGTAACTGATCTAATTTTGTGCAACATGAAAACCAACAAGGGTTTCTGCTAGTCATAGCTTCAGTCTGGTGATCTACAGTGTTCAGGAAGCTGTGTTCAAGTAACAGTCCCATGACAAGAGAGCTGGGTTTCTACTTCTGAGTGTCTTATTGATGTGAAGAGACATCATGACCATGCCAACTACTTTTATAAAAGAAAGCATTTAACTGAAGCTTGCTCACAGGTTCAGAAGCTTATAGTCCATTATCCTCATGGCAGGAAGCATGGCGGCACACAGGCAGACATGGTACTATAGATGGAGTGGGAGTTCTACATCTGGATCCAAAGGCAGCAGAAAGAGCAAACCAATGGGCCTGACTTGGGCATTTGAAACAAAGCCATACCAAGTCAAACGAGGCCACACCTCCTAATGCCACTCCCTAAGCATTAAAATGTATGAGTCTGTGGGGGATCCTTCTCAAACTATACATTTTGTAATTTTTTTTCTTATGTAGCTTGTTCCTTTTCATTTTAGATCTGCATAACCAAGCAACAGTCAACACTAGGCTGACTGAAAATCTCCTCTGCCAAAGGCGTTAATCCAGAATTCTTCAATTTAGCTTTAGGCAGATTTTTTTGGACAAGGTCAGAAAGCAGGCACATTCGTTACCAAAACATCACAAGAGTGATCTCTAGACTACATACTAATATTCTTATCCTCTGAAACCTCCTGAGCCAGCCCATCATTTCCTACATTGCTCTCAGCATCGCTGTCTTTCATGCTTCTAAAAGTATAGCCCATTAAGCCCCACTTAAAGCATTCAACTGCTTTCCTAATCCAAAGCCCCTAAATCCAGATTTCGCCAAGAAGAAGCTACTTGGTCAGGCTTGTCATAGCAATACTGCGCTCCTGGTTCAACTTCTGTCTTAGTTAGGGCTTCTACTGCTGTGAACAGATGTCATGACCACAGCAACTCCTAAGTTCTACATCTGGATCCAAAGGCAGCAAAGAGAGAGTGAACCACTGGGCCCGGTGTGGGCATTTGAGTGCACCCTCAGTGACACACTTCCTTCAACAAGGCCTCACCTCCTAATGCCCCTCCCTAAGCATGAAAGTATCAGTCTGTGGGGACATTCTTACTCAGACCACCACACTGAGGGACCAAGCTAATGAGGAGTGCGTTTCTTTCTTCTTTTATGGTATGTTGTGCTCTACATAAACATGTAAAGACTACAACTGAAGGTCTCTGTTTTTGTAGAATGCCAAAGAAAAACAAACACATTAAGAAAAAATAAAAAAAACACGACACCAAGCTTATTAACAGAAGCCTTACAGCAATCTGTTGCAAAAGGCACACAATACCTGGAGCTGGCAGGTGTGTCAAGCCTCACCTCACCCCTCCTAGGCATCCCCAGAGTCACCTGAGGCCATGACACCCTGTCCACATCCCTCATAGAGCCATTCTTGAGCTCAGTGGTTGTAAGGTAACCAGCTTTAGAAAACAGGAACCAAGAAATGGCACAGTAGGACTGTACTATACCCTTACCCAGCACTGGGAACCTGAAAAACACCTGAGTAGAGTGCCCAGGGCAGAAGCCCTGACACAGCAGGGACCAGCTTTGCAAGGAGCCAGGAGAAGAAGATTGGGACTGCTAGGCGGCGTGGGCTTCTTGGTAGGAAGGTTAAGAAAGTTCTGGAACTAGAGTGGCAGTTATAACATTCTAAAAGTAGACTAAAGTCACTGAGCTTGTAGTTTAAAGGGAGTAAATTTTCCATCTTAATGTAAAATCTGGATATAAACAAATATAAAAAGAATTTACTCAAAATAATACAACTTAAATTTGATTGGCTTGTGATACCTTAGAGACAGAGCAGGTCACATTCCCCCTAGTGCTAAAGGTATACAGTGTTGCAAGCTGTGGACAGCCTTGTCACAAGATTCTCATTTTTATTGTAACAGTCTTACGTTCTCAGTAAACAAAGACAAGAACAATTCCAGGTTCCCTGATTGCAACTACCCAGCACAGACAATTCCTTTTCATGCTATGCTGATGCATGCAGTAACTCAGCCAACACACAAGCAGGCAAACAGCCATCTGAATTAAGCCCTAGTTTACATTTGCTTCCAACAAATGCACCTGAAAAATTCTCTTATCAGCACATGAGCATTATTAGTATTATTTATTTTCTACGATACATTTTATGGAAGTACCTCTCACTCATGGATGGTAAACCTCAGAAGAGTTTTACCATATAATATTGACAGTAAAACTATTTTTAGTGTTTCTACACAGGGACACTGACTACAAAAAAAAAAAAAATGATACGCCACAGTAATTACATGTTTGGTTTTTTTTTTTTTTTTCTTTTCTTTTCCGAAAGTTTCTCTGTATAGCCCTGCCTGGCCTGGAACTCACTGTGTAGAGCCAATTGGTATTGAACTCACAGAGATCACCCTGCCTCTGCCTCCTAAGTGCTGAAATTAAAGGGATGCACCACCACAGCCTGGCACATGGTTTCTTTCAATTACAATTATTTATTGGGAGGAGGCTAAAGGGAGAGTGAGTGTACGTTACAGCATGCATATCAGAGAACAATTTGCAAGAGTCAATTTTCTCCTTCCCTCATATAAGACTCAGGAATCAAACCCATCAGCAAGTTTGGCAGTAAGAGTCCTACCCATTAAGCCATCCTATTGGCCTCCATGTACCTTTTGTGCATGCACCCATGTGCATAGCAGTGGCTGGGCTAGAACTCACAGAGCTGGGCCTGGTTTGGCCTCCAGAGTGCTGGGATTAAAAGTGTGTTATCATGCCTGGTCCATGTCTCTTTTTAATTGCAAAGCTAGCAAAATATTTAGCTGCATTTCTTAAAACACACACACACACACACACACACATGGTACAGTAACTGTGTTTCTACAGGCAATATATTTAAGCCAAAAGGTTTAACCATGCTTAGGAACATGGACTATGTGAGCCCAGATTCATACTGTGATCATGTGCAACATCTACAGAGCCATGAAATGACTGCTTCAGTCACAGCCTGGGTGCTGCTCCTTCCTCGTGTCCTCCCACCTCTCTCTAAATGTAAACATCACCTGAACTTTTTGTTCTCTCTCTTATCAGCACTCACATGTTTAAATTTATTTTTCTTATGTGTATGGATGTTTTGCTACATGTAAATGTCTAGGCATGTTTGGTGCCCAGCAAATGAGAAGAAAGTGTTAGATTCCCTGGAACTAGAATTCTAGATAGTTGTGAGCTACCTTATGGGTGCTGGGAATCAAACCAGGGTCCCCCTCTCTCAGTCACTTCTCCAAACCTTTGTTTGTTTTATTGAGATTCATAGTCTAGGCTGGCCTCAAACTTACTATACATCTGAGAATGACCTTGAGTCCTTGATATTCCTGCCTCTACACCTCAAATGTTGGGATTACAAGTGTGAGCTACCATATTCAGCTCACGTTTCTCTTTCTATAAATACACTGCCATGTTACTAGCACTATAAAAATGTTCCATGTTTACTGTGGGATGCACTTCACCTTGCTGCTGCAGTAATGGTACTTACCATGCACAATGGTGTTCCTGTTTCTACATTATATTCAGTCAGCTCCAAACATCCTAACTCATCTTTTTTGAGGCACTTGAACAAACTTCTCTAGGGCATACAGCATAGATTAAGGATTCCAGGATTAGCAAATAATCTTCAGGTCAAATCTAGATAGCAGCCTAGTTTTCTAAGGCCATAAACTCAGAATGATTTTTAGGTTTTCAAATATAAAGACAAAACAAAGACCATGTAATATAAACCACAGGTGGTCCCACAAACCTGGCATATTGATACTTTTGCTCTTTATGGCAACAGTGTGGTAGGATCAGCCCTGAACTGCACTGGATGTGCAGAGAAACTGCTAGAGCCAGGTTGCAGAAATGGCCAGCTTCATGAGGGAACGCCAGAGAGCTCTCCTGAGATATCCACACCCCACAAGCAGCCTCACCCACACGTGGGGTTACAGACCTCTGTAAACTCTGCCAAGCCAATCATAGGTAGAAGAAGCAGTTTCCTCTGCCTCTTAACCACAGCAAACACAGAAGCCTTCTGTGACCTCAGAGGAGGGAAGGTGGTTAGAAACGGACCTCAGTTAGAGTCTTTCAGAGGCCCTCTGTGGTAGGCTCCTGTCCTGTTGCTTGTTTTCTCCTACATTCAATGTCCATCCCATTTGTCTATCTAAGTGAGGATTGATCATCTTACCCCGGGTCCTCTTCCTTGCTTATCTTCTTTAGGTGTATAGACTTCAGTATGTTTATCCTATCTTATAGGTCTATATAAGTGAATATATATCATGTGTTTCTTTTTTCTTTCTGCTTTTGGGATACCTCACTCAGGATGATCGTTTCCAGGTCCCACCATTTGCCTGCAAATGTCATGATTTCCTCGTTTTTAATTGCTGAGTAGTATTCCATTGTGTAAAAGTACCATAATTTTTGTATCCACTCCTCGACTGAGGGACATCTGGGTTGACTCTAACTAGCAATGTAGCAAAGCAGATATTAAGACTCATAACCAAACCTTCGGCAGAGTGCAGGGAATCATATGAAAGAAGGGGGAGTTAGTAAGACTTGGTGAAGACAAGAGCTCCACAAAGACCAAATAGATCACGGCACTGGGGACATTTATGAGACTGTTTCTCCAACCAAGGACCATGTATGGATATAACCCAGAACCCCTGCTCGGATATAGCGCACGGTAGCTCAGTATCCAACTGGGTACCCTAGTAAGGGGAACAGGGACTATTTCTGACATGAACTCAATGGCTGGCTCTTCGACACCCCCACCCCCAAAGGAGGAGCAGCCTTGCTAGACCCCAGAAGAAGACATTGCAGCCAGCCCTGAAGAGACCTGATAAGCTAGGGTCAGATGGAAAGGAAGGAGGTCCTCCCCTATCAGTGGACTTGGAAAGGGGCAGAGAGGAAATGAAGGAGGGATGGGGAGAGTGGGAGGGAATGAAGGAGGGGGCTATGGCTGGGATACAAAGAACATAACCTGTGATTAATATAAAAATAAATAAATTATTTAAAAAAAAAAAGAAATGGACCTCAGTGACTACGAGCACGTTTGAGGTTAGCCCAAGTTATATAAGACCCTGTCTTTAAAGGAGTGTGAGTGAGCATGCTCAGTAGGTTAAAGACATTTGCCAAAAAAAAAAAAAAAATCTGACAGTCTAAGTTTGACTCCTGAGACCTGTACAAGGTGGAAGGGGAACTGACTCCCTCAAGCTTTCCTCTGACCTTCACACATGTGCTCTGGCAAGCACACCTACACACCAACACCACATCACAACATCATTATGAGGAAAAATATATATATACGGAGAGAGAGAGGAGTGGATGGGAGGAATTTTCTGTGTAGCCTTGGCTATCCTGAAACTCACACTGTAGACTAGGCTATCCTCAAACTCAAAGATATGCCTGCCTCTGCCTCCTGAATGCTAGGACTAAAGACGTGTGCCACTACACCCAGCCCTAATTGTTTTTTTTTTTTTGTTTGTTTGTTTTTTTAAGACAGGATTTCTCTTCATAACACTCTCTGGCTTGAACATTTTTCAAAATGAAAAAAAAAAAAAAAAAAAGCTTAGGTAGCTCTTTGCTCAAGACCAGCTAGATAAACAGTGAATTTCAGGCTAACCAGAGATAGAAACATTGAAACCTCTCAAAATAACAAAACCAAAACTAGGATGGAGAGATGGCTGAACAGTTAAGAAACATATGCTGCTCTTCAGAGGTTCAATTCCCAGTACTCATTTGGCAGCTCACAACCATCTGTAACTCTGGTTCCAGGTGGTCTGAGCTCTCTTCTGAGCTCCTTAGGTCTCAAGGCATGCACATACTACAGACATACATGCAGACAAAACATTTGTACACACAAACATTTTTTTAAATAAAATAAAAAGGAGAAAACAATTAGGACTGGCAAGATGGCTCGGCTGGCAGAAGGACTCTGCCTGACTCTTGGCTCAGTCCCCGGACGCACACGGCAGAAGAAGAGAGCTGGGTCCTGCAAGTTATACTGTCATCTCCACACAAGTGCCATGAGGTCAGACACACATCATACATTACATTAATAAAGAAACCTTAATTAAAAATGAGGAGATAGGACAACCAGGTCTGGTAAACCACTCAGGAAACAGTAAACACACTACCCACAGCCACACAGTGACTTAAAAGCAGAGAGGAGTAAAGATCCCAGAAATGATCCTTGAGAAAGTGACCCTGAGATGTGTAAACGAAACGATACCAGCTGGCCTGAGCTGCGGAGCACGGCTTCTGAGGACAGCCGGTCCCGACGGTGGCCACTGCACCACCACATCCTTCCCTTGATTGTGGCTGGGGACAGCACCTACAAGTTTAGTGCCCAAAGACTTAAGTTCAAAGACTTCCAAATTGAAAAAAAAAATGTGTATAAATTAAGTTATACAGCTACATTTCTAAAATGTCTGTCACAAGGACATCCTCAGGAATCCCCCATGTCCCACCTATAGGCCATGCACTAGCATCAGGAAAAAAAATGCAGAATCAGTCTTTAGAATCTCTTCATACAGAAGACTGTGGAAACCTTTGATTAGATTTCATTATTGGATAGAAATACTTTTATTTCACTTATTTTTGCATGGCTAGAGACACAGTATACCTACCCTAAAATTTAGATTTAGCAATTATAAGCTAATGAAATTTCATATTTATAACTATATTAAAGAAAAATTATGTTGGTTCAGTAAAATGTGATAAAGATAGAGTTTGGGACAACTTTCAGGATTCTGTCAACTAATGTGTAACAGCCTAAGCTAGGCAAACAACATGGAGTATCCAATGCCTAGAAACTGAACACATACAAACACATAACGGAGCCTGAGACTACTGGCCAACACCTCCCCTCCATCCCCAGGAAATCAAGTGGAAAAAAAAAGTTTGCTTCCAACACATGAAGAACTAGCTTCTGCTGAACAGAAATGGTGCTCTGGGCAAGGAGTTGGGTGAAGGGAATTGCACGGCACAGCTAGGTACTCTAGTTCTAGAACCGGAACTCTGTGCTGTCCTTCAAGCAGACTTAGTGCTCTGCTCTATTTTCACATTTCATATATTTATTTATCTGAAGGCCTTATTCTATCCAACATAAGATAGCTCTAACCTGGGACATGGCGTCCACAGTGTCCAGACAGCTGTCTTGGACACCTGGCTTATACATGTGATGCAGCAGAATGGATGTTGATGTCACACTTCCTCTATCTTCATCACTAAAAGCTCTACACTTGTGATTTGGCTACATTTTAATTTTGGATCTTAGAAACTAGAAACAAAAGCACATCTGCTGGCCAAAGTGTTCCAAAAAACTGGAAAGCCCGGGGAAAACCAAAAAAGGGAAGCATCAGATAAAGAACATGGCTCCTGCCAGCAAGAAAGGATGACAGCATTCATGCAGAGAGCAAGCTTAACATCCAGTCCAGCAGGGAGCCCATGCCATCCAGTGAGGCCAGCGAGGAAGGGCGGTGAGAAGACAGGTGTGCTCTCACAAGGGTAACTCCTGGAGACCTGCACTTCTGCATGGGTCTTGGCACAGCAGCTCCCTTCAAGAGTCCTGACGCCAGACGACACACCACTGGCCCCGACACTGCAGACAGGCGAGGAGAGCATGAGCACCTGTCTTACTTATCCATCTATGGCTGTTCTATCACTGATTTAAACAACGCAGCTTAAGGAAGGGTTTCCTTTAGCTCACAGTTTGAAGGTTCAGCTGAACATAGCAGGGTGAGGGCATGAGGCGGTTGGTCACACTGCAACAGCAGTCAAGAAGCAGAGAGAGCGCTGGTGCTCAGTTCACTGTCTCCTTTTACTCTATTCTACTACCTCAGCCCAGGAAATAATGCAGTCTGCATACATGGTGGACTTTCCTCCTCCAGTAAACCTTGGAAACACCTTGTTAAATACATCCAGAGGTATGTTTCCATTGGGATTCTTAATTCAGACAACTGTTCAGAGAGAGAATGAAAAACACAGACTAACTCACCCAAACGATAGGAGCAAAGAACTAAATTACAGATAAGAGCTTGCAACTATTATTAGGGAGCCCACCTGGAGACTGAGCTGCCATAGGCTACCTCTGTGAAGGGGATCCAGGTTATCTCCATGAATGGTTCTTGGTTGGCTGTCTCTGACATGAACTCAGTGGCTAGCTCTTTGATCACCTTCCCCTGGGTGGAGCCCCGCCTGACTAGGCCACAGAGGAAGACTATGAAAGACAGTCCTGATGAGACCTGATAGGCTAGGGTCAGATGGAAGGGGAGGAGGATCTCCTCTATCAGTGGACTCAGGAAGGGGCATGGGAGGAGATGAGGGAGGGAGGGCAGGATTGGGAGGGAAAGAAGGTGGGGTTACAGCAGGGATACAAAGTGAATAAACTGTAATAGATAAAAAATTATGTTAAAAAAGGCAAAATAAAAACAACAAAGAGCTTTCAACTATAAGAAAATAGCAGCCACTTGCTGCTCGACATTACTCCTTGATTCATACAGTTCAGGCATTTTCTTTTAATATTTACTTAGTTTTAGTTTTTACATATGACTGTTTTATCTTACCTATATGTCTACCACATGCATAGTACTCAGGGAGGCAAGAAGATGGCACTGGATTCCCTGGAACTGGACTTACAAGTGACTGTTAAATAAATGCTGTTGCTGGGAACCAAAACAAGAATAGTAAATGTTCTTAATTGCTGAAGCATCTCTCCAGCCCCACAATTCAGGAGTTAAAGCACTGCTCAACCCTCTTAGATGCAGGCCTACAGCTCTCCTGGTCTATAGCTGGAGTCTTGCCCTCTGGACAGAGGAAGGACAGAGCCTAGAGCTCAAGCCACTCTGCAGACCTCCAACAGCAGGCAGCACCTTCTCAGGGGAGGCTCTGCCTGTCTAATCGAAAGGGAGTAAAAAGGCAGGGGAGGTGGGCTGTGATCCCCTCTCCTAGAGTGTTAATTTTACAGGAAAATGGATCCAAAGAGCAAGAAACATGGGTATAATAAGGAGGTGCTTACAATGCTTAAATCAAACTTCAGAAAAAAAAGGTGGTGTTCCAGTTAATAGCTTTCAGGTCTCCTTCCATTCTCCCTCAGACTCCCCATTTCTGTTGGGAGTTCTAATCCAAATCCTCCCCACCCCTCTGAACACTTGGCACTGCGCTACCTGGGAAGGGCATGGGTCTCTAAGAAAGAAAGCAGCACTTCCTCTCCATCTGAAACATGTGAAAAATGTTAGCTACCTATTTTTTGGTCACTGTGAAGAAGGATTATGAATAGAAGCAAATTTTTTAAAGATTTATTTATTATTTATACAATATTTTGCCTGCACACTAGATCTTACTATAGATGGTTGTGAGCCACCATGTGGTTACTGGGAATTGAACTCAGGGCCTTTGGAAGAATAGCCAGTGCTCTAACCTCTCAGCCATCTCTCCAGCCCCCCTTTTAAATAGATCAACACAACTCCCCAGCTGCCCAGTGCCCTGCCAAGGTTTTTGAAAAGTATTTAATTGTGACTTGGAATCATAAAAAAAGTTTTATAAAGTCACAAAACAACTAAAATGAAAAAGAACCTCTTGCTCTAAAACAAATAGTGAAATAAGTGCATCTAACTATGTAACCAGTTGATGATACTGCAAGGGAATGGCCTGTCTTAGTTAGGTTTTCTATTGTTATGACAAAATCCCACAGCCAAGGCAACTTAAAGAGAAATATTTTATTTCAGAGGATGAGTCCATGACCATCACAACGGGAGGAATGGCAGTGGGCAGGCATGGTAATGGAGTAGCAGAGAGCTCACACCTCAGTCCATAAACAGGAAGTAAAGAGAGGTAGAGAGAGACAGATAGGCAGAGAGTCAATGAGAGATAGTCACAAAGAGAGTCACTGGGAATGACATGAGTCTTTTGAAGCCTTAAGCCTAGGGAGGAGATGAGGGAGGGTGGGATTGGGAGGGAAATAGAGAGGGGTTATGGCTGGGATACAAGTGGAATGACCTGTGATAAAGATAAAATTTAAAAAAAAAAAGAAGAAAAGAAAAGAAACCTTAAGCCCACTCCCAGTGACACCCCCCCCAGTAAAGCCACAACTCCTGATCCTTCCCAAACAGTTCCACCAACTGGAGAGCAAGCATTCAGATATAGGAGCCCATGGGGCCATTTTCATTCAAACACCACATGATTCAAATAATTTAAAAAGGCAGCTGTTTGGCATTCCAAAGACTCAAGGAACTGCAGGAAATCTAAAGCTATGTTGGTAGCATAGTGTTGGTGGTTTGTTGGTATTGTTATTTGAAAGAACAACATACTTTTACAGGTTAAAACAACTGAGAGAATATGCTAGATCTGTTAAGAACTAAGATTGTCAGCATAAGAGAAAAAGAAAAGATAAATATAAAATCAAAGAAATAAAACTCAAACACTCCTAAATATCAAGTGAAGACTGAACACATGTGGTCTCCAGGACCAGAGATGATTAGCAGGAGCAGTCACATCAGCGGGAATACACAGTGGCATGTGACCATGGCCGCAAGCTCCCACATCAGGAGTGCCCATAGCGGCAAGAGTCCTAAGGCCTCAAGATCCCACTTCCCACAAAGTAAACTAGAACTGCTGAGAAAAACAGTTGCAGGTGGCAGCAAAGAAGGTTCAAGATAAGCAGAGAATACCTACAAGACCAGAAAGCAAGAAGGACAAGCTTTGCCACAGGCAATCAGAAGCCTGTGCTGGCTAGAAGTAGTGTTGACCATCTCTAAAAATACCTGAAAACACAATTATATTTGCGAGTAACAACTGGTTATAACCCAAGTGATGGTAGAACCATATGGCTGAGAACTTGAGAACTTATAGAAATAAACACTTAGGCATGTATTTATCCAATTTTCCTATTTGAACTGTCCCTTAGGGTAAGCAAATACCCTGACACAATAGTACAGAAACATTTCAGTTATTCAAGGAAGAATACATGACAAAGTTAAAAGAGCAGCATTCTACAGGCTCTAGTGACTGAGTGCTGAGCAGACCTGCAGCTGCTGACAAGGATACACACCAACACTGAGTGCGTACAGGAAGCCAGGGAGCCAGGCTCCACATGCACCCACCTACCACATGTTCAGCGCCAAACGCCGAAGCCAGGCAGGGAAAGCTCTGGCCACAGGACAATCAGCCTAGACTTTACAGCATACAATGTCCAGGGGAACTGGGTGGGAAAGACTATCATGAATAAGGAGACTCATTGGCTACCTGCCCTACTTCACAAACTGAAAGAACTGTTAGCTGTGAGGATGAGTGGCACTGTAATGACATTGCAATCAGAAATAAAACTTAAGTGACAGTTCTCTTGCTACTTTTCTTTCTTTTTTTGGGGGGAGAGGGGTTCTAAGACATGGTTTCTCTGTGTAACAAAGGCCTGGCTGTCCTGGACTTGATTTGTAGACCAGGCTGCCCTCCAACCCAGAGATCTACCTGCCTCTGCTTCCCTAGGGCTGGGATTAAAGATGTGTACCACCACACCTGGCTTCTGGCTACTTTTTAACTGATCAAAAGTAGCCATGTATTAACTCTCCTTTTGCAAATACTTCAAACCCTTTTTTTTTTATCTTAATGCTGTAACATTTTATGGATTCTTCATTCCAAGTGTAAAATGTCATGATCACAGATTAGAGATTAAAAGTGTTATTTTTTCCTCTTTCAAGTCCCTAGATAAAGATAGCTAAAGAGCCAAAGGCATAGTCCCATCATGGGGCAGTGGCCAGCAGGTGGTCAGGAGACATGCTTCTGGAGTGGGATGACGCAGTAAAAGCTTTCAGAGTGGGCCTTGCAAGGCAACAAGGCCATTCTTGTTTTTGAAAGTTATTAAATCATTCTGGAGGCCCAGAGGCCCTGGCCATTGTGATCATAGTGTAATGCTGGCTTTAAAAAACTGAAGAGGGCTGAAGAGATGGCCCAGTGGTTAGGAGCAATACCTCTCTTACAGAGGTCCTGAGTTTGGGTCCCAGTACCTTCATCACATGGCTCACAAGTACCTGTATTTCTAGTTCCACTGGACCTTTATCCTCTTCTGTGCTCCACAGATGTCCTGCACTCTGACACACAAACCCCAGAACACACACACACACGTACACACGCGTGCACATGCATGCACACACCCATACACACACACAATAAATCTTAAAAAAAAAAAGAAAGAAAGAAAAGAAAGCTGGAAGATATATGGTCAAGCACAAAGCAAACAGAGGGGCACATCTGCAGTCCCTCAACATAACTGCCTAAGACCGAAATTGCTATGGCTGAAAACCATGTTCAGCATGTTCTGTATCTAGATTATCTTACACAAAGCTAAGAAGGTAGCAGCTTTGTAAAAAAATAGATAGAAAGAAGGTAGAAATGGGTAGAAATAAGCCTGACCATATTAAAAATTCCTAGCAGCATACCTGTGTCATACGCTGTAAGGTGGTCTAGGAAAGCTCAGGAGTGAGGGAGAAGCTTCCACAAAGCCGTTGGAGCAGTGCCAGCCTTATCCTTCAAGTAATGGGACCCTGTACCTGGAATCAAGAGGAAGGCCTGGTCAGCTCTCGTCTGGAAAGTGTTAAAGCTTTAAAAGTAGGATTTCAAAGTATACATTTTTATAAAATGATGACGGTCAAGGTAAGTATTTTTAATCATCCTATACATACATGTACTATAATTTTTCTACACTTTAAAAATCACAGCATGCATTATAAAGTCAGGTTCTTTATTCCTTTAAATCTCTTTTATGCTAAACTATTACAGACAGCAAAATTCTGAGAACATCCATACAGTGTTGCTATGGTTATTATATAGAAAGCCTGGCTACAACCCTAGCCAAGTAATGGAGTGTTGCCAAGAACTCCAGAAATACTGAATACCCTGCTCTCAATGCTTTTGCATCCTCTAAGAAACCACTATCTTAACTTTCATGATTGTATTTCTTTGCTTTTCTTAATACAGTTAAAACCCAGCTAAACAACCATAGCACATATTGGGGTTTTCTTATTTTTGCTTGCTTCTGAATTTTATATAAATAGAATCATATTTTGAGTATGTACACCAGGCTGGTGTCAATCTTAAAGAGACCTGCTGTCTCCGCTTTCCAAGTACTGGGATTACGAGCCACCACCCCTAGCTGTGCTGCATATAGCTATGGTGTGTTTCCAATACCATGTATCTGGGTGTAGATACACAACTTAGCTACCCGGTCCTTGGTCCAAAGTCCCTGCTTCAGACAAAAATTGAGCCCCATAAGATCCCTCTGCTACATCTATTTCAAACACATAGGTACATATTTCTCTGGTGCACACATACATTTAGTAGGGTAAGTTCTGTATCAGGCAAGTCATAATTCAACATCTTCTACAGAAAGCCAAGCATTTCACAAGGCAGCTATAATAATTTACATTCTTAGAAGAACATGAAAGGATTTCTGTTGTTCATTTTTCCAACTAATCAGTGTATTAATCCTTCTAACTAAACAATGGTATCCTTATGAATCCTTTTTAAAAAGATTTATTCATTTATTTATTATGCAATGTTTTGTCTTCATATACACCTGCACACCAGAAGAGGATACCAGATTTCATTATAGATGGTTGTGAGCCACCATGTGGTTGCTGGGAACTGAACTCAGGACCTCTGGAAGGGCAGACAGTGCTCTTAACCTCTGAGCCATCTCTCCAGCCCCTCCTTATGAATTCTTAACACAAAGTCTAGGTTATTTTGAATTAATTTTATAAAAACTTACACCTGGTGATCACTGCATAGAAATTTAATTCTACAACTAAGCATGTTCTTGCACCCCAATTTATCACCAAACTTAACTTCCCACTCTGGGCACCAGCTTCTAGGCTTTGGGCCTACAGAGGTACTTGCCTCACATGTGTCTGCCCACTCTCTGAACACGGCCTAAGTTAAAATTTATGAAGTTTTTACTTAAAGAGACTCTGTTTCCCACCGAACTTGAACATAACATAAAGAAGCCTGCAGTTGGCAGTGTCTTCAGCCAACTCCGGGTAAAACGTCACCTTGCGAACAGAGAGACCCCAGAGGACCATGCAGGAAGGAGCCTAACCTAGCTGGAGTAGCCACGGATGGCCTACCTGATGCTTCCAACTGGCAATATAGAGTTTTAATTAGTCTACCTAAAATATCTTCTAGCTTTCACTCATGCTATTTAACCAGGAGTTATGTGAAAAGGTTATTTACTTTTTAAATGAGCCTCACTATGTGGACCTGGCTGGCCTGGAACTGACTGTGCAGATGAGGCTGGCCAGAGGCCTGGAGCAATCATCTCCCCCGGCCCCCGCAGCAGCATGGCAGATGTGCACCATCATGCCCCACAAAAGTTTGTTTTTAAACTTTTGGTATTTTACAATTACCTTTTTATTCCTGATTTATAACTTAACTTCACAGAGGTCATCTGTTACAATATGTATTACAACAGTGCTGTGAAATGCGCTGACACTGATCTGAACTGCAAGGCTGGCCAGTTCTTACAAATATTTTTGCATATTTGAAAGATAACTATGGTGCTTTTTAAAAAAGATACATATGTAACATCAAACCAGAGATTTAGATGCTAGTTACATTCACTTTATTTACTTGTTCTATCTATAGTGACGTGCAAAATCTTTATCATGATTATGAATGTGCCCAGATTCCTTAGAACTGATTTCAGTGTCTAATTGTCCATTCTGAAATTATGCTGTTAGGTTTATCCACACTTATAATTGGTTTTCCTCTAAATGAAACTTTTATCCTTACAAACTGGAAAGCTTAATAAGCCCTCAAGTATTCCCTCAGCCTTCTGGCACACAGATACAAGTCTATCCACAGTCCTGTTGGTTCATGAGCCAAGCAAGTTCTGCTAGTGAAATAGAAACATAAGCAATGTATGCCACGTTCAGGCCTGGCCTAACCCACATAGATCTTCTCTGCTCTCTTCCCCGGGTGATGCGATTCTGCAGAGCATGCAAAGGTTCTTAGAAACGGTAAAACGGAGAGGCAGAAAAACTGAATGGGCTGGCGAGAAGGCCCAGGGGTAAATAAAGGCACTTGCTGCACAAGCCTGATGACCTGAGTTGTGATCCCTGGGACCTATGTAGAGGTACAAGCAGAGAAACAAGCCAAGTTGTCTTCTGAACAACACATGCTTTCTATGGTATACTTGCCCTCACAGTCACGCCCCACACTCAATAAAACAGATTTTAAATTAAAAAGAGAGAGAGAAAAACTTTGCATCCCTAATCATCATATGGAAAGAGACCTGGTGACTGGGACAGTGACAGGAAATGAATGCATCAAGAAGCTGCTGAGGCAGGTGACACCCTCACTCACGGTACTGCCTGCCACGCTGTGCATTTTATCTCCTTTCTACAGTTGAGCGTCTGGTTAGTGTTTGCTGGTATGTTTTCCTTGATTTTGATTTCAGCATTCTGACTTCTTATGCCCTACAAGGGTCCCTAGTTGAGCAAGACTGACTTAACTTTCTTAAAATCCCAATTTAATATTTCTGTATTTTAATTAGAACCCTTAATCTACTTACACCAGAAATGATTGCTCATACTTGGGTTTCAATCCGCTCATTTTACACAAGCAGGGCTCCTGCTGCCTTTTTTATTAGTTGCCATTCCTGTCCCTGTTTCTTAGTCATTGAAGTCAAGGAGTCTATTTCATTTCAGTTATTATTTAAAACTACGACAGTCATCTCTTTCTGATACTGAACTTTTGTATTGTCTGAGATAGTTTTTTTTAATTCTTTTTTTAAAGATTTTATTTATTTGTTTACATATGAGTGCTCTATCTGCATGTACACCTGCATGCCAGAAGAGGGCATCAGATTCTAGCACAGATGGTTGTGAGCCAAGTGGTGGTTGGGAATTGAACTCAAGACCTCTAATGGAGCAGACAGTGTTCTTATTCACTGAGCCATCTTTTCAGCTCCTGAGACAGGGTTTTATGTAGTCCACACTGATCTCAAACTCAACTATGTAGCTGAGAATGAACTTTGAACTCCTGATCCTCCTGCCTTCAGCCTGGCATCTTTCACATGATATGAACATTTTCAACCACTACCTTTTCAAGACACTTGAGTACCATCACCCAGATCCCTCCTCTCCCTCTTTACTTACATCTGAGGCATCATTTTATCTGTCTTCTGCCTTCTGTGTTTTCTATTTTCCATTTCTGCATCACTGTGACTTTTCTCTTTTACTCTATTACTCCATTGGTCACAAGGAATTTTCCAGATTTAAACTAACCTTTCATTCCTAAGAGAAACTTCTTCCGGCCATTATGGAGTAACCTTTGTATCTGTTGCTATGTAGATTTGATTTGCTAAATATATGGGGGATTTCGTGTGTGTGTGCTTTACAGATCTGCCATGGAAATTTGTCTTCACTATGTCTTGTCTGGTCTTATAATTAGGACAGTGCCAACTTTGCAGAATTTATTAGAAAACATTTTCTATTCTATTTTTTGAAAAAAGCTTTCAACTAGTTAATATTTTTCTCTTATTTTTAGATTTACTTTATTTTACAAATGTTTTGCCTGCATGTATATATGGGTATTATGTGCATGCTTGGTACCTACAGAGGTCTGAAGAGGACATTAGCTCCCCTAGAACCTGAGTTACAGATGGTCATGAGCCATCAGGTGTTAAAAAGTGAACCCAGGTCCTTTGCAAGAGTAACAAGTGCTCTTAACAACTGAGCCAGCTCTCCAGTCACTATATTTTTTCTCTTAAACATTTTGTATAATACACCAGTAAAACACTGTGTACATAGTCTTCTTTCAGGCACTTTAAATAAAATTAAGTTCTTTTTCTTTCTTTTTTTGTTTGTTTGTTTTTCAAGACAGGGTTTTTCTGTGTAGCCCTGGATGTCCTTGCTCTGTAGACCAGGCTGGCCTCAAACTCACAGAGATCCTCCTGCCTCTGTCTCCCTGAGTGCTGGAATTAAAGGTGCCTCGCTAAGTTCTTTATCAAAACATTTAAATTACAATTCACTTAGTGTATGTGTGTGGATGCACATGCATCAAAGATCGTGTGTGGGAGTCAGAAGACATCTGAAGAGCTGGCTGTCTACTTCCATCACGTGAGTACCAGAGGTTGAACTTAGGTCCTCAGTCTTTGTCTGCTGCGCTATTGTACTAGCCCTCAATATAAGCTTTCAAATTAACAAAAATACAGATTATATACCTTTTCTTGAGTAAAACTGTTCATTTGTCAAACTGTTGACATAAAGATATTTATATTCTCATCCTTTGGCGTGTGATCTATGGTGGTGCCCCATTGTATATTTCTGATGTTGGCAATTAATGATTTTTTTCCCTGAAGAAATATTTCCCTGATAATAACATGAACCTTCAACTTTTCACAGTATAGGGCCTTAATAGCTCTATAGCTAGGCATAGGGGCACATGTCTCTAATCCCAGTGTTCAGGAAGCTGAGATCAAAGATTCCATGTCAGCCTAAGATACATGGAAACTATCTCAAAAAGCAAAACCTTATGAACTCCATACTTGCATGTTCTTCCCTCCATCTTTTGTGTCATCACTTATTTTACCTCTACAAATGTTACAACTTCCAAATATATTATTTTTCATCTTAAATAGAAATTTTCTTTTTGTTTTTTTTTTTCGAGACAGGGTTGCTCTGTGTAGCCCTGGCTGTCCTGAAACTCACTCTGTAGACCAGGCTGGCCTGAACTCACAGAGATCCACCTGCCTCTGCCTCCTGAGTGCTGGGATTAAAGGTGTGGGCCACCACCACCCGGCCAGATAGTAAAAAATTAAAAAACTACTTAAAAGCAAATCGAACCCTTTCTGGACCATTTTGGGTTCCTACCATTCTCTTATAAAAGCTTTCACATTGTCTTATCCTTCTACCTGAATGTTCCTTGGTATTTTTTGTAGAGAAATTCTGCTGGCAATAGTGTTAGTCTTTCTTTACAGTTGTTGGGGTTTCTTGCTTTGTTTTTATTTTTAAGATAGTGTCTCACTATGTAGCCCCGGTTGGCCTTGAATTTGCAATCCTCCTGTCTAAGACTCTTCTGTGCTCAGGTTATGGGCACCAAGCCAGACAGAATTTTTGTTTTGTTTGTTCCCTTCTTGGGCTGGGACTAGAGTCCTACGATGTGTGTGCTACAACTAAGATATGCCCTGAGGCCTGGGTCCTTTGTTAATTTTTCCTGGACTAAAAATCCCTGTCTTCATTTTAGAAAGGTCTTTTTGCTAGGCGCAAAACTTGAAATTAAGATTTGGAATTAAGGTTTTGGTTTTCTTTCAGTATTTCACACATAAGCTAATTGTCTTCTGCCTTACAGAAGATCTGACCAGATAAATGCTGTTCAAATTACCTCAGTTCCCTTATAAAATAGCATTTCTAATAAGTGCTTAAGATCAGTCCTCCTTTAAAAAAACAAAAAAAACAAAAACATTTACTTTTCGTGTGTGTGCATGATTTACCTTATGTATATATGTATACCACGCACAAGAGCATCCCCTGGAGCTAGACTTCTAGGTACTTGTGAGCTGCCTGACACAGTGCCTGGGACGTCTCCAGTCCTCTCAAAGAACAGCAACTGCTCTCAGTCACTGGGCCATCTCTCCAGATCCCACCAAATGCTCCCATACACTACTGCATCCTGGATTTGACTGTACTATCCTCTCCCCTGGAGTGACAGAGATTGAACACAGAGCCTTATGCACACTGGCCACTCCACCACTGAGCTGCGCTCCTTCCCTAGTACCATGAAGACTTGCTGCTTTCTCTAATACAATAAGCTGTTCTTCGGTTTCTGATGAGTTTTTCTGCAATGGTGGGAATATAACTCATGGAGCACTTTTCCCCCCACTGTGCCCAGTCCCAGCCCTTATTACATATCTTTTTTAAGTTCCTGGCTCTGTTCTCAGAATACAGATAAATCACCTCCTAGAGTTGGCTAGAGAAAACCTGAAGCAACTTACTTCACAGCTAAAGCACCCTACAGAGTACATCCTTCTGAGCTAGCTACCCATTGCCCTAAGTGAAAAGCTGCTCTGTACCCCACTAACAGTGAAAAGGCAATCTTTAAAGGATTTAACTAGCACCTGTTATGATGGTTTGCTCTTTCTGGCTCTGAGGTGTGTCGGCTGCGTGTGATAACCAGGCAAGACTTCAGGGTCACTGTGTAGACCTGTAGTTCTAACCCTCTTCCCACTTTGCTAAGGCAGGAGGACTCTGGCTTCTCCCATCCTTCACCTGAAGTGTGGACACTGACCCTGAATCCGGTAAAAGCCATCTGAAGGTCAGATTCAATCTGTTGCTGCTCTTCTAATGAAGTTTAGACGGAACAAATCTACACTTGTCCATTTACATTCTTGCTCTCAAAGAGGAAGCACAAGTGATGGAAGAGTGGTCAAGACAGAAACCAAGAGGTCTGACAAGTCCAGAATGTTTGCGCTTGCTCCATGCCCTTACAGAGGAGAACACACAGTGCTGGCTCTGGGGAGTGCACAAAGCACAACACAGCACATTCACATGGTTCCCATTTCAGGGGACACTGGCCTAGTATGCCCTGTACAAATATCTAAAAGCTATTGTTTCTCACAGTGTGCCTGGTTTCTAAGTTGTTTAAGATGGTCTGTTCTGGATTTGGGTGAAGTAGAAGACTTGCCTTAGGCACAAATTTTAAGGGAATATGTGAAAAGTATAGTAACAGAGAACATCAAAATAAATGGGGAAGGCCCTAAGGAACAACATACCAAAATTTTACATACAATACCAGTCACAGTACTACTTGAGAAAAAAAAAATCAATACTAGTATTATCTTTACCTAAAATTTTTATTTTTCAACACAGATTTCATTTTATTTTTTAACTATTATATTAAAATGTCATTAATTTAAGTACTAACATTTTGGTGTCCCCTTAAATTCTATGCTATTTGACTCCCCTGGACCCGGCGGAGAGCTAGTCCCTGTGTCTCCATCACAGAGCAGACAGGAGCCTCCAGAGACAGCTCTCCCATTAAGCAGAGTCAAGGCCAGTGCAGGCAGGAGTTATCAGTGTTTTTCTTCTCACTGATGTCTTGGAAACAGAGAACGCTCCTATTATTTGCAGCCAATAGTCACATATATGTGTACATGTTCCCACCCTAACAAAGGCAATTACCAAACGGATATAAATTAGTTTTAAAAAGCACTTTGCAGGCAGGATATTACTAAGAATTTAAACTTTCCTATAACCATGAAATACAGGCACACAAGCATGGCTGCAAATAAAGCAAAATGCAGTCAAGTGGAATTTAGGTAACATCTTAGTTACTGTTCTAATGCCATGAGAAGACATCATGAGCACACAACTGTTTGTTTGTTTGTTTTTAAGATATATTTATTATTTATATAGTATCCTGTCTGCACATGGGCCAACCGGCCAGAAGATGGCACCAGATCTCATTATAGATGGTTGTGAGCCACCATGTGGTTGCTGGGAATTGAACTCAGGACCTCTTTGGAAGAACAGTCAGTGCTCTTAAATTCTGAGCCCCACAGTCTTAAAAGCATTTAACAAACAAAAATCTGGAGGCTTGCTTACAGTTTCAGGTAAGTCCTTTATCATCATGATGGGGAGCATTGCAGAAGAGAGAGAAAGATGGGGGGGGGGAAGGGACAGAGAGAGAGAAAGAGAAGTGGGGGGAGAGGGAAGAGAGACCTCAAAGCTCACCCCTAGCGACACACTTCCTCCAACAAGAAATTCTGACAATTCTTTCAAATGTGCCACTCCCTGGTGACTAAAGCATTCACCCAAGCATTATGAGCATATGGGGCCACACTTAATAAACTACCAGAGGCATAATTTACCTTCAAATATGAGAAACAACAAGCAGCCACTTGGCATTGACATCATGCATTACTGATTGTGACTTCTCAATGCCTAGTCTCATCAGTTCAAATATAAGCAAAGAAACTGAAAAACTCTCTGTATTGCTTTTACAGAATAACTACACTTTTGAAATCAGCCATCTCCTCTCCCAAATATTCCCATCTCCTAATTCCACTGAATAAGTGTAAAGCATTTAGTAGGCAAAAAATAAAAAATAAAAAGTCATCTATTATATAAGAACGAAGGAACTCTCACTCAATTCCCACATATTTCTACATTATTTATTCCTTTTCCAAGGCACAATGCAAAAGGAGTTTTCAAATATTCTGTCAACATTCCTTACACAAATAAACTAGCTAAGTTAAATTTTGTTGGAAAAACACAAGGGGAAAAGGTTGAAGATAGTTTAGATAGTTACTAAGCAAGTCTAGGAAAGACCCAGTGCAGCAGGCTTCCCTGGAAGACAGAAGGCACAAAAGGCAGTGTGGCAGTGTGGCATGGCCAGTCCGATCCTTCACATGCAGGCTGGCAAGCAAGCCAGGTACCTGCAGGAAACCCAGCACCCACTATTTTTGAATGCCAATACTTTTCACCTGGTCTAGTATTTAGAGGAAAACAAAACTTAAGAGGACTGCCTATAAATCAGAATGCCAAAAGCTCCACGCAGGTTTTACTAGTTTTTAAAAACTACCTCATCCTCTTCAACTCTGTATTTGAATGCAAATCCATGAGAAGAGTAATGAGGAAGGACTTGTGCAGGACATAAAAAGTCATTTATTCCAATGAGGAAGAAAATAGAAGTAATCAATAGTTTGAAAAACCAGTAAAGTTAGTCATGGAAAAAAGATTTCTTGGTTGAACCTAAAAACCTCTGAGAAATATTATAAAGGAAAGTGTTAACATAGACCTAACATCACCCTAATATATAATGAGTGTCTGTCCATGTTGGGGACACTATGAAGAAGAGGGTAAGGGCAGAGGTCCTGTATTCAACAACTGATTGGCCAAGAAGGAGGACAGCCCAGTTCCCAGGTGTATGACATGGAAACTACCAAAGGGAGATACAATATCCAGAGCAATGAGTCCTATGCATAGAGCATAGGTAAGATCTCACAAAGAAGACATGTATGCATCACTAAAGTATATATAGAAATTAACCATTTTCTCTAATCCTTAGAATTTTTTTAAAAGGTTTATTTGTTTACTGTGTATACAGTGTTCTGTGTGCATGTATACCTGCAGGTCAGAAGAGGGCACTAGATGGTTGTGAGCCACCATGTGGTTGCTGGGAATTGAACTCAGGACCTTTGGAAAAGCAGCCAGTCTCTTAACCTCTGAGCCATCTCTCCAGCTCCCTAATCCTCAGATTTGAAAATAATACACAGGTAAACTGAGTAAGAAAAAGACAGTGGCACACGCCATAAGTCCCAGCACTCTGAAAGGCAGAGGCAGGCAATCTCTATAAGTTCAAGGCAGGCATGGTCTACAAAGCTAGCCCAGGATAGCCAAGGCAACACAGAAAAACCCTGCCTTGGGGAAGAAAAAGAGAGAGAAAGAAAAGTATTAGACATCTCATTTCAGAAAGCATGTGTTTTATATCAGTCTAGGTAGGTGTGTGTAAGTGCAGGACATGTACATAGTGACTCATAAGTGACTGGGTGAATTGGGGAGGTTGTACTCTTAAGCTTAGAAAATGTGTTTGCTGAAAGGATACTTCTCCGGGCTGGGGAGACAGCTCAATGGGTAAGAATGTTTGCTACACCAGAATGAAAATCTGAGCTTGAATCTCCAGTATCCACATAAATAGTTGGGTATGGCCACACATGCCTGCAACTCACACCTACCAATGGCAAATTCTAGAGACTGCTGGGCAGCCAGCCTAGCTAAAAATACAGTTTAGAGTCCAGCAAAAGACCCTGTTTCCAGGGAATAAAGCAGAGGGTGACAGAGGAAGACACACAACATCCTCCTCTGGCTTCCACTTGGCCATACATGGGGACACATGTCTGCACAATCCACCCCATCTCTCCCGGCACCTCTTCATAAAAGGAAAAAAAAAAGGAAGGACACTCCTGATCTCTTCCAAGTGCAAAATGAAACCTCTATGTCAAATGACCGCCTGATACTAAATGGTATTTTTTAATTACCTTTTTAAAGGTGAAATATAGTTGGTTTTCTTGATTTTTTAAAAAACTTTTTTGTTTGCTGTTTTATTGTATGTTGTGGCCAATGTAAATAAACCTGGCCTTTAATCCCAGCACTTGGGGAGGCAGAGGCAGGCAGATCTCTAAGTTCAAGGCTAGTCTGGGCTACATAGTACGTTCCAGAACAGCCAGAGCAACCAAGAAACTCTGTCTTGAAAACAAACAAGTTAAACCTTGTGAAACAGAAATCCATGAAAATTCTGAGAGGTAGATGTTAAAGACTGACAAGATTATATATTATGGCACATGTGTTATAGCCAAGCTTTTCGTACAGACTTCAGATTTAGTTCTCTTGAATATTCACTTGACTCATAAAAAGTACTTTGAAAAACCTCTGAAAAATGTGACTACACCAAGAAGCAGATTTTCTAGGCTAAAGGGATTTATATAAGAAGACATTTCAGTCAACAGAGGGTCATGTTGAACATTCTGCAGATAGAACTGTTTTGAGTCTGCAACTGCCAGGGAAACCTTCATGTGCCTGAGTTTGGCCTTCTTTGTGCCACCTTCTTTGTGGTTGCAATGCTGGAGGGACCTACCATGAGGCTCACGACAATGTGCAACTCATCAGTACTAGTGAGGGGCAGCAAGTGTCTGTTTTTTTGAGATGGGGTCCCACTCTGTAGCCTTGGCTGCCCTGAAACTCTGTTTTTAAATCATATATCAAAAACCTGTTCTAAGTTGATATTACCAACAGTATTTTAGATGAGCAAACTTGAAGGTAGAAAACAATTAAACAAGTTTAACGACAGCAGCTGTAGTGGTCACACTGACCATGATGATGACGATGGTAACAATACTATCTTCAGAAAGAGGGAAGCACTGTTGAGGAATCACAGGTTCTGAGATAAGGTCCCAAGCCAAGCACATCTCCTGTATTCTAGGCAGTGGGACCTACAACTAGGTCTAAAAGACAAGATAAGACATTCATGGGTTGTGGTGGCATATGCCTTTAATCCCAGTACTGTGGAAGGTAGAGGCAAGTGGATCTCTGAGTTCCAGGCCAGCATGGTCTACAGAGTGAGTTCCATGACAGCCAGGGCTACAGAGAGAAACTCTGCCGATAGATAGATAGATAGATAGATAGATAGATAGATAGATAGATAGATAGATAGATAGATAGATAGATAGATGATAAATGAGAGAAAGAGGGAAGGAAAGAGAGAAAGGAAGGGAGGGAGGGAGGGAATAGATCCCCATATAGGCCGCACATAGCCTTGGGCCAGGCAGGCTGGCCAGGAGGTGCACAGCAAGACCATCACCTGGACTTGACTGGAATATAAAAGGGGCAAATTTACATGGTGTGACAAATTGGATATCACATTAACATTTTCTTTCAAAATATTTTAACTCATCCTGGTAAATACAGAGACATGGTTTTAATGCTATGGTAGAAATTACTCGGAAATGTTGCAGCTTAAAAAAACAACAGTTTTGGGCCAGGCAGCGGTGGCACACCCAGCACTTGGGAGGCCGAGGCAGGTGGATCTCTGTGATTTCAAGGTCAACCTGGTCTATACAAAGCGAGTTCCAGGACAGCCAGGGCTACAAGAGAAACCCTGCCTTAAGACAAAACAAAGGAAAGACAACCCAAAGTCTGGTTGTCTGATCTGCTGAGTCCTCTGAACCTGAAAAACACAGGCCAAGGGCCACAGAAACAAGCCTCAAAAGCAAGTCTTGAAATCTGCCCTTTCTCCCCAACAGTGACTCACAGAAACTACAATTCCTCTTCCCTGAGACAGGGCACATCAATTACAAACGTTACTTTAAACCCCCATTTCTGCTCCAAATCTACTTCGTGTGATAGCAGGTCCTAAGACACTCCTGGGTGTCCCCAGGCAGGAGGAGACAGTGATACACACAGAGGACAAGCAGAATCTGCATAGGCCTCCTCGGGTCTTCTTCAGTTTCCTAACCAAGACCAAGGCCTTTGCTTTTGTCTACATACTGTCCATTATTTCCTAAGCCTATATATTAAAATTAAAAGCATCACAGGCAGGATCAGAGGCAACATGATTATAAACCTGAAGCAAGTCTGGCCTACAAGACTAAGGTGACTTTCCTGGAGGCTTTGGGTCTCAATTTTTTTCCCCTTTAATACGTGGTCTCACTCTGCAACCCAGACCAACTCACTATGTAGTACAGACTGGTCCTGACCTGTAATAATCCTACCTTAGCCTCCCAGATGCTGAGGTTGCCAGTGTGATCTACCCAGAAATTTCCTTTGTTTTTGACACAGTTTCTCACTTCTGTGACCATACTAGCCTGGAACTTATTCTATAGTCTTAAAGTCTAAGCTAAGCCTCAACCTCCCTTGTACTGGGATTAAATGCATAAACCACCACGCTCAGCTTGAGTCTTGATCGCTGATGGCTCCCGTGGGCCTGTAATCCTAACACTTGGGAGGCAGAGGCAGGCCTCTGTGAGGTCGAGGCCAGCCTGGCCTACGGAGTGAGTTCCAAGATTGCCAGGGCTACACTGAGAACCCTGTCTTGAAAAGACCAAAAAAATTTATATATTTTTTTCTGTCCATTTCTTGTGGGAATGTTTAAGAGGTTTATGTTCCTGTGTGTGCGCACCTGCCACTGTGTATGTGTGAACATCAAAAGACTACCTATGTGAGTCAGTTCTCACTTTTCTCCATCTAGGTTCTAGGAAACAAACTCAGCTTATCAGGTTTGGCACCTGTTGAGCTATCTTCTTGACCCTCAATCAACTTCCTGTGCTTTCCTTTTGTGACCATGTTTTGTTATGGGAATGACAGCTGTGATCCTTATGGGCCTTTTTTCTCTATGGAAAACAGACATCCTCTAGCTGAATATAAGAAACCAACTGAGAAATACACAAAAAGGATGTGTTCACCAACCTGGGGTCTAGACACTTTCGAAAACGTGGAATCCATGAATCTGCTTGTGAAACATTATTCTCTAACACATTCTGAACATAAAAGGTTAAATTTCTTGTTGAATGCCACCCTTTTCTCTATGATTTTGTTTGTTTTTTCAAGACAGGGTCTCACTATGTAGTCCTGTGCCTTGGAACTCACTGTGTAGACTAGGCTGGCCTCAACTCCCTGCCTCTATCTGCCTTGTGAACCTTAGGATTAAAGGCATGTGCCATTACAGGACTACCCTGCTATTCTTTGAGACAAGGTGTTACTATGTAGTCCTGGCTGGCCTGGAACTCACTATCTAGGCCAAGCTCACCTCAAACCAACTGACTCTCTCCTAAACACTGAGGTTAAAGGTGCACACCACCATGCCTGGCTCTTATCTCTATTTTCTACAAGTAAAGAAACTATCCTTCAATTACTGTATTTTCTTCTTCAAAACATAAGAATAATCTTATTAAGATTATTTGCTTCTGAACTGATTTTTAGTGTAAAATAAGCCTCTAATACTAGAACCAGTCTTATAGAGGTATCACACAGAACTGACTCACAAATATTTATTAAATGGCCATTTTCAGGTAAATTGTCCTTTCCTCTTTGGGCCATGCCTTTACTTCTGCTTCTGATGTGATCTTTTAAACAAGCATGTGTGGGAATTGAGGGGCACAAAGCAGGTAAAACAGGTACATGCACACCTGGCAAAGAAAAATTGCCTAGAGGGCAAGGCATAGACCACAGTTCAAGATAACGTGCCATGATGCTGGTCTTCCGTTCTTATTTGTCTGCTGACTAAATTAAGAGTCTATAACTTTAGGTTGATAAAACTGTTCTAAAATTAAATAGGATTCTGAATAACTAGGAATAAAACAACACTGAATACCTCTGTATAACAAGACAGTTTCTGCTATTAAAAAACATATTTTGTGCCAATGAGATAGCTCAGTGAATAAAGGCATAGCAGCAGAGAAAGAACTGAAGAGATGATTGACAGCATCTGCTACTCTTTCAGAGGATCAGGATTTGGTATCTAGCACCAACATGGCAGTTTACAACCATCCATAACTCCAGTTCCAGGAAATCCGGTCTCTGTAAGTATCAGCTATGTGTACATATCTACACACAGCACACATACAAAGAAAAAAAATTTAAGTAGACGAAACCAAGTGTGATGGTGCACTCCTTTAGTCCCAGCACTGGAGAGACAGAGGCAGGCACCTCTGTGAGTTTAAGTCTGGCTCAGTCTACACAGTGAGTTCTAGGATGACCAGAGCTATATGGAGAGACCCTGTCTTTAATTTAAAAAAAATTAAAAAGAAAGAAAGAGAAGAGAAAGGAAAATACAATCTGTCACCCTAAGTTACCTACAATAAAATTCTTATTTAAAAAAAATATGTGTATTGAGTGTTTCTCCTGCATGTATGTATGTGTACCACATGTGAACCTCGTACCCATGGAGTGCTGGGGATCCCCTGGAACTGAAGTTACAGATGGCTGTGAGCTGCCACGTGAGTGGGGAACTGAACCCAGGTTCTCTGTGAGAGCAACCTGGGTTCTTAGCCACTAAGCCATCTCTCCAACCCTCTGAAATCTTAACTTTTTGAAGAGTAGAAAATTAAAAACCAGGGTTAACCACAATCTGGCTGGAAAATCAATTTGCATTTCAACTTCTGAGAATGCAACCTTTTACTGCTTTTGCAATAGACAGACTGAACCTACTATTATGTCATTCTGCCTTCATCAGTGTGGTATCACAACAGTGACTGAACACAGGCCTGAGGAAGAATTGTGAGGGTGTGTGTTTTCGTGGGAGGAGGCTGACACGGGGTGTCTTAGTCCACCCTTCTCATTCTCCATCTCAAATTTTAAGATAAGGTCTCTTACTAACCTGGAGCTTGCTGACTGGGGAGACTCACTAAACAGCAAGCTCTGAGGATTCTCCTGTCTCCACCCCTCACCCCAAGCCCTAGCTAGCACTTTTAAAACCTGGGGCTGGGGATCCAAACTTCAGTCCTCATGCTTGCATGGTGAGCACTTTACCAACTGAGCCCTCCCCAGCCCCTTAATCCAAAATTTATCTTGACAGGCCACGACTGCTCAGAGCTCTCTCATCGCGGCAAGTGGCACATAGGGCACCGTGGTGGATCAGTATCAGCACACTAAGCAGAAGTTCATAAATGATGCAAGAGAAAAATGTGGACATTTTTTTAAAATTTAAATTGAGATCTCTAAGTTAGAGACCTGAAATTATGAAAGACCCCCTTCTGACAAAAGGAAAACAAAAGTATTAACTGAGAGCAAACTTTGTCAGGAAGTGAACCTCAGAGGATCAAACAGCCAGAAGCCAGGAGCAGGTTTCTGATCTACTTTTGGACCTCAACCAAGTGGATAATTTTTTTGAGCCTCAGTTTCCTCATCTGAAAATAAAGGACAGAACTAGACAAATGAGGCCACAGGCAGGCCACAGCAGTATACTCACCAGTGGGCAACTAAAAGACTAGCCTACCCTCAAATTAAAAGTTACACCAGATAATTCTGAGCTCAAGCACACTGGGGCTTTAAAGCAAGATCCTGTCTCCAAAATAATTTAAATGTGGTTTAAATGTACAAGAAGGACTATTTATTTGTTTTGCTTTTTGTTGTTCGACAGTTCTTTGCAGTATGGCTGGTTTGAAACTCACTCTGTAGACCAGGCTGGCCTTGAACTCACAGAGATCTACGTGCCTCTGCCTCCTGAGTGCTGGGATCGCACAAATGCACCACCGCACTCAGTATGGGGAATGAACTAGCTATGAATGTTGCCAACAATCCTTTGATAATAAAGCCAATGGACCCTCCTCTGTAATTTTCACAAACTTGATCACTGGGCCTCTTTCCCCCAACCAATCACTACAACTTCCAAACTAACATGAAGTCAGGCTCTCTGGAGCCTGGAAACTTCTGGGAAGAAGTTCTTCAGATGGACAGAAAGCACCACCAAGGCACCAACCACACTAGGACACAGCGCTACCACAATTTGGGATGGAGGGGATTATCAGGCACTGCCAACCCAATTCTACATGGTCCATTGGCTGATTGTGGTGAGATGGCTCCCCAACCTGGGGCTGAAAACAATCAGGAACCAAGAGGCAAGGAAGACGTCACCAGAGAAAGAACTGAGCAAGGGTAGTCAACTCTGGTAAGCACAGAGAAAGGATGTGCTTTCCACAGAAAGCTGAATTTATTTACACTAATCATGTATTCAGGCTCTCAGCTGGAGAATCTCAGTTAAAATGCCAGGAGGTTCAGAGCCCATTCACAAGCTTTTCAGAACACATGCAGTTGCCATGGTAACCCTGACATTATATTTCTTGGTGTTGGACATATAAAATTACCAACCATGATGCATTTAATACATTTTGGGGTCACCAATTTATAGCAAAACCAACCTGAGTTTGGCTTTAGCCTCCCTCTTATCTAAACAAAGAGGACCAGCTAAACATAGTACCCACCTCATCCATACATGAGCACAGAGCTCCACACTTGATAAAATTTTCTCTGAGGATCTTATCTGGGGAAAAATTAAGAACTCAGGGAACTGGGCTTTATCATCTATCATCACATGGCTGGTGACATATCCTAAGCCAGATCAATGAAATTGTCATTGTCTAAAAGAAACAAATATTATAATCTGTATTTACATTTCTGAGAGGCAAGCTTGTTTATTAGAAAGCCAAAGTAAATGAAAACTCTTTTCAAAGAACATCTTGAGTAATTCATTAGAGGACATTAGTCCACAACAAATAAGACAATTCTTCAAATGTCATTAATAAGATACAAAGTTTTATTTTTGATTCAGTGGAGAACTATTCAAATCGTAATTACTTACTTTGATTTGGGATATTCATAAATACTAAAAAAATACAAAAATGCATGATTTTAAAAGTCCCTTACCTTTGTATAACCCACCATATGAACTCATAGATGAAAACCAAATTACCAGGCACAAACTGCAAAGGCATCTTCAGTTTCACATTCCGAGGAAAGCCTACTGCACCAGAAATTCAGAGCTGCTGCAGGACAAGCCTGTGCTAGCCAAGGCACTCACAAAATTGGTTACATCTAATCACAGAAGCATGGGTCCTGAGGCATATTAGACCCACCATCTCCTCCTTCAGCTCACAGGCGGCGGCAGCAGTCTGAAGGGGAGCGGGCAGCTTCCATATTACCAGGGCTTTGCTAAGCGCTGCATTGCAGTCTTTCTAAAAAGCTACCAGTCTCGCAAGCAAAGGCGCTGGAGACAGACTTCTCAGCAGAGGCAGCTGCCTTTGGATTCATGAAGATTTCTTTTTAACCCTTAAAAAATGATCCACACTTCTTGAGGTATTTCTGGATTTCTGACCTGTTTCCTAAAGCTGGCTGGTTTGTGGTCTGCATGGGGGTATGGCTGGGACACCTGATTGGGCCACGAGAGAGTGCTGAAATGAATGAAAGGTGCAGAGTGACACACAATCCTTACTGCTCAAGCTGCCTGTGAGGACTGTGCACATCTGCTATCAAGAATGACAGCTTCCAGGTCCCTGCTGAGAAGCTATGAGAATGAACCACAGCTTTCATTACAAAGCACAACATAGAAAGCACGTCCAGCTCCTGTACAAGTCACTTTCACCCCGGACACCCAGTATCCTAAAAACCAGTATGTGCTCAGAAGACCTGAACTATTAAACCACTGACCACACGGTTTCCTAATGACTTTCACTTTGCATTAATTAATTTAGTCATTCACTAAATCATTTGGTGAATGTTAACTATGTACTATATGTAAAGAGATGTAAATGACACTTTTACCATTATGATGGTGACAGGCTATCCAGTAAGAATGCAACTGGAGAACAAGTTATTCCAAGTGTGAGGACAGCACCCCAAAAGGAGCACAGGAACTACTCTGGGGAGCCAGACAAGAATCAGGACACGGTACTATAAGAAAGAAACCTACGGTGGAGCTGAAGGAGGGGGCTGACCTGAGAAGAGCAAGGGTGAGAGGATGCATTCTCAAGACAGCTCTGCATCCCTGTATGAGAAAATGGTCCTCAGCAAGGGTTCATGAGCTCCACTCCACTGCTAGGGCCTGAGTCCTCTGTCTTAGTCAGAGTTTCTATTGCTGTGATGAGACACCATGACTACAGCAAGTCTTATAAAGGAAGGCATTCAACTTATAGTTGCTTACAGTCCAGAGGTTTAGTACATTGTCATCATGGTGGGAAGCATGGTGGCACCCAGGCAGACATGTTGCTGGGGAGGTAGCTGATAGTTCTACATCTCAATCAGCAGGAAGAGAGTGAGACATTGGACCTGGCTTGAATATCTAAGACCTCAAAGCCCAACCCTACTGACACACTTCCTCCAACAATGCCACACTTCCTAATAGCCTAAGAGTGTACAGAGGCCATTTTCATTCACACCACTACATTCTTCTAAACTCATAGCAGCCCTGAGCAGCTCTGTGCACCCACAGCTGACAAGGTATCAGAGTGTCTATACTGTGAGGCATAGACTCTCTCAACACTCATGAGGATCAAGTGGGAGATCAGAGCCAGAATGTGAACCTAGCAGGCAGACAGCAATCCCATCCTGTTGCTCTCAGCAGGCTGGTGGTTTCTGGTGATTCTGGTGAATGACCCCTGGAAGGGATTCCTGTCTGCAGTGGCTTCTGCCCAGGCATTCTTTGTTCTATTTTGTGTCTGGCCTAGTCTAACTTGAACAGGCAGTTGGTCAAAGACTGAGTGAATGAATAAACAACTGAAGCTCTGCTGACCATTCCCACACATTCCTGCAGGCCTCATGAAAGCATTCCTTCTTCACCTCTCTTATCTACCTACCTGTGCTTTATCCACAGGCTCTAAGATCACCTCCAGAAAAATTTCTGAAACTCCTTTCCCATGCCCAGCAGCAAGGCCCCTTCAGTCATCCCAAAGGGTTAACACACTGTGCTTGTGACATGTGTGTCCATGTGTACTGCTGCCATTTGCAGATGGCACTGTCTGTCCCACTCACGGAACTCAATTGCTCTGTGTAAGGTAGCTTG
Source organism: Pachyuromys duprasi (assembly GCA_028658305.1). Classification (NCBI taxonomy): domain Eukaryota; kingdom Metazoa; phylum Chordata; class Mammalia; order Rodentia; family Muridae; genus Pachyuromys; species Pachyuromys duprasi. The sequence continues at coordinate 6,184,941 of CM053765.1, forward strand.
TAGTGCCACCGTCATCTGACAGATAGGGGAAATGAGGCACAAGGGCCCTACGTTATAGTCCAAGTGGGAGCCAGTACTAAAATCCAGGGTCTTTCCTGCTTTTATGGGCATCTTCAGGGTTTGAGGATACTAACTAGAAGAGAGGATGCTGGCCTAATGGAAAACAAAAAAACATTTATTTATTTATTCATTCATTCATTCATTCATTCATTCATTCATTCATTTATTTATTTATTTATTTATTTATTTATTTATTTATTTATTTATTTATTTATTAGTTTTTCGAGACAGGGTTTTTCTCTTTGTAGCCTTGGCTGTCCTAGAACTCATTCTGTAGACCAGGCTGGCCTCAGACTCAGAGATAACAAAATCCCTCTAGTGCTGGATTACAGGCATGCACCACTGCCTCCAGCTGCAAGAACGTTTTCTTGTCTCCCTGCTCTGTGTCTGTTTCCAGGCAAGCTATGAATAAATGAATATAGTCCCACCACAAACCGATGTTTGGTCAGCAGTAGACCACTAGAGGGCTGTGTCCTGGGACCACATTCATAGTGTGAGCTAGTTGTCTTGATGTGAGCACTCTATGATGTTCACTCTTTAACCACTGGCACATTCTGCCAACATCTCCTCCATCTTCTTGGGTTACATGACTGTTGATTTGACTCAACAGTAAATTCCAGACTGACCTGGAAAAATCTCACAGCATGTAGGCAATGGGCAGAGAGGCTGCATGAGGAAATGTCTTTTTGCTATCACTGTGCGTTGGAGACCCACTGGAGTAGATAAACCCTCAGAGCTTTCATCACACACAGCTGGGCAAATTTAGGTGCCGCTTTGGGCACTCCCACCCCCTGAAGGCCCAGCAGAGCTCTACCTTTCAAGTCAGGATCCAAGGCTTCTGCTCTGTGGTCATCTTAATCCCACCAGCTACAGTCAGCTGAAGCATAGCAGCTCAACTTCTCCACTGAACTGACTAGCCCAATGCAGCCCACTGCAGCCTGACTGGGATGTCCCCACAGGGTACTGCAAGGACTGGCCAATGTCTTATAGCAAGACCCTTGAGACTCCTGGCAGTAGACCCAGCCTGCCCCAGTGCTAGTGCTGGTAAACAAAGAGCTGCTCATCTTGTGGCCCACGCTGGAAGGCCTAGGGTAGGGACATGCAGTGTGGGTACGCCTGGGCCCACAGGTCTGTGCTGGTGGCTCCCTGCTACCTCTACAGAGGAACAGAGGAACAGCTTTCCCGGTGTGCCAGCGCTCGAGCAGTGCACCTTCACTTTGGCTCTGCGTGCCACCACCTGTGTCAGGAGAGCAGTTCCCAATCCTCTGGTCTACACTGTATGTAGAGCAGAAAGAGCCCTCACCACTCTGGTGAGCTGACTCCTCAAACAACTGCTCCTACACTAACTCCTAGGTTGCTTGTCCAGGAAAGGAGTGAGGCATACACTATCAGCGCCATGGAGATGACCTGACTCTCAGCTGACAGTGGGTGTGGAAGGACAAGCCGTCTCAAAATGTTGGGCATAATGGTTACAAAATACAACTGGAAAACTCGCTTAGTTTTCCCAGTCTAACTTGGTTTAAACATATGAGAGTCCTTAGAATGACCACAGCAAGACCCACCCCTTCACTAAACAGCCATACTGAAATTAATACTCTAACTCAGGCAAATTAACTATTATTAGTGCACATTTATGTGGACTGGATATGAATTTATAATTCCTAGAGGGAGGTTTCATTTAGATACTTTAAAAAATGCTAACAGCGGTTAGAGAGACGGCTAAGTGGTTAAGAGCACTTGCTAGTCTTTCAGAGGATATGGGTTCAGTTCCCAGCATCCACACAGTGGCTCACAACTACCAGGCACTCAATGTAGTGCCACATGAATTCAAGCAAAACATATAGCTACATAGAGAATAAAAATGTACTGGGAGGTAGTGGTGCACACCTTTGATTCCAGCACCTGGGAGGCAGAGGTAGGCGGACCTCTGTGAGCTCAAGGCCAACCTGGTCTACAGAATGAGTTCTAAGACAGCCAGGGCTACACGAAGAAACCCTGTCTCAAAAACAACAACAACAACAACAACAAAAAAAACAAACGAACGAAAAAAAAACCACACACACACAAAAGCTAACAATGCATTACTATTACCTTGTAACTTCAAACCACAACTCAGTTATCAAAATTAACCCAAAAAAAGATAAAGGAGTCAGTGACACACTGCCTGAATAGGAAACACACAAAATCTGATTCGTGTTTGTCATTTTAGCACTCAGAAGGGAGAGTGAAACAAGCCTGGGCTACAAGAACCTCCGTCTCAAGAAGCAAAGCAGAAGCTTCCGGGACAGCTCAGCAACCAATGACTCCAACCATCCATAATACCAGTTCCAGGAGATCCAACCTACATCCATCCATCCAGGCAATATACTCAAACACATAAAAACAAACAAACAAACTAAATCTTAAAGAAACAAAAAGAAATCTTAAAGAAAACAAAAAACCTCAACCAAAATAACAAACAAAAAAAACAGCAACAACAACAAAAACTAGCCAGTTGGTAACTTAAGTGTAATTTTGTAATTGGCTCAAATCATCATCACAATAATGTGCTTCCACTTTCTGGTGGAAAAAAGAAATCACATCTACTCACAACTCAGAATGAGTCAGACACTATGTTAAAATATTTTACATAATGGGAAAATTTATTGTGACCTGAAAGTTCAGTGTTTTCTCATTAAGTTACCAGAAATTTCAGATGTAGAACTACCTCTATGTTAAGTTAACTGAGGCAACAATCAAGAAAAGAAACTACTTCAGATACGCACACTTTTGGTCCCATATACCAAATTCTTTTGTGGCTATATTCCTAATTATTCACATTAGTAAATTAATATTTTTAAAACCTGCTTGTTGGCAACATAGATCATTTAAACTTAGCTTAGACACTATGTTGCTTGCTATCTATCCCTGCAGTGAGGCAAAGTAAAACCTTGAGATGGCTTCAGATTCTGTTTTCTGTTTCTGAGACAGGGTCTCACTACATTGCCCAGATAGCCTCAAACCCACCATCCTCCAGCCTCAGCCACACAAGTATGAAGGTTATAGATGCGTCTAGCACAATGCCTGGCTACTGAACAACAAAATGGTAACATGAATTTCCAGAACTGTGATCCCATGAGAAGTGTCAACAGAGCCTTCCCATGGTGCTTCACTGCAAAACCATTGTTTTGGAGACTCTTGTGATGCTGTAGCCACTCAGCATTCCATATGCTTCATCATTTTCAATACCAATGAAAGCACACACTTAAGCAATCAAAATCATGGAACGTCTCTGTTTTTTTTTTTTAAAAGCCATGGCCATGCACAACACAGAGATAGGCACTCTATACTACATGGCTTAGTATGCACTCAGAAAGTCAGAGGGTAATCATCTGCAGCATATGCACAGCAACCCTGTATCTTCTCTCTTGGAGGTTAGTTCCCAGGAAAGAGTAACTGTAAAGCCTATGGTGGAGACTGTTCCTATGCCCGTTTTAAACATTTACTATTTTTGAGACAGGATCTCACATAACCCATGTTTGCCTTTAGCTTGATATAGCAGAGAATGACTTTGAACTCCTGATCTCCTCCTCCCCACAGAAATGTTGAGATTACAGTTATCTACCAGTCCTAGCAAGAATCTTTAACCCAGCTGAATAAACTGTTTGCAAGTATTAACCATAAAGTCACAATGGCACCTCCTCATCCTGGCATCATTTTCTTGAAAGTCAGAATGCACAATAAGGGGAAATTCTGTAGTGCAAACCACTTTTTAATTGTGTATATCTATTTGACGACAAGGTTCTATCTAGGATAGTCTACAATATAAGCTATATTCACTAATTTTCTTCAGAAACTTTAAAATTCCAAACTTTAAGATACCTACTCATAAACACTGCAGATATAGAACTGTGGTTCTAGAGCATTCAGCAACAGCAGGACAAGCTCTGGCTGAGACATGACACACTAAAGATGCCAAGGACAACATGAGCATGTACCCTTTACTGGCCATGAAACAGTACCGGTTTAGGTTAGGATATACTGGGATAATCTTTTTGTGCACTGGGTAAAGGCTGTAGTCTTCAAATGTTGATTCCTGTACCAGCAGAGAGCTGCGTACTGGCTAGACTTTGGTATTGCTATTTCTATGAAGCATCACCTACCTTAGTATGTTACAAACCCTTCTGATTGGCTTAATAAAGAGCTGACAGGCAACAGCTAGGCAGAAGAGGAACAGTGGGACATCACAGCAGGGATAGAAATTGAGGGAAGAATTGAGAGAGGAGAGCTTCACCAGCCGTGGAGGAAGTTGGAGATACCAGAACTGAGGAGAGGTAGCAGGCCACATGGCAAATGTGGCTAGAATAAATGGGTTAATTAAGCTCTACAAGCTAGATGGAAACAAGCTTAAGCTATAGGCCTAAGCTTTCCTAAATAATAAAAGGTCTCCGTATCATTATTGGGAGCTGGTGGGTGGAGACAGGCAACAGCGTATGTGTACATGTACCTGGGAGATGTTGGGTGTATCTGTACCTGCTGGAGAGACCCTGAATGACGAGGCTGCACTGGTCTCACGCAGCTGTTCCTAGTATAAGACAGCAAGGAGAGGAGCTGATGAAGGCCTAGAAAGGAGCTGACAGAGAGAGGCACGGAAGGCCTCTACTGGCCAGACAACTGTGACGATCACAGACACAGTGGGCAAAAGGTATGCTACAGCAGGTAAAACCTCTAGAAGTCCAGGAGAGCCCACCTTGGAGGCAGCTGGAGCGGAGAAGCATGTTCATCTGGGAGGTGGTAGAGCAGTTAGAATTTCTGTCTCACTATATATAGTCCAGGTTGGCCTGGACTTGGAATCCTCCCTCCACCTCCTGAGTGCCGAGATTACAGGCAAGCATCCCACCAACTAGAGTTTTAAAATAATCTCTAACCGCCAATGGAAACTGTATCCATTTACAGACTCAAGCAACGTCTTGGTGTGTATGTTCTCATTGTGAAAAGATTGGCACACCCATCATCTCATCTATCTTTTTTTTTTTTTTGGTAAAACCATTCAAGATCTATTCTTTTAGCAATTGCCAATGTACATTATTATTAACATGGCATGGAGGAATCTCACAAATATTAAGCTAAACATTCCAGATGCATTCTACATGTATTTTTTAAAAGTTGGAGCAAGGTGCAGGGTTCCCAAGTGCTGGAGAAGAGAAATATGAGTCAAGGGCACAACATTTCAGCCAGCATCGAGACTTGATTAATGTGATAAAAGTAAAGGGCTACTGACCTAGCTGTGCATATATGGGCTAATTACTAATCAACCCCCCCCCAAGCCCCCTCAGGTTATCTTTCAAAAGGAACAAGGACGAAGTTGACAGGGCAGTCCAGTCACTCACTGCACTCCTTCCCAGTGAGGAGGGAGAAGGGGCAGGAGGGTTTGGAGCTCCATGAGGCCTCTGCTACATGAGACCCTTTCTCGGAAAATGAAAGGAAAAGGCCAGATATTTGCTTTCTGTGACTAGCTCAAACTGTTCACAGTGCTCGCGCTCTCTCTCTCACTCTCCTCCCTTTCTTTTTGAAACTTGCTCTCTAGACCAGGCTGGCCTCCAACTCAGAGATCCATCTACCTCTGCCTCCCAAATGCTGGGATTAATAATGTACACTACTACCACCCAGCTAGCATTTTCTACTATAAAGGCTCCAAATTTTTAAGACAGGATTTCACTATATAATCCAGGCTAAACTTAAATTCTAAATCTTCCTGCCTTAGCTTCCTAAGTGCTGGGGTTATAGGCGTGTACCACATCAGGCTAAACTTCACTAGCCAGGGAAACTACTCACATTAACTGTATAGAAAGGGGGTGGGGGGAAAGCAAGCTTTGCCAACAACTTTTAATCACTGCTTTGTATTAACTATTATAAACTATAGCTAGGAACCCTGTACTTTGCTCACTCAAACCTCCTGCCAGAATTTAGGAACAACAGTATCTCTATTAAAAGTGAGAACACAGAAAAAAGAGCCCTAAAATTGTCCACATGGAGCCATGCACTCTGCCGCCTAGACAGGACCCACTCCCTTCACATCCTTACCTGGGGCGAGAGGGAGGGAGATCTCTAAAGGCCACTGCAGCATGCCATGCAGACCTTCCCCAGTGCAGAATGAAACGGCTTGCCAAACAACCATTAAGATGCACAATTGGAGGGATATTCGGAGCAGCTGCAAAAGCTCTATTAGGGATAACAAAATGGGTAAGTGAATCTCAAACTCTTTAAGGTTAAACACTCACTGGGGTAAGATTTAATAACACGACAACAGACCACAATAATGAAGTGACTTCTCAAACTTTTCCATCAAAGCACCCCCAAGGCACAGGAGAGAAAACCTTCAGGGGAAACACTTTGAAGCAACTCAATTGACATGAATCCCTACGTTTTTTATTAAAAATTCACACAGTTTACAATGAACTGAAATATATCCCCTCAAGCCCACCCTCTTGGAAAAAGAGGCAACAGGGAGATGTTCTTCCCTCCCACTGGCTGCCAAATAGAGAGCTTGCCTTCCTGCTGTACTTGCTCTCTGTATCTCCTCCTCCTCTCCTCCTTGCTCCACCCTCCTCCAGAGCAAGGAGCCACAACTCTCCCATATCCAATGACCACATCAGCACCTCCAACTAAGCACTCAAAAGGCTCTTCCAACTTAGTAGGTCAAACACTGACCTCAGTGCCCTCTTCTCTCCCATCTCTAGCTGCCCCTGCTCTACCCGCTCAGGCAACAGTACCACACAACTGCTCAGACAAGACAGGCTCCCTTTCTTACACGCCCAAAATCAAACACCCAACCAAGCACACTCTCACCTCAGAGTTTTCATACGTCCTGTTCCCTCGGCCTACAACTTTCTGCTTTTAGGTCTTCATATGGACCCCTGGCCCTTAGCCCATTCAGTCCTGACTCAAACACCATCTGCCCAGAAACCTGGCAAATACACCAAGAGAGCCAGCACTGCCCAGTCTAATCACAAATCTGCTTCTTTTTCTTAATGCCGCCTTTAGTATGAACTGATTTACTGCTTGTTGACCAGTCCTTCATTCATCAAAAGATGACCAGAATTTGGGCTTAGCAAATTGTTCCTAACCCTCATAGGGACTCTATATATTTAGTGATTCTATGCAGAGCCTTATTTTAAAACCAGTTTTTTGTTAAAAATGAAAACATCTACAACTTCTTAGCATTACGAGAGACTATATGACACAGACTAGTACATAAACATGTTTATTCAGTGTCCTGAAAGCAGTCACAGGAGTCTGAAGACCACAGCACTATGTCAAATAGAGAAAACTGGAAACAACCTACATGTCCAACAATACAGAACTTAGTCAAGAAACCATGACACCACCATTACATAACCAACCACATTATTAAGAAATACATCTGGCCCTCAACCCTAGACAAAGAACTACAGGCAAGTAACAAATGCGAAAGCAGGAGAAGTGGTCTTGCTGGGGTTGCTGGGGAAAAGCACAGCAATTGATTATTCAATACCAAATAGTCCAGAATATATATACATACAAGTAACAGTATACAGACTAAGCAGATTATACTTGTATATTTAAGAAAATACGTGAACACACGGACACACGTACCAATTAAAGAAACAGAGGCCATGAATTTGAAAGAAAAAAAGGGCCAGGTGCGATGGCGCACACCTTTAGTCCCAGCACTTGGGAGGCAGAGGCAGAAGGATCTCTGAGTTTGGGACTCCAGGACAGCAAGGACTACGTATGTAGTAAGACCCTATCTTGGGGAGAAAAATTTAAAAAGCAAGGAAGGGGGTATGTAAATGAGAGGGCTTGGAGACAGAAAATAGAAGAGGAAGACTATGTAATTATGTACTCTCAAAAAATTTAAGAATAAAATAATAAAAGAAAATACTTCTGAAGGGCTAGCATGTACTTCATTGGTGTATCACTTTCTTACTGAACCCTGAATTCTAGCTCCAGCATGTTTTGTTTTTCGAGACAGGGTTTCTCTGCGTAGCCTTGGCTGTCCTGGACTCATTTTGAAGACCAGGCTCGTCTCAAACTTACAGAGATCTGACTGCCTCTGCCTCCCTAAGTGCTGGGATTAAAGGTGTGTGCCATCACACCTGGCTTGTAGCTTTTTTTTTTAAGGTAAAATTTCTGTTTGACAGAAATGATAAGGACATATTTCTGTTTATTATTATTATTTATGTGTGTGAGAGTATATGCAAAAATGCATGAAGGTCAAAGGACAACTTTGGAGTCAGTTTTTTCCTTTTGCCTTTACATGGGTTCTTAGAACAAAACTTAGGTCATCAAACTTGCTCAAAAAGCACCTTTACTCTCTAAGCCATTTCACTAACCTACTACTCACATAATTTTACATCTTCCATTGGGCATATTAAAATAACCTACAAAATTGTTTAATGAATATTATCTAACTTGACATAAAATTTCACAGTATCTTTAATTTTTAAGACCTTTGTTTATTTGTATCTTCTGAGTTTTTTGAAGCCTACTCTAACAGCAGTCCCAAGACTGCATAAAGACCCAGCTCAAGCTTACTCCAACAAAGGTAGCTATAGAAGGTGGTGGTACCTCTACCAGTTTCTCTAGGGAGAAACTTGAAATAAGTGACTGTAAAGGCTCTTTCCTCAAGAAATGGCCTATCACTAAAAATTCAGACACCTCCTGGAATGACAGCGCCGTGTCCTCCGCTGAAAGAGCGGAGCCAGCAGCACAGGTGCACTTGTACCGGCCCAACACCTCACCATGGACACTCTACACAGTATCAGCTGAGGCTGATACTGAGTTCAGCAAGAGTATTTCCATTTGTCTCTATGTTCTCTCAAGCTCCTCAGTTTATGAAATCACTGAGACCCCAAAACTATCTGCTGCAGACCTGAAAGTGTAAGTAAACATCACCCTGAGACTGCAGTTGTAGACCCTCCAAACATCCAATACCAGGGTCAGGAGCCTGGTGAGCAATGTGATCCCTCTGGCTGACAAGTCAAGGAAAACATCTCAGAACAAACTGGAATTTTGTTCAAAGCTGTTTGTGGTTTGTGGCTCCAGATCAGCAGTTCTCAATCAGGGGGTTGTGACCCTTTTGGGGACCGAATGACCCTTTCACAGGAGTCACCTAAGATATTTACATTATGATTCAAAACAGCAAATTTATGAAGTAGCCACGAAAATAATTTCATGGTTGGGGGTCACTACAATATAAGGAACTGTATAACAGTCACAGCATTAGGAAGGTTGAGAATCACTGCTCCAAATTAAGTTTAAACTCCTCCCTTACAACCCCAAAGCACTGCCCAAGGCCACTGCCTGCCTACTGGATAGCAGGCACACCTCTGCCATGGCAATACCACAACTGCTGCCCTGAAACCACAATTCAAAAACTTATTCTGTAAAAATTCTGCTTTAGCCTTTGTTTTTTTGTTCTTGTTGCAGATGTGGGGAGGGGGTTGTTTGTGTTTTTGTTTTATGTGTGTATATTGGGGAGGGACAGTCTTTGCCAAAACATTCCTGAATCTCTAAGCCAAACACAACAAACATTTTTTTTAATTTATTTATTTTTATCTCAATCACAGGTTAGGTACTTTGAATCCCAGGCGTAGCCCCCTCCCCCATTCCCTCCCACCCTCCCACTCCCTCCCTCATCTCCCTCCTCCCCGCCCCCTCCAAATCCACCAACAGGGGAGGACCTCCTTCCCTTCCATCCAACCCCAGCTTATCCTGTCTCCTCAGGGCTGGCTGCAATGTCCTCCCCTGGGATCTAGCCAGTCTGTCAGTCCCCGGCTTGTATGGGGGAGGGTCAAAGAGTCAGCCATCAAGAATATGACTGAAACAGTCCCTGTTTCCCTGAATAGGGTCTTCAGTCCTACACCGAGCTATCATGGGCCCCATCTGAGCGGGGGTGCCAGGCCACATCCACACATGGTCCTTGATTGTAGAAACCGTCTCATACAAGACCCCTGTGCCCTGCTCAGTTTGGTCTTTGTGGAGCTCTCACAACAAACATTTTTGTGCAAAGGGCTAGAAGGCATGTTTTTTGTTGTTGTTGTCTAAAGAGCCATATATAGTTCTTGTCATATATTTTTTGAGACAGGGTTTCTCTGTGTAGCCCTGGCTGTCCTGGACTCACTTTGCAGGCCAGGCTGGCTCCAAACTCAACAGGAATCTGCCCCTGCGTCCTGGAGTGCTGGGATCACAGGCGTGCACCACCAGGTCTGCCTCTCATGTGCTCTTCTTTTTGCCTACTTTCACAACCCTTTAAAAACATGATTACTAAACCCCGGCTTTGCCAACTCCTTTAGAAACGTTGCTCACACCAGGCTCCAATGTCCATTCTTTGCTGTTTTTGCCGCATCATTATCAACTCCTAATGCAACAGCTCTGCTACACCTTCTGTCCTGTCTGACAGATCACACTGCATGCCTCACTTCTGCCCACGAGACTTCATGCTCTCGGAGACAGGACATTTTTATTTCTAACAAACTAATATAAATAAAGAGTTCTTGGTCCAAGAGTCTTCAAAATGATCATTTTTAAACAGAGTATGCTGGATGTTAAATTCTTATTTAAGCATTTTTCGCCCCAAGAAGCTAATGAATCTGGTTTTGTTTCAGAAAAAGTTTTGTTTTTGTTTTTGTTTTTTTTCAAACAGGGTTTCTCTGTGTAGCCTTGGCTGTCCAGGAACTCACTTGTAGGCCAGGCTGGCCTCAAACTCACAGAGACCCACCTGCCTCTGCCTCTCAAGTGCTGGGATTAAAGGAGTGTACCACCATCTCACTACAATTTTCTTTTCTTTTCTTTTTTTGGTTTTTCATAAGCAAATAGTTGTAAAGTATTTCTTGAACACATAAAGACAGTCTGGAGTCAGAGAGATGAACCTCCACAGTTTAATTTCAGCCACACAAACATGTGAGCTAAACTTTTATGACGTTCCATCAGAAATGTCTTCATGGTCTTTAAGATCAGGTCAGCAAGATGGCTCAGTGGGTAAAGGTACTTGCTGCCAAGCCTGACTGTCTCAATTTGATCCCAGAAACATACATGGTGGAAGGAAAGAATGAATATCAAGGGTTGTTTTCTGACCTCCACATCCTTGTCCTGGAGATAGACACATAGACACAAACACAAAGAGACACAGATACACACACTCTGAATGAATGAATGGTTTTTAAAGAGTAAAATCTGAAACAATGAATAAAAAAGTAAAATCCTATGCTGTTTAAGTTTTATTTTAAAAACTTAAAAACAATCTTCACTTGGGGTCTACATTTGATGCCCAGCACCCACTTGACGGCTCCCAACTGGCTATAACTCTTGTTTCAGGAGACTGGACCATAGCCTCCATAGTTACCAGGAATATATACATGGTATACAGACATAATGCAGGCAAATATTTTTATGTATATACATAAAATAACAAATTAAAAAATTTGAACCATAAATCATCCATTCTTGGTACACACAGTTTCTAGACTATACAGAAGTTTTTAAAAAGTTAAGGGTGAAGCTATAGCTCAGTACTAGAGTACTTGCCTAGTATGCATGAGGCCTGAGGTTCAGTCCCCAGTACTACCAAAAATTAAAATTAAAAAAGGTACTGTATCAAAAGATTTAAAAAAAAGAAAACCTAGAATGTGGTGAAGCACCCTGTAATCGTAACACTTGCAAGATGGAAACAGGAGGATTAGGTGTTCAAAAGTAACTTCAGCTATAGTGGCAGAGTAGCCTAGACTATAGCAACCAACCATTACTCACAATGTGTATTTCCCCGGTAGGAAAATTACCTTCAGTATCTCCAGCTCTTTTTTATAAAAGGTCTCTATGTGTGTCCACCCAAGACCTACCTCTTAAATCAATCTGGAAATTCCTATCAACTACAAATCATCTTAAATGTTTTCCAGTTTCTTTTCTCTGAAGCCCCTCTGGATTCTTGTATCGGCTGTATCTTGTTCTCCTTTAGAAATTTCAGAATGCTATAGCACTGCCTGTCAGAAACAAGGGACAAACAAAGTGTCTCTTTTTCCCTTTCCAAATCCTGCCCATCTAAGACATGGAGCCAAACAAGTACCATTTTAAGCATAGACTGGACTGTGTACTGCCATTCTAACAATGGCACCACACATTTGAGCTATGACTAAAAGATCAGCAGAGGACATAAATACACTACCTCAACTTTGTTGCCAATGTAATTTGCATGCTGGAGTAATTATGGCAATACAGTGTCTTGGGTTTTCCATTTCCTCGTTGGTAATGAGAAAGGCAACTTCAAAAGCTTCTAACATCACTCAACTCCATTCTAAAGACAGGGAGAACTAAAGGCCAGCTGTAGGGATCAGAGAAGTGCAGTCACTTTCCCCATCCCTCATCACTTAAGCCTCAGTTCTTTTCATACTCCAAATGGTGAAGAAAAAGCAGATGACAGTGAAAATCCCCTATGCAAAAGTCCCAACTCTGCGGGAAGGAGGGTGGGTCCCTGTGAATCATCCCTCCTCTACTAAAAGGTGGCACAGGTAAATGGTTTTGTATCTGATGAGGCCAACAGCCAGGAACACAGAACCAAGGTGAGGGAAGACTCTGAAGGGCTCCTGCACTAAACAAATCAGTAGGCCTGAGTGCAGGTGGATAAAGCCTCCACAGGAAAAATGAAGCCATGGGCACAGCAGGCAGGCTGAATGAAAATGATGTTCTAGGCAGGAGGGACACATTACATGGAGACAATGAGGTAGGACTGGAGTGGAGAAAAGTTAAGAGCACAAGCATGACAAAAGGGCTCATTTGGACTGAGGGACCAGATGGGTGAGAGTAGCAGCATTAAAAACAGTGCCAAGAACCAAACAGAAGGGAAAAGGAGGGGTCACTGAAGAACCCTAGCAACTGCTTCTGGACAGAAAGGAGGCAGGAAAAGACACGTGAGAACCCAGGTAGTCTCAGCTGGCCCGATCACTCCCTCTGGAGCTTGTGAGTGAAACAATCCCTTCTTAGGGCTAGACAGACGGCTCGGTGGTTATAGCACTAGCTGCTCTGCAGAGGTCCAGATTCAATTCAATTCCTGGTGCTCATAAGTTTCTGTAACTTCAGTGCCAGGAAATCTTGATTTCCTCTTCTGGCTTCTGAAAACACTATATGCACATGGTGCACAGATGCACAAGCAAACAAAACACCCATACACTAAAATAAAACAAAATAAACAAAAAAAAAACATTTCTCCTACAGATCCCAGTTAGCTGATTCCTCCCAGATCAACTGTGTGAAATGTTTCGTTCGATCTGCCAAAACCCTGCCAACCCCCTTTACTCTTTGAGTGAGCACTACACTTCTTGTCCCTAACAATGAGCTAACTGTCCACATGGCTTCCTGAACATGCTGTACTTAGGGTGGTGCCTAGTATATGCTCAGGGCTCTAGCAATAGTCCAACAGCAAAATTCATGGGTGCAAGCTAAAAAACACATATTTGGGGAACTTGGAACCACAGATGGAAATTTATTATCTTTCTAACTGTACCTACTCAAAAATTCCCATTCTACTAACCTAAGTTTTGCTGTAGACTACACAATCTTAGCCGAGAATATCCAGGTGAATTTACAGACATCTGGGCTTCTATCCCAGGCACTCTAACCTCCAGTTCCCTCTTTTTATTTTTTTTTATTTTAGTTTCATTACATATACATATGTGTATCTGAACGCAGGGATGAGTGCAGAGGCCTGTGGAAGCCAGAGAATGTAGATTCCCCTGGAGCTAAGAGTTAAGAGATAGTTGTGATCACCCAACATGTGTATTGGCAACTAAAAGAGCAGTGTGTGTTCTTAACTGCTAAACCATCTCTCTACCTCCCCCACCCCCACCAGCTTTAACACAAACTCACTCCAGCTCTGCTATATTACAAATAGTTTTAATGCTGAAGTCATTTAATGACTACAGATGGAATTTTCTATCAGAAACACTTCACCTCAAAACATCAATAAACCTAGGCCTGCTGTGGTGATGCATACCTTTAATCCCAGCTCTCAAAAGCCAGAGGCAGGCTGAGCTCTGAGTTCTAGGCCAGCCAGGGCTATGTACGTTAGCCCCAGGTCACACATTTGACAGACAGAAGAAAAGATGTCCTTGAACAATTTCTAGAACAAGGTTTCTCATACTGGCACTAATGACATTTCATGAACTGTAGGTATTACAACACCCTTAGCCTCTTAATAGCCATTACAAGAATACCCTCTAATTCAGAAGGTTCTCAAATAATCCCAACCATCCTCTGGAGTTTGGGGTTACCACACACCTCCACCCCCGAATGAAAATGACAGCTGTGGACAAGCAAAACATAAAAACAAAACTTTTTTTTTTGAGACAGGTCTTCATGTAACCCAGTCTGGCCTCAAACTTGCTAAGTAACCAAGGATTAAACTTCAAATCCCCCTACCTCTGTCTCCTGAGTGCTGGAATTATGGGTATGTGCCACTACATTCAATATATGCAGTGTTGGAATAGAACCCAGGACTTTGTGCATCCTAGGCAAATACTATACCAAATGAGGTACATCCCCAATCCCCCAAGTGATGTTTTGTATAATCCAAACTATGAAGGCAGTAATCAACTCAGTTAAAATTTAAGTGTCCCTTAAAGACAACCAGATGAGTACTTGGGAGGTGGAGGCAGACGGATCATGAGTTCAAAGCCAGTCACCACTACTTAAGAGAGTAGTTGGCCAGCCCACTAAAGAAACCATTAGAACTACAGCCTCTGATGAAAGTGAAAGCCCACAGACATACATCATCTCAATGAAACCGTGTCAGAACAGCTGACAAGTCCTCTGGAGAGTGCGTCTGAAGTTAACAGACTGTGGTCTTTTCATTGCTACAGGACAAAGACCCTCAAATACACCAACCACTTGGCTGACCGCAGCCTTTTAAGGCTGACAGACACACTGAAAAACAGGGCTCTGAAGATCATTCTCTCCACAAGTAACACTGGGTGGAACACAGAGGTGACAGGCCTCTCTGGTAAGGCCATGGCATACTGTTTTACCAGCTGGGTCAATCAGCACAAGTCTATACCTTCAGCCCCAGCACCACCCACAGGGGCCCTACCCATAGGGGCCCCACCCACAGGGCCCCACCCACAGGGCACCACCCACAGGGGCACTTGTATGAATTTAGTGTGGAATTCTACCTGAGGAGCTTGGGTACCCCAGAATCCACACATCAAGAGCATGAGTCTCATGCAGGTAACTCTCCTCTCTGCCATCATTTCCATGAACATCACTGCAGAAAACTCAGTATCTCTTGTACACTTGATCTCACTTGAGACATCTGTAGTATCTCAAGATGCCCATATCAGCTTACCTTTTTTTTTTTTTTTTTTTTTTTTTGGCTTGGTTTTGTTTTTTCCAGCTTACCATTTTTAAAGGTTTTAACCTTTCCCTCCACTATTTAAGAAGAGACATCACACAAATCAGGCATTTGTGAGTCTTTTGGACTAGGGCTGGTGGTATCTAGATTAAAATTTTTGATGAAATCAAAAACTAGTTGCCAATTATCTAAATTATTTAAACAAATACACCCTAAGGGCCAAAGGAAAATGGAAGACAAATGATTAAGAGATTAGAGAAGTGCTAACCTCAGTGCCGAGTCGGCTGTGCTCAAGAAAGGCCAAAAGACTTCCTGGTATTTGTTTTAAAAATGTGGACTGTACGGTGAGCACAGGGATATGTCTTGTCCTAAAAGATCAATTTCAGCACACAGGAAGATTTCAGATGTTTGTAACGATAAAAATGCACATTTACACCAGAGTGTAAAATTCATACAAGTTTTAAATAAAAGAGTCCTCAGAACCCAGTATTAAGAAAAAGATACTTTAGAATGTTGTATTCTTGGCCCTCTGCAAGGCATAGGTCACATGTTTATCTTCCTCTGTCACTGGAGGCCCCCACAGTGGGCAGTTTAAAGGATACTTATAGTCATTTTCAACGCAATAAAAATGTCCCAATTATTTTCCCAATCCAGGTCAATTACAGAGTAAAGAATCTGAAGGATACTCCAGAGAACTGAAGAGTCTAAGTCTCTATAGAGAAAATCAGTAAATCTGTAAAAACACATACAAATAAATGCTATTATTTCTGAAATTTCAATCAGCTCTTCCGTGAACCTCATGTGGTTACCTCCTCAAAGGCAAGAATTTTATCAATTCATATTTTCGTGGTACATGGAGCCATCATCAGATGCTCAAAGACAAACTGGGGTAGAGACGGAGTTCAGCTCGAGAAGTACTTAGCATGCATGAGGCCCTCAATTCAGACTCCGCATAGACAATCTCAGTACTCGAAAGCAAAGAGTCCTTCCTGTCAAGATCGTCTTCAGCTACATGAGTGTGAGGCCAGCTTGGGATACAAAAAACTCTGCTGCTAATTAATTAATTGTAAAATAGGAAATTACAAAAGCAGAAAGACGCAAGAGACCATCCAATACACAAGCCAGGAAGCTCTAGCTCTCAACCCCAATCCCAGCAAGAATATTCCACTTAGAGTCCGAAGTTAGTCACTAGTCTCCATTACTATCCTTGTACCAGAAGGCCACTAGTTTCCAATTAAACACTTACTTGTGCTAAATACTATTTTGTTTTATTTTACTTATTTATTTTGAGACAGGCTCTCACTATATAGCCAAGGCTGGCCTGAAACTTGCTATACTGCTCAGCCTGGCTTCAAACCCACTATTTTCCTGCCTTGTCCTCCCAAGTACGGGGATTACAAGTGTATGCCATCACACACAGCTTAGACACTTTTTTTTTCCATCTTATTTCTCTAAGAGGTGGGCACTGTTACCTCTACTTCTAGATAAACACATATATCAGAGATGAAGTCATCTGCCCAAGACCCATGATCTCTCGGACAAGACAGCCTGCACCAGGATCCCCACTGTTAACCACAACACCACTCTTGCCCCTGCATATCCGCAGGCATACATCATCTGGGCAGAAAGAAAAGTAACAAAAAGATGAGGGCCTGCCATCCCTCCAGTGGCTTTTAATGCCCAACGAGAATCCCATCTCAATCAGGCGGCACCAGCTGCAATCCTAGCACTCAAGAGGCTTAGGTAAGAAGAATGAGTTCTAAGGCAGCCTGGGCTACACGATGAATCCCTGTCTTTAAAAAAAAAAAAAAATCCTATCTTCAGGGTGGAGAGATGGCTCAGTGGCTAAGAGTACACACTGCTCTTCTGAAGGTCCTGAGTTCAATTCCCAGTACCCACATGGTAGCTCACAACTGTCTGATGCTGTCTTCTGGTGTGCAGATGTACATGCAGACAAAGTACCCATATACATAAAATACATACATAAACAAATCTTTAAAAAACAAAACAAAACCCAAATCTATCTTCTATAAAAAGCCAGGCAGGAGGCCAGGCCAAGACCATAAGCTACCTTCTAACATGTCTTCTCTTGCCTTGAATGTCAATCACAAAGTAGCTGGAGAAATGGACATATTCCATCTATTCCTGTTTTCTTTCTGGAACTACTTTCCAAGCTCTTTTCTGGCAAGGACCATGTCTTATGACACGTGTCTTAGTTAAGTTTCTATGGCTATGATAAAACACTATGAGCAAGAGGAACTTGGAGAGGAAAGGGTTTATTTCAGCTTACAATTGTAGTCCATAATGAGGAGAAGTCAGGGCAGGAACTCAAAATAGGAACCTGGACACAGGAACTGAAGCAGAGACTACAAGGGTGCTGCTTACTGGCTTGCTCCTGATGACTCGCTCAGAACAACCTGGATGGTACTGCCCAATGTGAGGTGGGCCTTCCCCCATCAATCATCAATCAAGAAAACGTCCCACGGGTTTAACCACAGCCAGCAAAGGGGGGGGGGGCTCATTTTATCAACTGAGGGTCCCTCCTCACAAATTAGTCTGTGTCAAGCTAACACAAAACTAGCTTAAAAGATTTACTTCCATGACATCTAGCCAAGTGAGCTTCACAGACTAGAGAATGGATATCCATTTGTAGGTTCAATTTATTTCTGATTTACAGAAACTATTACATTATCTGAAAGATAAAGTCTGATATACCAAATTTAAATGTGCTGGGAAAACAGGAACCAAGTGGTAAAGTGAAGACACACAAATGGAGGAAATGGGAGAGCATTGACAACTGCTTTGGTGGGTACCTCCTAATTGCCTACAGTTTTATACATGAAGACATACCCATATTGACACAGAAGATGGGTCTCTATCAGTCTCTTATAAAAGTGTTGCCAGGTGTGTGTCAGGGTGCAGAATATTTTTCGATTATTCTAGAAAAGAAATATTTTGTGTTGTACATTATATAGCACTCCCAGGTTAAGTCTGGGATAATACCCCGAAGAAAATACACTAACCATCTGCAGAGAAGTACAGAATGTCCACATGATTCATGTGAGGTGGAACAGTGTCTACGCAGCCTAAAGTTCAGGTCTGGTGGCAGAGGAACTAGGTGTCTGCATATTCACACTCATTTTGTGAGCAAGGGTCAGAGGCTCGGGAAGGTCAGTAACTTGCTCAGATTCATACATGCTTTGAAGAACAGGGTTTAAAGTGCTTCTCGTACAAACTGCACAGCTGCACAGCTGACCGAAGTTGTGGATCATGCTAGCCTGTGTTTCTGCATTTCTCAAGAATCAAAACAAACAAACAAAAAATTCTACATTACAGCAGACACTCTTATCCATGGATGAACATCACCCCTTGGGAGCTCTTTAAAGGTAATTTTTTAAAAAGACAGCATCCCACAAAAGACCCCAGACTGGTCTCAAATTCATGATCCTCTTATTTCTACCTCCTGAATATTACAGAGTTCAGCACAGAGATGCAGCTCAGTGGTAAAGCATTTGTTCAGCATATATAAGGCCCTGGGTTCAATTCTCAATATCACACAAACAAAAATTACAGGTATATGCTCCCATGAATTGCTCAAAGAACCATCAAAGTCCTAATTCTGGCCTTTCCTGATAGAAATGATATGGAGTAGGGTCTATATGTTTATGGTTATTTCTGACAGCTGGAATGTGTTGTCAGGATTCAGAAATACCAGACCAACCATTCAGAGAAGCTGCTATGAAGCAAGCCTGAGAAGGCAGAGGCAAGTCCTGTTAGGAAGTCCCCATGGAATCCATACTTCTACCAGAGAAGCCTGAAAGACTTCCCACAATGACCACGAAGTGACAATAAACTCGTAAAGGATGAAACAAAAAGAACAAAAAGAGAGTGAGGTAAAAAAAAAAAAAATGCCAAAAAAAAGCCAGACAGATTAATCCCAGACTCGGGAGGCAGAGGAAGGCAGATCTCTGTGAGTTTGAGTCCAGGACAGCTAGGGCTCTGTTACACAGGGAAACCCTTGTCTTGGAAATAAAAAAGAAAGACAGAAAGAAAAAAAAAACAACCTTAGTTTACTCAGTTACTATACAAGAACTACCAGGAGACAATAGGTACACCCAAGGTTATGAAGAAGTTAAATGGAATCCTAGAGAAATATTAGATCTGAGAAGATTTAAACAAGCATCCATTTCATATAGTATGCAATCACCCTATGTGAAGCAGATATTAAATTCATGAGCAACTCAGAATAGAATTATCCCCTCAAAGCTGGAAATATTAGACAACAGCAATATTAGAAGCTGGTTCTCAGTTACCCTGGTAAACATGGTAGAAAGAGGAACCTAGGGGCATAGAACAAAGAAATAGGGCTAGAGGTATTAATATTTCCCAAGATCACTTGCTAAATGAAGGCCAATATACTGAGTTACAAAGACAGCTTGAATTTGATGATCACACTTTGGCACTATATTGTTTAGTAGCTCTAAATGCCTGAGACAAGGCTGAAGAATCAAAAAGGAGGTCTGAGTTATTTACTAAAATTATACAAGGCCCAAAAAAGGCCTTCAATGATTTTTTTTTCAGACTGACTTCAACTATAAATAGAATAGTATCAGATTTAGAAGTCAGGAAAATACTATTTGGATCTTTGGCTTTTGAAAATGTTAATTCAGAATCCAAAAGGGTGACTAGACCTTTAAAGACAAGATCAGCACCAACTGATGAATGGATTAGAAGTATGGCTGACAGTGGACTGCATGTTTATGATGCTACTATGGTAAGGGAAGTAATTCCTAAAAGTTATAAGAAAAATTAAAATGTCAGATGTTTTAATTGTGGTAAGCCAGGTCATTTGAAAAGATATTGCAGGCAAGGTGTTTCTAGAAATAATGTTTTTTTTCTAAAGATAATTCAAAAAGCTCTTCTGGAATATGCAGAAGGTGTGGCAAAAGCAGGTATTGGATTAATGAATGCAGATCAACAAATGAGACACAGGAGCAGATGTAACAATAATTTCACCAAAATTTTGGCATCCAGATTGGCATCTCAGGAGATAAATATTTAGCTTCTAGGAATTGTAACTTTATCTCAAGTAAAACAAAGTACAAGATGGGTCAAGCATATAGGACCAGAAGGACAAATAGGAAAATTAAAGCTATATGTAGCTAGTATATCCATAAATTTATGGAGAGATGCTTTGTTGCAGCAATAGAAAACACAGATTGACATTCCTCCAATCTTAGAAACAAACCATAAAATAATGATTCTCAAAAAAATATTAAAAGATACTATCAAGAACAGTCATAGGCTGTCCAGGTTGTACATAAGCAGGACACAACAGCTATTAGTCTTTCAAAGGTACCAACCACCCTACCTCTAAAATGGTTAACTGACAAACCTGTATGGGTAAAACAATGGCCTATGATGAAAGAAAAATTACATGTACTAGGATAGCTGGTACGAGAAAAGCTAAATGTTCAACACATTAAGAAATCTACCAGTCCATGGAATTTCCCTGTGTTTGTTATAAAAAAGAAATCAGGAAAATGGAGGATGTTAAAAAGATGTAAGAGACATAAATAAGATGATTCAGCAAATGAGTTCTTTACAGCCTGAAATCCCATTGCCCTTCACTACCTAAGTCATGGCCTTTGATAGAAATTGATTTAAAAGATTGTTTTTTCACAATCCCATTCCATGAGCATGATAGGGAAAAGTTTGCCTTCTCAGTACTTAATTATAATAATGGTTGTCCAATAAAGAGATATCACTGGAAAGTCTTACCACAAAGAATGTTAAACAGTCCTGCCTTGTGCCAACATTTTGTACAACTGTAATCAGAAATGATTCATAAACAGTTTCCTCAATATATAATTTATTATTATATGGCTATTATCTTACTATATGATTCAGATGTAGATACCTTAAGAAAAATGTTTGATGAAGTAAGAGAATTTTGTGTTGCTAGGGATTAGAAGTTGTTCCTGAAAAAAATACAAAGAGGAGGGTTCTATCAATTATCTAGGATATAAGATGGGTTTACAGAAAATTTGACTACAGAAAATACAAATCAGCCAGGCTCATATGTGTAATCCCAGCACTCAGGGAGGCAGAGACAGGCAGATCTCTGTGAGTTTGAGGCCAGCCTAGTCTGCAAAGTGAGTTCAGGACAGTCAAGGTTACACAGAGAAACCCTGCCTTGAAAAACCAAAATTATAATTAATTAATTAATTAACAAATCAGAAGAGATCAATTATAAATTCTTAATGATTTTCAAAAAAAATCCCGGGAGATATTACTGGCTACAGACCACAACTGGATTACGAGCTAGTAATTAATTTAAACCTTACAAGGTGATAAGTACTTAAACAGTTCAAGAAAAGTATCACCTGCAGCTAAAAGAGAACTGGATCTGGTAGAAAAGAGATTATAAGATTACAAGATGCACACTTGGATCCAAAGAAGTCTTGTATTTTAGTGATCTTGCCTTCCAATCATCTTCCCAAAGAAATTCTTATGCACAGAACATAATAGAGGGGGCTGGAGAGATGGCTCAGAGGTTAAGAGCACTGCCTGATCTTCCAAAGGTCCTGAGTTCAATTCCTAGCAACCACATGGTGGCTCACAACCATCTATAATGAGATCTGGTGCTGTCTTCTGGCCTGCAGGCAGAATACTGTATAAATAAATAAATATAAATCTTTAAAAAAAAAAAGAACATAATAGAGTAGATATTTTTAGCACACAAACAGAGTAAAAAATTAAAGACCTATGAAGAAAAGGTTTCTGATTCTGAAAGAAAAAATGAGACGTCATCAATTAACAGTAATAGACCCAGCAGAAACTATGGTACCTTTTGCTAATGCTAAGACTGCCTCATTGTGGGCAGAAAATGAACATTGGCAAAGAGCATGAAGTAATTTTTGAAGAGACTACTGGTAGGGCTCATGGATCGTGCCTCCAGAAGAACTGGTAAGGAAAACAGCTCAGTTGTTTATAATCCTTATCCCTAAACCACTCAACCCTTCCCCAAAAGACAAAGCCATTGAACTGTGGGAATGGACAAAATAATCACAATACTTGGCTAATGCATGGTTTACTGATGGTTCATCAACTACTGATGGAACCAAAACTAACAGAAAACAGCAGCTATAGACCAAGGGATGGAATGGCTGATACTGACAAAAGAACCACAAAATCAGTGCATTACTACTGGATATAAGACAAACAACTAAGAAAGCAAAAGGAAAATCTCTATCTTCTTCAATCCAACATGTGTGCGCAACAGTATGGCTATATGGTCATCAAAATGAAAAACCTCTAACTGGCAGACAAATGGCAAAGGTCATGGGAGGCATGAATGGAAATGGCAAAACCTAGCAAAACTTAGCACAGACATCACATTTTATGTAGCTCATGGAGGCAAGACAGACAAAACGTCTGAAAATAACGAAGCAGTGCACAAATTGGCATCATGTTTAATTAAGACTAGAATATTAAATTTTTTTCAGGGAACAAATTCAGAGTAAGTCAGCAAGAATGATAAATCACACATTCGAAAAACTTGAAAGTTTACCCTAACACTAAAAAATAAGGGGAAATGGAAAGCCAAATCAAACCAGGACAACCCTACGAGAATAACTATTATAAGGAATCCACTGCCAGGTGGTGGTTCACCCCTTTAATCCCAGCACTTGAGAGGCAGAGGCGCGCATATAAGAATTACAGTGATTTAAACTTTAAAACTGCATGCAAAAGGCAGGATGATCCAAAGTGAATGTCCTTTGTGATCTAAAACTAAATACAGTTATGTCTTAAATTTCTATATAAAGAGAAAGGGGGATATAGATGTTAATCTACACACACTAAGATTTATTTAATATCAAATTTTCAAAAGATTTTTTTTTTGTATTTCAATTGAAAGGTAATACTTTTTCTGTTGCCAAAAAAATGTTGCCCTAGGAAAGCTGTAACCTGTCCAAAAAGGACCCCCCAGAATGAAGGTTGGGTGGGGTTTTGCTTTTATCTTTCCAGGAAAATAAAAACATCCAACTAAGGAATCCGGACAAGTGAAACATCTGAAGAAAAAGAATGGATCGTCCAGAGAAAAAGAATAAACGGGCAAGTGGTATCACCCACCTCCAGCTCGGCTCTGCTGCCCTCTACAGACAAATGTGCCAAGTGGTCTTTATGTGTCCCAATTCAGTTCACAATTAAAGCTCGCTTTGCGGCTGGAGCATGGCTCTCTCCTTCTCTAAACCCACTCAAGCTTGATTAAGGAAAATCCAAAATCTGTCTGCTGTGAGAAGAGCCACCTGGTATGGAGCAAGAAAAACAAAAAATACAGGACTAGCCTATTGCCGCCAGTCTCATCATCTTTGGGTTTTCATTCGACTCTCTAAAACTTGTCTTAAGATATAAGAAATATGCCTTTAAGATATATATATTCTTAAAAAGAAATGTAAGCATTGTCTCGAAGTCTGTGAGGCCGCTGTGCACACAAACTTTCTGTGGCGACACTAGCACTCACTCGCGAATTCTATAAATAACCAGCTTCCCGGACATGTTTCAGGTTTGAGTCTTTAGCACGTAAGTAGGAACAAAGTTTGTGTACCTCAGATGTACTTAACAGACTGTGGTCCTCAAACCTTTTGGACATCTGCTGCATATGGCACTTAAAATGTTTAAATTTTCGACAAGAAACAGTGACATTCCCAACAATAATCTCTAAGGTCTCCATGAAGAAGATGGGGCCTGCCATGGCGACTCCACCTGGCCTGTGATAACACTAACCACTGGGAAAATGCCCCATGCCTCTTCTGCTGCCAGGCTCTGTGCAAACAGTGGGCACCTTTGGGTTGACTGCTGTGTTCTACCTAGCCTAGACTGTCACTAAGCTAACAAACACCACCCAAAGAACAGGTTCCACCTACAAACTACTCAGGATATTCAGACTGCTGAGTTCATAGGAGACGGTCATGAACTTTTACAGAACTTTTAACTCAAAAATACTTAATCCTAAGACTGCCAAATACAACCAGGCTGGACACTAGAATGCTTGGCGGAAATAGCTTCATTATTGTAAATAGTTTTATTGAATGAGAGTTGAAATCTTTTCTTCTTATCTAGACAAAAGGGGGGGAAGTGTTGCAAGATATTTAATCACACTCTGAACCCCAAGATTGTGTTGTGTACTGAAAAAACTTGTTTCTAGCTGTGGTGTGGCTCAGCTCTAGCACACACCTTTAGTCCAAGAGCTTTCTGCTTGAATATTGTAAATAGGATTACATAAAGTCAACCATAGGCCAAGAAGTAGAACAAGCAACCAGCTGACAGGAGGTGAAAAAAAAGGACGGTAAGGAAGTCAGGAGGATGGATGAAGAGATGCATAGGAAGAAGAAGGGAAGGACATTCAGTTTGAGGGTTTTTTGAGTAGTAAGAAATAATCGTGCCAGCCTTGATGATACACTGTCTTAAACCTTCCTACACTGGCGAGGCTTGGTGGCGAATGCCCTGAATGCCAACACTAGGGAGACAAGGGTAGGAGGATCTCAGTGGCCAGTTTGATCACACAGTGGGCTCAAGGAGAGCCAGACTACACAGAGATCCCACCCCGAAACACCTACACCAAACAACTTACTGCCTTTGAATGCAGCCTCACTCAAGTTTTTAGAGCATGGAAAAGAAGCAGCTAGATTTTTTCCCCCAGAATATAACAAGAATGACCACTAGCCCAGTAGGGTCGTTGGCTCCTGTGGAACCTAGTGGCAGAGTCTTTACCATCGGCCTTTCTAGCAGCATTTGATCTTCCACAACTTTACCAGCAGGTCCCATTAAGTCCGGCTTACAGCACTCCAGGGCTTCTCTACCCCACAACTCCAAACTCTTCCACACTCTTCCCCCAAACTAGCTGCAAAGGCCTGTGAACCACACGGCCACATCTACCCACGGCAGCAGCCCCACTCCTTGGCATTACTTTTCTATACCGACTACTTTCTTATCGCTGTGATCAAAGACCTGACAAAAAGCTGCTTAAGGGGGAAAAAAGCATTTTAGCTAATGGTTTAAGGGTACAGAACACCATGGCACAGAAGGCACAGGTGGCAGCATAGTAAGGTACCTGGTCACTGTTAGCAACCAGGCCTGCCCCAGGGACCTAGTGGCAGCAGGATACACCATCACTAGCTGAGTCACTTGTCCTCCCTATACTAATGCACTATATCCCCATATAAAAAGCCAGTTCCTCTTCCCCTGCTCTCTCTCCCTCCACCCTGGCCCAAAGGCAGCCTCTGTAAAGCCCTCCCCAATAAACCTCCCACACGAGATGGTAGGACTTTGCTCTTTGCTGTGTCCATCACTTAGACCATTAAAATCACAGTACATCTGCAGTAGAGAAATAGAAAGAGATGAACACTGGTGCTCTGGCCGTTTCTTCCTTTTTTGTTTTGTTCAGCCCAAGGCCCCAAGTCCATGTGTTGGTGTCACCCACATTCAGAGTGGTTGTTGTCTTCTCAGTTAAACCTCTCTGGAAATTATATCACAGATACACTCAGAGGTGTGTTTCCTAGGTGACTCTAAATCCAGGCAAAGCTAACACGAAGGCTAACCATCACACCTTCTACCCCAACATGTCAACACTCAGAAACAGGTCCATTAAATAAACGGGACATGGTGGCGCATGCCTTTAATCTCAGCACTCAGAGGCAGAGGCCGACACAAGAAGATCCCTGTGAGTTTGAAGCCAGCCTCATCAACATAACAAGGTCCACATGAGCCAGGACTACACAGTGAGACCTTGTCGGTTTTTTTTTAGACCTTGTCTTAAAAAAACAAAACAAACAGGGTTCAGTGGAGCACACCAGTGATCCCAGCACTTGGAAAATAGATATAGGAGATTCAGGAAGAATTTAGGGTGGTTCTTGGCTACACACTGAGTCCAAAGCCAGCCTATGCTAATTGAGGCCATATCTCAAAGAGTAAAAAAAAAAAAAAAAAAAAAAAAAAATCATGCCTAGAAAAACAGAAGGCCAAAAGCTTTATATATGGAAGTGTGGGCTCAAGGAAGAGTACTCAGAAAGCTTCTTAAGGGTAAACTACATCTGATGGATTTCATTCCAAGTGTAAGTGACTAAAACCTGAAGCAGTTCCTAAGAACCCTGGGAAAAAACAAAAGGTTAACTATACTGATACATCCTAAGACAAGGCAAACCATGCTGTAAGAGCCAGAGCTGAGAAATAAGTACAGCAAGTCAGCCGTGGTAGCTCAGGGTAGAGCACCTGACTGCATCAACTGTGTGAGACGCTCGTGTCCTCATACCTCTGTTGCCATCCTCCCCCAGAGACCAATTACCCAACTTTGGCCCCAACTCTGGTCAGCCCTGGGCCACAGCCACCACACTGTGGTACAGGAAACCTTGAAGGTAATAGTGGACAAGAAAGGTAAATGGGATCAAATGACATGGCCAGAGGCTTACAGAGAGCAGATTATTTTGTCCCATATGATATTCCAAAAACTGACAAATTTAAGGAATTAAAAAAAAAAGACAGATTGAAAAGCAGGCACACAGCTGGGCTTGGTGGAACATGCCTTTAATCCTAGCAGAGACAGGAGATCTCTGTGAGTTTGAGGCCAGTCTGATCTACAAAGTGAGCCAAGGCTCTCCTGTCTCAAGAACCCCCCCCCCCCCCAGAGGGGCAAAATACTACATTTGTAACTTTATTGTGGCAAGAGACCTCAGACCATGTAGGAGCAGACCTCAGGAGTCACTGGAGGGGAAGTAGAAGCACCATGGTCCCCTGAAATCCCTTATCAGTCCTTCTGGTCTATCACACACTTAAAGTAGAACACGCTCTTCTTTCATGCTTTTTGCACTGAAAGCCAGGTGTCTAGAAGTGACTTGCTTGGGAATCACAACACTAATGACTTCCTGGCCAAAATGTTGGTTCTCTCTGCAGATGCAAGCAGGTATGACTCCTCCTTATAGAGTCCAATACACTATGGTTTGAAAGGCAGACTTTTAGTTTCATTATTTAACTCCCTCATTCCCCTGTGACATCATCATCGGAGCTCTTGCTTAGTAGTGTTACAGCCATCAGCTGAAATAGGCTAAGAGGCAAGAGCCACAGAAAATAAGATTTCTATGTCCGAGCTGATACACTCACCTCTGCACACCGATCCCATCCTTTTATACAGAGACAGTCATAAGTTTATTCTAACAAGTCTCTAAGGAATTTGCTAGAATGATCTGCATGAAGAAAGAAAATTTATGATGTACAGGCTTACTATTATTTTCTCTCTTTATTTCCTGTGCACTGATGTTTGCCTGCATGTGTCTGTATGAGGGTGTCAGATCCCTCGGAACTGGAGTTACAGACAGTTGTGAGCTGCCATGTCAACGCTGGAAATTGAACCTGGGTCCTCTGGAAGAGCAGCCAGTGCTCTTAACTGCAGAGCCATGTCTCCAGCCTCACTGTTATCTTCCTGAGGAAGCTTTTTAAAGAACAGACAGAAATATAAGCCAGGCAAGGTGGCACATGTCTTTAATCCCAGCACTTAGGAGGCAGAGGCAGGCAGATCTCTGAGTCTGCAAGCCAGTCTGGTCTACAAAATGAGTTCCAGAACAGCCAGGGCTACACAGAGAAACCCTGTCTTGAAAAACCAAAGAGAACAGAGAAAAATACTTAACTTAAATTTCCTAAAATGAGTTTCAACTGATTTTGAAATAAATTCCCAAGAAAAAAAAGATCACAGATCCAAAGCTGCACCTAAAAAAACCACTAATCAAACTCTTAGAAAGGTCTTTGGTGAAAGACCAAAGATCCAGGCTGAGCCAGCCCTACAGGGTGCACCCCACCTTTGATCCCTCCACTTGGGGTGAGAAGCAGGGACTGCAAGGTCAGCCTGGGCTATACAGCAAGATCAGGTCCAGAAAAGAGCAAAATAGCTCCTGATAAGTGAATGATAGGTAAATTTTTATTCAGCAGTTGCCATTCCAGAGTTTACTCCTAAATTTTTCATTCAAAGGTGTACTTGACATATTGCTGAGAGCCCTGTGCTGCCTGAGCATCACACACACAATGGTGGGTGGCCACAGATCTTTACACTGTACTCATTAGGACGAATCCATCACCATTCCACCCTTTAACTCGGGAAGGGCCCTGAGGCAGAAATACTACACTGGTTTCCAAACTCTGCTCTTTAGGGAGAGAGCTCACAAAGAGTTCTGAGCATCCATACTAAGGAATGACATCAACATCAGTAACAACAGACCTGAGACCACAAAGAGAAAGGAAACACTCAGCTAGCTAGACCTTCCAACTCACAGGCACGTGAGTGCAAGCATCTTGGATCCTTGAGACCAGATCAGACAACAGACTGATCCCCGAGAGTGACTTTAATCAATGCTACCTGAAACAGAAGAACCAAATAAGTGAAGTACACCTTTCTGCTCTCAAGGCATCAAGGACAGAGCTCCCTTCCTGATTCTCTCTTGGTAGCACAAGGTGACAAGAGGTAATGCCAGCCATGATTTTGCCAGCTGTTAGGTGAACTCCTGACTTCAGAGCCAACACTACAGTCATGTGTTGAGAAGCATGGGAAATATGAAGCTATGTGATATTATGACCATGTCTGCTTTAAAATCCTCCTAGAATTTTCTATATGGTCTGTTGGAGGTTGGTCTGATATATGTTACTGGCCCTCAAGATCTGGTTACACCTATCCTTCTTTGGTAAACCTGCCTAAGACATACCTGATTGGTTGATTAAAATGCCTATTCCTGGGCAGGGTGGACTGGGGTAGGTGTGGCTAAAGTTCCCAGGCTGGGAGAAGACAGGAGAATCACAGAAGAGATGCCGGGAAGGGAGGAGGGAAGGAGAACTTCACCATGTGTTAGTGTGGAGGAAAAAAAAAACCATGTGGGTCAACAGGAAGGACTCCAACAATGGTGTGAAAAGGCCCAGACAAAGAATCCAAGCAAGTACCATGGGATTATGGATGGAAGGATAAAGGTGGATGGCACTGGATGGGAGCTGGGTGGTGAGATTACTGAGCCAGCGTAGGTGAAATATCTGCCTGGCCAAATAAATATAAATAAGGTAATTATAAAAATCTAACTGGTGTCTGTGTCTTATTATTTGTGCGGGTTAAGTAATACCACCATGATAATCTTAGGGCTAACAATAAACATTATGTAACCCAACACTCTTTTTTTTATTATTGTTTACAACAATGATTGGAAATACGGGAGACCAGGTAACAAAATTCTATATAAACATGATATTCCTTCTGGTGCCTTGATAACAAAGCTAAAGACATCACAAGAAGAGAAAATTATGAAACAATATTCTTATGAACACAAGCACAAACATCCTCAGTAGAACTGTGGCACACAATCTAGTATCTGTTAATAGGACTGCATACATCACAAATCAGGATTTATCCCAAGAACATACAATGATTCAACAGAACCACAAGAGCTAGAGAAACAAACACTTCAGTCAGTAAGAGAGCTTGCCAGGCAAGCATGAGTACCTGAATTTAATCGCCACCACACACAAGGCAGCTCGCTGGCCAGTCAGCGGAGGCTAACTAGCAAAACTCAAGTTCCAGTAAGAGATCTTGTCTCAAAAAAGAAGGTAGACTGCACCTGAGATATTACAGCTAAGTGTGCTGCAAGCCTTTTTCATGTTTTCAGTGTTCCTATACAAACAAATATGCACGGGCTTGTAAATACATACATACACACACACCACTATATAACACAGTATATTAATAGTACAAAAAAAATAGACGTCCATTCTCAAACTACATTAGAACGTGACAAATTCAACAACCTTTTGTGATTAAAAACAGAAAACTAAAGGCACACCTTTAATCCCAGTGTGCAGGAGGTTTTCTGTGAGTTCAATGGCAGCCTGGTCTACAAAGTAAGCTCTAGGATAACCAAGACTCCACAGAGAGACCTTGTCTCAAAAACAAAACTATGCAAGCAAACTAGGAACAGACTAGAACAAGAACTTCCTTATATAATAAAGGCTTTAAGTGTTTGCACTAACCCCTACCCCAACCTGGCAATCAAGTCCAGGGCCCTACACAGGGTAAGCACTGAACCAGTGAGAAACTGAAAGCTCCCTCTAACATCAGAAACAATACAAGGATGTTCACTTCCACTATGATCCTCATCACTATCCTGGATACTAAAGATTCAGCAATTAGGTAAGAAAAAAGAGATAAAGCATCAGACTAGAAAGTGGATGCAAAGGATCTCTATTTACATATAAAATGACTCACAGACGTCCCACAAGGGCCTAGAGAGATGGCTAAGAGGTTAAGAGCCCTTCCAGGGGACCTGAGTTAAATGCCCAGAACCCACAACCATCTGTAACTCTAGTCCCAGGGAATCTGATGCCCTCTTCTGGCCTCTTTAAACACTAGACATGTGCACAACGCACAGATATGCACACAAGCAAAATTCCCAAACACATTAAAAAGAAAAAAAAAAAAGCCAGATGGTGGTGGCACACACCTTTAATCCCAGCACTGGAGAGGCAGAGGCAGAGGCAGGTGGATCTCTGAGTTTAAAGCCAGCCTGGTCTACAGAACGAGTTCCATGACAGGCAGGACTACACAGAGAAACCTTGTGGGGGGAGGGGGAATATCCCACAACACATAAATTCAGCACAGTTGCAGCACATCAAAACAGAAAGAAAAAAAAAAAAAAGTTGTGCTACAGCAATCCAAAATAAAATAATTCTATTTACAGTAGAAGCCACAAGAACAAAACTAATTAAGGAATAAAATTACCCAAGGAGGTGAGTATTTGTACACTGAACCTACAGGGTGGTGATGGAAAATAAGCAAGAGAAGGCTGGGATGCGGCTCAGTGGTACAGTGCTGGTCCACCTTTCGTGAGGACCTCAGTCAGTCCCTAGTGCAGTAAGAGAAGAGAAGGGGGAGGGAGGAGGGGACTGAGGAAACAAATGGGGACATACCCACATTCGCGGAATTCAGATGATAACTCCAAAGCAACCTGGTTCAGTGCAATTCCAATTAAAATTCCAGGAACCATTTATACACAAACAGAAAAGAAATCCTTACAATTCACATAAAACATCAAGGGGCTCAAAAGTATCAAAAAAATATTGAAAATGAAGAAGTTGAAATACTCTCATTTTCAAAGCTTACTACAAAGCTACAACAATCAAATTAGTGTGGTGCTGACATTAGGACAGGTATACAGATTAAGAGAACAGAACTAAGAGTCCAGAAATAAATGAAAATAACTATAACCGATATATTATAAATAAGAGGCAAGACATTTCATCAGGGAAAAAAATATTCTCTTCAAAAGTGGTACCAGAAGAACTGGATAACCAAAAAAAAAAAAAAAAGTGGGAACTCCTAATTATATACAAAACTGAACTCAAAATGGACCAAAGACCTAAACATAAAGCCTAAAATTATAAAATTCTTATAAAATAGTGGTAACAATCTTAATGGTTTAGCAGTAGATTCTTAGACTTGACACCAAAAACACAAGTGACAAAAGAAAAAAATGAACTCCAGTTAAAGCTTTTGTACAAAGGATACTAGCAACAACATTTATGAATCATTCTACTAAATGGGAAAAAATAGTTGCAAATTGTACCTAAAGGGTTTCATGTCTACACTATGTTAAGAGCTCTTATAACTAAACAAGAAAAAATCAGCCCTACTAAAGCAGAGACAAAGGGCTCAGACATTTGAAAAATATATACAAATGGACACCAAGCACATAGAGAGACATATGACTGGTCATCAAGAAACAGCAAATCAAAATGACACTGGCACAGAAATTCACATACTAGATTAAAAGAAGTTAGTTTTAATGAGATATACAGAAAATAGACCACCGATGGCAGTGTTAAGTTAAACTCAAATGTGCAGTTTTACCAACAATTGCTCTGTGAGATACATCCAGGAGAAAAGGGAACACACACACACCCTTAAACACCAACTTAAAGAAGCATTATTCCTAACAATAAAGAGGACAAACACTAAATGTTCACAAACAGGTGAATAGAATAAGTGCAAACACGGATGCACACATGTGTGCAAGAGCACACACAATATATTATTATTCAGCCTCTAAAAGAATAACAATATCTACTACAACTTGGATATGCCTCAAAGACATTACGCAGACACAAATGGTCACATATTTATTGCATGATTCCTTTCACATGACATATTAAGAAGCAACTCCATGAACACAGACAGCAGGCTAGGTCAGGGCCTAGGAGGAAGGGGGAAGTGATTGCACAATGGGTATGGAACGTAAGTTTTGACCTAGAAAGACCAGTAGTTGAATGGAATTTTGAATACATTAAATACCATTGAGCTATAGAATGGTTAATTATATGTCATGTGAATTTTGTCTCAATGGAAGAAAATGTTGAACTATAATTATAGATTCATTTATACAAATAAGTGACTACCAATGATATGCTAGAATCTCTTTTATTAAAGAGAGTCTGTTTGTTTGTTTATTTATTTATTTATTTATTTATTTATTGCTACAAAAGAAGCAAACTAAGAGATTATGAGAGACATGAGCTATTTTAAGAGAATTTAAAGAAGACCCTTCAAATATTTTTAAAGAGACCTGAATAAATCAGAAAACATCATTCCTAATAAATAATGGGGGGAGGTTAAAATACAACTTACTGCCAAGTGCCTGTAAACCCAGTATTCAGGGAGGCAGAGGCAGGCAGATCTCTCTGAGTTTGAGGCCAGCCTGGTCTACAAAGCAAGTCCAGGACAGCCAAGGACACACAGAGAAACCCTGTCTCAAAAACAAAAACAAACAAACAAACAAAAAAACAATCATATATAAAAAATGCTTTCTTTAAAAAACAGAAATACCTAAATATAAATGTTCCTTTTATGCAAATACAATATGACTTTGGTTTCCAGATATTTTCTCTTGTATTCTAAAGCCTTCCTTAGCTGGGCATGGTAGCTTCTGTCTATAATGCCACCACTCACCCTCAGGAGGGTGAAGCAAAACAACCACAAAGTCAAGGTCAGCCTCGGCTACGAAGTGGGACCCTGTCTCCAAAAGAAAAGAAAAAAAGAAAAGAACGGGGGACTTTCTCATAGTCCAATAATACTCTACTTCAACCCCCATGTATACGGTATTCTTCTGGCCCAGCTCATGTACTCCAAGAGAGCCTGCCTTTTAACTTGTTGAAAACATGAGAAACGGAAAAACAGAGTGCAATTATCACTTTTAAATTACTTTATTTCTTGAGACAGGCCTTTAAATATCCCAAGCTGGCCTCAAACTGGTTATGTAGTCTTGGCTACATAATCTCTCAACCCCCTTGCCTCTGCCTCCCAAGTCCTGGGATTACAATAATAATAATAGAAATTATTTCTTGTAATGTGCTAGTTTCTCATACTCCACTACTTATCACTTCTTTTTAACATGTCTGTGTGGGTATATACATACATGGAAGACAAACGTGTGTCAGATCCTCCTGGAGCTGGAGTCCCACACAGTTGTGAGACACCTGGCACAGGTGCTGGGAATTGAGCTCTGGCCTTCAGCAGGAGCAGTGCATGCTCTGAACTGCTAAGCCATCTCTCCAGCACCCCCATTACATCTCACTTTTACACTTCACAATTACTTTTCTATTGTTGTAAAACACACATAATATAAAATTTACCATCTCAGCTATCTTAAGCATATAGTTTAATGATGTGAAATCGGTCATAATGCTATCACCAGGCTCCATTGCCAGGGCTCTGCTTTCCACAGAAGATGATGAGTAACTTGACACCATAGTCAGCTAAAGAAGTAAAAAGCATCCAAATGATATCTGACTCCTTCCATATATGAATGTGGCTGTTTTTAAAAGATCTTTTTATTCCATGTATGTGTTTTACATGTATGCAATGTATACATGCCTGGTGCTCACGGAGACCAGAATCCCTGGAACTGGAGCTAAGAATGGCTGCAAGACATCAGGTAGACACAGGAAATTGACCCCAGGCCTTCTGGAAGGACAAGCCAGTGCTCTTAGCCACTGAGCCATCTCTCTAACCCAAAATGTGTCTCGTTTTCATTCATACTACAGACTAAACTGTGGAAAAATAAACCCCTTAAAAAGTTTGACATGGGGGCTGGAGAAATGGCTCAGAGGGTAAGAGCACTGGCTGCTGTTCCAGAGGTCCTAAGTTCAATTCCCAGCAACCACATGGTGGCTCACAATCATCAATGAGATCTGGTGCCCTCTTCTGATATGCAGGTGTACATGCAGACAGAACACTGTATACATAACAAATAAATAAAGCTTAAAAAAAAAAGTTTGTCATCTTACAAGTGAGCAATGGTGGTGCATACCTTTAATCCCAGAACCCAGGAGACAGAGGCAGGTGGATCTCTAATTTAGAGGCCAGTCTGGGCTAAAAGCAAGTTCCAGGACAGCCAGGACTCCACAGAGAAACCCTGTCTTAAAAAAAACAATCAAAAAACTTTGTCATCTCAACCTAGAGATCAGTCAGGGATATACCAGAATTTCCCCAAGCCTAGAAAAGGCAGGGAAGATTTTAGACACCTGGTTCACATACTACTGCCTGTAACCTACTTTTGTCTGAAACAAAACAAAACAAAAAAATCAATCCCCTGTCAACTCAGGGACTTGGGCTGAGCCCTGGAGTCCTGCCCTCCCTGGAGTAAGAACATGGCCATAAAACAAGCCCCACACCTCTGGCCCAGCAGTCTCTGACTATTCCTGGTTCCACACCAAAAACTTCACAGTGGTTCTAGCTGGAAAGCCAGATCCTCCGAAACAACCAACATCACTTCCCTGCTAATTGGGGAAAAGGCTTCTTTGCTTTTAACTTATATTCCCATAAGCCGTCTGTAGTTATAATTAAGTTGAGATAAACGGGTGCTGGGCATAAACCATGATGCTCTCCACAGAGTGACCAGGCCTCGGGGACTTGTTCACCACTAACAAGCTAATGTTTGTAAAACTCTGTAAAGACATGATGACTAAATACTATCATTATTAGTAGACTACTGGTTTACATGTAAATTAGGAGAGATAAGGAGGAAAGAAAACACATTAGTAAATCAGACTAGGGACTGCTACACACAGCAAGATGTATGCAATATCTGAACCACAAGGGTAAAGAGTATCCTAACTGATTTGTCTTCACAGCTGTGGATGACGCCCAGGGCCTTGCATGTGCTGGGCTCTACCACTGATCTAAACCCCCAGGCC
Organism: Pachyuromys duprasi; assembly: GCA_028658305.1. Taxonomy (NCBI): domain Eukaryota; kingdom Metazoa; phylum Chordata; class Mammalia; order Rodentia; family Muridae; genus Pachyuromys; species Pachyuromys duprasi. The sequence goes on from CM053765.1 coordinate 6,220,630, forward strand.
CCAGCTAGGCTTGTTAAAGAATACAATACTTGTGCTGCTCTAAGAACTAGCCTAAAACACAGAAAAGGAATGAAAACTGACTAGGGAGGAGGGAGCCCATAACCAGCAAGCAAATGTCAGCAAAAAAAAGGCTACATGAAAAACAAACAAGCCACAATGTATTTGAAAAACACTATAAAGAAACAAAACAAAATCTACATTCACAAAACAAAACCAAAAAACCTACAACTGAATGAAACCTACACCTGCACTGTAGCCAGATGCAGTAACGCATGCCTGTAAACCCCAGCACTTGGAGGCTCAGACAGGACTGGGAGTTCCAATATAATCCACTGAGTGTGAGGCCAAAGTGAACTACACAGGAGACTCCAAATCAAAACACAAACACAACTGGGCCCACGGAGCTGAGGTGAAAACAGCACCTCTAGAAACCCCTCTCTGCTCTTCCTTTCTTCCCCTGTGAAGGGGTGCAGCTCCAGCCTCGACAACTGGTCAGCTCCCTTTCCTGTGAAGGGCAGCCACAGAATCACTTCAGCCTCAAGGGACTTAGCGCACCACGAGTCCTCCTCATTTCTCTCATCTCTCATCCAGTTAAACTCCAAGAAAATTCCTGCACAGCATGTGGTACAAACCCCATGGCACTTCTCGTCACCTACCATGTTGTGTTACCACCAAAGTGTTCTTCTAGGTTGGTGATGGCATGGAAGCTCCATGAGGCTAGGATCACACAGCATCTTACCTGACTTAGTTTTAGCCACCAGCATGGTAAACACTCAGGAAGAAAAAACAATGGAGAAGGAGAAAGAGGAAGAGGAGAAGGAAGGAAAGAGAGAAAGAAGAAAGGAGGAAGGGAAGAAAAAGGAAATAAAGGGAAAGAAAAAAATGTACTTTGATTGAAATATAGATTGAAAATCCCTTCTTCAAAACCTCTGGAAAGAATAGTATTTCAGATTAGCAGTCAGATCCTGGGACTCCAAAGATCCATGAATAAACACAATGCATCTTATGGAAAATAAATTCTACTAAAAGATTTAGGAGTAGAGTATGTTGATATTAAAACAGATTACTGAATACAGTATGTAATTTACATTAAAACTTCATGGGCTTGCCCCATCCTCTGGGGGTAAAGTCCTACAGAAAAGCAGGCTTCTGAAACTTATACACTTAATTTAATACATATACCCATAATAAAGCTACAGCAGACTGCATTAATCCAAAAGCAGAGAATTTAATTTCCAGTATAAAGTTACAACTTCTAAGCATTAATGGGCAAAGAGCTCCAGAATTCATTTCCCTATTCTTCCAAGAAAATTATTAGTTTGTATCAAAGAGGCTTCCCTACCAGGCTGGTGGTGTACACCCTTAATCCCAGTACTCTGGAGGCAGCGACAGAGACAGGTAGATCTCTAGTGAGTGTGAGTACAGCAAGTTCCAGGACAGCTCATGCTACATAGAGAGCCCCTGTTTCAAAACAACAACAAAAAGCCACTGTGTAACTACCTCTAATGTGTCAGGGCAGTAGGACAGGAGAGTAGCACTGAGGAAAATAAGCAAGGGAGGCATTAGGCTTGCCCTACTGCACACAGACTCCGAGCCCAGTGGAACACTGTGGTCATCTGTCATGTCCTTCTTCCCTTCCCTCCCACCTTGCAGAATCTGAGCACAAACATTTACCAAGCACTTGTCATGTGCCTGGCATGCAGGTCTCCAAATGTCCATTAGCCTTCCAGAATAAAAGTTAACCTTGGAAAACCTCTTCAAAAATATTATGGCTCAGCTGGGTGGTAGTGATAAAGGCCTTTAATTCTAGCATTCAGGAGGCAGAGGCAGGCCAGCCTGATCTACAGAGTGAGTTTCAGGTCAGCAAGGGCTACACAGAGAAACCCTGTCTAGGAAAAAAAAACCAAACAGTATTTATACTAACCAGACACGGTGGTTCACCTAGCCCTAGGGAGGCTTACACAGGAGGACTGCAAGTTCAAGGACATCCTGGGCTATAGAGAGAGAACCTGTCTCAAAAACAGACAAAAATCATCATGACTCCTAGAGACATATTTTACCACTGGAATGCTGCTTAAGACTGTATGAAAGGCCGTACCATTCCACTTGGTTATTCAATGTAGCCTTTCTCATCACTAAAAAGATATCAAACTTTTCATTAACATGGCTCTATGGTCTGGATGTATAATCAGTGTTAGAGTTGGAGAAGAAGTTGGCATCAGAACGACAGTCCCTGATACCTTTCTCTGTAAAATGGCCTCATGAGAAGTCGCCAAATACCTCCATCTCTTTTTCCTTTACATTTTTTGTGGAGTTGAGAGGCACATGTGTGGAAGCCAGGGGGCAATCCACAAAAGTTGGTTCTCTCCTTCCACCAACTCTTTCCTTTGACCATAACTTCCAGGGTCCAAGCTCAGGTCATCTGGCTTGGCGGCAGCCACCCCGACCTACTGAGCACTCTCTCCACTCTATGTGATTTTCCAATGGTTAAAATCAACATAAAACGAATCTTTTAAAGATGAAACACTGGCTGGGCATGGTGCCCCCACACACCTTTAATCTAGTACTTGGAAGACAGAGGCAGGTGGATTGCTGTGAGTTCCAGGCCAGCCTGGTCTACAAAGCGAATCCAGAACAGCGAAGGCTACACAGAGAAACCCTGTCTTGAAAAAAAAAAAAAAAAAGAAAGAAAGAAAAAAAAAAAAAAGAAAGAAAGAAAGGCTGGGAACTGTAAGACAGCTCAGTGGGTAAAGACATTTGCCATCCAAAGATGTAAGCGTGACCACCTGAGCTCAATCAACATGACCCATGTGACTATGAAGGACAGAACTGACTCCACAAAGTTGTTCTCTGACCACTACATGTCCCCTTAACACACACAGACATCATACAGACACAACAGTAATAATAAATTGAATAATTTTTAAAAAGTGAAACACAGGGTCTAATATTTCATTTCTTGAGAATTAAAATGTTTCAAGTTCACCAATAAGGACCAGAGTGGTAGGTTTGGGGAAAATGTGTCTGCCTTCCCTACCACTACAATTTTTTTTTTCAAATTTCCTATGCACAACAGTGGTTCTCAACCTGTGGGTCATGACCCTTTTGGGGTAATGTATGGAATATCCTGTATATATGATAGTTACATTATGATTCATAATAGTAGCAAGACTATAACTATAAAGTAGCAATGAAGTAATGTATGGTTAGGGGTCACACTACATGAGAAACTATATTAAAGAGTCACAGCATTGGGTTGAGAAACACTGACCTACAAAGAGAAACAATAGGCACAGCAATGTGCTATGGACCAAACTGCTGCCATTGCTCTATCCCCTTCACAAACCATGCCCTTCAGTCAGAGACAGGCAGACCACTCCAGCTCCAAATCACACAAGAGCATGCAAGAGCTACAAGGCAGTGCAGGACAGAATTCTGGCTAGCAGCACTAGCAGCATCATATACAACAGCAGGGAGCATCAGGGCAGCATCTCACACAGTAGGAAGAGGGGGTCCTCTCACTGCCATTCCTGGGACCCTACAAGTGGGGCTAGACTTCCTAAGGCTGTGCTCAACTGGGGTGCCTTTCCCAGAGGCCTCCCTGACTAGTCCAGGAAGCAAGGAGCTTAATCTTCCAGTCAGAACCCCCCATACTTGCAGACCTCTGTACACCTACTAATCCGCTCCCTCCTTCATAAGTGGATGACTTTCCTTGCTTTTCCTAGTACATCTTTTTTTTTTATGTACGTTGGTGTTTTGCCTGCATGTGTGAGGGAGTAGGAGTTATAGAAGTTGTGAGCTGCCATGTGGGTGCTGAGAACTGAACCTGGGTCCTCTGGAAAAGCAGCCACTGCTCTTAACCGCTGAGCCATCTCTCCAGCCCCTTCCTAGTACATCTTTAGTTGTGCAAAGAATCAACTCTCTCAGGGCAGGACAGTGACTTGATTTTTTTTTCCTTCACTCTTCTTATGGAAAGTTCCTGTCCTGGTGTTTCAGTCAATCTTAGGTGAGTTCTGGCACTGTCCTTCACTGTTCACAGGGACCCAGATGCCCCAGATTGCTACAGATCACACCCCTAAAAGCAGGTGCTATGTCTCACTCTTTCTAGTGTAGTGACTACATTATGGGAACTCGGGGCACATTAATTGAACATTAATTAAATGAGCAAAAGACTCCCAAGGCCCAGTTAATAATGTCCTTGTCTGAATGCAGCAAGAATGCCAACCTGACTCCTGGAGGGGCAGGAAGCCAACAGTCAGATTCACTGGTGACATCCATCATTGCCAGAAGGCCTCAAGTCTGTAAGTCCAACAAGCCTCACTAAACAAAGGTTCAATGTTTGATAGGAACCTCACCTTCTTCTTCCTAGATTGGCCTGCCATCTCAATTCATTCCTGAAATATGCAAAACAATTTAGTTTTCCAAAACAAAAAGGCATTTTATATTTTTATTATCACAGAAATCACACAAATACATTTAATGTTTTTCCTATACTTTTCTTTTTAAAATTGAATTTTCTTTTCTTTCTGTTATCTCCTCTGGGACCGCACCAGTTCCTAGCTACCTCTCTGCTGCCTCCTTGTTGCAGCCTCTGGGCCGCCCTCGCTCTGGCTCTAAGCATCACCGGCTCTCAGGCCTTGGCTGCCTCTCTCTGGTCACTTTCCACACCCTCCTGCCTCACCTCCCTCCTCACTTTAGCTTTCTTCTCAGCTTCCCTCCCTATCTGAAATGTAATAAACATATACAAACACCAACAAAATAATTAATTTTTCTTGTAAGACGCATACAGGGGGGTTCTGGCTCCACAAAATCATACCATGGCCTTGGGTTATAAGACTTCTCTGCTAATAATTCTGAAATTGACCACTGAGAAGAAATTGAGCTATTGCATAATATTTGACAGGTTAGCTCATTTGCTGTTTGGAGAGTCTTACTATACAAGATGAGAAAACAAAGATGAGCAAATTTAACGCAATTTCCTTTGTGTGTCTGAGCTAGCTCAGGCTTGAAACACCACAGTGGCAGTTTCATCTCTCCTGAAGTAGTTTCAGCATTACAAAAAAGGATTTTAAGGGAATGATAAAACATGCTCATCTTTTTTGGCTCATTAGCATTTTTATCCTGACAATACCCCAGAAAGTCCTTCTTCATTTACACACTAAATTTTTCTAAGGAACTCAGAAGTATTTGGAAGGGAAAACAAGCATTAGCTCAAAGATTCCAGTTAAATGAAGGACTTTCTTCAAAGCACCAGCAAGAGTAGCAGAAACTGACTCCTGCCACTGCCTGTTTCCACCGGAATGTCTCCGCAGTCTTCTCACTGAGGCCATCTTATTAATTCCAAAAAGAATGGATAGCATCCAAGAAAAAGAATTGGTCTTCTTTCCCCTCACAGAAAAATTCACATAAATGTCTTGTTTTAAAAAATGCTGGAATTCTACCCGTCCAGCTCTCTGCCTGCCTGGCTTCTGCATTGTGACAGCTGGAACAGATGGTGTCTGGGTGAGACACCTTACATCTTAAACCCTGTCGGTGATGAGGTCTGATCTGGACCAGTGAGGCTGGAACCCAACAGTTGTCGAGATTTATCACCAGCACCCACTCACAGGGATTTCTGACTCCTGTGAATTTTTTCCCAGTTTTCACACTTTAAAGGTTCAATTTGCTTTGGCCAGAGAATTTTCACCTTCAGACTAATTCTTAATATATAAGATGTCACAATATGGCGAAAGGGAAACATTTCCTCTCCTCTGAGTAAAGGATGGCTGTACACTATTTAGCCAGACACCCCACAATGATGCAGTATTTTCAACAGGCCATTTCCAAGACCTGAAAACACGAGAAGATTTTAAAGCCCAACTGAGGGTCCACCTGGCCCTTTCTCCACATGAGCATTTTACACACAACACAAATCGGCATTTCTAAAGATTTCACCTAGTCATAGAAATGCTACCCTAAAAAAAAAAAAAAAAAAAAAATTATGGCTCCTCTTCAGTTGTATGCTGTGAATGTAAATTAAGACGACAATACAACACTCAATATATCCCTTCAAGACTCCACAAAAAAGAGCATACTTACAAATGTGTACACATCACACACACACACACACACACACACACCCTTCTATTTCATTCTCAAAACTGAGTCAGAGCTCAGTACAAAAGCCGTGAAAATAAAATCAGTTCCTTCAGCCGATCATTAATCTGAAGGCTTCTTAGATTTCAGAGCACGTCCACAGCACTTCACCCATTTGCATTTTGTTGCCGTTTCAAATTAAAGGTAAAGAATTTTCCACGCAGAATTCTCTCTAAAGGTCTAATCCTGAAACCCGCGTCCCTAACCCGGGGGTGATGACAGTGTGGAAACGTGGCGAACCCTACGTGAGCCGCAGCCTGGCGCCTCCAGAACCTGCAAGCCGGCGGCAGGGATCGTTTTAACGACTCGCCCGTGGGAGCCCACTCTGACCTTTGGTGTTAATCGAAGGTGGAAGGTGCATTCGGCCCCAGCCGGGTCCCAGAACCGCCTGCCTCCCAGCCTCTCTGCAGCTCTCCGACTATGAATCAGTCATTCATCTGCAGAGCAATGACTCAGTATAAACTTTTAAATAATGGCTCAAAAACCCACCTCCACCGGCCAGGGCGAGCACGCTCGTCTATGCGGGCACCCTGGCTCCGCCGTTCCGCACCGCGCCGAAGCCCCGGGCCCCGACGGCTCAGCGCCCCTCGGGGCGGGCACCGCAGGGCGCGAGGCCTGGCTGCCCCGTCCGCCCGGAGCGCCGGCGCCTCGGGCCCGGGGCCGGCCCCACACACAAAGTTTCCAAAGTTGGGGCGGCGGGCGGGCCGCACCGCAGACGGGGAGGCGGCCGGGCCTGGCCGCGCAGGAGCTGCCGGGCCCCGGGCCGCCGCCGGGATGCAGCCGCCCCGCCGCCCCGCCGCCCCCGCCGCCCCGGCCCGCCGACCTTACCCCGCGGCCCGCCCGCTCGGCCGGCTCAGGGGCGCCGCGCGCATCCTCCGCCGCCGTCTGCAGCGTCCAGCTCCCCGGGCAGCCCCATGTCGGGGGGCGGGGAAGGGCCGGCGGCCGCCGCCGCCGCCGCCGCCGCCGCCGGCTGGAAAGTCCCTGCTGGGCTGCAACCCGGCTCGCGCACGCGGCGGCCGCCGGCCGCGCCGCCTCACGCACCCTCGCGCTGGCACTTCCTCTCGCGCGCTGGAAATCCCCGCGGGCCGCTGGCGCGCGCCCCGGCGCGCCCGCCCCCGCCGCCCGCGCGCGCCTCCCCCCGCCCCCTCGGCCGGCGCGCGCCCGCGCCCGTTGCTAGGGACCCTCGGCCCCGCGCTCGCCGCCGGCCTTAGCAACGGCGGCGCGCGCGCCCCAGGCCCTCGGGGCCCGGGCCCCTCCGCGCGCGCGCGCCTGCGCCCTCGCGCCCCGCCCGCCGCCCGGTCTTTCCGGGTCAAAAAGCCAGCGAAGCGGAGCGAGCCGGAGGAGGTTCCTCGCGGTGCCGCCTCGACGGGCGGCCCCGACACCCTCGCCTACCGTGCCACTCACGTCCTCGCACCTGTGGACGGCACCGGCACACGTGCAGACCTCGTCCCTCGCGTCTTCTGCTGGGGGACACACTGACCGTCCTCACGCTCACACGAAGCTCGCCACCTCCACGCGTGCCCCTCGCGTGCTCACGGGCGGGCCTGACACCGTCTGACCCAGCTCTCGGAGGTCTAGCAGGGTTCCTCCCTGGCTCCCTACCTATACCCACCCAGGAAAGTGACGCTGGCGCTGCGTGGACGGGGCGGCCACTTTGCCCTAGGCCTCCAGCGGCTTCATCCTGCTCTCTCGTGGTGGCTCACCAAGGGCTCACAGGGCTCCCCCAGATGGTCCCCACTGTCCTGGCAAGATGACAGCAAGAGAGGGCCTATCCTTACGAGGGCCAGGCCAGAAACTCACACAGTCCCCCTTCAAAGCGTGGAGGATCCCCAGGCCAAGGCTGACACCAGTGTGCCAGGCCGGCCGGCCCTCTCCTCGTGTTCTGCAGTGAACAGAGGCAAGTAGTCCAGCGTCTTCTGTCCAGCTGACCTCATGGAATGCTCTAGAAGCCTACATGCTCTGACAGGACATCTCTGAGTGCATGAGCCCAAGGTGTAGGTGCCAGTGGGCAGGCCTCGCCAGCAGGGCTCAACCAGGCCAGCGGCGCCCCCGCCTGGGCCGCAAGGCCACAGTTCTGAGTCAAAGTCAGGAGGCTTGATGGAGGGTCGAGGCAAGGCAGCGACAATCCCACCTCCGCGGCCTCCGGGGCTCAGGGCTGAGCCCTGGTCAGAGGGGTCTCTTCTTTTCGCTCGGGGGTGTCTTTAGCGACCCGGAAGGCTCCTACACGCGTGCTGAGGCCTCGGCTGTCCAGCCCAGCCCTGTCCAGGGCGCCTGTGCCCCTCTGACGCCTCACACTGTGTGCACAGGGAACTGCCCAAATCCAGAGAGGCTCCCTTCTCTAGGCTGCACTGTTTGGATTCTTTTCAAAGAAGCCACAAGGCAGGAGCTACAAAGACCCGTGCGTGGGGCTCCCTGTGGCTGCGTGGCTCCTTTTATTCTCTGCCAAGGCACTAGTAAGCCTCGTTCAGAATGAGGAGGTTGAGTCACCCGCCTGAGCCCTCCTCGGCTGAGACCAGCTCCTGGTCGTCTCTCTCCCAACCCCGGGCCCTTCTTCTCCCACTCAGCAGCTCCAGACCCCCCAGCTTTGGGGTACCAGGGCGGGCAGCATAAAGAAGTTTGCCCCAAACAGGCCAGGGCTTTGGGGGCGGGTGTTCTGGCCGCCGCAGCGCCGGTTGCTGGGCAGAAGTGATGAGCAGCGCGGAGAGCCAATCAGAGCACGCTCCTCTGGGTATTTCAAAAGCAAAGCTGGCCGTTCCCTATGGCAACGCTGAACAACACGCTAACACTGTTTCTGGACAAAGAAATTTCTCTCAGGAATTTATGTGGCCTGACATGTTCAGTTTGCTGCATTTTAGAGTGCACGCAGATCTCGGGGTGACTCACCGAGGCGCCATCACCCAAAAGCCGCTCCCATCTGTTGTGCTAAGGAGGAAAAGTATTCATTGCATGATGTTGGGGCTTCGTGTCTGTGAACAGGTGTCATCAGGGCCCTCCCCGCGCCTCAGATGACAGCTCAGGGGGCAGAAGCCGCCTGCCCCTAAGCGGCAGATGTGGGCTGAAGTGAGCTGACAGTTCGTTCCCTAAAACACATTAAATACTGCCACAGGAGGAACACACAGCAAAATTATAGTTGTGGTAAGGGTACCCAGCAAGCAGCTTCCAAACCTGTTGAATACATGAGAGGCATATAACCACATACACATCAATACGTAATCCCAAACATAAAATGTGCTCTGATATTTATAATTTTAATTGCTTGTGTAGCTATTTTGTGTGCGCATGTGCATGCGTGAATGCGCTGCGATGACAGAGTGTGGAGGTCAGAGGACAACCTGAAAAAGTCAGTTCTCTCCTTCTATAGTGTAGTCCCTGGGATCAAACTCAGATTGCCCAGCATGACAGCTACCTACTGAGCCAACTTGCTGGCCCTATCTATTAATTTTAATGCAGGGTTCCACTCTGTAGTCCAAGCTTGCCTCAAACTTGAACTCCTTCTATCTCAGCTTCCCAAGAGCTAGAATTACAGGCAAATGCCACACTGCTCCGGAGGGTCTCTGGAATGTTCTAAAGCGCTCTCTCTCTCTGTCTCTCTCTCTCTCTCTCTCTCTCTCTCTCTCTCCTTTAACCCAAGCTAACTATGTATCTGAGGATGACCTTGAACTTCTGCCTCTGCCTCTCAAGTGCTGAAATTATAGGCATGCTTCACTATATTCAGCTTCCACTACTTTTTATTGTATTTTAACTTATTTTTATTTGAGGGGGGGCATGTGTCAAAGCATACTTTTGGAGGTCAAAGGACAATTTGGGAGAGTCCATTCTTTCCTTCCACCATGTAAGCCCTGGTTATCAAATTCAGGTCAAAAGGGGTGAGGTTGAGTGTCTTGACAAACTGAGCCGTCTCAAGGACCCCTGTTTATTCTTTTAATGGTGATCATGACCCTCTAAACTTACTGTAGATTCATGACCATAACAGCACTTTGGACTAAAAGGTGCTGGTTATGGTGGAAAGGTCCCAGCTCTGAGGTGACACAACATCCCATCCCTGTCCCTCAGTGGACCACTGCGCAGAAGTCACACCACGAAAGGAGCAGGCTGCAGGCCAGGACAGTTGACACAGGAGACACAGAGTAGGCCTAAAGATGAGAGCACATTCCAGGGTCTGCAGGATGCGGAGGAGACGGGAGAGAGAAAGTGGGAAGTTGGGGAATGGGCCATGTAAAAGTTCCATTATTCTTCTCATCTCCATGGGCCAATCAGGAACAAAGGTGTCCTTGTTTTCAGGGGTCCACCCTAGGAGTCATGTGTGCACGTGTACACACATACATACCATCTGTGCCTTCTCAAACACTTGCCTGAAATCGTACAAGGGAAAGAGGCTGTGGCCTGCCTCTACCCGCCTTTATCTTTAACACTTCCTGAAGATAGATCCCACCCCACCACTCTCCCAAGAAAAAGGAATCTTCAATGGATGTCATGGGAAGCAGCAAGCCCCAGGAGACGATGGGCAGCTCCCATCTCGACGCCTTACTTAAGACCCCAGAGGCTATCCCTCCCTCACTGCCGGTCCTCTCCCCTCCCCACAGGCCCACGCTGGCTCCTTTGGCTTTCCCCAAGCCCTTAGCAAACAAAAGCCAATGGCTGCTGAAAACGGTACTGGGGAAGGCAAGGCTCCTCCCACAGAGCAGCAGCCAAGGAAGTGAGGAGGGAGGAGCTACAGCATCCACAGCAAGTCTAGGAAAAAGGAAAGAAGCATCTACAAACTGCAAGAATCATGCTGACCCTGGGCATCACAACATTCCTACTCCCTGCAAACACGGGGGATGGCACCTCCTCATCTTTGGAGCTTGAAATGCCACATGGCTACAGATGGAAGTGCCTTCTCCCACCTCCTCCTTTCCTAACTTAGTCTGCCTGTACCTGCTTGCCTAGCAGCGACCCTGCCCAGTCCTGCTAGCTCAAAGCCAAGGATGTGCTGGTTCCTTTGAGCTTACCGTCTAGTGGGTAGAAACGGAAATAAACCAACCACAAGTTGCTCTATAACAAGAGAACCCGAGAGAGAGAAGGGAGAGGAGGCCTGAGCAAGGGTCAGGGAAGGAGGCAGAGAGTGAGCAGAATGTGGACAGCCAGGAGTTGGGGGAACTCCAGGGAAAAGGAGAGGCGAAGCCAGGGGTGCAGGGCGGGGGCCTGCGAGTTACAAACAGGCCTTTGGTTCCCTCCAATGTGGGATGCAGGTGTCCACTGTCCAGGTCAAGTAACACCCTGTAAGCCATTAAAATCAACCTTGTACTCTTTTCTCCCATCCAGTAAACACACACAGCAGACTGGAACAACAAAGGCACGTTATCTTACTGCGCCACAGGAAGTCAGCTCTGGCAAGTGGGAGCTGGGAGGCAGGGAGCTGCAGATAGACACGGGTATGGACCACCATCTAGAGCCTTCAGGAGAGAGGCATCTCCATCTTGACAGGATCTAGAGACTTCAGGAAGGAGGCAACTCCATCGTGACAGGAACAAGCATCTAGCATGCACCTCAGCACTAAAAACCCTTGGACCCTTCCTTTAAGTCAGAGGATGGGTGATGAAGCTGTCTTTGCCTGAGAGCTGATCTAGTGGCTTCCAGACCCCACAGTGGATATCCAGTGGCAGGCCTTGCCAGCCTATTTCATGTGGTGTCTTCTGTTTTGTTTCTGGCACTGAGGTTAAACTCAAGGCTGCGTGCATGCTAGGTATGCCAGTTATGTTTTCAGTCTCAGCTCCAAGTGCCACAGCTTAGAAGGCATCTACCTCAAAGCCAAAGGGCAGGGAAACCATAGAGAGGTCTCAGAATCCTGAACACAGGCCTGTGAGCCACAGTCCAGTCTGCTGGGTGGCCAAACTGCCTCCACTAGCTGATCCCAGGAAAAAGTGAGAGGGCCTCGGTAGTCAGCCTGGGTCCTGTGAGTCCCCCTCTTGCCCACCGGGGAGGACCCAGCTGCCTGGCACCTCAGAGCCGCCCCTCCCCTGCACCTCTGGCAGTGGCTCCATGCCTTCCGCCTGTGGAGTGTGTTGGTAGCACATGTGGCGGGCAGAGGACAGCTCCCAAGAGTCGGCTCTGGCTTCCACCCGGGTGAGGCGGGATCTTTTGTTCCTGCCTTTGTTTAGCACACTCCAGGAGAGCTGGCTGGACAGCTTCCAGTGGGCACACACACCTTTAATCCCAGCACTCAGAAGGCAGAGACAGGTGGATCTCTGAGTTCAAGGCCAGCCTGGTCTACAGAGTGACTTCCAGGACAGCCAAGACTACACAGAGAAACCCTGTCAGGAAAAAAAAAAAATAAGATAGATGTACTGGTTTTGTCAGCTAGACACAACCTGGACACACCAGGAAAGGGGAAATCTTGATTGCTGATACGTGGAAGAACACAGCCCACTAGGGGCAATCTCAACCTTGGGCAAGAGAGCCTGAGCTATATAAGAAAGAAAGAGAGAAAGAAAGAGAAAGAAAGAAAGAAAGAAAGAAAGAAAGAAAGAAAGAAAGAAAGAAAGAAAGAAAGAAAGAAAGTCTGAGCAAGCAAGGAAGAAAGCAGCATTCTTCTAAGGGCTCTGCTTTAGTTTCTGCCTCTAGGTTCCTGCCTTGAGCTCCTACCCTAACTTCCCTCAATGATGGGCTGTGATGGGAAAGTGGAAGCCAAATAAATCCATTCCTCTCCCAAGCGGTTTCAGTCAGTGTTTTACCACAATGGCACAGAAGCAAATTAAGAATGGAACAGAAGAATTCTAGAATCGGACTGAGAAAGCAGAAGTCAACTCATGAGTAACTGTGAGATCTTAGGAAGGCACTTGATCTCCCTGGGTCGGGTTTCCCCTCTTGCACAGCGGAAATATGCCGGTGAGCCCCACCCTGCCCCTTGGGAGCTGTGAGGGGAAGCCCTTGCTGGTAAGGACCGTGTGGCTATCATGCATATTTCTAGCTGGCTGGCACTAATGGCACCTAGACGCTGTCCTGTTACTTCAGCAGGGACCAGCCTGCTTTCCTAAATGGAAGGATGGTGGTAACTCCAGACAGGCAGGATCCACTGTAGTAAACAAAAATCACAGTTCCCTTGAAATGACTGAGACAGACCTGGGGTGTGGCTTTGGGCTTTCTCACCCTGTGCCCTGCTACGCTGACTGACTCTGTCAGCATCTGCTGAGGAACTTCTGGTCCACGGACCTCCAGCTCAGTTATGGGAAGGTGTCCAAGCTGCCCAGCCCCTCACCACCCACACGGTGATGCAGGTTGTCCTCTGTTCACAGGCTATCAGTTAGACCAGTGGGTGTGGCCAGCATCTTTTTAAAAAGAAAGAAAGGAAGAAATGAAGTGGAGCACAGCACACTTCAGGAAGGACAGGTGCCTTGTGAGCCCTCAGCTTTGGATGCACACGAGCATGTTTGTGCATCTGGAGGTGAGATGAAGCTCTCACTGCAGGTCCTAATGGAGAAGCCTGCAGGCCATCAAATGAAACCCACCTGTCGTGAGAACTGTCATGGACTTGAAATAGTTCACATCTGAGCCAGATAGTGGTGGCACATTCCTTTAATCCCAGCACTCAGGAGGCAGAGGCAGGCAGATCTCTATGACTTTGGGACAGCCTGGTCTACAGAGTGAGTTCCGGAACAGCCAAGGCTACACAGAGAAACTCTGTCTCAAAACAAACAAACAAATAAACAAACAAACCTCACATCTGTTGATGCTTCTCTTCCATGAGCACTGCAAAGAAGAAGGTCATTGGCCCTGAGTTGACACACAGTTAGGAATTAGGGAGGTTTGTCACATTCAAAATTAAATGAAAGAGCCAGCCATATGGCTTGTCATTAAGTTTAAAAACCTGAGTTAAATTCTGAAGATCTACTAATTCCCCTGAATTCAGACTCCTCCACAGATGTGGTATGTATACACATACATATACACGTATAAATATAATAAAAAGCACATGATCAGGGCTAGGGAGAGAGCTCAGTCAGTAAAATGCTTTCAAACAAGCATGGGGACTTGAGTTTGGATGCCCAGTGCCGCACAGTCAGGGGCAACAATGCATGCCTAAAATCCCAGAGCTGGACAAAGAGAGACAAGGAGAGTCCTTGGGGGCTCACCAGCCTGCCAGTCTAGCCAAATGAGCAAGGGCTGGGCTCAGAGGGACTCAAAAACTAAGGTAGGAAACAATTGAGGAAGATACCCAGTGTTCATCTCTGCCCCACCACATATGGATATACTGGAAATACACCCTCAATCAATCAATCAATAAAGGGACAACTTGCTTATGTGCCCCAGGAGAGAGGACCGAGGGCCCACTTCACTATTATCATCCCCAGAAAGCCAAGGTCTAGAAAGCCTGGAGCAAGGAGGCCATTGTCACCATCCTTGGTTTAAAGTCCTGGATGCACTCACACGTTGATTTGGCGTGAAAAAGCCCGTGGGGCTGCCCACCCACACCAAAACTCTCCTGGTCAGGTGAGGGCAGTGAAGTGCTGCCCTCAGGAGCCTCTGGGCTCACAACATCAGTCACCTGAGTGTATGTGGCTAGTGTTGGTGTTCCTGGAGTTGAGAATAGTGGGCCAGCCCCTTTTTTATGGCAAAGAGCACACCATGGATTATAGAAGTTCTATTCTGACCCCCCACTCTGGAGGTGTGAGACTGAAGGCCACATCTAACGTTGATCTTTCTCAGAGTCCCAAAGTGTCAAAAGGCATTGTGCAGCTAAAACCAGGAAGCTGGCATGTCCCTCTATTCTCCTCTTCTTATAAAGCCACCAACTGATGGCCTTCCCAGCCCTTGTCCCTTCTCAAAGGCCACACACTATGGGTGATTCATTTCCACCCTCCTAAATTTTTAAAACTTTGGCAGACCCAGGGTCTCCCTACTTGTTCCTGGTGGCCCCTTCCAGCCTCTCCCTCCAGCCCATTTCCAGTACTCTGTGACACCTCCAACCCACATAGCCGGGAACCCACAGCCTCCATATGGTGCTGGGATTCAGGTCTGCGCATTGCTCAGCCCTCATCAGAGAAGC
This sequence comes from Pachyuromys duprasi, assembly GCA_028658305.1. Taxonomy (NCBI): domain Eukaryota; kingdom Metazoa; phylum Chordata; class Mammalia; order Rodentia; family Muridae; genus Pachyuromys; species Pachyuromys duprasi. The sequence continues at coordinate 6,235,790 of CM053765.1, forward strand.
TTCTCTGTAGAGCATCATTAACAAGAAACACACAACTGGGCGATGTGCAGAGCGACACACTTTGGAGCACTCAGCCTTAGCGGGATGCCTTTATCAAAGCCCTTCCCTCGAGCTGGATGTGGTGGCACACGCTTGCCTCAGCACTCGGAGAAGCAGAGGCAGGCAGATCTCAGTGAGTTCAAGGACAGCCCGGTCTACAAAGTGAGTCCAAGACAGGCAAGGCTACACAGAGAAACCCTGTCACTCACACACACGCACGCACGCACGTACGCACACACGAACGCGCGCCTTCTCCTCAAGGCTCAGAGATCTCTGCAGAAGAGAAGGTGAACAGATTATAAGAGCCAGAAGTGGTAGATGACCCCAAGGAAGCCAGGCCTTCCAGATACAACAGGACTGAACTCACAGACTGTGACAGTGTGCATGAGTGCTGTACAGGTTCAAGCCCAACTGGTCACAAAGTGGCACCCCTAACCATGAAGCTATTGACACCCACTGGCCAAGGGAAGATCCATTTTCTTCAGTGGAATATCACTAGGTCCATCAGCGACATTCTGGAGCAGGACCAATGCCCAGAAGTAGTTGGTCAGCACAAAACAGAGTCCAAGTCTTTAGTGCACTTTTTGTTTTGTTTTGTTGTACTTTTTCTTATCTTTTTTTAGTTTATCTGTATTGATATTTTGGTTTGTTTTTTTCTGTTTTTGTTGAAAGATGGAAAGAACATCAAGTTGGGCAGGTGGGGAGGTAGAGAGGAGAGGAGAGAAGCTGGGAGAGGGGATAGAATATGATCAAAAGATTTCACAAAAATTCTCAGCGGGCAGTGGTGGCCCACACCTTTAATCCCAGCACTCAGGAGGCAGAGGCAGGTGGATCTCTGAGTTGAGGTCAGCCTGGTCTACAGAGTGAGTTCCAGGACAGCCAGGGCTACACAGAGAAAGCTTGTCTTGAAAACCCAAAATAATAATAATAAAATCTTTAATAGGACAGACAGGCTATGTAAAAAGACTCTGTCTCAAAAAATGTTTAAATGAAAATTTCCTGTGAATGAGTGTTTTACCTGCATGTATTTATGCATACCACATGCATACCTGGTGCCCAGGAAGACCAGAAGAGGGTGTTAGATTCCCTGGAAGTGGAGCTACAGATGACCATGAGCTGCCACGTGGGTGCTGGGAGTCAAACTCAGGTCCTCGGAAAGGGCAGCCAGTCTCTTAAATGCTGAGCCTTCTCGCCGCCACTCTGCCCACTTTCCCCTCTTCACTGTGTCACAGGAGGATACAAAGCCTGCCCAAGCCACAGCAGGACCGTTTGCCTCCGGAAGTGTCTGCAGAACTTGTCTTGCATTCTCATTGCCACTGACCTTGACTCCTTTATTTAATAGGTGATTTATGGAGCAGTTGAAGGTGGGAGCCTTTGGCCACTTTTTGGCCTCAGTCAAGCATAGTAGATAGAAAAGGAACCCAAGAGCCAGGTCTGATGGCCCACGTGTGTAATCCCACCACCTGAGAGGGAGGGAGAAAGCTCTTGTCAGCGTGGGCTATGAGCAAGTACCCAACCAGCAAAGAAAGAGGCTGAGGAGATGGATTAGTGGGTACAAGTCAAGTGCAAACCTGACGTCTTCCATCTTATGTGGTGGTGTCTGTCCATTATCCTAGGCTTCCTACAGAGTTGGGAGTTGGAAGCAGCCTGGAGTATGCTGGGCAACAGCAGGAACAGGAGAGACTTCTACAAGGTGAAAGGCAAGAACAGACCCCTGAAAGTTACCCTCTGACCTTTACACACACAGCACTCACACACCTGTCCTCACACACATATGCAAAATGATAAATAAATAAGGGGCAGAGGGGGAAGGGAAGGGAGACAGAGGGGGAGAGAGAAAGACGACTTAAGGCCAGGCATGCTGGCTCCTGTGGAGTCCCCATCTGAACGACACCCTCAGACAGCTCCCAGGTTGTCCTATGTCTTAACCCCTGAAACTTGGGAGCTGTAAAGCATAAACTCAGCGGCAACTACAATCCCCAGGTGCTGCAGCTCTTGAGGGTCCAGGGTCTGCCGAAGCTGGGCATGGGGGCCCAGGCTATCCAACCATGGTGGTGCTGGTGTGTAGAAACCCCAGGTTCATGACCCTCCCAGGGCTGGGGTGTGTGGTCTCCAGTGTGGGAGCCTGGGATCTAAGCCTCTAAGCGCTGGATCCTGCTCTTCTCTGTCTCGGTTTTAGGGCTGATCCAAGCTCTCATTGCCCTGTGGCTGATCAGTCATTTGAAGTCACTTAGGAGCCTGAAGGCAGGGCTCCGGAAGGGCCTGCCTCAGGAGGTTACTGGCAGAGGCAGGGGCCCTCCAGGTGCTCCCTGGGGCCCTCAGGTGGGTCAATTCCAGGAACTGGCTTTTTCTGCCTTGCTGTTTCTTTTTGAGTATGTGGCAAACTGAAATGATTTCCTCACAGATGGTTGAAGAACCAAAATTGGGGCCTCTAACTCAGCTTAGGGCTTCTGCTGTTGAGACAGGGACTTTGTTCTACGGGTTTAAGTATCAAGACTGTATCACCAGGCCTCAGATCCAAGGCTACCCTGAAAGGATGTCATGTGTCTCAATATTCTCTCTCAAGTCTTCAGGGTAGTTAGGCCAAGGGACATGAAGATATCTGTGGGTTGATGTGAATACTCTGGATCCCCAAAGACAAAAAATAAGTTAGGATAAGATTAAGAAAAAGAGAATGTTTTGTCCAGAACATGGCTTTCATTTTCTCCCCATATTTAAGAACAATGACTGTTGATTTTACTTCAAGATCTATCAAAAATGGTGCTGGAGAGATAGGCCAGCAGTCAAAAGCACTGGCTGCTCTTCCAGAGGACCAGGGTTAGAGTCCAGCACCCACACGACAGCTCACAAGTATCTTTTAGCTCTAGTTACAGAGGCTCCAACACCCTCTTAGGGCCTCCAAGGACACTGCACACATGTGACACACAGTTATACATATAGTCAAAACTCATATACATTTAAAAAAACATAATGAAAAGTCTACCAAAAATAACATCACCTATGATTCTTTGAGATGTTTATTCTGATATTCACATGTTGGCCTATGTGACTCTGGCAGAAGCTTGGAAAGTGCTAGTGTGCTGGTCCTCTCTCTAATGACATGGGAACTCTGCATGGGGTCACCAACCCTGGGTGACATCTCAGAGGATAATTAAGGCCTAGCCTGCCTCCTGAAGTACCCATCCATGTCAGAGCCACTAAGCAGCTAAGCCAGGCGGACTCATGGTTGCCCAGATGAGCCAGCTCAGACTGCCAACACGCGTAACCAGGGGCCAGGCAAATGGCTGCTACACAAAGCACTTTTTGAATGTGTTGCTCAGCACAGTTCATTAACTGTTTCGAAGCTCAGAAAACTGGTGGTCCAAAGTGTCTGCAGGTGTGTGAACATACACACACTCACTTTTTGGAAAGATTGATTTACATTTTGCACTGTGTTCACTTCTGTGCCCCTCACACTTACAATGCTCACAGAGGCCAGCAGGGTGTCAGATCTCCCGGAACTGGAGTTACAGTTGTGAGCCTCCATGTGGGTGCTGAGAATCAAATTCAGGTACTCTGGAATTGCAGCCCAGACATTGCTCTCTTGTTTTGTTTTTCAAGACAGGGTTTCTCTATGTAGCCTTGGCTGTCCTGGACTTGGCTTTGTAGACCAGGCTTGGCCTCAAACTCCTCCTTCTTCTGCCTCGTTAGTGCTGCCATTAAAGTGTGGACCACCATGCCTGGCCAGCCAGCTGGTGCTCTTAACCAGTGATTCTCCAGCCAGGTCTGTTCATCCCTGAGCCCTGCATGTTAAGAATCAGGGTTCTTGGTCTCCTGACTGTGGGCCCCTTGCTTCTCACACCAAGCTATGGGGGTGTCACTAGAGGCATAATGTTATTGTGTAATTCAAATGCTGATTTCTGGACTCTGCTCCCATACCTAGTTGCAGTGAGATAGGAGAGTCTCCTATCTCAATGTTACGTAAACACTGCCCTCCAGTTGTCCCGATATGCCAATAAAGCAGCTTACAGCCAATTGCTGAGCAGTGGTGAGCATAGGGCTGGACTTCCTGCTCTCCAGGGGAAGAGCAGTTAGAGGAGAAGGTAAGGAATTTAGTCCCCGGCTCAGGTCCAGGAGACATCAGGAGAGATTCAGCTGAGCAGAGAAAGCCATACATTTCAAGTATCTCTGTGATTTGCACTGGGAGGAAGCCAGACTAGCATAGAGAGTTAAGAATAGAGTAATTACTGCTCAGTTGTTGTGCCATGTACCTTGTTAAACAAATATAATAATAGTCAAGTCTCAAATATTTTAATGCTAGCCAGGTTAAGAGAGAAACTGACAAACACAATTTCATAAAAAAATAACTTTAACATGTCACCACCACTGAAAGTGAGGCTGTGGCCAGCCAGAGACTGGGCCTTTATGGATTCTGGAGGTTTGATAGTTAGTATGGGTTGTTACCTTGAGGGTTCTGAAATCAACTAAGAGATACCCTGGGCAGGTCTACAAAGGCACTTCCAGAGAATATCACCGAGGGAGGAAGCCTGCTTCAGAGTGAGCAGCATCTCCTAACAGGTCGCCCAGGGTCTGAAAGCTCTGTTGCTTGCCTTCACTTGCTGGTGAACACGCCTGTCCCCACTGCTGCTGCTGGGTCCTCAGATGGCCACTGCTGGACTCCACCACCCACTGTGTAAGTCAGCCTAGTGACTCCCCTTTAACACTATACGCACATTCGGCCAGCTTCACTCTTCCACGGAGCTCTACCTCATACATCAGACACAGGCACAGCCCCTAAAGAGAGACAGAGAAGCTCCAGCCTATGCTTCTGACCTTGAGACTGACTTTGAGTTTGGGTAAAGGACAGGGTCATCTAATCACCAGGCAACACACTTCAGGCTCCAGCTGGAGAGCCTTGCTGAAAGTGTTGCTGAATGCCAAGCTGCCCATTGCAGAACATTTTTTGGGCCCCTTGGATAAATATTTCAACATTTAAGATTTTTCTCATGATTAAATTTTTACTGGGCATATACACACACACACAGAGGGTGGGTGACTACATTTCAACATAACATTTGAGGAGATACAGTGATTTTTTCCATAAATTTTCCCATAAATGTCAAGGGTATATATCTCTCTCTGAGGATACAGCCCATGGCACATTTCAGATTTAAGGGAAGAAAAAAAATTTTGATAGATTTAAGAGACCAAGAAAGAGAGCCGAAATCTACAATTCAAAAGTTATGAAACCACGAAGTTTTCAGTTAATTTACAAGCCATCTCAGTGGAAAATGCTTTCTTTGGGTAATCCATGGAAACTGTCTTAGAATTGCAACTGAAGTGAGCCCTGTAAGAGTGCTTGCTTGCTGGATAAAACGATCAAACTCAGATCAAAGGCACTGGCGAGCACTAGGCTCTCATTACCGAAAACGTTGCACGGAGCCCACAGCTCAGCCCTCCCCCAGCCTCGAAGCCCAGCAAGCATGCAACAGTACCATTTTCAATTTTATGGTGCAATGAGGTTTGCAGTAAATATTTATTAGCTGCTTAATAAAGATAATTAAATTTCTGGCCAATCCATACGTGGCTCTTATTAGAATTAGCTAAGATTTATTTTCAAGTAAAAAAGGATCCAATAGAATAAAGTGTTATAGACGTTAAAATTCGAATGAAAAATTAGCTCTGGGCACAGCAGTGGGGGTGAGTAAGGGCTTCCTGTCCTGAGTGACAGGGGACCCAGAGCAAACTCCTGAGCCTGGCCCTTCTGTGTCCTTGGTAGGATGCCACCTCATCGCTCCTCAGGACCAGCGTCAAAGGACAGTTCTCTACATTGGGCTTTCAGGTAAGCCTGCTCAGGGCTGGGCATATCTACTTTAGGGCCCTTAAATAATAAGGTCTCCCAGTGGAGACCAAGGTGGAGCAGGCCGTTGGCCAAGCTCTGTGGTGAGGGAACAGCCCAGCCCATACCCTTTGCCCCTCTAGAGCCTCTGATGCCCCCCTCCCATTATCACCCGAGATATGGATGCTCTTCCTCTCAGAATGACTTGGCCACCAACTCTATTTCTGGGTGTTTGTTCTAGAAGGATGGAAAAGTGTACACACTGGTGCTCAGACCAGCATGCTTGGCAATGCTCCAAGGGGCAGAAACAGCCTCATGTTCATGAGGAACAGAAAGGCACAAGGTGTGCTGCCTGGGCAGTAGGTGTGAGGTGGCGCTCAGGAAGGAGACACGGATAGGAGTTAAACAAGGGTGACATACGTGAAGACCAGGGTAGCATGTAAGCTCTGGGCAAGCTTTGCAGACTCTTTTGCTTCTATGGGTCCCTGTGGATCATGCCCCAGTGTCCCTGTAGTCCTTTGCCCAGCTCTGGAACAGTGGCAAGTAGAGCAGGTGAGGATTAAGAGAGCTCCAGTGAGCCGCACCGGCACATGCCTCCTGGGGAGTCAGGCAAGGCCAGATGAGTACTTTAAGGACAGAACAGCCACACACACACACACACACACACACACAGTTGGACTGAGAGTGGGAAAAGCGAGCCCCTGAAAGCCAGTGTGAAGACACAGCTTCTCCAGACCCAGCCAGGATGGTGACACTTAGCAGGCTGTTAGCATGAGTAGCTTTCTCTTCTTAGTGGGACATTGGGACGTCAGGCTGACCCAGACCCAGCAAAACCCAATAGTGTCAGAGTGTCGTGCTGTGACAAAGTAGAGATAGAGGTTTCTGTTTTGTTTTGTTTTGTTTTTAAAGATTTGTTTATTTTATGTATACAGTGTTCAGCCTGCATGTACACCTGAACGCCAGAAGAGGGCAACAAATTTCATTATAGATGGTTGTGAGCCAACATGTGGTTGCTGGGAATTGATCTCAGGACCTCTGGAAGAGCAAGCAGTGCTCTTAACCTCTGAGCCGTCTCTCCAACCCAAGATGGAGGTTTTTATCAATGTCTTTGACAGACAGTGGAGCGCTCTCACTCAGGACCTGCCCTTCCTTACAAGAGCGCAGTTTTGTCCTGGGGTCCAGATACCATGCCACTTGGGGTTAGGATCTAATTGAGTAAACCAATGGTTCTAATAGGCTGTTACTGGCTTAGTGTGGGTCATGTGACCCAATCCATGTGACCCTAGCCAATAAGAAAGGAGAAGATGGTCATTGAAGAATGGCAGGGTATAAAAAGACAGACAAACAGACACAAAGATGGCCTCTCTCTGCTGAGTCAGTAGATGGTAGTCAGAACCATGACTGCCAGGTGAGCCAGAGCCAAAGGGTGAAAGAATGGCCCTTAAGATGACGCTAAAGTGTCAGGTGTGATGTAGACATCTTTAATTCCAGTGCTAAGAGCATTAGGCACAAAAGTAGGGAATTACCACAAACATCCCTAACTCAGTCTCCTGGTTACTTTTAGAGGTGTGCACCCAACCCCAGCACATGCCTGCTGAGTCAGCCGGCACCTGAGAGCTGTATTGTGGCCTAAGACTGATTGTCAGGAAAGAAAAATGGCCGCTGGCCATGTGAGAATTTTGTCAGACATTGACCTTTCCCTGTGTATGCCCCAGCTTCACACCAAATAAGAAAGACTATCAGAAGCCATTAATTTCATGGCCTCCAACCTCCCAGAAGGCCTTCCAGGGTCTAAGGCCTGAGGCAGCACCAAATCCTCCCCTCTGGGGAAGAGATCCCAAATAAACATCCTAGGGGTCATGAGAGTAGGGATCTCCAAGATGAGGGACTGGGGTAAGGACAGGAACCATGCAAAGACAGAGAGCTACTGCCCAGGCCGGTGAGGCTGTTGACCCTGAGAGTCCAATCACCAGCAGAGAAGCAATCAGAGATGAAGCTCAGTCTGAGCATGCGCAGTCAGTGCCCAGGCGTCATTTAATAGAGGGAGAGAAAGTAACCTGCTGGGCCATGGTGGCCCATGCCTTTAATCTCAGCAACAGGAGGCAGGGGCAGGCAGATCTCGGAGTTCGAGGCCAGCCTGGTCTACAGAGTTCCAGGACAGCTGGGGCTACACGGAGAAACCCTGTCTCAGAAAACCACAAAAAAAAAAGAACTAAAGGAAGGAAGGAAAGAAGGAAGGATCAAGAAAAAACAAGGAAGGAAGGAGAAAAAAGGAAGAATCAAGAGAAAACAAGAAGAAGAAAAGAAAAAAGCAACGGCAACTTAATCTCTTCAGTCCTTGGTACTACAAGCTCAACAGCTCACAACTTGACCTCCCCCAAAGGCCGAGTTCCCTGGCCTCAGCGTGGAGTGAGATTTGGCTGCGGTGAAACGAGTCGGGTTGGTGGGGCCAGTTCTCAGGCCTCACCAGGCACCGGCAGGCTCCTGAGTTCCATTCACCTCTGCCTCAGTTTCCTGCACTGCAGCCATCGTTGCCCCTTGTCATTATTTCCCCCATGATGGCTCTCAGCCTTGAACTCAAGGCCCCACACGTGCCTCCTTGGCTCTAACCTCACAGTCCTCCCCAGCTGCAGCTTCTCCAGCAGAGAGGTTTAGAGACGTAATGGCTGAGGACAGTGAGGAGAGCCCAGAGTGCTCAGATCTCATTTCGCTTTGAAAATGCCTCATGCAGCATTCTCCCCCATAATTAAAGCTACGTTTCACCTATCTGAACAAATGGGAGGAGGCTGCTCGGCTGCGGCGTCCTCAGCTGACTCTTTGTGGCCTCCGCTCCTTGCCGCACTCTGTCACCAGCTTGATTTACACATCCCGGGCTTTCTAAACTCATTTTCTTCTCCTCTCAGGCCAGCGCTGTTCCCGGCATCCCTGGCCAAGTCCCTGACCTTCCCAGTGTACCAGCCGTCTGCTGATGCACAGACGCTGATGCCCACTGGCCAGTCCCGAAATACGGGTTTATATATATTCCAGACATGCAGCGACAGCTATACTTAGGATGTGGACTTGAGCCTCACCGGACTTGAGCTCACCCCCTCCCTCCCCCGCCACCGAGAGCCTGGAGTGTCCGTCTATGGACATTGCTGGGCATCTCTCAGTGCCATGGTGGTAAGGTCCTCCGGTGAGTCCTGAGGGGTGAGGCTGTTGTGAGGGCCAACAGCGAGAGGGGAGGAATGCCGAGTATGCTGAGTCACCTCAGCTGACATCTACCCCGTTCCTGCAGGAGCGCAGGCTAGCCCACACACCCTGGTGCTTTCCCTTTCGAGCGTCAGTGACGTAATCACACTCCAAGTGCTGGCTGCCCTGTAGATACTGGTACCCTACTGAGTGTCAAGTGGACACTTGGTGGTGCAGTGAAGGAATCTTTGCAAATCTCCCCGACAAAAACCATGCACTGGCATGTTGGTAACCATGGGGACAAATGAGCTCTCGAAGGAGGTACGTCCATGGAGGAATGAAAGCGGGAAAGTGCCTCTGGGTGGCGACCCGAGCAGTTCGACAGCCGGTCTACAGCTCAATGCAGACCCCTCAGACCAGGCACACTCAACCTGTGTGACTTTAGAGCTCAAAGGACCCTTTCACAGGGGTCACATATCAGATATTCTGCATAACAGATATTTACATTACCATTCATAACAGTAGCAAAATTACAGTTATGAAACAGGAGTAATTATTTGTTTGGGGTCTCCACAGGATGAAGAATTGTATTTAAGTGTTGCTGTTGTGGATATAAACATGTTTTTGTTTTAATCCCAGGTGTGGGGTGTGGGGCTGATGCAGATGGTTCACAGCAGCAGACTATTTGCCTCATGTGGGCTCTGAGAGGGGCTCTTTGCCAGCTGCAGATAGTTTAAATCTGAGCACTCTGGAGAGGTAATAAACACCAGAGCCCAGAGAGTGCGGAGCTGGGGGAAAGAACGAGGCTGCTGCTTCCTCCTTGCTTGCTCCTGGCTGCTGTTGTGAGACAAGATAGAGATCTCTGGAAAGGAGGATTGGATTGGCTCCAAGGAACCCAATGACTCTGAGCAGCAGGAAGCAGCTAAGAACACTACGCCCCCTTTCCCACTAACCCATTCTCTCTCCTACCTGGTGTTGAGGTATTGGAAGAGACTGGGGTGGAATAGGGAGAAAAAGATAAAAGAAATGTAAATAAAAGAGTTTTTTGAAAAGTACACCAATAGGTTGCAGCATCAGGAAGGTTAAGAATCATTGCCTTAGTCCCAAGTGCAGCAAAGGGCAGTATTTGCACTCATTGGTACATTATGGCTCGCCCCTTTCCCCTTCCTAATTCACAGCTAGAAGCCTCAAGGGCCAGCAGGATCACAGTTGCATCTGTCAGCCAGAAAGTTGCAAGGAACCTGTTCCCTTGGGCAGCAGTTGGGTTGCTTCTTCTGCCAGGGTTTAGCTTAGATGGCAGAGAGCTGAGCATGGGGCACAGTACCCTAAAATGGAGCAGAGAAACAGACTGGTGAAGGGGACAGGTTGGGTGCAGAAGGACCCAAGGCAGAGCCACCTCCAGAAGGCGAAGGCGACAGTGTGTTCAAGGGCAGGCCCGGGGCAGGGGGGGCCACTGAGGTAATAACACTGGAGGAGGCTGAGGTGCCCGGCCTGGGCTCATCTGGTTTGGTTTGGTTTAGTTTTAAACAGTCTTGTGTAGCCTAGGTTAGCTTCATACTTACTATGTAGCTGAGGATGACCTTGAACCCCTAATCCTCTTGCCTCTACCTCCCTAGACCACCACCACACCCAGCTTTATGTGGTAGAGGAGATTAAACCCATTAATTAAACATGCTGGGCAAGCATTCTACCAACAGTTATAGCTACAGCCCCACTGGCTGACAATGATCCAGGAAGGTTATGACGATGCCAAGGATTAGAGCAGGGGTGGGTGTGTCTGTGTGTGTCTGTGTGTCTGTGTGTCTGTGCCCAGCATCTTCTGGCAAAATCCTTGCCCTCTAGTGTTTCTTCCTAGCTTTCCCCCTTTCTCTCTCCCCCACTTATATGGGCAGTTCTAGGAAACCCTACAATTGAGCCTGTGCACCCAACATGAAACACTGCTTTAGAATGAACTCATCTATGGCCTTGTTGCAGAGTCCCCAGTGAATCCCCAGAGAGCCCCACCTGAGCCCCTGACCACCTCCCGCACTCCAGCCCTCAGGGAGCTGCGGCTGGTCCTCAGACCTGCAGGGTTGCTGCTTCGAGCAGCTGTGCTCAGTGGCCACTTCCTCATGCTGATGAGGAGAAGCCTGGGCCCCACCAGAAGGGCCCTGGGTCTCATGGGTCTTACTGACCTTTAACCTCTTGGGTTGCACGCCTACAGACCTTCCTGTTGTGGGTCATCACCTCTAATCACTATGACCTTCTTCCCCGGAAGCCGTGCTGCTGAAAACCCTGCCTGAGTAGGGCTGCAAGTCTGGGGTATCCGACCTGCATTCTCAATGTCCCGTGCCCCAGTTCTGCATAGATACAGTGGATGTGCCTACAGGGCTGTGCAGGAGTAACCTTAGGCTCCCAGGTTTCCTCCCGTTCCTTGCCTACCACCTCCCTCTTCTCTCTGTCTCTTTCTCTCTCCCTCTCCTCTCTTCTTTCCTTCCCTCCTTCTTTTCTTACAATATACATTGAACCACTGAGCCATCTCTCCGGCTCTCTGCTTTCTTTATTTTGACACAGGATATCACTAAATGTGCTAGGCTGGCCTTGGTCCTCCTGCCTCAGTCTCCCAAGAAGCTGGGATTACAGGCTTGTACTGCCAGGCTAGATGGGCTTAGAGTTTTCTATAACAGGCAGGACCCTTCAAGAGTGTCAGGCATACTGACTCCTGGGCACCCCACCTTCTGCACCAGCAGGTGTGGGTAGGTACCCCTCCCTTCTCATGGGCTGAGACAGGTGCTGTGTGACCCCCACTCCTTAAGATCTTGCTCCTCAGAACTGCTACTCGGGCCCCCTCGAAGGTCTCTCTGGTCTTGCGAAGGTGCTACAGTGGACAGGTCTGAGTCGGTGTTAGGAGAATTGGAGTCAAAGTCTGGGCCTATAGGCCCTAACAGGCTTGGCTCTGCCACCCATACTCAACCCAACCATTAAAGAGACAAGTTATAGGGAAAAGCGGAGAAAGGAGAGGCATTCGGTGTGGCCACATTGAGAGGAACAAAGAGGGCAGTGACTCCAGCCCGTCACGGGGCAGCTATCATGAGGTTTATACAAACAGAAGACCAGACTATGCCTAACCTTAAGCGGTCTTGGTTAAGATGTGGGCTCATCCTTCATTGGCCCATTGCTCCTGGCTTCCAGTCTACTCAGCAAATTGCAGTCCTGTGAGGCAGATAATCTCCATTCTGGAGGCTCCAACCCTTGCCTTCCCCCAGCAGGAGATTCCTACGGAAATTCCAGTTCCTTGGGGCATGTTGCTCAGCAGCCTTACTGCCCCAGAGGGGAGACTCGGGAGTCTCTCTTCACTCCCATCAGAGCAGTGACCTGGGTACCCACATCGGGAACCAACCCTGCCCAGGTTCAGTATCCTCCAGGCCTCTCTCTTGCTCATATCAACTGCCCCACTAAGCTTTGTTCTTAGGGTGCTTGCCAGATCTCTGACCTTCAGCCTTTCTGAGCCTTCCCTTCCTTACCTGGAAAGGGGTCTAAGGATGTCCTGTATGACCGAACCTCTAGGAGGGTCCTTAGAGCCGTCATAGCTTGGACATATCCGAACGAGGTGGGGGAGGGAAGGAGGCCATTCAAGAAACCTCCACAAGCCTCCATGCACCAGGCCCTGGGGTCCAGATTCTATTTGCTGATTTGTGGTGTAACTGTTGACTTACTGATACCTATTTGCTGCCTTTGGGTTTGCAGAGATTTCTCCAAGCACACACTCCCTGCTGCTTCCTGCCTAATTCAGGCAGAAACCAGAATGTTCTGCCTCGCACACACTCAGCCACTGTCGCAGCACAAGCTGGATAATGGATGACAGGCCCTGCCCCCACCTGCTCTGGGAAAACAAACAGCATGATTAGCCAGAAAGACTCGGCCAGGCCGCCAGGAGGGAGGGAAGCCATACAGGGATGTCAGCTCCTGGAATATACAGGAAGCTGGAGCTTTGGTGATTGGACCCACCTGCCATGGGGACCAGCAGGGGCGTGCAATGCTGTCCTCCCTTCCTCAGGGTCCAGTCCAGAGGTAAGTTCTTGGAGATGTGCCTGGGAAACATACTTTGGGAAACACTGTGCAGAGCGGATCAGGAGCCGTCTTGACCCAGGCTAGCTTTGCTGGTGCAGGCTCCTGGCTGCTGCTACATAGTCCAGTCTCCAGAGAGCACACTGCTCCCCTGTGGAGGGCCAGTGCAGGGCCCTGATGCCAGGCATGCTGGCTCCCGATGCCATGACCCATCCTTACTGCAGCACCTTAGAGAGTTCGGGACCAGATCCTGATCTAACCCTAGTGCTGGCCCTGGGGCACAGGCCCTGGACCAGACTGGTAGGGCTGGCTTCTGCTGCACAGTGGGAACAACTCAAGGCGTTCCCCTCCCTCCTCTGGGCCTTGTAGGGACATGTGAGAGCCACAGCATGGCCCTGGGGAAGAGAGGCCTCAGGACCTCAGCTTCTGTGGCATGCTGGGGGACATGCTCACAGCATTCTTGGGGCTAAAAACAGACCCCTGTAACCAGCTCTGCCTGGCCAGGCCACAAGCAACAAACTCTGGAAAGCGGTGGGCACACACATCTCCTGATGAGCTTCCCACTGGGAAGTGGAGGGTGACCCAGGCAGAGGAAGGACTGGGTCACAGCACAACTAAGTAACAGGCCACGAAGGCTCAAGAATTGCCGAAGGGCCAGCCCATAGAAACTAAAGGCCCCATCCCAGCTTGCCGGCCTCCAGAGCTGGAACTGGGGTCCTGGCCCCTAAACTGCCATGCCCAAGTTGAGTCCTCACTCATACCCTGGGTACCATGAATCTGACCTCATGGGTGGCAAGAAGGTGAATGCTATGGAGAGCAGGCAGTTGGAGATGACCTGAAGATTGGGGGTCATGGCAGAGGACTAGGCTCCCTGGAGCTGATGTTTCCAGAGCTGAGTGGGAAAGGTACCAGGGAACAGCCCTGTGAAGGGGTAAGGTTGCAGGCTGGGGACCAAGGGCACAGAGCCGAGCCCTCGACGCAAGCCCTGGGAACACCCGACAGCTGATGAGAACAGGCTCCTGCCTGTTAGACTTTGAATCCCAAACTTAAGTGCCGTGCTCTGCTGGCTAAAAAGGTTCAGTCACCAAAACACAGCCACCAGGGCGCCAGGCGTCCGAGTAGAGGCCCAGGCCACACTCTCAGACAGCCAGCTCATGTTGTGAAAATATCACTCCTGTGACTATTTCCAGCTTGGCCAGAGCAGCGGGGCTTTTCATCAGCGAGCCGGAGCCGCCAGCTTCAGGGCCCGGAGCTGGGCTCCACGGCACCAAGCTCCTGGAGACCCAGGATGGGTGTCTCTAGCCTGTGCTAAACCTGACCTTCCCTGGGAGGTACAGGCCTGCCTCCTGGAGAAGTGGACTAGAGAGTCAAAGGCTAGCGGGGTCTGAACATGTGACCTCAGCCCAAGCAGTCTGCATCAAGCCTTTCTCCTTCCTCCTGGGCCAGCATCAAGGAAGCTTGGCAGATGAGCTGCCTTTGCACTGACAAAGCTGTCCACAAGTGGAAGCTCTTGGTTCTACCTGGTCCTGTAGCTGGAGGAGACACACAGCATGGCAAGAGCCAAGGGGTGGGGGCCACGAGACCAGTTCTCACGCCCTAGAGCCTATGGGCTCCAATGCCATTCCATGCTCCGACATCAATGCTTCAGTTATGAGCTGTCTGTCAGTGCCGGGCGCAGGCTGTTAAAATCTCCAGCAATTATGAATCTGTTCTTGCTTCCCTTTTGTTCCAAAGCCTTTGCTTCCTGTACTCTGCAGCTCCTTACAGGGATATGCATATTCAGAGCTGTAGCATCCTTCTGGTGAGCTGACCTTTCTATTGGGGAGGGCCTTCCCTCTCGGCTCCCTCAGTATGCTAGCCTGGAAGCCTGTTTCCTGCAACGTTTAACAGCCTACCAGCTGCCTGGCTCCATGTTTGCGTGAAGTCTTTCTACGTACTTGTCCTTTCTGTACTGTCTCTGGCCTCGCGCACTTGCCTAACACGCACAAAGCCCTGGGTTCTGCTCCCGGTACTGTGTAAACTAAGCATGGGGGCAGATGCCTGCAGCACTTGGGGAGTGGAGGCAGAAAATTAGAAGTCCAAGGTTGCTTTGGCTAAATAGTGAGTTGAAGCCAGCCAGGGCTACATGAGACTGTCTCAGAAAAAAAAAAAAAAAGAATGAAAAATAGGCAGATGAAGTATATCTCTGAAGGACAACACATCAGAGACTTATTCTTTACTATCTGATTTTCTTTCATGCCTGGGGATTGAACTCAGGGCCTCATGCATGGTAGGTAAGTACTCTGCCACTAAGTCATATCCTCAGTGTATTAGTGAGGGTTCTCTAAAGAAACAGAAAGGATAGAATGAATGTATGTACTATGTAAAGGCGATTGATTAGAATGGTTTACAGTAGTTGTTCATCCCACAAGGCTGGATGTCTCATCTGGTCTCCAGTATACACTGGAGTCCCAAAAGAGTAGGCCCTATCTGCTAGTGAAGAAACTGACCCGCCAGCAAGAGCAAGCAGACAAAGGGAGCAAGCTTCCTTCTTCTATGTCCTCCATACAGGCTGCCAGCGGACAGTGTGGCTGAGATTAAGGGCGAACCTTCTCACCTCAAAAGATCCAGATAAAAAGTGGGTCTTCGCACTTCAAGTGATTTAATTAAGCAAAACTCCCCCTGGAGAGATGGCTCAGAGATTAAGAGCACTGGCTGTTCTTCCAAAGGTCCTGAGTTCAATTCCCAGCACCCACATGGTGGCTCCCAGCCATCTATACCGGGATCTGACACCCTCTTCTTGCCTGCAGGCACACATGCTGACAGAGCACTATATAAATAAGAAATAAATCTAAGAAAGAAAGAAAAGAAAGAAAAACTCCCCCACAGATCCGCTCAGCCTCTATGGTTTTAGTTAATTTGACAACCAAGAATAGCCATCACACGCAGCAGCATGCTAGGTTGACAAAACAAACGGGCAAGCTGGGCCTGGAGAGTGGCAGGGCAGCTACGAGCTCCTGCTGAAGCCCCGGTTTGGTTCCCAGCGCCCACAGCGTTTGCCTACTTGTGTGTGTGCACTCACGTGTGTTTGCCGTATGTGATACTAGGAACTGCGCCTTGCAAAGCCTGGACAGGAGCTCTGGGGCACAGCCGCAGCCCTTGTGTTTGGTTTCTGACAGGGAAGCACTCTGTAACGACATCTGAGACTCATTACTCTCCTGCCTCAGCATCCCAGGAGTGGGAACACAAGTGCGTGAAGTCAGCCTGACCTCCGAGTGTCACATCAATTGACTGTCTCTCCATCTGCACGGACTCACCTGGAGCCTGGTGACACACATCGTCTTTCTCTCTGCAGCTGCCCTAGAGTCTTTTGTGCTGATGTGAAATTTTTCAGTATTCTGTAATTTTCCTATTACGTGTGGCTACAGATATTTTTAATGATGGCTCCAGAGATTAAACTTGAGTTTATCCCAGCATACTCAGAATTAGAATCAAATTACTTCAAGTAAAATATAGCAACAGTGAGTTTTCATTGGCTCTGCTCTTAGTGCTGTTTCTCTGTAACATTTCTGTTAGAAAGTCAACATGGCATGACTCTTGGTCCTTTGTGTGTGTGTGTATCTGTATGTGTGTGGACCAGGCTTATCTGGAACTCACTATGTAGTTCTTGAACTTGTGGCACTGAACTTTTGATATTCCTCATGCCTTAGCTTTCCAAATGCTAGGATTGTACCCTGGGTAGTGTTCTTTATGAAAGAAATGAAGGGTCCTAGAGAGACGGCTCAGGAGTCAAGAGCATATACTGCCCTTGCAGAAGACTCAGGTTCAGTTGCAAGAACCCACATTGCCACCAGAGCCACCTGACTCCAGCCTCAATGGGACCCTGTCCTCTGGCCTCTGAGGGCACCTGTACTCACACAGACCCACACCCAGACTGCCTCAGCTACTCTGCTACTGCGGTTGTAAGACACCATGAGCAAGGGCAGTTAGGAAAGAAAGTGTCTAGTTTGGGACCTATGGTTTCAGAAGGTTAGAGGACACGGCTGTCAAGGAGAGGAGCATGGTAGCAGGCAGGCGCAGTCCTGGAGCAGTGCTGAGAGCTCACAGCTCAAGACACAGCCAGGAGGCAGAGGCTGGGAACAGCAGGATGCTTTCACGATCTTTCTCTTCTCTCTCCTCCCAAACAGTTCCACCAGCTGGAGACCAAGTACTATTGAAACATACAAGTCTGTGGAAGCCGTTCTTATTCTAACCTCAACACACATAATTTAAAAAAACAAAAATCAAAGTTTAAAGAAAAGAAAATCAGAAACAGACTGGAGATGTAATTTGGTCCAGAGTCTTTGCCCAGTATGCATGAAGCCAGGGACAGGGCCTGTGGAAGACTTCAGTAGGTGAGGCTTTTGCCAAGCCTGATGTCCCAAGTTTGAAGGAAAGAACTGACTCCTACAAGCTGCCCTCTGTCCTAGTTTGGTGTCTGTGGCTCTGGTAAAGACCATGACCAAAGGCAACTTGCAGAGGAAAGGGTTTACTTTGCTCATATGTCCTAGGTCACAGTCTATGGATGAGGGAAGTCAGGACAGAAGCTCAAGCAGAGGCCATGAAGGGGTACTGCTTACTGTCTTGCTCCCCAATGGCTTGCTCAGCTTGATTTTCAATACAGGCCAGGACCACCTGCCCAAGGGCAGCACTGCCCACAGTGGCCTGAGCCAAGAATGCCCCTGGGAGCCAGATAGATGGATTAGCAGTTAAGAGCACTTGTTAATTTTACAGAGGACCTGGGTTCAGTTCCCAGTACCCACATGGTGGATCGCAACTATCCATAACTCCAGTGCCAAGGGATCTGATGTCCTCATTTGACCTCCAAGGTCACCAAGCACACACATGGTGTATATATATGCATGCAGGCAAAATACTCACACATAAAATAAAATTAAAATTTTTAGACAGAGCAGAAAATGTTTCCACAGACCTATCTACAGGCCAGTTTGATGGTGGAAATTCTTAGACATGTACTTTCTTCTCAAATGACTCTAGCTTGTGTCATAAAAACTAACTGACATATCCTCTGATCTCCAGGACACTAAATAAATAAGTTAAAAAAAAACCCTAAAAACCACAATTGAGCATGGTGGCAATGCAAGTCAGTGATTCCCAAACTTGGGAGGCAGTAGGATCAGATGTTCAAGTCAACCTCAGAGGAAACTATAAAGAGAATTCAAAGTCATAAGTGATGTGATGCTGTGATGGTGCCTGACTTTAATTCCAGAAGCAAAAGCATCTGTATGAGTTTGAGGCCTGGTTTAAACACCCACATAAAAAGTTCCAGGCTAGCCAGGGATAGATAGTAAGACCCTGTCTCAAACCAACCAACCAAAAAAAAAAAACATGTCTCAAAAGAAGAAGGAAAGAAAGAAACAAACAGTAGCATCAAATATGTAATGAGTCTGTTGTCCTCAGTGCCGTCCTCTGCGGATGCTGGACCACTGAACTCCGGTCTCCTCAGTGTGCTGAGCAATGCTGGGTGTTGTCCAACAGAGGGCGGTAGAGGGACCCAGCCAGAAAGGTCTGTCAGGTTTCTTCCCCAGTGCCAGATGGCTCCAGGCCCCAGACTCTTGAAGGCCTGCATCTGGCAAGGGGCAGGTACCCTGCTCAGCACTGCCCTGATGGTTCCTGGCTTTCTTTAGGGCTTCTTTCCTATTAGCTGTCTTCTTTACCTGTGTAATTTGTTGTTAATATCTTTCAGGTTTAATAAAGAATGAGAACAATGTATAAACACACACACACACACACACACCCGTGTGTGTGCCTAACAATACCAGGATAAAACCCATTATTTTGAATGCTACGCTAGGAATTCATTAAAAACAAAACAAAACCCCTTCCTGTTCAAATTGCAACCACTGAGCCATCTCTCCAGCCTCTGGCCTCGCTTGAGGCAGTGTCTCATTCTGTAGCTCAGGCTGACTTCCAACTCAGAATCCTACTGCATCAGCCTCCAGAATGCCAGGATGTGCCTCAGGCCTGGGCCACAGTGGCCAGCACACCTCGCCATCTCTTATGATGAGGGCTGCTGGTGGCCACTGTCCCAGTTTCTGTTTTTAAAATGCTCCTCTTCTTCCTTTTGAGGGCTCCGTTTGGAGCCCGAGTTCTGGCTAGGCAGATTCTGTACCATAGTGGCAGCCTCCCTGCTCAGGACTCTCTGTTGGGGACCCCCAGCATGACTTGTTGTATCTGTCTGGCAGGTAGGCCTGGGGAGCTTGCTTTGGTTTCAGTGAGATAGCTGGATTTATAATTTAATATTTTCTATCACATCTGGGACGGTTTTATTATTTTAAAAATGTATTTACTAGCCATTTCTTCATGTCTAGTTTTGGTGGTGGAGGTGTTTTGCTTTTTGAGACAGAGTTTCCCTGTGTAGCCCTGGCTGTTCTGGAACTTTCTCTAGAGACCAGGCTGGCCTCGAACTCACACAGATTCTCCTTCCTCTGCCTCCTGAGTGCTGGAGCTGAGCCTGCGTCCTCACTGCCTGGTTTTCTCCATCTTATGAGACACGTTAACACACGCTGGTTCATCCTTGTAGTCTGTGAGGATTTCCTTCCTTTCTGGAGCTGAATAACCCTCCGTTGTCCTGCTAGTCCACAGCACTATCTCCATTCAGCGATGGAGAGGCTCTGGGCTTGTTTCTGACTACCGACTGCTGTGAGCATAGGAGTGAGACCGCCTTCTCCAGCCCTAGCTTTCAATCCAATTGCTTCCGATTTTTTGGGTATGTGCCCAGAAAAGGATTTGCTGGACCATATGGTAATTCCATTTTCTTTCTTTCCTTTTTTTTTTTTTTTGGAGGAACTCAATACCCTTTCAGTAAGAACCTCTCTGCTTAAATTGACCAGAATTTTGCAAATGACAGAAAGCTTGTGCCCAGCCTCCAGTAGGCAGCAGCTCTGTTTCCCGGAGCAGCAGGCAGAGGTCCCAGGCCCAGCCTATCAGGAAAGCGGAGCCAGGGTGGAGGCTGGCCGCTGATCTCGGCCCAGGGAGCAGGGCAAAGAGGCCATCGGGAAAGCAAGGACAGAAGGCGGCAAGGGAGTTACCGTCCGTCCTCCTGGGATGCTCTGACTGTTCCGTCCCTTCCCAGTGAGACTGTAGCAGACACTGCCCATCTGAACGGTTCAGGATGGGGAGACGGGAACTAGCCAGCTCAGCGTTTATTGGCAGCTGACTCCTGCTGTAGTCCACGGCCACACATCCATGGCGATTTGTGCTTGGGAAGCAGTAAGAGAGTGGAGGGGCTGTTCCCGGGCCTGGAGGAGAGGGACAATGGCCAGGTAGGAAGTAAGACACTGTCAATGCCCAGTCCCGTCTGATCAGGAGCCAGGCAACTATGGCAGCAAGGACAGGGAGATCCAGCATGAAGCTGCAAGTCGAGAGCAAAAGCTCCTGGTGTGACTGGATGCCTGCAGCTTGGAGGCAGCTGGTGCTCCTGAACTGTCAGAACTGCAGAGCCTCCGGGAGCAACTCCCAACAGCACTTGAGGCTATCCCGGGGAGGCAGGCTGTGGGGTGTGGGCACACAGAGCGGGCTGCTGGGGCTGCAGCATGATCCCACAGAGTGTCCCAGGAGCCCAGTGCAGGGCTCCACAGGGGCTGTAGGCACCCAAGGCCGACACCAGAGCCGGCAGTGCAATCTTCACAGAGGGCACAGTCCAAAGTCTCAGCGAGCCCCGGCTCCTGGCACATGAGAACGGGAGGAGCTGGGATTACAGGCTGGTCAGCCTAAGCTACCCACCATCTACAAGTCACTGGAATAGGAGCCAGTGTGACTAACGCTTTGCCTCTGGCCCAGCGCCTCTGTTTGTTGGCAGGGCAAGCCAACAGCCTCTCAGGAGGACACAAGAGAGGAGGTGCAGCCTCCTGCCTGCCTCCCTCACCATGGAGAAACTGCAGCACGTGGCTGTCTTCCCAGCAATCCCAGACAGCAGCTCATGTGCCAACTACCCTGTCCCAGGCTCCACCCTGGCTCTCTGGCTGTTCCCCTTCCATTATCTTCTTAGACTCGGGCATAGGGGGCCACTCTCCAACCTTATCTGTCTCTGACTGAGCTGAATGCATAAGGTCCATCTTCCTCTGCTCAGCCTAGCCCCTGGTACCCATAACGTTGAGTCTCGGAGGCTGAGGAGGCTGTCTGTACTTGAGCTGCCCTGTGTGTCATGGAGACCGGAGTCATCCTGCTCCCTCATTCTGCTAGCTGTGCCTACCTACCCTGGAGTCAGCCTGGGTCTTTGCTGTAGGCACTTCCTCCTGGCCTCACAAACAGCATGAAGAGGGCTGAGCAGCCTTTGGGGAGACTACAGAGGGAGGAAGGCTGTCCTGCTCTGGTGCAGTGTGTGCTGGGAGGGAGCGCTTACCTCTCTTGACTGCTCACCCCTCTCCTCCTGTCTTGCCAGTTGAGTCTGGTTGACTTTTTAGGTTTATCCACTTAACACAGACTCTGGAAAGAGCAGTGATTTTCTGAGCCTGTTGCCATGGAGCCCAGCATTGTTGGGGGATAAAAGGTATTGAGGTTTGGGCCCATCCTGAATGTGATTCATGATCCAGCTACTCACTCAGAACTTGCCGGGTACCTGCTGTGAGCCAGGAATCCTGGTGCTGTAAACAGCTGTAGCAGCAGCTGAAGCAAAGGTCCTCACATCAACCCTTACATTCTGCGGTGTTTGAATGAGAATATTCCCCATAGGTTCACATATTTGAATGCTTAGTTACAGGGGATGGCACAATTTGAAAAGATTAGAAGGATTAAAAGGTGTGGCCTTGTTGGAGGAAGAGTGGCTCTGGGGGTGGGTTTTGAGGTTTCAAAAGCCCACCCTAATCCCAGTGTCTGCCTGTCTGTCTCTTACTCTCTTTCAGCAGCTGTCAGTCAGGATGTAGTCCTCAGCTACTGCCCCAGTGCTCTGTATGTGGCTGTGCTCTGATCGATGGTGATAATGGACTAAACCTCTGGAGCTGTAAACCAGCCCCAATTAAATACTTTCTCTTGCCAGGTGGCAGGGGTCACACCTTTAAACCCAGCACTTGGGAGGCAGAGGCAGGCAGATCTCTGTGAGCTTGAGTTTGAGGCCAGCCAGGTCTACAGAGTGAGTTCCAAGATAGCCAAGGCAGAAACACCGTCTTTAAAAACAAACAACAAAGTAAAACTTTCTTTCTTTTCTAATAGTTGGTCCCAGTGTCTCTTTCTTTCTTTTATAATAGTTGGTCAGCAGTAGAGCAGTGACTAACACACGTCCTAAAGGAGGGGGACAAAAGTACACAAATAATCACAGGGCAAACCAGGGGCTGTGGTGGCCCAGGGAGCATGTCCAATCAGGACTCTGGTATACGGCCATCAAAGGTTCTGAAGAATAGAGCAAGACAATAGCACAGTCCAAGAAGGGTCTGTATTAGCCAGGGTTCTCTACAGGAACAGAACTGATAGAATATATTTTATATAAAGGAAAGGGGTGTTTTTTTTGGCTCTTACAGTGATGCTACCACAGAGACCTTAATATATTAAATATAGAGAACTTATAGAATATATATCATACACACACACATATATATACATATATATGGATATATACATGCGCATATACATATGGGATTAGAATGATTTACAGGCTGTGGTCCAGCTAATCCAGCCATGGGTGCCTATGAACAGAAGGTCCAGGAATCCAGGAGTTTTTCAGGTTGGATGTCCCAGTTGGGCTGTAGGATATGCCACAAGAACAAGCAGGCAAGAGCAAGAGCTTCCTTCTTCCATGTCCTTCATACAGGCCAGGAGATGGTACCCCAGATTAGAGGTGGGTCTTCCTCACTCTAAGATCCAGATCAAAAATGGATCTTCCCACCTCAAAGGATCTTACTGAGCACGTGTGCCCAGCTGTTTTGGGGCTTCAGCTAATCCCAGATGTAGTCAAGATGACAACCAACAGAAGCTGATCTAGCCACTGACCACTGGTAGTGCATTGCCAGCGGCTGGTGTAAGTATAGTCTTTGATTGGCCCTGGCCAGGAGATGGAAAGGATTGCTGGGTTCTTTCTCTAAGGCAGGTTGCTTGGCTTGTATAAGGATGCTACCACAGAGATCTTAAAAAGTGGCCAATGGCTTCTAAGCATCCTTTGTAAGCACTGGAAAGCACCCAAGGCGCGGCTGCCACCTTCAGGCAAGGCATAGTGGAGGGCTGAGTCTGGAAAGAGGCCCAAGAAACCTGGGGTTCGGGGAGGCTGTGCGGGTTGGGATTTGAAGCACACTGTTGTACAGAGAAGGCAACCTGAAATGTACTTGAAACTTTCTGGGAGGTGTTTGGCCAGTGTTTAATCCGTGCCTGCGGAGAGGGAGGCTTCATGAAGCCTCCAGCAGCTCAGCAGAGACAGGCACTGAAGTTTGCGCCCAGCTGACATGGAGAACCCAGAAGAGGTGTCTACACCCTGGGGGCAGGACTAGGGCTGCGCTGAGCAGGCCCTCTCGCCTGAGCTTGGGCCCCGTCCAATAGTCAAGGTGATTGGCAGGGAATGTATGTGCCTAGTGGAGAACTACACCACCACACAGACAGCAAAGTCCAGAGCTTCCGTAACAAGCACTAACAGTGTTTTAACAAGAAGACGACAAGGCCCAGGGCTGCAGATGGCTCAGCTGTTAAGAGCACTTGTTGCTCTTCCACAAGACCCAAGTTTGGTCTACTGTGTCCACCTCAGGTGGCTCACAACAGTCTGTAGTTCCAGCTCTAGGGACTGGGCCTCCAAGGGCAACTCTACCGGCGGGAACAGAACTACATGCAGACACATACATTTACATAATGAAAATAACAAATTGTTATGAAGATTCAGAGAAGATTGGGATACTGTGATTGGTAGATTAAATAACTAGAAGGAAAAAGACAAGATGAAAATATTTCAGATTTCCAGTCTTCTAACATGTGGGTTTCAGGGACTGAACTAGGCCATCAGGTTAGTTGGCAAGTCTCTTCACCCTCTGAACTATCTTGCCTTTGTATTATAAACTTGGTCCTTGGTTCTGAGGAGATTGTTTAGTGTGTAAAGGCACTTGCTGCCAAACTACACATCACACACACACACACACACACACACACCTTATTATAGAGCTCAATTAGAGCAGTAGGAAGTCAGCACAGCTGCAGGCATATGGTTACTGTGTAATTCAAATGATGATTTCTGTATCCCCCACATCTGGTTGCAGCCTTGTTCCGAGAATCTCCTGCCTTAATGTTGTAATGGTCCCCAGTGGTCCCTTGATATGTCAATAAAGCAGCTTACAGCTCTTGATATGTCAATAAAGCAGCTTACAGCCAATTGCTGAGCAGGGGAGAGAACAGAGCTGGACTTCTTGCCAGCCAGGGGAGGAGGAGTTAGAGGAGGAAGGAGAGGATTCTGCCAGGAAATTCAGCTACGGGAGAAGTCCAGGAGACAGCAGGAGAGAGAGCTCAGCAGAAAAGCTACAAAGTACCCTGGAGTGTACACCAGGAGGAAACCAGATTAGCTGAGAGGGTTAAGAATAGAGTAACACTTGCTCAGTTCTCGTGTTGTGAAGCTTATTGTAAATGAATAGAGAGTCTCGGTTATTTATATGATAGTCGGTTAGGAGTGAAACTAAGAGAAACAAACATAGCTATGTAAAAATAACTGTAACACAGCACAACATGAATGCTGTCCTCTTTAAATGTCCTCTGCCAAAGAGCCTTGTCCATTACTTCTCAGGACACAGGCAGAAAGTAGCCTCATTGGTTGGTTTTGCCAGGAAGTAACATCAATGGCCTCGCCCAGTTCCTACCACAGTCCTTGTTTCTCTTTGAATCTTCATGACCTGGGCTTCCATGGTCCACATTTCTTTTGGCATTCTGGTCTTCCAAACTCCTACCAGAGTGCCTATTAAGCTCTTCTTATGGTGTTTGAAAGCTTCCGCAGACCACAGCTCTGGACTCTTGCACATTCCTCTTGGAAACCACTACCAAAGGTTGATGAGAGCAGCAGCCCCACTCTTGGTACTGTTTCGTCTGTATTACTTTTCATGCTTCTATGACAAAATACAGTGTAAGGGCCTAGAGTCAATCTATTATGTAAACAATGTTTTCCCTGCTTGCAGGCTAGGAGAGGGCACCAGATCTCACTATAGATGGTTGCGAGCCACCATATGGGTGCTGGGAACTGAACTCAGGATGTCTGGAAGAGCACGCACGTGCCTTTGTTCTCTGAGCCAGCGCTCCACCCCCACCCCGCCAACTGTCAATCTAAAAAACAGACACTAGAGGCTGGGGCCAGGTCAGGGTGTGTGCTGGGGCTCTCTTCAGCCCCACACCTTGCCTCAGGCCTTCTACACCCTTATTTTAGAAATAAGTCAAGTTTAGTAAAGCTTGCATTTAGTGAAGGCTGAGCAAGCTTCAGTTCCATCCCCCAGACACAGACGTCTCTCTGGCGGTCCCTGACTTGGATGATGTCTTACTTTCCTATTACCGTGGCAAAAACACCAAGACAAAGGCAACTTATAGCAGCATTTATCTGGGGCTCATGGTCTCAAAGTGCTAGTGCTCACGACCATCACGGCGGGGAGCGTGGCAGCAGGCAGGACATGGAGCGGGGGCAGTTCAGAGCCTTACTTCTTGAGACACAACCAGAGGGAGATAGAGATACCTTTATCTGGGAACGGCTTGGGCTTTTGAAACCTCAAAGTCTATCCCCTGTGACACACCTCTTCAAGCAAGGGCCACAACTCACCTTAATCCTTCCCAAACCATTCCACCAGCTGAGGACCAACTATTAAAACACACGAGCCTATGGTGGCCATCTCATTCAAAGCACCACAGGTGGCGAGGGTGAACGTCCTGGAGGTTCCGTGTGCTCAGGGAGGTGCAGGAGGAAAGGTTCTGAGTACTCTTCAGGGGTAACGGGGCACAGAGGGGGGATGAGCACATAGGGTGAGTGCAACTCAAGAAACAGAAAGACCATCTGCTGGGCCAGGTGACCCCCAAAGTCACGTGGTGGGACCAGAAGCCCTGAGGCACAGTCAGACTCGGGTCCCATGGCCCACCCATTTCTGGGTCTGTTGCAGCCTCTGATGGCCATCCTGTCCTGTCATCTGTCATCGTCACCATCCCCTCTCCTGTGTGCGCACGTGTGTGCCTGTGTGTGTGTGTGCTATGTGAACTTTTTTTTTTTACTTTGAGCCAAAACAACTTCAATGATCCAGGAAGTAGGTACTGCAAGCTGTAAATATTTTAATGATGATAATTCAAATATACACAAAAGAAAATGGCATAATAAGCCAGTTTCAAATAGGCAGCAATTTCCCACAGAAATGGAAAGCAGATCCGTAATTGCTGAGGATGAGAAGGGAGGATGGCAGGCAGTTCTTAGTGGGTGTGCAGTTTTATTCTGGGGATGAAGGATGGGAGAGGCAGCGGCCATGTCCACAATGAACCCAGCAGACGCCATCAAATCACCCCCACCACAGCGAGTGCTTTCTGTGAGACCAGGTGACTCATCATTTTAAAGAAGGCAACATTTGAAAACATATATTTTTAAGTATATGGGTGTTTTGCCTCCACGAATGTCTGTGTATTATATGTGTGCCTGGTGCCCTCAGAGGTCAGAGGGCATCAAATGACACAGAGGTACAATGTAAGTACAGGGAACTGAACCCTGGTCCTCTGAAGGAGCAGCCAGTGCTCTTAAGTGCTGAGCTGTCTTTTCAGCTCCTAGAAAACAACATTTCTGGGTCTATGGAATCATCAAATGTGAAACAGTGCTCATTGCTCTTCCACTGCCCCTTGCCGTGGGGAGTGCCATGTGCCAGCCTTCTCCTATAAGTACTTGAGCATGTTTGCACTGTTAACTGATCAGCATTTTTTTCCTAAGTCCCAGGTTGGACTCCAGGACCTCAGCCAGCGAGGCAAGGCTCCCCCACTGAGCTGCAAGCCCAGCTTGAGATGGAGTTAACACCAGCGTCTCGTCAATTTCACAGATTATGGCCTTTTCTAAACTCTGTTCATTTCCCAGGTCATATTCAGATTGCACCATTAGGGGTCAAATACCATCTTTATGGGTGGTTTGCCTCATCAGAAGTCATACAAAGTCTGCCCATCACTTTGGATATGGAACCTCTATGATTTATGCCTTTTAAAAACTTTTTGTATGTTTGTTTTTCTTAGTTTTTCAAGACAGGGTTTCTCAGTGTAGCCTTGGCTGTCCTGGACTCACTTTATAGACCAGGCTGGCCTTGAACTCACAGCGATCCACTTGCCTCTGCCTCCTTGAGTGCTTGGATTAAAGGCGTGCACCACCATGCTTCATCTACACCTTTTTAAAAATTTACTTTGGGAAAAAAGGGGCCCATTGTAACGGAAGTTTTGGTTTCTTTGTAAATTCAGTTCTGTCATGTAAATATGTTTTTGTTTTAACCCCCAGGGTGGGATTTTAGTTTGAGCTTTAGTTTGTCCAAGGCTGTTGTCTCCTGCAGAGTGTGG
Source organism: Pachyuromys duprasi (assembly GCA_028658305.1). Classification (NCBI taxonomy): domain Eukaryota; kingdom Metazoa; phylum Chordata; class Mammalia; order Rodentia; family Muridae; genus Pachyuromys; species Pachyuromys duprasi. Next base: position 6,263,352 of record CM053765.1, read on the forward strand.
TTTCACCAGCTGCCAATAGCCTACCATATGCAGCAGAGAGGGGCATGGTCTAGGGCTCTGAGGATATCAATTTGAGAGCCCAGACGGAGTGTCAGTGGCGTGCGGTGTTGGCTTGTGGCGAGTAGCAACGTGAAGAGACCAGGGACAACACTGTGGCAGTTTGGAGCAGACAGATGGAGAGAAATTCTTTGGGGTGCAGCGGCTTGGAGGAGACTGCTAGAGATTGGTATATTCCCCAAAGACCCATCGATGCTAAACAGTCAGGAGAAGTAAATGGGGGTGTGCGCGCTCTCCCCACTAACCTTCCCTCTCTCCTACGTAGGGTTGGGGGGTTGGTGGGAGATAGAAGCCTAAACACCCCAAATAGTTTAAAAAATGGGCACTACAACCCGTGTGCCACAACACCTGTGTGTGGAGGCCAGAGGACAACTTGCAGGAATCAGTTCTCTCCTTCCACCATGAGGGTCTGAGGAATGAAACTCAGGTCCCCAGGCTTGGCAGCAAGTGCCTTTGCCTGCTGAGACAGCTCACTGGCCCCCTTCATGCCCTTTTTATGACACTAACTTGGAAAAGCAGAACCTCTTTCCTTGGGAATTGCACATATTCTAAGCTAGAGCATGGAAGCTAAATGAGGGTGTCATCCCCTGTCCTGGACATTTGTGAACCACCATGTGTGTTCTGGGCACTGAACCAGGATTCTCTGCAAAAGCAGCCAGTGCTCTTAATGGCTAAGCCATTCCTCTAGCCCTTTCTTTTTTTCTCTCCTTCATTTCTTATTTCTTTCAAATCAAGACAAGAATCTTATTCTATACACTAGGCTGGCCTTGAGGTAATAATGGTTGGCCCTTCTGCTTTCTGCCTGGATCTGATTATGGCAGCGTGTTAGACCATGTTAGCTTTGTGAGCACTGCACGGACACACGCACACTGCTGTTTAGGCAGAGCTATCACATCATTGCTCTAAGGAACAGGATGGAGGAATCGGTGCTATTAGAATACGGTATTCACTCTGCCCTGTTGTGAGAAATTTTGGTTTCTTTAAAAACAGAGAAGTGTATGGGAATTAGCTAGTATTGGTGGTACATGCCTTTGATTACAGCATTCCAGAGGCAGGAAGATCTCTGTGAGTTCGAGGCCAGCCTAGTCCAGGACAGCCAGGGCTCTTGTTACACAGACTGGTCTCAAAAAACCAAAGAACAACAACAAAATATTATAAACGTTATAGGAATATATTTTTGTTTTAATCCCAGGTATAGGAAATGGGGTTGCTTCAGATTGTTAACTATGATTTGTGTAGTGCTCTGGCAGAGGCGTAATTTTGCCAGCTGAAGGTAGTTTACATTTGGAATTCTGAGAACTCTTCAGAGGGTTTATAGATGCCAGAGCCCGGAGAAGCGGCATGGCTGCCGCTGCCCTGGTACTCCTGCTGTGGTTGGAGAGATCCTGACAACCAAGATCAAACGCACCCCAAGGAACTCAATACCCCTAATCAGCAGAAAGTCGCCTGGTGATACTGATGCCCCCTTTCCTCTCTAACCTTCTTTCTCTCTGACCTAGCATTGGGAGGGGGTTAAAAGGAATAGGAGTGGTGCATAGGGAGGTAGATAAAAGAACCCAATAAAGCAACCAAAAAGTTTGGCTACAAGGCACGCAGATGTGTGGCTAGGCAGAATGGGAAATCTTATTAGAAATGCCTTAGAGGAAAGGGCAGGAGATGAAGGGATGAATATTTTTTAAAGATTTATTTATTTATTTTATGTATATGTCTTCTATTTGCATGTACACCTGCAGGCCAGAAGAGGGATTCAGATCTCATTATAGATGGTTGTGAGGCACCATGTGGTTGCTGGGAACTGAACTCAGGACCTTTGGAAGAGCAGACAGCGCTCGTGACCGCTGAGCCATCTCTCCAGCCCCTGACTATTTTTTAAGACCTTGGCAAATGATTTAGTAAGGCTGCTTCTGCTAGATTACTCCTTGTTTTGCTCTCAGGGGGGATTTTGTTTGTTTTGTTTTTCTTTTTTGTTAGAAATGAAATGAGGCTTACAACAGGTTTTCTATGAAAGGGGTTTTTTAGGGGAGAAGGGGGAACAAGAGTGGGCCATGATGGGGGAGAGAGGGATAGAGGAGAGGAGGAAAGGAGGGCACCCCATAGAAAGAGAGAGGGAGTAAGAGGAATAAGTGGGTAAGAGAGAGAACACGAGTCCCGGTTGTCCTTTTATAGGTCAGGTAATTACTAACCACGCCCCAGGTGTGGCCATCTGGCTGGGCGATACAAGATGATGTCATTGTTGCTAGGTAACCCAGAAGCAAGGTTGTTTCAGAATACTAATATTCCTCCCTTTTTCTATGATTAAAAACTGAGGAACTTGGTCTGCTTTTCATGTAAGGCCAGTTAAAGTATATAAGTC
>CM053765.1:6266261-6320832 GCA_028658305.1 Pachyuromys duprasi
ATAACTTATCTTTACCAACATTAAAACATTTTTTAAGACTCTCAAGTATGTATAGCTTGTCTTTACCAACTTTAAGACATTTTTAGACCATCAAAGATTTTTAGGCCCTTTGTATCTAGTTATTTACCATGAGACATAGTTGAGACTGCTATGACTATTAACTGTCCTTTAGCTAAATAAAGGGATGGTAAAAGTTTACATTTAGGCTTGTTTTTGAGTCTAGCAACAAGGCATATCTTGTCTAGGCCTGACAATGGCAGCTCTAGAACTTAGGCTTAAGGCCTGGTCTCCTGCATATGAAGAGAACTGAGAAGGCATCTGAAGTCTCCCAACACAGAAGTTGGCAATATGTCCGTGGAACCTCATTGTGAGGCCAAAACAGACCTGTACTGTTACCCTGGGCTGGGCAAGAGTGGTAGAGGTCGCTGAATTGAGGAACCGTTTGTCTTCTGCCAGGCCAAAGAGCTAGAAGACTGGAAGTATTTGTGGCCCTTGTGCTGGTTGACCTCTATGGCTGGGCACAGAGGACAAGCCTGCTTGGGAACCTTTTGACCTCCAGAGGCCAGTATGCTGACAGGCAGCTATGTTGAGGCAGCAAGTTGTGTGCCCTTTGGCTGGATTTGAAACGGTCACCTGGCAGAACTGACTTGGCTATATCCCCAGGAGATGGGGCACTGCAGACCTCTTGTCTTTTGTGCAGGAATGCCAGCAGCCCCATGGGAGCAACCAAGGTCTAGAGCCTATCGGGAAGGCTTTTACCAACTCTTATATGAGTGACTCAATGACCATTCTCAGCTGTTTGTTAAAAAACTGCAGTGAGGGGGGCTGGAGAGATGGCTCAGAGGTTAAGATCATCTGCTGCTCTTCCAGAGGTCATGAGTTCAATTCCCAGCAACCACATGGTGGCTCACAACCACCTAGAATGAGATCTGTATACATAGTAAATAAATAAATCTTAAAAAAAATTGCAGTGAGACTATATTTTTATCTGTAGACCTACAAATATATTTGGATATCTATGAGATGACTATTAACTTTTATTTGTTAACCATTAAATATTAGGACTTTAGGTTTTATCCTTGTTAAGTTAGAACCTTAAAAGTTATAATATAGTCTATTAAAATGAGAGCACAAGAGTTTTTTGTTTGGCTTAGTATATAAATTTATAGCTTATAAGACAAGCATATTTTAACCTCTTGAGACTAGAGATATAGCACAATGACCTTATCTTAATATAAAATATAATTTTTAATTAATAGCTCTTAATTTAGGATATTGGTAGACAACTTGTACTTAATAACAACCCCTGAGCTATAAGTTTAAAACCAACAGTATAGTAAAATAGTATAAAGCAATTTTAAATTATATTTGAATTTATTATAGCAAACCCATTAACCAGAAAGCCTACTGGTGAATCTGGATCATAGCAGGAAAAACAGCAACATTTGCGAACTGAATTTGAGAACTGAAAGAGATATAAACAGTCAGATACATATTTTAAACCAACTTAACTTGGATAGATATTTATAACTTTGAATTTTTATTATTATATAAAATTTATTTTGAACAGGGTTGAATCATAGATAGTAAAACACAACTTTGAATTTTTATAAAAATGTATACCAATTTAAATGAGGCTTGTCGTTGTGGTCTAGTCTAAAAGATAAAATAAACAGTTATTAAGGAAGCTTTATAAACATGAGAAAATTATATAAAGTATTAGATAAGAAATTTAAAGCATTTAAAATAAGAGCAGAGTATATAGAGATTAGGAAGAGAAGATTTTTTGCTATTTGAAATCTTGGAATAAGATCAGAAGGATTGGAAGTCTGAGTTTAAAAGCACAGCTTGGAGAATTTCCCGGAGCTAGGAAGAACGTGGCTTTGGTGGGGGAGGGGCCACCACACGGGAGCGGGAAGCTCTTTGCCTTAATTAAAAATGGCGCCGACACAGCATTGAGCCCATAGTGAAGGATGGTCTTGACCAAAAGCAACATGGCGTCACAAGTAGGTAGTTTAAGATCCCGCGGCAAGTTTAAAATCTTGTTCAGTGCGATTGGGAATTTTTCCTAAACACCAAGTACCCTCAAGCTGATTCTAGCACAGTGAGAATGCTCCAGGCTTGAAGTACCAGTCCAAGCGGGGTCGCAGCAGGAGTCCCCAGAGCTGCGCAGCTTGGTGAGGGAGGGAATCCACAGCCAGAGGGAAGGATGCTTACCCAGGTAGAAGTAGGCTGTGTATGTGAAGTGGGAGCGCCGCTCCAAAGCATCCCTACACACCGTGCCCATTCAGGCGGCAGCAGACATAGCTTCGTCTCCCCGCAGCTGCAGTTAGAGGTCTCTGTGGCGGCCACCGTTCCTGCCCGCCAACACACAGCAGGGTGTCCGATTGTAAGCGGACACGTGGGAAAAGCATAGGTAGCCCGGAAAATTCCGGAGGACTGAGAAAGCAGTTTAGGTAACAAAGAAAACCTGTTAAAAGCTATTTATTTTAGTTCGAAAGGAGATGTCCTGGCAAGTTCAGGAGCGATCTCCTCCTGGCTGGCTCGCCAATGTTAGAAATAAGATGAGGCTTACAACAGGTTTTCTATGAAAGGGGTTTTTTAGGGGAGAAGGGGGAACAAGAGTGGGCCATGATGGGGGAGAGAGGGATATGGGAGAGGAGGAAAGGAAGGCACCCCATAGAAAGAGAGAGGGAGTAAGAGGAATAAGCGGGTAAGAGAGAGAACACGTGTCCCGGTTGTCCTTTTAAAGGTCAGGTAATTACTAACCACGCCCCCAGGTGTGGCCACCTGGCTGGGTGATACAAGATGATGTCATAAATTGCTAGGTAACCCAGAAGCAAGGTTGTTTCAGAATACTAACATTTTTCCTATATTCCATTTCAAAAAACATTGGAAAAATTGGCTGAGCAGTTTGATAAATTGCAGATGGAAATGAAGGAATATGAGAAACAAAAATGGGTGAACTGGAAAGTCAAAAGGATCACCCCAGGGGCTGGAGAGATGGCTCAGAGGTTAAGAGCACTGGTTGCTCTTTCAGAGGTCCTGAGTTCAATTCCCAGCAACCACATAGTGGCTCACAACCATCTATCATGAGATCTGGTGCTCTCTCTGGCATGCAGGTGTATGTAAAGACAGAACATTGTATACAAAATAAATAAACTAATCTTTTTAAAAAAGGATCACTCCATTCATTTTTGAAAGGGTTGCAGAGTTGGCTGTGCAATGGAAAAAAATTGCTTTGCAGGTAGAGGTTGAAGCACTTGGCAAGTGAGTAGCACAGAAAAGGGAGAACAGAGGGCTCAGACCCAGTGACTGAGCAAGAGAATAGTAGCTCCCTGCAGGCTGAAAGACGGAAGCAAACTGGGCTAGAAGGCAGCTCTCCCTCAGCACCACGTGCTTTCAGTTTCAAGTTCCCACAGGCCCTGGGTGGATGGGTGGGGCCAAGTGTGTGGCCTCGGGGAGGAGGAGGCTGTACAGGGCAACAGGGTTAAAGAAATACAGCTCATTTGGGGGGGGGAAGGGGGGTTAATCTTGAGCCAACTCTGCCGCCAGAGAAGGGGCCTTGGGATTACAAAATCATCATGGGTTTCCCCAGGAAGTTTACAGCACAGGCCTGCTAATGGTGCAGCCCAGGATTGTGATGAGATAAGCGTGGCATCCTATAGAAATGAGAGGTCTGAGGCATTTCAAAGAGTCAGTGTTTTCTTAAGGAATGTGTTCACCTATGTAAAACAAATATTAAGTAACTGCACTACCCAAAATAGAATTATTCCTCCATATTGGAAGGGGCTGGTAACAGCTGTGCTAGAAACTCAACGTGGCAGAGGGAGGAAGCCATAAATATTGAACAGCAAAACAGAGCAAGGCGAATGAATAATGTTGAGGATCAGTTGCTTGGTGAAGGGCAGATTGGACCTGATGATGCTGTTATAGAACAATGTCACTTAGAGGCTTTACGAGCTTGGGATGACGTTGAGGAGCCTGGGAAAGGTCCACCTCATTAACTAAGATTGTACAAGGCTCTGGGGAAGCCTTCACAGATTTCTTGCAAAGACTGGTTTCATCTGTAAACAAAGCCACATCAGACCCTGACTTGAGAGGTGTTGATAAAGAGCCTTGCATTTGAGAATGCAAACATCAAATGTAAAAGTTATTCTATTAGCAACACTAATGGACCAGTGGCTAAGAAGCTCGGCCGATGCTGGTTGCTATGAGTATCAGGCTAATGTAACAGAACGAGCTATAGGTAAGAGTCTCTGATATCAAAATGCTGGTGCTTCAATTGTGAAAACGTCAGTCATTTACAAAGAAATTGTGACCACGTCACTAAAAGCCTCCGATCTCAGAATGTCCAGTGTGTTAACTGAGAAGTACAGTGTCTTCTGCCAGAGAAGTGAATGAGCTGTTTTTGTGGCAATGGGTTTTTTAAAAGAACACCTAGACTCCCAGGTTTTGTAGACATGTGGCAAGAGATACCACTGTCTCAGTGAGTGCAAGTCCAACAGAGGTATCCAAGGCAACTTCTTGCCATTGGGAAATGGTTTTGGGGGCCTGTCAGCTCGAGCTCTACAGCAAAAAGCACGAGCTGTTTCAGACAAGAGCAGCTGAGAATCACCAGGTTATATATATATAAAAAAAAAAAACCACTGCTCTGAAAAATTGATTAGTTCACTGAAAATATAATTCTCACTAAACACAGTGGCTTAAAAACAGAAAGGCGGGAAATGTAGTGAGAGCTTTTGGTTTCTTTAAAAACACAGAAATGTTACGGGATATGTTTTTGTTTTAATCCAGGTGTGGGATATGGGGCTGCTTCAGACTATCCTCAGCAGCTGACTATGATCTGCCGTGTACTTAGCAGGGGCATGATTTTGCCAGCTGAAGATGGTTTACATTTGGAATTCTAGGGAATCTTCAGAGGGTAGAGAAATGTGAGAGCCCAGGACAGGCTACTGCCCCTGCTGCTGTTGCTGGTTGTTGTTCTTTGCTGGAACTCAAAACCCCTAGTCAGAAGTAGTCTAGTGATAGCTACGTCCTCTTTCCCCTCTAATCTTCTTTCTCTCCTACCTAGCATTAGAGGGTTGGCAGGGATAGGAGGTGTAGAGAGGTAGATAAAAGAACCAATAAAATAGCCAAATGTCTGGCTACACTGCCCAGGGAGAAGTCATTTGAAAGTGGGTCTGCACACATTACATGTAAATGTGTATTACAAATCACAGGGAAAGACTAGTGTGAAAGGAAACTGAATCACACACAACACTCATAAACGTCAGAAGTAGCAGGAGCAAAGCAGAAGACAGAACCAGGAGGAGGCGCACCAGAGTGGAAGGCGGAGCAAGCCGGCTGAAATACTGCAGCCACACTTTAGTTCTCAGCTGTGTTTGTCTCGGAGTGGGAAATTTATTTCCATTTGTAGTTTGTGTGTTTGCTTTTCAGAAAGGGTCCCTTGTGGTCCACAGGTCACTCTGTACCTAAGAATGCTCCTGAACTGATCTTCCAGCTTCTAAAGTCTGGAGTTAACAGGTATGTGCTACCATGCCTAGCTCACTTGCTTTGAACATCAACAGTGTAAATGTGTCAATTGAATAAAAGATTATCAGGACCAGAGAGATTGCACAGTAGTTAAAAGCACCAAATGTTGTTCCAGCACCACAGGTTCAAAACTATCCATAATTCTGGTTCCAAGGGAGAATCCAATACCTCTTCCAATATATATGAGCTCCTGCATGAACAAGTACACCTACACACAGTAGACGCACGCACACGTGGGCACACGCACACGCGCACACACACACACACACACACACTCAGTAAACAAGTTTATTGCTAAGCATGGTGGCAGGAGGCAGAGGCTGGTGGATCTCTGAGTTTGAGACCAGCCTGATCTACAGAGTGAGTTTCAGGACAGCTAGAGCTGCACAGGAGAAACCCTGTCTCAAAACAATAACAATAAAAATAAACAGATAAATAAAAATACAAGATTATCAAGATTAGATTAAAAGACAAGCCTTATGTCAACACGGTCTATAAATTCATTGTTTATATATAATAAATATTTAGTATTTACTATATTAAATATAAAGAAAAAAGATTGGATACAGAAATAAACACCTTGATAACACAATCAGAAGCCAGGGGGGAGCAGGCAGAGTGGTCCAGGCTTGTAATCCCAGAAACCAGGAAGTGGAGGCAAGAGGCTCATTTCAAGGTCATCTTTGAAGTTAGCCTGGGGTACATGATACCCGTCTCAAAAAACAAAAACAAAAAAACAAAAACAAAAAAACAAAAACAAAACTGAGGCTGGTGAGATGGCTCTGCAGGTTAAGGCACTTGCCACCAAGCCTGACAACCTTGAGTTCACTTCCCACACAGAGAGCCATAACTGACTCCTGCAAAGTGTCCTCTGACCTATTGTAAGCCACAAAAATAAAAATGTAACTAAAATAGGTCTCAACAAAGTCAAAGCTATGGTAACATCGACCTGATACTCCATGACAAATAAAGTTACAAGGGTGAAGGGTCACTGAGTAGGAATAAGGGGTCACTTCTCCATGAGGCATATGCACTAACAGAAGCCTATCAAACACACTCACACAAGGCCTGACGCAGCCAGAGGGAACCGACACACCACCAGAGCTGTGAGCTATGCACCAGGGCCCGGCCCGGCCCAGCATCAACGTTTGGCTTCAGTCTGGGGCCGTATAGTTAAGCCTTTAACTCACTCTGTGTGAGTACAGGCTGATACCATTCTCTCCATACCATTTCTCAGAGAGAGTATCCTTCCCCCAGTGTGTGGTCTTGACCCGCCTGTGAGGATTAATTGACCACAGATGGATGGACTTAGTGCCGGGACCTTGTTCTGGTAAGTCTGTCCATGCTTGAGAAGAATCACTCTATACTGCTCTGAATGTTCAGGGTTCATCTTTCAGGTCCATCTGGTCCAAAATGCTACTTCCTTGTGGATTTCCATCCTGTGACCTGGCACAATATTTAAAGTGGGTTATTAAACTCTCTTGCTATTTCGCCTTTTTTCATTTTAATATTTGCCTAATATATTTGGGTGGCCAATGTGGGCACAAGCATTTACAATGATTACATTCTCACAAAGAACTGACCCTGTTACTGTATTAGTTACTTTCATCCCTGTGATCAAATGTAGACGAATTTTAATTCAGAACATGGCTTTGCTGGCAAGAGATCATATACAAAGACCTTCTAGGTCTGTGTGATCGGATGGAATGCAGACAGGCTGGGAGCTTTGAACCCAGGAGACAAAGGGAGGCAGGTAACTGAGTTCAAGGCCAGCCTGGTATAGAGCAAGTTTCAGGTAAGGAAAGCTTAGGTCCAGGCATGGTGGTACATGCCTTTAATCCCTCTGGCTGGAACACAGACACATCATTATAATAAAGGTAAAGTTAGTTTGTAGAAGGAAGCACCCATGTTTGAAAGTGATGTCTAATTGAGTGGCAAAGTGACGAATCAGAGAAAGACTTGTCAGAATAGGATACGCCCAACTCTCAGGAGAAGAGAGAGGAAAGGGAAGCTGCTTGCGGACGCAGCACAGAGAGGGAGAGGAGGCAGTTTCACTGGGACAGTTGTACAGAGACAGGCTGCATAGAGAGAGAACAAGCTAGATACAGGTGAAGACAGAACAAGCCAGAGAATAAGAAGGAGAAAGAAGATTAGAACAGATTGCTAGAGTGAGTTTGAGGCCAAGCAGAATAATTCGATCAATTCAGAGGCTGAGAGAGAGGGCTGGAGAGTTGGCTCAGCAGTTAGGAGCATGTAAGTTGGGGCTCAGTGGTTAAGGGTCCTGGCTATTCTTACAGAAGACCCAGGCTGGGTTCCCTGGACCAACATAGTAGCTCACAACCTCCTGTAACTCTGGTTTCAGGGGATCTTATGTCCCTTCCTGACATCCACAGGCACCAGGCATGCACACAGTACACATACATACACGCAGGCAAAGCATATGCATAAAATAAAAATATACTTTAAAAAACTTTCAAAGAAGCAAGTTGAGGGAAGAAGGGTTTGGTTTTGGCTGAAAGTTTCAGGGGTACAGTGCACCTTGCTGACAGGTAGGGAAGTAGGCTGTCAGCCTTAGGGAGGCTGTGAAGCACATTGTATCCCGTCAGGAAGTGTAGAGATGAATTCTGGTGCTGAGCTCATGCTCTCTGTCTCTGCACATTTGTGTGCACATGTGTGCAGTGCGTGTGTGTGCGCGCGCGTGCTGTAGGCGTGTAGGTGGGGGTACGCTTGCCTGTGCAGGTGTGTGGTGATGCCAGAGGTTGACACTGGGCTGTCTTCCTCATTGGTTCCTTCACTGAACCTGGAGTGCGCCACTTTGGCTGGATTGGCCAGAGTGCCCTGGGATCTGTGTGTCTTGCCTCCCGGTGATGGGATCACAAACTTGCGCTGCTCCCTCCAGCTTTTGTTTTGGTGCTGCAGATCAGAGATCAGAGCCCCGTGTGTGCTCATCAAGAATCTGCCCACTGAGCCATCCCACCAGCTCTCTGGGCTCCTTTTTATTCAGTTTGGGACCTAACTCCATTGATGGTGCCGCCCACATTCACGGAGGGTTCTCCCTCTTCAGTTATAGACCTTTCCGAAAAGGTCTTCCCAAACAAGCTTAGATGTGTTTCCATGGTAACCATAAAGGTAAAACCATTGCAGTCATCATTACGTAGTCATCTCTGTCTACTGCAAAAACACTTTATGACTTGAATGTCCGTGTCTTTGGAATCCAGCCTGATGGCATACGCCTGTGACTCCTGCACACTGGCGCAGACACAGGATTCTGAGCTTCAGGCCAGCTTATGTTACAGGTCAAATTCAAGGCCAGGCTGAGCTCTGCTGTGAGACCCTGCGAAACTAAACACCCAGTGTCTGCAGCTCCTCTGTTCACGCCTGATCCCAGCACTCAGGAGACTAACAGAGAAGACGGGTCACAGAGCGCCCAGACCAGCACACCACACAGGGAGTTCTCTGCCGGCTTGGTCCACAGAGAAGCATCTTCCCTCAAAACAGAGCAAGGTTACTTTATCTGATGTAAGCATCTTTATTTCTGGTCCACTACGGAGAACACTGATGCAGAGAACCTTTTTGCATCCTTGGTTTTCTCTTTTTTCAATTTTCCCTACTGAAGACTGAATCTAGGGCCTCGTGCATGCTAGGCAAATGTTTGGCCCCAAACATCGCTTTACCTTTGTACGTCTCATCAAGCTGTCCAGTCTGGCCTCAGGCTCATTGTACTCCAAGCAGGGCTTGAACTCACGGTCCTCCTGCTTCCTGGTACCAGCACTGCAGGTGTACATCCTAGGCCCAGATTTGCTGGGTCTAAAAACACAAAACTCTTCAGTTAGTCCGCATTCCATGATGGGAGATTTTTGATCTATCTCCGTTTTAGTCACCCACACAGCACAGAATTTACTGCTAACAAGTGGTAGTTGCTTTGCAGACAGCTTTCGGGAGGGCAGAGAGGAGCAGGGCGAGAGGAGCAGCACGCGCTTGCCATGACGTCACCTGCCTGCCTGGGTTTGCAGCTGCTCTGCGTCTGGGTTCGTCCCATCTGACTGCCTTTGCCCTTCAGTTTCCTGGTAAGCTTCGATATTTTTCTTTTATTTGGTAAAGTTTTTTTTTTTTCCCTCTATGGTGGCTATAGGGGGTGGGTAAATATTTTATAGGTCTTGTCTATTGCCAGCTGATTAGATCAATATTGACTTATAAAATATTGCTTTATTTTTCGTGGTTCTATGTTATCCACTACTAATATGTATATTTTTTATATTGTCAACTTGTTACTATGATAATTGAGCTAGGATCTCACTGTTGTAGGCTGGCTTTGAACTTGCTGTGTAGCCAGCCAAAAATGACCTTAACTTTCGGATCCCCTGCCTCTACCTCCAGGGTGCAGATGTGTGCTATCATGCCAGGTTATGCAGCGTTGGGGACCAAGCACAGGGCTCCTGCACTGAGGCAGGCACCCCACTACCAAGAGTTCCGGCCCTGTCAGCACTCTGCTAGAGCTGAGCTATGCACCGAGTAAGGCGTTTGTGGGGTCATCGAGATGCTCAGGAAGCAAAGGCTCTGACTGCTGAGCCTCGTCATCTGAGTTTGATCCAAGAACCCGTGTGGTGGGGAGCTTTGAAGGCAGACGCAGGAAATCACGTGTTCAAGGCCAGCTGCAGCTCTATGCAGAGTTCAACAACTTGTACTATATTAGACCCTCTGAAACAAACAGAGCACATAGAATGTATCTGCAGCACTCATTTTAAAACTCTATTGGGGGTATTTAGGCCTCAACCTCCCTTCTAACCTCCCATCCCTACACAGAGAGAGAGGTTAGGGGGGAGAAAGGGCCTTTATTTCTCCCAGCTGTTTAGGGTCAATGGCTTCTTTTAGGGTTATACCAATCTCCAACAATAGCAGACACAGCCAGCAGTCTCCTTCAAGGTGCTGACCAGGAACTGTTTCTGTCTGTCTGCTCCAAACCACCACACTGTCTATCTCTGGTCTCTTCAACCTGTTGCATAGCCAATGGCGCACGGCATGGCATAACACTCTTTAATTTTGCTGTCCGGTCACTATGAACACTGGTTGCTTCTACAGGTTGGCCATGATGAATCCTGTTGCAGCTGAGGGGTTGTTTTTCATTTTTATATTCTGTGCATAAGTACTTGCCTCCATGTGTCTGTGCACCACACACATGCCTGGTTCTCTGGAAGCCAAAAGGGACACAAGCTTCCCTGGAAAGGGAGTGACACATGGTTGTGACCTAACACCATTTGAGGGATCATTTCTACAGTGCAGGGAACCAAACCTTGGTCTCCAAGAACAGCAAATGGTGAGTCATCTTCAGCATCCCCTAACAGCTAAACAGGGTCTCTCTCTACATGGCCTTTTAGGGCCAGGCAGACAGTTACTGATCGGATAGGCCCATCCAGGCCTTAGAGACAAAATGGGGCCTTCCTAACTCCGGCATGTGATGCACGGAGTTCTACAAGGAACAGTTTCCCTACTCAGTGATGCAACTGCTGTGGATCAGTTTGGATAAAAGCTGGATCTATGTTTATCTTCTCATCTCCAACAGAGAGCTTCACTGGGCTGGCAAGATGGCTCAGTGGGCAAGGGTGCTTGCCAACTCGCTTTCTCTCACCAGAAGCTACACACCTGGAACTGACTCCATACTGCTGATCTCCACTTCTGCACCCATGCTTCAGGCATGCATGCCCTCCTCCCCAAAATAAAGTTAAAAAGTAAAAATATATATGTATATGTAGTTACAATCTTCCGGATTCTTACACATTTGTTCCATGGCTTTTTAAGCGGCAGTTGTCCCATTAGGCCAGCAGGACCCTAACGGTGCTTACCGAGCTGTTCGGGTAAGACCCCGGTGCTCCGGATGCTCCCTGGGTCTTTAGCAGGATTCCCAGCCCTCTCATGCACCCTTCCTCCTACACCCGAACCAAGACACGCCCCTGAAGGGCACTCGTTTACAGTGGGAAGCTGCACTCCCAGCCCACGGCCTCTGCTTCAGGACGAGCTCCGTGCCCCAGCCTGTAGTGAGCTCGTCCCGCCGGGCTGCAGGCTAGTGCACCTACAAACCACGGCCCCAGGCAAGTCACGTTCGGTCTCTTGAAGTGAACCTGATTCTGGCCTGCACACAGGGACTCTGGGTTGAGCGGGCAAGAGGCCTCCGGTTATCCTCTGGCCTGTTCTTCAATGCCAAGCCTTTGTGGTTACCCCAGGCACCAACCAATCTGGTCATAGGAAAGTACTTCTCTGCCCTGTTTGGAGGAACTCACCTCATCATCTCCCTGACTGGAACTTGGGGGCTTCTGTGACTTCAATTGTCTACCATGCAGGCTCCAGAAATACCCGCTGATACTTGAACTCAAGGAAGTCGCCTTTCTCTGTCTCAGCCGCTTAAACTGCTTACCTGAGCTCAGGCAGGCCCTCGCAGAGGCAGCACCGTCCTGCCTGCTGCCCAGGGAGCAGGTCCAGGAGCACCTACAGGGCTGTCAGAGCATGCTGTGAAACTGGCCCAGTTGCTATTCTCTCACTGGGAACCTGCTCACCCCCATACTCTCCTGTGCCCTTATGCCAGGAGAGACCCAGCAGACCTACCTGGTGTTTAGCTGGGGAGGTAGGTCATGCCGAAGGACAGGCAGGAATCAGGCATCACAGAGTAGGAAGGCACTGTTGCCCAAGGTGGACAAGCTCTTCAGCTGAGCCTCCTTAGCGGAAAGCTTTCAGCCATCAGGCTGGGGCTGTAGCCCCATTAGGTGTGGATGACGGGTGTGGTCCCAAGGAGTGGGCAGGGCTTCTAGGCAGCGGGCGTCACATATGGGACTCTGGGCCGTGCCTTAGAGAGCCAGAGTGGTGCCCTCGCCTCAGGAGCCAGAGCCTGACAGTTCCCATGCACCAGGCTAAAGCTGCTTTTGAAAAGGGTCCTGGGGCCCCATCTCTGAGGGCTTTGCATGCAGGCAGCACCCCAGGCTCCAAAAGTCAAGTGCTTTGCCCTTTTCTGCAGCCTGACTTGTGTCCCATCCTTTCCAACTATCATTCATGTGTTACTATGGGACAAACTACACCAAAAGACAGTAGCTGCTACCAGAAGACACCCGGCCCGAGGGCCAGTGCTCACCTGGGTGATTTTGCCTCTGTAGACCTTGTGTTGGTCTTGCCAAGGTCAATCATTGACCTCCTCAGCCTTGACCTCTGGTGGCTTTGCACAGGGGCCTGGTGGTTGGTGGCCGTGTCCGTCACATCTAGCAGGTTGTTTTGAACTTCACAGGGTGTAGAGTTAGCAGCAGCAGGAGAGCCCAATTCACCCTTGTGAAGCTCCGCTGACCAAGGCAACTCTGAGCCCGTGAATGGGCTGACAGGCGCTGCTGTCTAAATGGTTTCTGTATGGGAGCCGGTGAAACCTTCAAAGTGCAGGCTGGCTGAGGTCCTTGGGTCCGTGGTCTTGCCCTTCTCGTGGATCCTGTGTTTGTTGTGAGAACAGCATTGAGGCTCTCTGCTTACCCATGGTAGATCATTCTCTCATACACATTCTTGCCACTGTCAACCATCTTGATGGGATGGAGCTAAGAGGCCCTCACCTCAACCTGCATTGTGCTACATGCACTTTCAGCCTTCAAAATGCGGGGTGCAAAAAGCCTACTTTTCTTTTAAGTAGTCTGTACAGCAAACAACAAAGCATGCTAACAGTTAAAGGAAAATACAAGGCACACATTGGAGGGGATTCCAGGGGGAACCATAACCTTGTGATCTTACTTAGAAAGGCTGAGGGAGAAATGTCACCAGAGAACCCTGAAGCCAAGGTAGCCACAGGCCAAATCCTACACCAGGTCCCTGCTGAGGCTGTCTGGTGGTACACAGGATTGGTCCAGACTCTGGTCATAGCACATGGACTTTATACGGCTTCAAGAATCTCAAAGACCTGCCTCAAAAGGCCAGGGTAGGAAATACGCCAAGGGATCTCTCTAAGGTATCCCTGAGCTATAGCAGGACACACGCGCACACACACAAGGCCTGAAAATAGCTGGTCCTTGAGGACCTCTTATTCAGAGGTGGTAGTGAGCATCAAAGCCAAAGTTTCATCTAAAGATCAGCAAATGATGGCTCTCTCAGCAACCCCCAGGGGTCCTGTGAAGACTAGTTTATAGGCTCAATGAGTCAGCCCCATGTTAACCCTCTGCTCCACACACAACTGGGTCTGACGATGGCCAGGCTCATTAATCTTTCAAGTAGTCACTCTTCCTATTTATTGATGAAGAAACTGGCTTGAAATGGTTTAGGAAGTGAGCAGGCTCACTGTGCTTCATGACATAGGGCGTGGGTCGTGCAATGGCATCTGAAGAGAGCTTGCCATGGAGTAGGGCACACCTTATCCTAAGGCTGGCATTTGTTAGCTGCAAGACATGCTTTCCTAGGTCTTGGTTTCCTCTTCCACAAATGAGGGACAGCAAACATTTCTGCTGCCCGGCAACTGGAGGCTGCGAGGAGCTGGTCACAGGGCACCCTGTAAGGAGAACTGGGCAGTTCAGGAGATGCTGTGAGGATCTTCCATCTGCTTTTGTATCAGGTAAAACAGTTCAAAAAATGAAAGATTAATGTTGTGTGCGCACGCTCACATGCATGGTGGTGCTGGGGATGGAACCCAGGGCCTTGTATATGCCAAAGAAATGCCCTGGCACTGAACCATACCCCACCCAGATTTTAGGGTTTGTTTGTTTTTTGGGAACAAGGTCTTGCTACATAACCCAGGCTGGCCTTGAACTAAATTCTGGGTTAAAGTAACTTCTCTATAGGTGGCAGAGCTCAGTAAGTCAGAGTAAGGCGCAGAAGGCTGGTCTAAGAACGCTGCTGTCGGAGGAAGTGGAGGGTGATGGAAGACCATGAAAAGAGCTGTGGCATTTATGGGAAAAAGCAAGGCAGGGTGGTCCCGGGGCATATGGCTTAGGCAGGACTCAAGAAGGGCCATGCCGTTTTCTATGTGACAAAGGAATCATCATGTTGAAAAGTTCCTAACAGGGACTGGAGAGATGGCTCGGTGGTTAAGGCCACTGGCTCTCTTACAGAGGTTCTAGGTTCAATTCCCAGCACCCACATGGCAGCTCACAACTGTCTATAACTATACAATCCAAAACCCTCTTCTGGTGTGCAGACAAAACACCCACATACATAAAATAAACGGGAAGGTTCCTGAGTATGGTGGGGTGGGAAAGGAGAGTAATGTCGGGAACTGGACACTGGTGAGTCTGGCCGAGGTGCCACCCCAGCAAGCAGATGCCTGGTGGCAGCAGCGACTGCAGGTGGACTGGTCAGTGTCCAGCTGAATGAGCGACGGGTGCTGCCAACATCACAGGCGAGAAGGGAGAGAGACTCAAAGAGAAAGGCCTGATCAGGGTGCACAGCTGTGTTCCCCTTGTGCGGCAAGGAGAAAGGGCACACAGCCCTGGAGCAGAGAGGAACTTGAGATCCACGCATGAGCTGAGTGTAGATAGCCTCAATAGAAAGTCAGTGGAGTGTAGAGGAGGTATGGCCTTGACTCTAAGGCAAGAAGCATGACCACTTGGGAGGGTGTGCCCAGCACACTCTTCAAAGACACACTTCAGGGTCTGATGCCTGCACACTCCCCCCCCCCCCCAACACACACACCAGTTTTGATTCACTGGCCCCACAAGCCCCAGCCCGACACTTAGCACTCTCTAGGATGCTGTTCTCAGGCTCCCTGCAATACATGTCAGGACCAGCTCGGGAACTCTGTGGACATGGAGGTGCTGTGCCCTTTCCTGCCGGATGCTCCTGCAAGCTCAAGAGTGCGCTCAGGCTTTCCCTGGACTGCATCCTTTCTCTTTTCGTCATTCTAGGGCGTCAGTTCTGAGGCTGCTGGGCGGGGCCCCTCATTCTTACACAACCTCCCAGCTGAGGCAGAATCACACAAAGAGGGTTCCATGCATTTACTGCAAAGTCTGTTTGAGGGAATGTTGGCCCTAGATTCTTGTAGTAGTTTCCTGCTGCTGTGTAGAGCATGTGCTGCTACCCAAAGGCACATTTGTTACATAAATGTTGCAGGATATTGATCCTATTGTGAACACCAAAATTGTGAACTGTAAACCCTGTTTCTTTGGTGTGGTTGAGCCCTAGCACACACTTTTAATTCAAGAGCTCTCTGCATACCAGTTCTAATAAAGTTAACCCTAGGTCAAGAGGTAGAGCTAGCAACTAGCTGACAGGGATTAAAGAGTAGGAAGGACTTTGAGTTGAGGGTATTTAAGACTGTGTGGAGAAGAAAGGGCTATGAACTCAAGCTCTGGCTTTAGCTTAGGCTTCATCTCCTCAGCTCCCTGGCTTTTTGGGTTTTGAGCTAGCAAGCCTTTAGCCTTGGGTTCTTTTGGCCTTTTGCTCCTGGGCTGTCAGCTGAGCTAGTGAGCCTTTTGGGTTTTCTCCATCCAGATCTGAGCTGAGAAGGAAGGTCATCTGGGTGCTTTCTCTGCCTCTCTGAGCTAGCAGGTTTTCACCCCAGCATCTGGCTCCTGAGTCTTTACTGGTAAAATACAACAGTTGGGAGTTTCTTTCATTTAAACAACACAATAAAGGTGTAGGCAAAACCTGGAACGGATGGGAAGTGAGGGAACCTTTGAAAGGTGCAGCCTAGCAAAAGTCTTCAGGTCACTGCGGACCTGGGGCTTCCTGGGAATTATGGCATTGCTGGACTTTGGTTTGTTCTTTCCTGTTTGCTCTTTCTTGGCTGTCTTGGAAATGAAGTGACGGCTTTGCTCTGCTACACGTTCTTTCCATCATGTGCTACCTGGTATTTGCACTAGTCAAAATAAGAGGGCCAATAGGCTACACAGTGAGACACCATCAAAAAATCTGAAGGCAACTGGTCATGGGTGAAAACCTTCACAACTGTGGGCCAATGAACCTTCCTACATAACGGGACTTACCTTAGGCATTTGTTAATGCGGAGAACGCGCACTAACACAGTATCCAGGAAAAACTCCGTTCCAGCCAGGAAAGAGAAGGCCACAGAGGCTGCCAGTGCTTTGCACACTGCTTGGGTGCCGAGGCAAGTGCAAGTTCCGCTCTGCTCCTCAGAGGCAACAAAAGCAGCGGTCTGCCTCTTCACTGCCACAGACCAGGGGCTATGCAGAGCCCAGGCTCTAGGACCAGGCTGAAGCCTGGTGAAGCCGACCACAGAAAAACTGCTAGAGGAAGACTTCCTCTCACCCAGCCTCTATACTTAAGACCTCAACATCACAAACTTTATTAAATATACGTTGTAGTTTGATGCCAGCTATAAGCTAATCACATAAAAAAGATTATCAAACCATTCTGGTAGAGCAAAAAGCTAAAAGCAACAGTGACCCCCAGCTGTTTGTCTCACAGGATCTAATGCCAGAGTGATAGCACAATTGGAAACCCAAAGACTGCTCGGAAGGAGAGAAAACCCCCCATTCTGTAGGAAGGTGGACATAAGGATGCGGAAAATTGTTTTTGTTTCATATTTTATTACATCAATGGCTTGAAAATTATTTAACTTCAGCAAATATTGGAAATAGAAAAATGAATTCTGCAGAATTTCACAAATAAATTTCCCAATCTCCACTAACAAAGGTTGTAATTCAATGAATGGCTAAGCAGTTATAATGCTATGGACATTCACCACAATGACTGTGCTGAACTAGAAAACAAGCAAAGAAAGACATGGAAATATTACTTACAACAGCATTATTACAACATAGTTTCTTTAAAATTTTAACATGGATTTCATCACTTCAAAAGATATACAGCATTTCCGTTATATCTGCAAACTTAACCTTATACATCTTTTAAAATCTGGAAAAAATTTTAAGCAATCTGAAAAGCACTCAGCAAAGTTTTAAGTCTACGTAATGGAATGCTATCCACTCCAGTATAAATTTTCGTCTTAGAGAAGGTGGCTGTAAACAGTCATTATTTTACAACATGCATAGACTCTACTGACCTTCCTTCTGAATTGTAATTGTAACGTTCCTGCAATTGTGCTTTACTACAGTGAGGAGAAGCTGCAGAGACCCAGGGAGTGGCGGGAGGGGCATTGCACACCATCGTTAGACTCAGATGACCTAACTGCCTTTAGTCAGTCTGAGGCAACGTCTACATGAATCCTGGGTCACTAGGTGTACAAACAGGACAGACAAGAGAGGAAGACAGCTCTGTTCTGTCTTTCCTTTGCTTACGTGAAAGCAGGGATCCAGTTAGTGTAATGCACTGTTTGGCTTATTTTTGGTGTGCAATTATACCAATAGTACATCTGATATTTAGAAAGATAAAAGCAGGGTATAGTTGAAATTTAAAGTGACAATGAACTCACTCAGAGTGGTGTGTAGTACTGAGGAAGCTGTATATAAACAGAAAACAACTGCTTAATTAGTCCTCCGCAGTAAGTTTTTTCGCCTTTTGTTTTTGATTAAGGTTTGTGACCATCATTGGGTGGGTCATACAAAACCTATCAGAAACCACCTTTAGGGAGCTGTCTTGACAAACAAAGAGGCAGTGGTGTGCTACACGAACCTCTGCTCCTGCCGACACAGCACCGAACTGTGTGACACTGAGCTGATCAGCACAACTGAGGCCTGGGGACCCCGTTAAAGAGCTCCACTACAGAGCTGACCACTGCTGCTGACCAGCCAGCACAATATTCAAGTAACAGGGTGTTTAAGCTGATAAGGGAAAAGAATTACCTAAACACTTTACACGTTTACATAAAATTAAATAAAACAAACTTTTAATGCATACGCAATACAGTTTATATCTTTAGGGATCTCTAAACTAAAAGTTAGACTATTATTTGTGACCATGATACTATATTTTGCACAATAACTTATATTTAGAAGATTTTCCCACAAAAATATATAATTATGACATTCACATTGATAATTTTTAAGAACACAAAGCTTAAGTGACATTCCATCAGACACAGGCGTCACGTCCCAAACCTACCCCGCTGATGCCCCTAATTTTTGACATGTTGAACAGTCACAGTTCAAGACCAGAGCCCTCGGCTTTGAAAGCTAAGTGATTTCTTGGATTTACATCACTGCAGACTGTGTCATGAAAAAGTTTAAAACATGAAAACTATTCCAACAGCAGCCAGGCAAAGACCACTTCCCCCCCTTTGACAAACGAAAATGGCATGCCTCTTTCCCTTGAAGAAAAAGGCAAAATCAGCTACACTGGTCATACTCATACGGACATCTGACTCTTCATGGCTGGAGGCCACTCAGTGCTTGGAACCAGGAAAGGGACAGGACAGAAAGAGCCTGGTGCCTGGCATAGCCACTCTGCTTGCCACACCATCCAAGATGATGAGTAAGTCTAATCAGTGTGGAGAGGAAACAGATCTTATGGAAAGTAGCCTAGGCACAGAGACAGACATAGAGCCGCGGGCAGAGGACATGCAGAAAGTTAGGTGAGCAGGGCTTATCAAGTGCCTTAGTGTCCCCGGGAGTCCTATGCAAAGCGTAGGCTGACCCTGTCCTATGTTTTCTTCCCTCTTTCAGCTACACAGCAGGGCCATGATGAAAACACAAAAGCTGCCCTGTGACTAGTGTTACTCTGTTGTCTCCCTGGGTTGGGACTGCGGGCTGTGCCATGGCCCACACCTGTCGACAGGCTCTTCTTCACCAGTGGGCACCTACTACAGGACAGGGTGAAGAAGTTCTTCTGTACTTGCCTTTGGAATGACCTTCCTCCAGACTTCTCAAAAACAGTGTACACCCCACCCCCA
Organism: Pachyuromys duprasi; assembly: GCA_028658305.1. NCBI lineage: Eukaryota > Metazoa > Chordata > Mammalia > Rodentia > Muridae > Pachyuromys > Pachyuromys duprasi. Next base: position 6,285,553 of record CM053765.1, read on the forward strand.
ACCTAGATTTCTACAGCTGAACCTCTTTCTAAAGAGAAAACCAGCCGTCTTTAAAAAGGGGGTTGGGGGATGGGGAAAGGTGCTTAGGAGTCAAAAACATCGAATTCTAATTGCATATTTTAAATTCTTAAGAACTCCGTTCATACCTTAAAGCATCAACTTTTTTTTTCTTTTTCTTTTGGTATTGAAAGCAGAAAAAAAAATATCCATATGCTGCAAACAACAAAAGATATTTCCACATGGTTAGTGCAGTCTCAACTGGCCATGTAGGCTAGAATGCTGCCTGCTCGTCAAGGCCCTGCAGGCCCACAGTCTGCTAAAAGAGCAAAGGTGATTCTGGAAGTCTCAGAACATGTTAGAAATCTTTGTTTGTTCCCGGTCCAAGCAAATGGCATTACATACCAATCTTTAAATAGTTTCTTTCCATCCTGGTCTCACTAAGCAACACATCCATCACTTTTCTGTCCTATCTGCTGCTAGAAGACAGGGGACGGGGTGTGTGTGAACACACCAGTACACAAATGACACAAAGGGACACATGGAGTGATAAACAATGGCCAGGCACACTGTTTATGGTGGTGTGCAGCGTCTAGAAAACCACTCCACCTTCCTATTACCTTGTGCTGAGCTGACCTGACGCTCACAGGCTGCACTTAGTCAAATCTGCAGGCGCTCTCTCCATCTGCTACACCTCAGTGATGTCATCTTTGGCAAGCAATAAACTTTAAATAAGACACTTGAACAGAAAAGGGATCGATAACATGGTTGCCAAAAGGAGAAGGCACCAATTCCAAATGTACAAGCACCAGGTACAGTGATATGAACCAAATCTCTCAGAGTTGGGTGATGATAGTGGTAGTTGGGAGCCAAGAAGAGATGGGGTGCACCCACATCCTGGGATTACAATGCTGAAGGTTGAAGGCAGAAAGCGTTGAGGTCCACGTTCCCATTAAGCTACAATGTCCAAGGACAGTTGCTGCAAATGAGCTTTTACCACTTGGAAAGGGAGAAAAGGGAAAGAGTTAGGGGAGAGAGAAAGGGGAGAGGAGCCACCTGACCTAGATATAAACCGTAACTCTACCCTCTGGTTTGAGAGACAGGAGCTGTATTAGGAAGCTTGGTATGATAAAGGTTGCGATGTGGTCTGCCAATGGATTGTGATTTCCAAAGAAGCATGGTATACTTAGGTGGCTGCCCCAGAAAAGAAGGGGAGAAATTTTCTAGGAGGCCTACAGGGCCTTCTGAGAATTACACTATGCACAAAGTAGAAACTGCAGGCCATGCAGGAACAGAGCTGGGCCTTTCAAGACTACCTGTTCTGAAGCTGTTGACTGGGAGAGCTGCCATTGTTGGGGCTCAGGGGAGCCAATTGGAGGGTAGGTCCCAGACTCGAGGGAGGTGTGCAGGCCGAGGGCCCCCAGCCCTTAGGCAGAATGAGATGCAACGGAGCTCTCTGGGAAGTCGTGCCAACATGGAGGAACGAGCAAAGAATTAAGGCAGATGTAGCACAGGACTGGAAGTGTATGCCTTTTTTGGTAATAGCTGCTTGTCCACAGAGATGTGATGCAGATGGCTAGCGATGTCTTGTAATACCTGATATCTGGATAACACGTCGTCCACACCAAGTGTTCAAAGCTACCAGCAGGTTTCACGAGGCAGATGCGTATCTTACGTCGAGGACAGAAGCAGCCTGGAGGAGAAAAGAAGGAATGAGAGCAGCGGCCGGCACACACTGCCTCTGGTGTCCTCACAGACCACACAGCAAGCACGTGCGGGAAGAGCATTTGTGTTCCCGGGAGGAAGTGCTGATCCACCTTGGACCAGTGTCTCTGTCTAAGCTTCAGTTTCCCTGTTTGCTGAAGGTACGCTGCTTTCTCAGCCACGCCAGAGACACAAGCTGCGGGTCCTGCCCTCACAGCACCCAGAAGGCAGGGCTGCTCGGGTGTGCCTGGAGTCAGAGTTACACGCACTGGCCAGAGGTGGCCCTGACGCCTGGCGGCTCCTGCTGGGACCCTGGACTGTGGAACAATCTTCCTTTCATCAAGCAGTTTTTCATTTGCCTCTTTTGTCTTGCTACAGGGGAAGCAACTGGGCTACAAATCCAGAATCTGAGAGTGTGGTTTGTGCAGGTGAAATGACAGTATAAAGAATGGCTAATGAAAGCAGTTTCTCTCTAGAGAAAGGCCACAACACTCAGTCACTCTGATGTTAGGTGGCAATCTCTAACCCATTGCTCCATCACCCTCTGTTGTGGCTCTCAGACCTCCTGGGCTGCTCTCCCTTCTTTAGGAGGAAAAAAGTCTTTAAAACTGACAGGTCTTTGTTTTAGTGGGACTTGTGCAAATCCTGATGTCCTCCATCCTGTGTGAGGACAGAGATCCCTAGCTGCTAGACACAGGATAAACAAGCTGGTGAAATCAGCAAGTCTCCATGTTCTGAGCACTGGCCAAACAATTACCAGCATTCTAACAGCTCAGTCCCCAGGCTCTTGGTAAACCTGAATCATCACAAGCCAATTTCCTTCTACAAACTAACCTGAGAGCAGAAACAGAAGGGCTGGGAAGAGAAGGCTGTTGATGTGACAAGCACAGAAGGGAGGCTGGCAAGAGGGCTCCAGGGACAATGAAGTTCATGCCACCAGCTTTGACAACCTGAGCTTGATTTTCTTAAGTGGAAGGTAGAGACACTGCTTTCCATCTTATAAGTGGAAGGGCAGACCAGAGGGAAGAAGGGAGATAGTTTAAATGGCCAAATGACTGGAAACAACATGAAGGTAACTCCCTCTGTATTATCCTGTTTTATTTTTAAAGAGAAGTTACAGGGACGGTCCAACAGCACAAACTCAGTTACAGAAGAGCATGAGTACACTGGGAAAAGAAACTGAAGTAGAACTACCCCAAAAGAACTGGCCTGCCCAGCATGGCCATGGGCCTTGACTTCATCCTCAGATTTCTCATACCACCTCTATCAATACTTGCTCTGCCAAGCCATTGTCCTGCTGTGGTGTTAGGAAACATGCTAGAAAGCTTTCATTCTTACAAATTTTAACTCCTTTCCTCCCTGCCTCCAACTGCCCAAACTTCACGTGTTTCTAACAGAGCAGTCAACATGAGTTTGCTTCAATGTCATGTTCTTGACCCTGAACAGGGGAACCTGAGAGCACCGCCAACACTGCTAATGTGTACATTTTGCACAAAACTCACAGACCTTCTTGTACAAAGTACTTAAGAGTCTAGCTCTCAGAGTGCTGTGATGCAACGCTTAGAGGGAGCCATCTTGAGGCCCTGCATACAATACGAACCAACCGACGGAGAAAGTGAACTTCAGAAATCAGCCCTTAAGTTATCAGCCCATTGGACAAGTCTAGATTGGTAATGACTGCCTCGCCTTGCCTCGCAGGCTGCTTCTGTGTCAGAGGAGGCCCAAGCACAGAGTGGTGCCCTCTCCTGAGGTGGGTACAAGCAGCGCGTAAGCAGTCCTAACACAGCATGTGCAAGGGGACAGATGTGTCTCTAGGCTGAGGCAGCTTCCTTCCTGACAGCACTGATGAAATGACTGTCACCATCTCCAAAATCACAACAGCCCCAGGACCTAGAACTGTCTCTACCAGCCTAAGCTGGCTACCTCTGGACAGCATCGGAAGCTGGAGGGTGGCTGTGGGATACCCCTAACGAGCTGCTAAAGGCACGCAGACTCACCCAGAAGGTCAGCAGCCCCTAACATGGCCTAACACTTGAGGCCTGCCTGAGCCAGACACTCCTTAGCACCTCCTGATTTTCACAAGTGCAGAAGAAAGCCAGGATAGAGTCGTGTGATCTGTGGCACAGTGATGTCACCTGAGTCAGCACACACACTGCTGTATTACAGGTAAATGATGCTGAGTAACGGAAATGGGGAGCTATTTCAGCAGCTCCAGAGACCTGAGCTCAGCCTGCAGTGAGGAGATGAGCTGTTCAGATTTACCTCATCTTCTTCCTCGGGGATCTTGGTGGAACTTTCTGGGGACTTGACAGGTTTCTGGTTACTAGGCCCATTGGTCTCGTCTTTACCATGTTCTGCTTCCCATTCTTGTAAAACTTCATCTATGTTGAAGCGGCGCCGATAATTTACAAAAAAGTTTTTCACCTGAACAACTGACTTGTTCCCAATCACATCTGAGATTGCCTGAAAATCTCGCCCATATTTCCTGATGGCTAAGGACAGAAGAAAAAAAATTATAAGAGAAAAAACATTTTAAAACTTTTATTTATTTATGTATTTATTTATTTTTATTTTATGTATGTGAAAGTTTTTCCTATATGTATGTACGTGTACCATGTGTGTCCCTTGTATCTGCAGAGGCCAGAAGAAAGAGTCAAATCTTCTGGAGTTTTTCATGCGGTTCCTGGGAATTAAACCTGGATCTTCTCAAAGAGCAGTAAGTGCTCTTACCATTTTAAAAAGCACAGTTCAGGGTGGGGAGATGGCTGAGTGAGTAAAGCACTTGCTGGTGATCTAGAACCCACCAAAACCAGAACCAGAACCAAACAACAGAAACACAACTGACGCTTACCCCTCTACCCATAAAGGCTCTGACTACAGATACTATCTTAGCACGCTACAGCAGTGGAAACACGCAGTCACCTTAAGAGGACTCTTACAGACCGTCTACTAGAAACCTTCCTTAGAGCATGTTACAGCATACAAGTTGCTGAGGCTCCCGGCAAGTGCCTGTGGACATTCAATTGGGAACATTCTGCTTTGCTTTTTCAGAATCCTCACTCTGAGAAACATTTCTGGTCTTAAAGTTCTAGTATTTACCTGGGATACAAAGTACCTAACCTGTGATTGATATAAAAATAAATAAATTATATTTAAAAAAAGTTCTACTATTTATTCTGTCTTTTGAACTAGCAACTCTAGAGTGTAATACACTCACACCCTTAGACAACTGTGGCTTTCAGGCTTAAAAAACTGGGGAAGGGCTCCACAGGTCTATAATTCCAGCCCTCGGGAGTTTGAAGCAGGAGGGCTGAGTTCAAGGCCAGTCTAAGCAAAAGGTGAGATTGTCTTAAATACCTAAAATCACGGACTGAGTGTGTTTCATAGCCATATAGCACCTGCCTAGCATGACCCTAGGTTCAATCCTCAGTACCAACACGGACATGCAAGCACACATGCCTAGAGAGTGATGGCTACGATATAAGCTCCCACACGAGTGAAGTGACAGCAGAGTGGAACATGACACTTCCCTTATGTCACCGCAGCTCCCATGTGCTAAGGAGTGCTCCCTCATACCTTGTACGGCCAGAAGCTGCTCTTCTGTAGTCCAGCGTGCGTTGCACTTCTGAATAACCTAAGATACCCAAATGGATCGTCAACTCATTACACACATCCTTATGAAACTTTATGAACTCTTTTTGTGTGTCAGGATTTGATATAAACTTGGTTCTTGAAATTATGTCTGTATATCTTTGCAAAACAAGACACACTGGAGATATGTACCAGAGAGAAACTTCTGAGGTAAACATAATCCTACCTCCGGAAGTCGGTAAGGCTCTATCCCACCATCAAGCTTTTCTTTAAGAGCACTGTTCGTCTGCTTAATGTTCTGAATCTAAGAGGAAAAAAAAAAAGTTTCTTTCTTTCTTTTTTTTTTTTTTTAAGATTTTCATTTTAAAAAGAAGTAGAAAACTAGAAAACACATCTTTGATGGGGAAAATGGAAAACCTCAACAGTAAAATTCCTCCAAGCCTAACTCCAACCAAGTTTAACATCTTTTTTCCTATATTTTTGCTTGACTAGGCATACTTTTTTTTTTTTGTGCCCAATCACGAGAAAGAGAAAGAGAGACAGTGACAGGAATCAGCCATTTTAATTTTACACATGGATACCCAAATAAAACAGACACCAGGTGTGCCTTTGTCTTGGGGCTCCAAGGCATTTCCAGTGTGTGGTGGGATACAACTGACTCTCAGCACTTTTCACTCTTTGAAAAACCACAGAAACTGTAAGAAAGCCAAGGAAAGAATGGGTGGACTGTGACAGGAAAACATCAAAGACACTCAGGAGTGGCAGATATTTCCTAAAGAAAAAAGAATGTGCTTTGTTTTGTTTTCCCAGACATGTGTTTCATGTGTAGCCCTGGTTGTCCAGGGACTCACTCTGTAGACCAGGCTGGCCTAGAACTCACAGAGATCCAACCTGCCTCTGCCTCCCTAGTGCTGTGATTAAAAGATGCGCTACCATCACCTGGCTAAGAAGTCTAATAGCAAAGAAACATAAAGGCAAGACTTTAGAGCAGGAAAGGAAAGGCACACTGCTCAGTTACCCCTCTCTCTTCTCTTGTCCTGGAGAGCAAGCCCAAGACCTTCCTCTAGCACATGTGCGTGTGGTCCTATTTTCCTGTTAAGAGTTACTGAGTTGCCTAGGCTAACTTGGAACTTGCAGTATATCCTATCTCGGCGTTGAACATGTTATCTTGTCTCAGCCTCCTGAACAGTGGTGACTATAGGCCTGTACCATCAGGTTCTACTTTCTCTCCGGCTTTTTCTTTCTCTCCTTCTTTCAAAAGTTGCTCTGCCACTGGGCTTACACTTAGTGTGTGCACGTGGGGTCGTCACACAGCAGTTGGCTCTCCTTCTGCCATGTCGGCTCTGGGAAACTCAACATGGCTGGCCTTCACCTGAGCATCCCACTCGCCCCCTTCCAGCTTCTAAAACAGCCTTTATACCTACATAACCTTTTTTTTTTCTTCTTCCCTATTTGCCCTGTTTTCTCAAGGTAGGATCTCATTCTGTAGCCTTGGCAGGCTTGGAATTTGCTCTGTAGGCGAGGGTGGCCCCAAACTCATGTAGCTCAGCCCACCCCCACCTTCTGAGTGCTGGGAGTAAAGGTGTACATGACTACTTCTGGCTCCTACATAATCTTTTAAAATTCCAAGTTTGTCAAGTGCTTTAGGGCTGGGTTGTTTTTGAGACAGGTTCTCTCTCTGTAGCCTAGGTTGATCCCGCCTCAGACTCACAAGTTTGGGACTAAGAGTTAGAATTGGAGGCCAGCTTGAGATAGCAGACCTTGTCTTTAGGAAAAAAACCAGCAGAGACGGGTGCAAAGGTGGAATCCAGGATTTAAAATCAGAATAAACAGTTGAGTGGTCAACATTTTGTCAACTGGAAAGAAAATTGAGTAAGAATCAGGATATGGCTATGTGTGGCATTTATAGGAAAAACAAAGGCCTCGGGCCCTCCCTGGGCCTCCCAGGTAAAGGTATCATTATGTTTTTTACTTCATCTTGTTCACAGGAACTCCTCTCTCCTGTCACTCAGGAGACTCCTGCTGCAAGCTTACCCACTGAGGAAGTGGACACTTCCAGCCTAGCCCCACGGTCTTCAACGCTGTGCTGGTTCCTGAGAGCCAGGAGGGACAGAACACGGGTGCTGGCAAGTAGTAGGCTGGGGCTTCTAGGGAAGGCCTTTGTCCCCCTGCTCACAGGGCTGGGCAGGCTGGTTCTGCCTCCATCCCCTTTTCTTACAGCCCTGAGTACACATCCCAAGATTACAAAATGGCTTCTGCAGCTTTCAACAGGAGGCACAGCAAAAAACAAACAAACAAACAAAAAAAAATTGAACCAAACAAACAAACAAACAAAAAACCACAAAAAACCCTGAGGCTCACAGAGAAAAGTGAATAAAGCACCCAGGATCCCTGAGCAGAACTCACAACAGCCACTGTGGACAGCCTGACAGTGAGGCTGCTTGAACTGCTAGTTATGTTTTTGTTACTCTGAGGTGAGTGTTTTCTCGATATATATACCGGCAAACTTAGGGTTCCCAAAGTTACTGTCTCTCTGACAGTTGTGGATTTGACTCTTGAAGCACCTGTGTCCTCATTACCACATTAGGCCCTTTCTCTTCAAAATTACCAACCTGAGTAATTATTTCAAATTAAAACAATCCTGTCCTTGACCCTGCCTTGAAAAACCAGACTGTTTTCCATTCCACAGTTAGTAGCAGATGCGCCTCTTCCCTCAGCACCACATCCTCACTGAGCACAGCTCCTCCACCACTAGCAGCATAGACAATGCCCTGGCGCAGCAACCTGGCAGATCTGCAAGGATCAGACCTCAAGGACTAATCGCCTCATCTGAAAAGAGGTCTCTAGGAAGATTAAGTGACTCCCCTAAGATCAGAGCAGAGCCGTGTTGGCAGCAGCTGGAGAGCTATCCTCTGACTCTGGGAGGATGCTTGTGTGACCCCACACCCCCGTCTCCTTGAACCAACGGAAAGACAAAGCCATCAATCCACCCTTTTGGAGACCACCAGAAGGTCTGACCATCTTTGACAGCTGGATTCCCATTACTAAATCTCAGCTAATCAAGCTGTGGAAGAAGAAAGGGCAAGAGAGGAGAAAGGAAGGGGAAGAGGAACACTTCCCCTTCTAGAGTGCTAGGCTGACCACAAAAATAATATGCATTAAGTGGATATATGACTAGTGGTGTGTGTGAGGTCTCAGGTACAACTGACGGCCCTCCTTTTAAAAAAACCCATTATTATAAGAGCATCCATGAAATGTACTGAATATCTTAGAATAATTCTAAAAGGGATGTACAAGCCTTGCACATCAAAAATGACACCACACAAATAATTAAAGATCTGCACAGGGGAGGGGCATAGTATCTCCATTTATCAGAAAACCCACTGAAGACACTAACTTGGTGGAACACGCCTTTAAGGAGCAGACAGATCTCTGAATTTGAGTCCAGCCTAGTCTACAGATTGAGCTCCAGAATACCCAGGGATATACAGAGAAGAAACTAAAAAAAATATATATATATATGATATATATATGATATATATATCAAACCAAATTAAAAAAAGATATTAATTTGATAGCTGTAACAAAATCTCAAAATTCTAGTAGAATTGTTTCCTTTTTTTTTCCCCTGAAAATTGAAAAGTGATACAAATTATTAAAGAACTACAAAGGGCTAAGGATAATGAGGCTTAGGGGCTTCACTGCTGCACACTGCATCAGGGCACTATGCATCTCCTGCACAGGCAGGAGAACAGAGGACACATCAGACCTGCCCATTTTTACACAAAGGTCTCGATGCACTGCAGGGAAGAAACGGCAGCCTTTTCAGTAAAAAGTAGTTGGTGAAAAAGATGCCCATACTTAAACACCTACATGCAACACCACACCCAGAAAACACTTTTAAGTGGATTGAAAATCAAAATACAAAGGCTGAAACAATGATGTTAAGATGATAGCCAACGCAGATTTATCACCTGGTAAAAGTTCTTTTTAGAAGATTTATTCACTTTCTCTGTGTGGGTGTGTTTCCTGCATGTGTGTCTGTGCACCATGTGCGTGCCTGGTGCCTGTGTAGGTCAGAACTCCCTGGCTTTACCAGATCCCCTTGGAATTGGACTTACAGATGGTTGTTAGCTTCCAGGTGGGTACTGGGTATCAAACTTAAGTCCTCTAACCAGAACGACTACTCTTAACCACTGAGCCATCTCTCTAACCCCTAAAAGGTTCTTACCAGCTCTCAAAAGCTACCTGTAATCCCAGCACTCAGGGAAGCAGAGGCAGATGAATCTCTGAGTTTGAGGCCAGCCTGGTCTACAAAGTGAGAGTAGAACAGCCAAGGCTACACAGAGAAACCCTGTTGGGGGGGAGGGGGAATCTGAGGGGGGTGTGGAGAAACAAACAAACAAACAAACAAACAAAAAAGCAAAGAAAAAATACCAACCTGAGAGAAAAAGATTGAGAAACTGTGTTACTTTAATAAATTTCAGAAAATACTGTCAGGGGAGCAAGTGGAAGGCCCTGAGTGGTAAATTATCTATGAGACGGGTAGGAAACAATTTAGAACCAGAAAAAGAAGATTCTCTAAGGAACTACAGAGGTAGATGCCGAAGCATTGTTAAGTTTGAGGCCAGCCTAAGCTATGTGGTATGACTCTGTGTCAAATAAACACAAACACACCAAAAACAAAAACAAAAACTCAACAGTCCAATAGGAAACCAAGGATAAAGACTGGGCAGACATACTGAGGGTTGGGGGCAGCTGACAGCCCAAGGGTAAGCAATGTCAACAAAGCCCAAGGAGGCCTTATCACAATGCACTAGAGAAAGATCACAATTTAGCAACAATGTAGAAAAACCATTATCAATGGAAACAACTGTCACCCTGAGGAGACTCAGCAATGCCTAGGATATTTCTATTGTCACAACTAGTAGGGTGCAGGTGATCGTGGGTGTGTAGAGGCTAGGAACCTACAGTACACTAGTCTACTGTAGGTTGGAAATGCTGGTATGGCACAACCAAAATATATTAAACTGATACAACCACTCTGAAAACCCTGAGCATGATGGTTCTACTCTTGAGGACTCAATGTGACGCATGCATAATGCACAAATTCCTAACATTCATGGTAAAGAGTTTGTGTAACAGCCCTAAATGGAAACAACCTGAATCTCTAACATAGCAGAATGTACTGCTAGTAGGTTATTTATAAAGCAATGAGAAAGAGCAGATCAAAAGTAACAGCTTTATAAGACATGAGCACATGGAGAGAAAGCCATAAAAATAAACATTATCGTAAGATAATATAGAAGAGTAGACTAAGCCAGGCCATGGCAGCGCGCGCTTTTTCACACCAGCACTCAGGAGGCAGAGGCAGTGAGATCTCTGTGGGTTCGAGGCCAGCCTGGTCTATGAGGTGAGGCTAGGACAGCCAGGGCTACACAGAGAAACCTTGTTTCTTTTGCCTAGTTCCTTAGAAATGAACAGATGTTGGGGACAGGAGTTTAATCCTTAGACTCCAAGAAACGTCAGAAACAAAGAATCAACTCCACAAACCTGTCTTCCGACCTCCACACATCACAGCATATTCACCTCCAATATTAATAAGCAGATATTTTAAAAAGAGAAATAAACAGCTCTTTTGGCATTTGTAAGGCTGGAAAACCTAGGTGAACAGTGAGGATACCCTAGTATACAAGATGACTTCATGCACACTGGGCCGGCAGGTACCTGTCTTTTGATGGAGACCAGCTCCATGTCCAGCTGTCTCAGCACCGTGGTCGCAGCAGTGGCATTAGCAGACACAGCCTCCACGTCTTCTTGAGAAAGAAACATGCCTTTTGGAGGTTTCCTTTTTGCCCTGTTTTTAGCTTGTGTGCTGTGCTTTTCTTTTTTGACCTGAGGAACTGTCTCAGTAGGGGGCACCTGCATGATATACATATTTGGTAAATGAAATTAAAAAACAAACATGTCAAACGAATAGCAGTACCCAAACAATCTGAAACCACCACCATGCTAATCTAAGCACCACCCACTGGGAGGACACGCAGAGACAAAAGCTGTGGCTGTGAACAAAGAGCACCCCTCTCTTCAACAGACAGTTTACTCTAGGTCTTCCAGAGTCTGCTGACAAGGAGCACAGGGAGAAAAACAGCAACCTGTATTTTCTTATGAGCTTTGTGGTCATGAGTTGTCAGTGAGCAGATCACCTCTGGGGGGTGTGGGAGGACAGAGAAAGGAGAGGGCATTGAAAACCTTTCCATTAAGAAAATACAAACTTTGGGGCTGGAGAGATGGCTCAGCAGTTAAGAGCAGGCTGTTCCTCCAGAAGACCCAGGTTCAATACTAACCCTACACGGCAGCTTACAGGGTCTGTAACCCAGTTCCCGGGGCTCTGACGCCCTCCCACACACATACATGTATGCAAAACACTAATGCACATGAAATAAAAATAAATTTTTAAAGAAAAAAACACAAACTTCAGTATGAAATCTGGCATTTCATACATCATTTCTTCTTGGCTAACATTTAGCTTTTTGCAGTGGCTTATATTTGCTCTACAAATGTGCTGTTATTTAAAAAATAAATCATTGGGCTAATTTTTTAAAGTTAATATCAAAACCTTCACAAATAAAAAAAATAAAAGCTTAGCAATAAAAGGATTATGTCTTATAGGCAATCATTTAAACATAAGACTTTAAGATGAGCATGGTGGTGATACATTTGTAATTCCAACATTTGGGAGGCAGAGGCAGGAGGATCAAGAGTCAAAGTTCATTCTCAGCTACCTGGTTTATAAGAAACAAGAAAAAAAAAAAGGTTAACATTTTTGTCAGGGATAGCAGTCAAGGACAAAACTGAACATATCTCAGATGACCCCTTTGCTTAATATTTAAATATGTGGCAATAAATACCATTAAAATATTAGCAGACAACAAACTACTATGTGCAATATTACACAACTTCATAAAGACTGCCTACTTATCATGTGTGTGTTAAGAACATTTTACACTGAGTAAGATTTAACCTATTTTCTTCTCCAGTCAGAACTTCTACCACATAAATAAGAATTAAAAAAAAAAAAAAAAGACAAGGAACTTGTTCCTCAGGCACTTCTGTGATGCTGACAAGAATGGCTTCAGAAATGAGGGCTCTAAGTAGACTCTCCACCACGTAAGGGTGAGGCCACTTAAAGAAGCTTAAATAAGCACGTGGGACACCCCGAGGCACCAATTCAACTTTTGGAATTATTTTAATGAAAAACTGTGTACAAATACTGAAATATGTGACTATTAACTGTTCATGATGGTGATGACTTAGGCTAGAAAGCTGTTTAAGAGTAGTTAAGGGCTGGAGAGATGGCTCAGAGGTTAAGAACACTGGCTGTTCTTCCAAAGGTTCTGAGTTCAATTCCCAGCAACCACGTGGTGGCTCACAACCACCTGCAGTGAGATCTGGTGCCCTCTTCTGGCATGCAGGTGCATGTGCAGACAGAACATTGTATAAATAATAAATAAATTAAAAAAGACCTCCCCGAGGGCCGGAGGCGCAGGGATAGAAGGAGCACCATGTCCGCGGAAGTCCCCGAAGCAGCCTCGGCAGAGGAGCAAAAGGAATTTACTCAATTTAGGCTGGCCTTGAACTCGCTATAGTCTTTCTGCCTTGGATTGCTGGGTGCTGTGATTACAGTCATGAGCAATCACGCCCAGCCAAAGGAAATGGAAGATAAAGTAACTAGTCCAGAGAAAGCTGAAGAAGCTAAGTTAAAAGCAAGGTATCCTCACTTGGGACAAAAGCCTGGTGGTTCTGATTTTTTAAGGAAACGATTGCAGAAAGGGCAAAAGTATTTTGATTCTGGGGATTACAACATGGCAAAAGCAAAGATGAAGAATAAGCAGCTTCCTGCTGCAGCCCCAGATAAGACAGAGGTCACTGGTGACCACATTCCCACTCCACAAGACCTTCCTCAGTGGAAACCATCCCTGGTTGCTAGCAAGCTGGCTGGCTGATTAAAAGAACTGAACTGCAAAAAAAAAAAAAAAAAAAAAAAAAAAAGACCTCCCCAAGGTAAATTAAAAAAAAAGAGCAGTTAAATCAATTCTGAAAGGCTCATATGATGAATACATGCTTTTGTATATAAGTTTATTTAAAATAAATTTCAAACACTATACAAATTACATCACTTTACTATATTTTAAAAATGAAAAGTCTGAATTATGTATGTATATGGGCATATATGTTTTAGAGAAAGCTGTCTCAAAAGCTACCAAAATTCAACAGTGATTATGGGTGCTGCTGATGTAAACCTTAACACCCCCCCCCTTTTCTTTTCTGAACTCCATTGCCTGTTTCTTATAAAGAGCATGTTAACACTGCTATAATTTTACAATTAGCCTTCTGTTTTTCCAAGCTTAAATAACCATTCCTGCCATTATAGGACAGAGATAAGATGCCTCTGCTGTTTCTGAGTGGTCATGGCTCCTGCCCAAATGCCAGCAGCTGCCTGGGTCATTTACTACTTTCACTTCACAGTCAGAACCAGTGAGACACAGCTGAGCCTCCTGACCATCATTCTCGTACAGAAAACAAGAGGAGGTGGGCTTTCCCTGAAGGGCTCCTTTCCACGGGTTACAGACAAGCCATTTTAAATCCTGTAAAGCAAAGCTGGTGCCGTTTACAACGTCCCATCTGAACCTTTGGACCTAGCACGCAATATACTACTGTACAAGAGGCAGGAGTTACAGTAGAACTAGTAACAGCATTTACTGCCTAAGAATATACAAGGAACATACCTCCTTTTTGCTGTCCTTGTTTGGATCAATCTCAATGTCAACAGGGTTACTTCCATTTGTTTCTTCCAGTTCATCCTCACTGGAAGATAAGAACAGGTGACTGAAATGTTATTCTGTATTAATTCTAGTCCACATAAGTATAAAAACTTAAACAAATTTATTCTAAAATACACACTGCTAGGACAAACATTTTTTATAATTCAGATAGAATTCCAACTTTGTAGTTTTTAGTCCAGTAGTCCTCAACCCTCCTAATACTGTGACCCTTTAATACAGTTCCTCATGTTGTGGTGACCCCCAACCAAAATATGATTTCCATTGCTACCTCATAACTATAATTTTGCTGTTATGAATGCTAACGTACGTATTTTTTGGAGACAAGAGGCTGAGAATCACTGCTCTGGAGATAAAGGAATTTTGCCAGAGTCCTGGCCATTAATTCCTTAGAAAGTCAATGACCTCTCAGGTGCTACTATTATGATCTTGTGATTGTAGGTCCCTGGTCCATATACTAACAGGTGAAGGGCACATGCACAGCAGTTCTCAGGACCAATGCAGGAATACAAAGAGGAAGCCTCGGGGATCAGCTGGCTCTCTATGCCATTCACAGTCAATCTTGACGTTATTTAGCATCTGCCTGAAGCAACAAATTCAACGTATAATCAAACTAGGCCTAAGATATAAAGGAAATAAAAGCTTTGATCAAAAGTTACTGAGCCAGAGAAGATGGAAAATTACTTTAATCCCAGCACTAGAGAAGCAGAGGTCGGCAGACAAATTTCTGTGAGTTCCAGGACAGCCAGAGATACATAGAGAGCCCTTGGAATGTATCACAGAAAATCTGGAAAGCCAAAGTTTTTGAAGGACACATATACTCCCAGTAGTCTAACACAAAAGCCTTTAGGCGTGTGCGCTGTCTTCTGAGTGCTGAGCATCTACTCATTCTGAACAAACCTGCCCGGGAGTATTAAGCAGAACCTTCACAACTGGCCCTACACCTCACCAAGTGCAAGGGCAGAACCATTTCCAATGATCTATGCTGTATGCAAATTGAGAAAGCAAGAGGTAAGATACATCCTTTCTTACTAAAGTTTAATGAGCTATCCTTAAAATGAATATCCAGGCTCAGTGATGGGAGGGAATGGGGGAAAGGGGAAGAGAGGGAGGAGGGGAAGGACAGAGAGATCAAAACTAATAGCAACAACAAACCAAACCCCTTCTAAGAAATTCTGAACAGATCCTCTGTTCCTCACACAAGACATAGGAGGGTCAAGGTGAAGGAGAGTGCTCAGTACTCATTGTCAGCTTGGCAGGGTCTGGAATCACCAGGGAGACAGGCTTCTAGACATGCTTATGAGGGATGCTGGAGAGTGGGTCAGCTAAGGGCTGAGCCAGCACCATCCGTGGACTGTGCTCATGGGAGGAGTAACAAGGAGAAAGTGCAGTGAGCATCAGCCTCTTCTCACTCTGCATCATGACTGCAGATGTCAGGTGACAACTGCCTCAAGCTCCTGCCACCATGATGACCTCTTCCTCCTTGAGCTGTTTTTGTGACAGCAACAAGGTAAATAACTATTACAAAGATCTTATTTTTTTTCTTTTTAAAGCAAACTAAGCATAAACACATGCCCACGAAATAACCAAATCCCTTTCATTAAAGGGTGTCACCTTTAAGGGGAAGAAAAGAATCTGTTAAAGTTCACTGGCTGCGGAAGCATAGATGTTTACCTCTACAGCCTCTCAGGAGCAGTCCTGGCCCCTCAGTGGTCAAGTGACACCCTAGTATGTGCTTACCTTTCCTCCCGCTCCCGTTTTTGTTTCCGAGCATGACGATCCATTACGCTGGTTTTAGTTCTTGTTTTCTTCCAGGAGTAGTAAAACTTCACCAGACTTGCTATGGATTTATCTGGAAGCTAAATGCAGAAAGCTGGTGTTTACTGGTCAAGCATGCTGAAGACATATTTTGTAAGGATCATTTGCCATATTTTAAAATGTATGGAAAGGAAAAACCTCACAAAATGCATTTTCTTTTTAAAAACGTACCTTAAACTTTATAATAAAAAAAGTAGGGGCTGGAGAGATGGCTCGGCCGTTAAGGGCACTTACTTCCAGAGGACTCGGGTTTAAATCCCAGCACCCATATGGCAGCTCACAACTGTCTGTAACTCTGAGATCTGAGACACTTTCAGATAGACATACATTCAGGCAAAACACCAATGCACATAAAATAAAGGCAAATAAATTTTAAAAAGAAAAAAGTAGGAACTAAAAACATCACACACTGAAATTAGCCAGACTCAAAGATCATACAACTCAATGTCCATGCACTTAGAGCAGCCACTCAGAACCAAAGCTGTGGAGTTTTACAATGGATTTTTTACTTTCAATATCGAATGTTTATGTATTTACCTACCATCAAAAATGAAAAAATTCATAACAGAGTCAGGACTATAAAAACAGGGGTTTTTTTGCATTTTTCAAAAAATTACATTTTTGTTTGTTTTTCAAGTTTGTGTAGTTTGTGTAGTCCTGGTGCATCTGCCCGCCTCTGCTTCCAAGCACTGGGGTTAAAGGTGTGCACCACCGCGCCCAGCCACTTTTTGTTTTCTCTGCTAGCCTGAGAGAGCACGCCCCAGCAAATCTGTCACCACACCATACCCGTACCGGAACTGTAGTTATAAACATGTACAAAATGCCTGGCTTGTTATGTGGTTTCTAGGATCTGAATTTTGGTTCTCATGACCAGAGTGAAGGAAACTCTCAAACACCGAGTCATCCCTCTAGCTCCTAGGTTTAATTTTTTCAATTTTAACATTTAATGCAGCACCAGTAAACTTTTAACCTGAATTTTTATCAACAGCTTTTTAGAGAGTAAAAAATAGAGCTGGGGGCTGGAAAGACGGCTCAGAGGTTGAGAGCACTGCCTGCTCTTCCAGAGGTCCTGAGTTCAATCCCCAGCAACCACGTGGTGGCTCACAACCATCTATAATGAGACCTGGTGCTCTCTTCTGGTGTGCAGGTGTACATGCAGACAGAACATTGTATACATGATAAATAAATAAATCTTAAAAAAAAAAAAAACCTGTTAGCACACACCTTTAATCCCAGAGGCAGAGGCAGGCGGATCTCTGTGAGTTTAAGGTATACAAAGGGAGTCCAGGAGAGCCAGGTGTACATAGAGACACCATGCCTCAAAAAACAAAACAAAACAACCTACAGACAAGGACTGTGATATCCCTTCAAAATCAACCGTCAGAGACCTTTCTGCTGCCACTAACTGGTAAAGAGTCAGCTGCAGGGCTGGGTGGTGTGGGAACAGCTTACAAACTCAGAGTAGGAAGGGCTGCACCGTGTACCCGAGCCCCTGAGCCACTCTTCAAAAAGAGCAGCTCTTCAAAAAGCAGTTGAGTGAGCTGCTTTTTCTAAAGGAAACGTCATTCAAAAGGAAATACTTGGAGCTGCAGAAGTGACTCAGTGGTTAAGAACTGGCTGCTCTTCCAAAAGGTGCCGGGTTTCATTTCCAGCACCCACATGTCAGCTTAGAACTGTTTCTAATTCTTGTTCCAGAGATCTGATACTCTCTTCTGGTCTCTGTAAGCACCAGGCACACAGGTGGTACGCAGACATACATGCAGGCAACATGCCTACACACATAAAACAAATAAATAAGTGAGATATTTGAAGTTGATGATGTCTCACATATACTGGAAGACATAAAAAGCAAAAACAGAACAAAACAAAATAAAGCAAAACAACAAACAAAAAATGCTGCTTACCATTTGCTGAATTCTATGAAAAGTTTTCCCATGAAAACTAAAGGCTTGCTCAAATAAGACTTTATCTTCTACAGTCCACTCATCTGGAAACGGGGTAAAGTTGGGCAAATCGGCCAATGATTTTTCAATATTATGTTTATGCCAAAAGAGCATCCCAAGAGCCTAGAAAAAAATGTGGTGAAATTTTAGAACAAACAAATTTTAAAGTGGGAGGAGATCAGCACACAGACCCCACACACTGAAAATTTATAGGCATTCCAACTTCTGTGATAAGACAGATGTGACATCCAATCTGTCACTCCAAGCACCTCTTAGCAGACAGTTCAGTGGTGCTGAGCACATGATTATGTCTGTGTACCCATGCTCAAGACCCACCATCCTGTGAAACAAGCACCGTGCCTGCTCCACACAGAGCTCTTCCCTCCAACTCCTTTGTTCCAGGCCCAGCAACCGAGCCGCTGCACAGGGTTCTGACTTCTCTGAAAGACTGCCTCAAGTAAGTGAAAACTAGCATTTCTGTCCTTCAAGATACAGTCTCCCTTAAAGTCCATATTTGCTTCAAACTCAATCCTTCTGGCCAAGTCTTCCTAGCCCACCCAGTTTTGAAGGACAGTTTCATCAGGTATAGGAATCCTTTTCTCTCTTTCCTTCTCTGTACTGGGAAGTGAACCCAGGATCTACCACTGTCTACCTAAACAGACAATTTTTGGTTGAAAGGTTTTGTTTGTTTTTCTCTTACCATTTCAAATACATCATATCACTGTCTTCAGGACTCCAAAATGCATGATAACAAATCTGATAACTTTACCGGTGATCCCTTGCATGACATGATTGGCTTTTTTCTTAAATCTTTGGCTTCTGAGTATTTCTCCCCCCCACACACACACCCCCAGGCAGGGTTTCTCTATGTAGCCTTGGCTGTCCTGGATGTGCTCTGTAGACCAGGCTGGCCTTGACCTCACAGAGATTCACCTGCCTCTGCCTCCCAAGTGCTGGGATTATAGGCATGTACCACTGTGCCCAGCATGAGTATTTCATACTGAATCTTGGTGTGGTAGCTCATGTTGAAGTATGTTGAGTTATTTTCAGATAAATTATCGATTTCAAGAGGGTCTGACCTTTTTTTTTTTTTCTCTTCAAAATCTCTCCCCATTGCTTCTTTCCATCTTCTCCTGAAGCTTGCCAATACATTATTCTCCTTGAGGATGTTCCACAGGACCCCTGGGTTCTGCTCTCTCTTGTTTATTCCTCCCCAACCCCTTCAAACTCAGTAAATTTAAGCTTTCCTGTGCTAGGAGTATAATTCAATAGTAGAATACTTCTTTAGCACACAGGACGTCCTGGTCCCCCACCTCCAGGACCACAAACAATAAAACAAAGTGTCCTCTCTTCAAATACATTCATCTGCCTACTCAAAATGACCTTTTTGAGCATTATTAAGTTTGGGGCAAATAGTGGAGATGCAGTTCAGTGATGGAGCCCTTGCCTAGCATGTTCAAGGTTCTGGGATTGGTCCCTAGTACCAGCTGTGTGTGTGTAATTAAATAATTAACAGATGTGAGATCAGGTATTTTTGAGAAACAGTATCTGCTGGTTTAATTTTCTTGTGTATCAATTTCTCAAAATTTAAAAATTCTATCCTAGAGGAAGCATCCTTGAGACTCAAGAAGTAAATAAAACTCAGGAGTTCTAGGAAGTTCCTAAAAGCTACAAGATTCACAACCCCTTTCCCAAGTATAACCCCTTACTGTTATACGCACAGTAGGAAGAGAAGACTGTGAACTGTCAAGCTACGTGAAAACCACACAGAAAACTCCAGCGATGCAGCTTTTGTGAGCTGTCATTCATACTGAGGTGGGCTTTTCAGTGATGCTGCTTTGAGTCACCTGTTGTAATGGTTAGTTTTCACTGTCAACTTGACACGGTCTATACTCACCTGAGATGAGAAATCTCAGTGAGTGATTTTTCAACACTGGGTTAGCCTGTGGCCTGCCTGTGGGGGATTGCCCTAATTTAGTTAGTTGGTGTGAGAAGACCAAGCCCACTGTGGGCAGTGTCAATTCCCTAAGCAGGGGTCCTGAGTGGAGAAACCCGGCTGAGCATAAACAAGAAAGCAAGCCAACAAGCATGCACACGTTCATTTTCTGTCTGGCCCTTACTGCAGGTGTGACGGGACTAGCTGCTCTAAGTTCTTGCCTTGCTACATGAGGAACTGCTACCTGGCACTTTGAGCTAAAATAAAATCTTTCCTTAACCAAGTTGGTTTTTGTTAGGGTATTTTATCACAACAACAGAAATAAAACTAGCAAGCTCTTGCTTCTGCAAGTAACCCCAGCAATCTCACTGGCTCACAACACTGGGCTTGGTTAGAACTTCATCTTTGTTCTGTTATTAGGGTGAATAGAGTTTAACGGGGTGAGCAAATTCATGCATTTTCCCCAGGAGAACTCGCAAAGATCTCTCCTTCAGTGGCCACACTCCCCAGCTGTGAGGTGTGCTTTGTGAGTTCTCTGTTGGAAACTAAACATCTGGATTTAACCATGCGTTAGCAATGAACCAAGAAGCGGTTGCTTCCCCTGTGGTGCTAACCCTCTCGTCGCATTTTTACAGTTGTGATCTGTCTGTGTACCAACGAGTAGCTCAAGGTATAACTTTTAGATCATTTTTGAGCCTATTTCTTTCCCTGGACCTATACAGCAAGTTTCTGATTTTCTCCTCACATACTGCTCCATTTGATTGCCTTAATCTTTCATGTCTGTCTCTCAGAATAAAAAATGGAGAGAGAGAGCAAGAGGGTGAGGGCATTAGCCCTTTACTTCCTAAAAGTCACTTCAGCTAGGAAAGGAACTCAATAACGGAGGTTCAGCAACAGTGGCCACTGGCCTCTCTGCCTGCCCTCTGTGATTAGACTAGTAGTCAGTCATATGTCAGAGGTCAAGTGTTCACAGATTTCACATGGAAGACAGGGTGTATTTTTGTGTACTCTAATTCCTACATGCAAGCTGCCTCAGCAGGGATACAGATAAGGTAGAGACGGCCACTGCCTTGCTCTGGATGGAAAACAACCAAACTTCAAGTCTCTGTTCTTGTTTTTGAGACAGGGTTTCTCTGTGTGGCTCTTGCTGTCCTGGAGCTCACTCTGTAGACCAGGCTGGCCTCGAACTCAGAAGCAGAGGCTGCCCTGCCTCTGCTTCGTAAGTACTGGGATTAAAGGTGTGCACCGTCACACTGGACCCAAAGCTTCATTTCTTTACTGAGTAGATGTGCCCAAGTTATAACACAGGCATTCCCATCTCTGCTGTAATGTATACTATATTGGTAACTTGTTATGTACTGTGTGAGCTCACAGAAAAAAAAAAAAAACTGGCTCTAGAAGTAATTTGTGTGTGGTTCCCCCTCCTATTTTAGATTCAAGTGTGTTCACCTTAAGGTGTGTTATGAGCCCCTTGTCTGGAGATGGGCTAAAAATGTTCCTAACTCTATGCCAGGGAGGAAAGAACAGCCATACATCTAAGACAGAAACATTATGGCTGAGAACAGTTAGAAGGTAAATCATTTCCAGGTCACTATCACTCATCCATCATACAAAAGTGAGTGCAGAGGGAAAGAAAAGCTGGAAGTTCAGCTATGGGAAGTTTATCTGTAGGGAAAAGTTCAGTTAACTCTAGACAACTACTTAAAGTTAACCAGTTTCTGTTGAGCATTGTAAGCAGCAAGTCTGGGCATATGGCCATAAATCATTTTACAGTCAGATACCATAAGGTATCATAAAACATTATACAACCAGAATGAGATACCAACCACATATCGCAGTGAAGAAAACCTACTACTTATGGCCACATTCAGTAAGTCAGAAGAAAGCACTGAGTGGGCCAGGGGTAGAGCCTGCTTTCAACAACAGGAAACATGCTGTTACCTGCTCCATGTTGTACCCGTGCTTCTCTTTGGCGATAGCGATGTACTCGTCCACTGAAAAAGAGAGACCAGTGAGCAGCCTGAGGACAGCAACACCACACCCACCAGGGTCGACAAGCTCCTTTTAAAACTCGCCATGCTCAAGTGGAACAAAGAACAGCATCACAGAAGAGGACCCTGGCGTGGATCTACAGCCCGCAACATCCAAATGACTACACACAAATACTAAGCTATCTGTAAATGGCGAGACTATGAACATTTCTTAAAGTCTTGCTTCAATGTTTTCTTCTACGATTTAGAAACTTATTTAGTGTAAAAGGACAGAGGACAGACTGGAGAGACAGCGCAGCAGTTAAGAGTACCAGACACTCTTCCAGAGGACCTGAGTTTGATTCTCAGCACCCAAATAGTAAACGACAGCCTGTAACTCCAACTTGGGGACAGGTGGAATTTGGCTTCCTTTTCTAGTCTCTGCTGTAATCTCCACATACATGACACACACAGCACAGGCACATACATATACATATTTTGTAACTTAAAAAAAATTTTAAAGAACCCATCACAGCTATTGTTTTGTTTGTCCGAGGCAGTATCAGAGGCAACAGAGCAGGTTGACTCTGATAAAGCCAGCGATCACAGCTACTTTAAGGCAGCCATTTTGGTGTATCTACCAAAGTGTATCTAAAGGCTGTGATGAATAAATTAACATGTGGAGCCTTGACACTCACGAAAGAACCTGTTCTGCAGTCAATTACCCTCGAAATCCAACAGACTCGAGACAGTTTGCTAGGTCAACACCAGTGGCATCTGTCCCAAAAGCTCAGCTGTGTTCATGATGGGTTAGGACCCAATCCAGGCTCCGCCTCTCTTGTTAGTGCTTGTTTGCAGTAAGGTCAAGGCTGACCTTCAACTTCTGGCAGCAGCTCTAGAGCAGTGTCTGGTCCCAGAATGTGCTATTTTAGTGCTTCCTTAGCAACTTCCTTGTTTTTAGTATTTAATTAAAAATTTGGTTGCTATCGTCTTGGATTTACCTCCAAGACTGGGGCCCAAATGACTGGGCTTTAAATATTAAAATAGGATCTAGAAAACTGGCTCACAGATAGCAGCACCTGTTGCCAGTCCTGACAAATGGTTTAATCCCTAGGGTCCACAAGGTAGAATCAACTGAGGCAAGCTGTCCTCTGACCACACTCACAAAAGTATGGACATACACACCCGAAATAAAAACAATTAAAACTAAATTGGAGTTGTGGCTAGTGCTGCCAATTTTCCCAAGCAGGCCAGTGCTAACTATCATGAGATGTAAGAGCCTCTGCTTTCATGTCACCAACTGAAGGATCTGAGGATGGTGAGTCAGTTACTTTCCTGTTCTGCCTCTCTGTGCTCTTCCCAGGAAACCAGTTACTTTCTGCTTTTTGTTTCTGCCTTATTCAAGCCTTGCTCTCTCTCGTAAAGCCAACGTCCTCTGCTCTGCCAAGTAAAAGACTTACACAGATCCCACTTGGCAAGACTGCTAGGGCGAGAGCGTGGTGGATGCGTACTCTTCCTGTTGACCACTGGCTCCGCTTTGCCGGTGGATGGGGGCTTCCTGGCTCCCTGAGCCCCCTCCACCAATACTCTGCTCAGCTTTAGGTTTAGCATACTATGCCCTCCATACACCCAACAAACCTCTCTCCACCACTCCCCCCACCCCAAAAAAAATTTAGCCAGGCGCAGTGGCACACACCTGTAATCCCAGCATTCAGGGAGGCGGAGTCAGGCAGATCTCTGTGAGTTCGAGGCTAGCCTGGTCTATAAAGCAAGTCCCAGTCAGCCAAGGCTATACAGAGAAACCCTGTCTCAAAAAAACAAACAAACAAAAAACAACAACAAAGAATTACACAGTTCTGAGTTTTTGTTTTTGTGATAGCCTCTCTCTATGTAAGCCAGGCTGTGCAGACCTCGCTGGTCTTAAGCCCAGAGATCCCAAATGTGATTTTGCTTTTAGCACCAAGTGCCCAACTCTCCTCAGCAAAGCCAGGTCACCTAACCAGGACCACCAGTCGGTGGGCATCCTGAAATGTCCTCTAGACAGAGTTAACTATACAAACACTACTTTTGACAGGCCGATTCCTTCGTGCTCTCCTACCCTACCCAGCCCTCACTTCTCTCTGATTTTGTAAGGATGGTGGACACCTACCACCCGTCCTGCTTTGCACAGGTCAGCAGCTGAAACAGGAGACATGAATTTCAAAAACTCCCTTATGGTTAACCTATGTGAAAATCACCTTTTCATCTAAGAAAGTCAACTGTGCTCTCATAAAAACAGAAGGTAACAGGTACTTAAAGCAGATGAAACAAGAGAAATGCAAATTCTCTGACACTCTAAAAGATGGGGCTCAGACACTCTTCTGTGTCTGGGTCACAGCGGTCTCGATTCTGCCCATAGATTACTGAGAGCTCATCTCTGTGGGCATGAGGAGCCCTGTGCAGAGCCTCATCAGGGCAACCAGGTCAGGGCTCAGGGCAAAGGTCACAGGGCTTAAGACAACAGCAGCACAATGGTCCCCTGCTCTGGGCATATGCATGACCAGCCTTCCCCCACACACGCATCTCACTCTTGAGAGACAAGAGGCCTGCCCTTGACTGTTAGACAGACATCAACCTGTCAGAATCGGTAGCCAACAGTGGGCAAACTCACGCTGCTCTCAAACACACTGCAGCACAATGCAACTGTTGTTCATCTGAGAATTACTATTAAAACATACACAGAAAATCATCTGATACTACTTCTAATGGTCACAGCTATGCACCATTATGTTCATAAAACAGACTGTATTAATACGTGGCTTTTTAGGGAGTGGGGTGCTCACTATTTTGCTGTAGCTTTAACAGAGTAAGAAAATACAGCCATGATTGAAGGAATTTGATAGAGGCTCAAGGCAAGTAACAAACAGACAAAAAAGCCTTGTGCTGTGCTTTGTTTCTATATTAATGTTTTGGGGTTTTTTGTTGTTGTTGTTGTTTTGTTTGTTTGAGGCAGGGTTTCTCTGTGTAGCCCTGGCTGTCCTGGACTCACTCTGTAGACCAGGCTGGCCTCAGCTCAGAGATCCCCCTGTCTCTGCTTCCCGTGTGCTGGGACTAAAGGCGCGCGCTGCCGCCTACCCGGCTCCTTTAAATCCAATGGAGCAAAGTCCTTAGTACCAGTAGTCTTTCAAATTCAACTGCAGAAGAGAAAGATGAAGATGGAAACTGCTATGGTAACCTCAGCTCACCCTTTCCTCCCCCAGACACTGCAGAGGTTCAGAAAACCTGACCCTGAAAAGTCTACAGAGAGTGGTAAGCTGACACCATAAGGCAGGTTGAGGACAACGCTTATGGTCTTAATGGAGCTTTAAAAATGTCAAGATTTTGTAGTGGCATTAGGTACTGCAAAGGAAACTCAACAGTCATTTCTCTCATAGCTCACTGAGCATGCCAAACATTTTTAAAGACTTTAGTAACAAGATTGGTGAGGTAGGTCAGTAGAGCATTGTGCCTAGTGTGTACAAGGTTCTACTGGCCTCAACTGCCCACACAATAGAGTACAGTAATCTATATCATGGCATTTGCTTTTACCATTATTAAAGCGTTTATCCCTAAGACTCACAGAGAAGCAAAAGGACTATTTAAGTACAGCCGTTCCGCCACCTGGTGGACGTGGACATTACTACAGTTAACATCTGAATCCTGAATCTTTAAGGGAAAGAGCAGAAGACAGGTCAGACATCAGATGGATATGCTATTTCTTACGGTGGCCTTATAAAACAAACCCCACAGCGTAGGATAGCCCTCTCCCAGCCGCCCAGCAAAGATGACGGCAGAGACCAGAGATGGCCTGCTCAGTTAAAAAGCCATGCACGGTAAGTTCTGAGTTAAGCTGTACTTCTGCGGGTCTGGGTAATTCTGTCCTCTCTTCTAGACCTCAAGTCTATATATCAGTGCAAGAGCAAGCACACTAGGGCTGCGTGTGGTGCACACCTTTAACCTGGGCATTCAGGAAGCAACTGAAACTTTGAGCTTGAGGCCAGCCTGGTCTACACAATTATTTCCATACCAGCCAAGGCAACAAGGTGAAAGAAAAAAAAGAAAAAGAGAGAAAGAGAGAGAGAGAGAGAGAGAGAGAGAGAGCGCTCATGTTAAGCTACAACACCCCTTCTATAATCAACTTACTTGACCTATCGATTTAATTTGAGTTGAATACTCAAAGCAATCTTACTGATTTCCATATGTACTTGGATATGTATAAAATAATCCAAAGGAAAGAATCAAGATCTGTCTGACCTTAACAGGGAAGAAGGGGTGGGGCTAGGGAAGGTGGAGAAGGAAATAATAAGGTGATCATTATTTTCTAGTCCTCACAGGCTTCTCCTAAGAACCTGCTGGCTGAACAAGAATGAGAGTCTTCTTCCCTCCCTTACAGAGTATTAAGAGAACATTTAAAATAACCACATGTAAACAACTATGAAATCAATTCTGTCATAATGTTTCTTTTTTTGCAGCGCTGGGAATCAAACCTACAGTTTCACCCACGCTAGCGAAGTGCTCTCCCGCTGAGCTATTTTTCTAGGTTAGAAATACACTTTTTGTGTCACTGTCCTCAGTGCTGAGAATTGGACCCATGCCTTTCTTATGTCGAATCAACTCTCTGCCACTGAGCTCCGCCTCCAGAGCCTATGTGTCTCCCCCCCCCCGCGCGCCCCCCCTTTTTTTTTTCTCATTTGTTTTTCAAAACAAGGTTTCTCTGCGTGGCTTTGGCTGCCCCAGAACTAGCTCTGCAGACCAGGCTGGCCGTGAACTCAAAGAGATTCGCCTGCCTTTGCCTCCCACAGTGCTGGAATTAAAGGCCTGGGCTACCACTGCCCAGCTCCTAATATATGTATTTCATTCATGTCCTAAACTTCCTTTTCATGGCAAAAGACTGTTATGTTGTGCAGGCAATCAACTGGCCTGACTTTAGGGTCCTATGTCAGTACCTGTGTCCTATGACATCATCTGGGCCAGGTACGTAGTGGCTGGTTTGCCAGTCCCTTGCTCCCCCCCCACCTCACCCCTCTCTCTTACTCTTTCTCTCTTGTTCCTCTCCTGCTCTCCCCCCTTTCTCTGTTGGGGCGCCCCTCCCCATCTCTGTGTCTCTGTCTCAGTGTCCCTGCCCCCTCCCCAACATGGCTCACTCAGGCTCTAACTTGTGCTTCCCATCCCTCCAATAAACTCTTTCATGTAATAACTGTTGTGTGCATCATTTAAAAAATAATAACAGAGACTACCTTAAAAATGACTTATTGGAAGGCCACGTCTGACTAGGTTTCCGGCAGAGAGGACAGAGGCAATCGGAAAGTTGTTTTCCATCTAAATCCCAGTGCATTGAGTGGCTTCTCAGCCTTTAACCCTTGCCTATGTAGGTCCCCCACCACAGGATGGTGAGGGAAACAAGCTGTATCATTCAGGAAGTTCTGCCACAACATGCTTCACCCAAGTCACTTCCTCTCCTTGCCTGATCCTTCCGGGGACAAGGGACAAAGTTAAGAATGTGCTGAAGGGAGTGAGGGGGCTTTCTGTTGCAAGTCTTGTGGTACAGACATTGCTGGAGAAAGGCTCTTTAACAGCTAGCAGCACAGGCTGCAGCAGGACCACTCACGATAAGGTCCTCTAGTGCACACTGAATTACTTCTCCAAAAGATTTTCAAGTCCACTTTGTGGTTAGTGCTGCTCCTATAGCTGTGACTAGACAACTGGAGCCTTCTGGAATTCTCCTTACGCCTGGGTAGAGAAATAACTCAAACAATTAGCTACCACTGTCTTAAGTACCAGAGAAGGAGGAAATACGAATATACTTAGCTAGGCAGTCTACTCACTCTGCAATGAGAGAAGTCCTTGCCTACAGGGTAAGACACCATACTTTCAACCTCACTCATGTGTTATTTATAGTAAAGAAACCAGAAACACCCCCCCCCAAGTACTTGAGAATGGAACTTGGCTAAGCAAATTAAGCTACAAAATGAACTATTATAAAAGTTCAAAATTCAGATCTACATTTTTTTTGGTGGTAATACTTTTATTTGAGAGAGATTTATTTATTGTTGCTGTTTGAGGTAAGATTTCACTTTGTGACCCAGGCTGGCCTGTAATTTGTCTATATAGACTGTGCTGCCGCCGCCTTCTGATCTGCTAAAATTTTCAGGCATAAGCCACCACATCCAACTTTGTTTTGTTTGTTTGCTGAAACAAAAATCTTGCATCAGGCTCCAGAGTCCTAGGGTTGCAGGCCTGGATAACCACTCTGAACCTCTCTTCTTCTTTCTTCCTTTTTTTTTTTTTTCCTGGTTTTTCAAGACAGGGTTTCTCTGTGGAGCCTTGGCTGTCCCAGAACACACTATGTAGACCAGGCTGGCCTTGAACTTACTATGGAATGCAGTGTGACACAGACTGCACAGCAGTACAGAGAAGACTGGAAGCAGGCTGAGACAAGGAGGTCCAATCCACACAGTGTGGGCTAATGTGTGAGCGCCAGAATCTCCTCAGACAAAAACATCCATATGGAAGGACGAAGTGTTATCAGTTGCTCTTAATAATAAAAATAAACACATATGGAAGTATATACTTTTGCCCCCAAACTATTTTAAAGTAACTTGCACACATTACGACCTACATCTCTTAAATACTGAGGTCTATTTGCTAATAGTAGCTTATTCTTTTATATAACCACAGAAAAGTAAGTTTAAGTTCTCAACAATGCTTTATTTGTCCACAGTCCAATCTGACCAGTTGAACCCAAACTGCTTTATATTTGACAAATTTAAAATACATCCCAGTTAATTTCATCTCCACATATACATGCCTTTTTTAAAAAAGTATAAAATTATTTATACAACAGAGAGTCATTATCACACCTAACAAAAGCAGCAAACTTTCTGGGTATGAGCAACACTGTCACACCCACTGGACTGACTACAAGCAGAAGTCCAGCTCCAGCAGTGACAGCAGAGGGCCATGAGCAAATCCCTTCTGTCCTTTTCTGTGGCGGGGTAAACCAGTCTGACCACTTCAGAAAAGTATTTGGCACTGACTTCTTAGCCGAACAGATGAGACACAAAAATAGGTCAAAGAATGCTTCTGTACTAATGTTTGTAGTAAAAACTTAAAGTAACTTTCCTCTGTCGACAGGCAGATGAGGCCCAAACATAGACATACTGACTGACAAGCAGAAGCGAAAGAAACCCAGCCATGTAAGAAAGTGTCCACCACTGCAGGGTGAGCCAGCTTTTCTGGAGCACATATGAGGGTCCAGAACTGTCCCGGTGCGCTCCATCACGCACACGGCAGCTTCCCAGACTAAAGCCACACTGAAGCAGGGCCTGTCGGGTCCAAACAGTATATGGTATCACAAAAGTAGGGACAAATATTATCCATTGAGTAAACTGATGACTACAAGGAAGGGAAAAAACAAATAAACAAATTGCAGACGTTCTAAGCTGCAGAGCAAATAGTTAAGCGCTCTGGATTTCAACTGTTGCCTGAGGAATCTCCACACTCGTGCCGGCTCTTCATTAAATGGGTACTTACTGTACATGCACTCACCACATGTCAAGGGCAGAACAGAATTAAGTAAACAGACTAAACACACCAAGTTCAATGGTCTCATAACAGTGAAGAACATACAATCAACACCATGCAGAGGGTAGTAAGAAGGGAAATCAAGTGAGGTAAGCAGTGAGCGGTTCCTGTTTCGTCAGGAGTTCAAGACCTCTCTGGCAGTCTCACCTAAGGAACTGGAGGCCTGGGACAAGATTACTAATACTCCAGACAAGGGGACAAAGATGACATTAACGAGGGAACACCGAATAAAGTCACAAGGAAAAATACTAGTCACACAACACAAGATTACGTGGCAGCTTTTACCTTCCAATTAAAAACCCATTGCAAACTGAAAGCCATTTTGCGTATTAGGCACCAGAGTGTTTCCATCACTCACAAGGCAGCAACCCAAACTGGTCCCATTGCATATTTTGGAATATCTTAAATAGACTATTGAAAATGTATCTAGATAGTGAGTATATTTACAGTGCACCTATGTAGAAGTTTAGAATAGGAGAGATGGCTCGGTGGTTGGGAGCACTTGCTTCTTTTCCAGAAAACCTCTAAGTTAGGTTCCCAGCACCCATGTAGGCTCATAACCAGCTTCAGGGAATCTGATGCGTTCTAGCCTCCAAGTCTTCTACCCACAAACAAAAAAGAATAAAAAAAAAATTCACCACTATATAGTTCAGAAAATGAAATTATTTTTGTTATTGTTTCTCTGTGCAGTCTTGGCTGTCCTGGAACTTCCTCTGAGACCAGGCTGGCCTTGAATTCATAAGACATCCACCTGCCTCTGCCTCCCAAGCGCTGGGATTAAAGGTGTGTGCCACCACCACCCAGGGAATAAGATTTTTTTTTCACAAATCTACTTTTATTTATCTTTCATTAGTTTAAATCTGGGAAGGGCACAGTATCACAGGGATTTTGTGTCCAGTGGCCTTCGCAGGAAGGTTGCTCTGGAATTTGGCAGGAAGCATGTCACTATTCCCATGGGCCCGGAGTTACTTCTCCCCGGATCACTCTGGTTTTGCTTGGCTTGCGCCTTAGGAGTCACTGTAATGTTTTCTGCTTTATACACATAAGCACACCTCTTACCTCAGTAGAATTCTGTTTTATCTTGGGCATAAACACCTTCAATTTTAAGAAGAGCTGTGTGCTCTCTTTGGTTCCGGAGACCTCGCTTGTAGCCAGCAAAAATGGCCTGCACCACAGCCTTCCAGACATATTTGCTCCTTAAAGTCCTGCTCCCAGCAAAGCCTCCACAGGCGCCAAGATGGCAGAAAGAGGGAATAAGATGATTTTAAAGATTTATTTTATGCATGAGTATTTTGGCTGCATGTATGTACGCACACTACTTGCATATCTGAAACCTGTGGAGGTCATAAAAAGGTGCTGGCTATGCTGCAAGTGCAGTTACAGTGGCTGTGAACCTGTGCCGGTGCTGGGACCCAAACAAAGTTCCCCTGCAGGAACAACAAATGCTGGTACCTGCTGAGCCATCTCTTTAACCAGTCAGATGCTCTAATCACAGAATGGCATATGTACCAATCAACAAAAAGCTAACATTAACCCCCAACATTTACCTTGCATTTGAATATTTTAAATTTCACACATTTTGTATATCTGTCCTTGAGAGTCAATTTTTTTCAACTGAGTATATTAACAGCAAAATTTATATTTCTTTTAATTGTACCGTTTTCATTTTTATAAATTTTTTAAATGCAGTAAAATATTTAAATCACATAAGCACACACATATGTATATACATAAAACATTCACAAGTGAGGAAAACCATCTGCCGAGACAGAGGTGCAAGAGGACAGGGTCACCTCACCAAGATCAAGGAGGCGGCAGCCTTCCCTAGAGACACCTCTTGCTTCAAGAGTTCTCTAGACAAACTCTAGTTTGTCTCTTTCAAGCCCTATCTTAAAAAGTAAAAGGGAAAGCTGTGCCTGGTGTGCACCTTTAATCTCACTATTTGGAGGGCAGAGGCAGGTGGATCTCGGTGAGCTGGAGTCCAGGACAGCCAGGGCTACATAGAGAAAACCCTGTCTTGAAAAACAAAAACAATAAGAACAAAACATTAAACCAAACCAAACCAAACCAAACCTTTCTAATGGTAACTATCACTTATCACTTCTGCTACCGTTCATCTACCCACACTTTCCCACTATATTATTGTCGGTAAATATATACATACCCACGCACAGCATGCACATGCAGGTCAGAGTACAAAGTCTATGAATTGCTTCTATCCTTCCACTGTGGTGGTGCCCAGGAATTGAAGCAAGGTTGTCGGGTTTGTTCACCAAGGGTTTTTAGTCACGTAGTCCATTTCATAATCACCATCTGCCTTTCTGGTTTCCTTACTTCTCACTGTCTCAAAGATTGCGCCTCAGACAAGCAGGTCTGCAAATGAAGACCTAGGTTTCTGTCTCAACCCCAGATACAAACGCTCTCTTCCCCTCAGTCTCGGGCGCGTGAGCGCCCTTGTCCAGCTAGCAAACTCCTACTTGCTCTTCAACTGTTCTCTTCCTACATTCAAGGGCTCCCAAAGGCTCTCCCTAGGAAGAGGCACCTTCTGGTCATCAAGGAAATCATCACAATTGAGTAAGTCCAGGAGAAACTTGGTGCCAAAACAGGCGAAGGGTCAAA
The DNA here is from genome assembly GCA_028658305.1 of Pachyuromys duprasi. Classification (NCBI taxonomy): domain Eukaryota; kingdom Metazoa; phylum Chordata; class Mammalia; order Rodentia; family Muridae; genus Pachyuromys; species Pachyuromys duprasi. The sequence continues at coordinate 6,317,576 of CM053765.1, forward strand.
TGCCCTCCTTCAAATTGGTGAGTATTTTCAAGCCTAGTAAGCTGCTGCTCTTTGACTTCCACCACACCATGGCAAACTGCATCACAGACACTCACACCTTTGTCCCTTCCATCACACCACTGTTTCATCAACTAATTCCCTATGTTCATTAGAGGAGAACTGTTTCAGCTCTGTGGTTCTCACCCGTGCTCCTGAGAGTGACTTCTACTTCCCCAGCACATTTGCTATCCCCCAGGCTGCGTCTTCTACTAAATGATTTTTACTTAGACATGACCCAAAGCAATCTGTGAAATATTAGTAATGTTTTAAGTACTTAACTATACTTGATTAACCAAAGTAGCATATGAAAGCAGACGTGTGCAGTGAATGTAGTTAAGAGACCTCAGATCTATCCTAAATTGACGACTAGCTAGCTTTGAGATGGCAAACAGCTGGGAAAGGTAAAAAAAAAAAAAAAGTTCATTCCATCATTGCCGCTACAGTGTAAACTTCCCAAATCCCTTACCTCTAGCACAGCACTAAGCACCAAAACTGGCCCCAAAATATGAATAAAAACTAACCTCACAAAATAAACTCAAGTTCATAACAACCTCAACAAAATACTAAGCTAGAGCACTACACCATAAGTCTGCTTACCTAAGAGAATGCACGAGCTAGGTAAAGAAAAAAGGATGAAAATGATACTGGATAAGAAAGAAACAAAAACTAAGGAAACAAAATTAATATTATTAGAGGCATACACTGTGTACACACATGTGCATGGACAGACAGACATCGTGTACAGACACACATGCATGTGTAGACATACATCATTTACTATGGAATCCTGCTATTAGGCTGAAGTCTGGTGTTTTCACATAGTCTCTGAGTTCAGCCAACTACACGGACTCACTTTCTCAGAGGGATTGTCTCTTGACCTGATCTGGGAACCCCAGATCCTGTAAGGAGGTCACATAGCCCACAGGGAAGAACACAGGCCCAACCCTTTCCTGATAAGAAACCCTATGCTAATAAGATGTCACAGTACCTTAGCTTTCATCCAATGACTTTAATTGTGCCTGAAGTTCTTCCCCCACAACTCGGATAATTAAATACTGTGTTCTTCTTGTGACAGGACCCTGCAACTGTGGGTAAATGATGTGTACCACTGTGTATAAATCAAGTATCCCTAGCACCTCTAGCCCTAGTAAGTCAAACACACTCATCCTAGAAGCCCCTTCTACTGCCCAAGATTTATAAACCCCTGATTTCACACAAAACAAACATGCGATCAGCAGCTTTTACCATTGTCTGAGAGTCATCATTTACTCTGGGGAATGAAGGATTCACCACAGAACTCCTGAGGAGAGGCCACTATAGCTGCCTTGGTCACTGCCTGACTTTCAACAGCCAGGTGCTACCCGCCCAGCTTTCATCTCGCCAGACCTGCCTTTCAGCCTGCTGCTCTGAGCCTCGCCAAGCCTGCGCTTTTGCCCACACCCCTGCCATTAGACAGTGGCTTAGCCAAAGGGCTATAACACTTCAGGATCATCACAGACTTTTGGAACTCCCAAGTTTCCTCTGATATTGGCAATCTCATTTAAAAGAGCCAACTGTTACACACCGTGGGAAATTCATTTCCACCGCCACAGCTGGGACCAGGAGCCTTGCCTAGCGCATGGGCCTCACTCTGATCACTCCAGCCGTTCCTGAGAGAAATGAAATCTTAGATCTCGGGGTCCCTCTGTTCTTTCTCCAGACAGCTGACAGCTGTCCCAGACTACTGCCGGATGAATGACAATTACAGACACACATGCATGAACAGATACATATCACGTACATACATGTGTATGTATATACATATATTATGTTCAGACATGTGCAGACACACACGGTATACAGACAAATGTGCATGTAGAGACAAACACCATGTATATGCATGTAGAGACACATACCATGTGTGTGAACTTTACATAAACAAAAGAAACTAAATAAACACATACAGTCTAGTGGGCTGCTAACTGACATTTCCTCAAGTTGCTGAAAACTCAAATACAGCTCCAGTCAAGCCTGTAATGCAAAGGCAACCAAGACGCCCTTGGAACTAATGTATAAACTGTGGTATATCCAAACAATGGAGCATTATTTGGCACTAAAAGCAAATGAGCCATTAGATCTTAAAAATGCCTGGAGGACCCGAGGATGCACCGACTGAAATAAAACTATCTGGGGCTTGCAAGAGGACCTCCAGCTAAACTAGACAGTCCTTGAGAACTGTCTAGAATTTTCTGACCCCACCCCACCAAACATACACACAAAATAAGAGAAAGTGAAGTTTTGTTTGTTTGTTTTTTAATCAAGTCAGGTTAATCTCTGTCAGTTTGAGGCCAGCCTGGTCTACATAGTGAGTTCCTGGACAGACAGAGCTATACAGTGGGATCCTGCCTCAAAAAAACACATCAATAAAAAGGCTTTACTGATTATTACAGCTCAATAACATTCTGGAAAAGCAAATCTATGAAGACAATATAAAGTCAACAGCTACCATGGGTTGGGGGAAAAAGAAGGATGAAAAGAGGGGGAAAGAAAGAGAACTCTTAGCATGGGAAACTATTCTCAAAGACAATGACGGTAACCTCACGATGCACAGCAGGGCCGTGAGCTCTAACATGGAGATGCCAGCTCTCCAGGTCCAAGATCTTCCCAGCAAGGCATACAGTATGCACTGGTATCTCCGCTCTCTGCTTGGTGTAGCTATGTACCTAAAACTTGCCCTCAAAAACATTTTCTTCTTCTCACCAAGATGGCGCCGAAGGCGAAGAAGGAAGCTCCTGCCCCTCCCAAAGCCGAGGCCAAAGCGAAGGCCTTGAAAGCTAAGAAGGCAGTGTTGAAAGGCGTCCACAGCCACAAAAAGAAGAGGATCCGCACGTCACCCACCTTCCGGCGGCCCAAGATCCTGCGGCTCCAGAGGCAGCCCAAATACCCTCTAAAGAGTGCGCCCAGGAGAAACAAGCTTGACCACTATGCCATCATCAAATTCCCCCTGACCACCAAATCAGCCATGAAGAAGATAGAGGAGAACAACACACTTGTGTTCATTGTGGATGTGAAGGCCAACAAGCACCAGATCAAACAGGCCGTGAAGAAACTGTATGACATTGATGTGGCCAAAGTTAATACCCTGATAAGGCCTGATGGAGAGAAGAAGGCGTACGTTCGGTTGGCTCCTGATTATGATGCTCTGGATGTTGCCAACAAGATTGGGATCATCTAAACTG
>CM053765.1:6321332-6353180 GCA_028658305.1 Pachyuromys duprasi
TGCTCTTCTACAGGCCCCTACTTTGGGCAGGTCACGGTTGCTTGTAACTCTAGCTCCAGGAGGTCTGTCACCTTCTTCTGGCCTCCATGGGTACCCATACACATGTGTGCATGCACACACACAGGCACATACACATAAAAAAATAAAATCTTAAAGTAACAGCTTTATTGTTATAATTCACCGAACACTAATTATCTAAGTTCGTGGGCCAGTGTTCTTGATTGTATTCCCAGAGCATGCAGCTGTTTGCCAGTGGGAGAACACTCAGAGCACTCCGGCCATTTGTGAAGAGTTCCTGGGCTTAGCAACAGTGGATTCCCATTTCTCCCCCACCCCACAGCTCCTTGCAAGCACTAGTCTATTATGGGTTTTTTTCTGTTGGATTAATTTATTATTTTATGTGTGTGACTGTTTTGTCTGCATGTATATATGTGTACCACGTGTGTGCCTGGTACCTCTAGAGGTCAGAAAAAGGTGTTGGATTTCCTGGAACTGGAGTTACAGATAGTTGGGAGCCTCTATATGGCTGCTTGGAATCAAACCCCAGTCCTCTATAAGAAGCAAGTTCTCTCCAGTCCTGTTATGTGTTTATGATCACCTCTTCATATACCATCAAGGTTTTGTTTTGTGCCTTGCTGCTTTAGTTGGGCATAGTACCTTATAGTTTTGAATGGCAGTGTAGACCATCTTATAGATGTACTGTTTTGTGTTTCCATTTGGTTAATGGGCACCTGGGATCGCTTTTGCTTCTTTCCTATTGTGTGTAATGGTGCTACGACTATTTATGTGCAAGGTTGCAGGGGGCTGTGTGTTCTCCAACTCATACGTTTAAACTGAATTTTTCCTTCAGCATGACCATCACTACTGCCACCACCATTCTGACTTTTTTAATCTCAAAAACAGACACTGTCACTTACATTGTCACTGTGGACTACTCAGTTACACATCAAATGTTACTGTTAACAGCAACAAACTGGGATGAATTCAAATGTCCAACAAGAGGGTCAGTGGATACAAGTGCCAGGCTGATGCTGGACAGGTGCATGCACTTAAGCTGTGAGCAAACGACACATAAAGCGAATCTAAGCCAAGAGCAAAGTAGGGCTATATACTGCAGAGTCATCCTTAGCGATAAGGGCTCATGTCTAGCTTAGTCAGTTCTCATACAGTTATAAATGCAGAGCAGGTCTATAGAAAGCTGAGTTGAAATTACCCTTGGATAAGCTTTACGAGGACAGTTGCAGCATAAACACCTGAAGTGGGGGAGCAAGCCTTTCTGTCCAGGGAGTAGCTTCATTAGGAGAGATGCCCATCAGAGACCCAGAATATATATGAGAGCACAGGCAGCAGGTGTAAAAGGCGAGACAGACCCTTCATTCTGTCAGTCCCTTTAGATAAAGAAACAAAGGTGGGGAGGTGAATACATGTGACCTAGTCTGTGTGCTAGAGGTCAGGAAGGCACTGGTGAAAGTCTAGCTGTAACACAAAGCCACCCTAGGTCTGGGCAGTAGGGAGAGCAGGCGTTACCGGCAACTGCAAAGTGCGAAGGAAATTGCAAGGTCAGCTCACTACAGAGCGCCTAGTAAGGGAGGAACGGTCTGGTTTCAGGGAGAGAGCAGCAGAAGGGCCTGCGGGCTAGCATGGGGACTTACTAACATGCCAGTTGCCTCCTCTTGGCTCACCTACAGATGGGGCTGCTTGATGCCTGTCCTGCATTTCCCCTCTGATAACATACATGCTCCCTTCTGGTTATGCTTCTCCCCAAAGCACATTTTTTTGTTATTCTGTTGGCGTGGGTGTTCTGGCTGACTGTGTTGTCTGTGCACCACGTGTGCCTGGTGCTTATGGAGGCCAGAAAAGGACATCAGATTCCCTAAAAGCAGAGTTACAGACAGCTGTGAGCCACCATGTGGTTGCTGGAAAGAGAACCCAGGCTTCTGAAAGGGCAGCCAGTGCTCAGCCATCTCTCCAGCCTTCCCCCAAACACTTAAAAAATCATGTTATTGCATTATTTTTTCTCCCCCGCCTCTCACCACCTCCCTCTCTGGTGGGGGCAGGGTCTAGCTCCTATGAAGCCCAAGCTGGCCTATAATGTGAAATCCTACTGCTTCCAATTCCTAGTGCTGGTACACCTGGCTTAAGAGAAACTCTTTTCTGTCCTCTGAGTCTTGAGTTGTCAGGGACCAATGACAACAGTATGAATGAGGGGAGGGAGGGGTAGCCTTCTCTATGTTAGAATAAACAGTCTTACTATGAATCAGACCTCTACAGCCATAACAAAGTCCTAACAGATGACTCCTCAAACTAATCCAGATTTGCGAGGACTTTATCAGACCCTCCCTCTCCCCAATCTCTAAAGCATTTTATCCTTTTCAGGGGTAGGAAGACGAGAAATACTAGCAGTGAACCCAAGGCCTGGCACCTGCTATCACTAATCTACAATCCAGCCCTCTATCCTCTTAAAATAAAAAGGGAAACTAATTCCTAACACTGTAATTTACTCAGAGCATGCAGTATTAAAGAGCTATCTGTTCCTGACCTGAAGATGAAAGGGTGAAATGACCCATGCTCTGTTAACCAGCACACCACACTAAGAACGGAACAAAATTGATGCTGTCCATTTCTCAGCACCACAGACCTACTTTCTCAAATGAAAGTTCCTTTTAGGGCTGGCAAGATGGCCTAACGGGTAAAGGTATTTTCTGTACAAAACGAACAACCTGAGGTCTATACTTTGATCCCATATTAGAAGGAGAGAGAGCGCAGACTCCCAAAAGTTGTCCTCTGATGTGCACATGCATGATGTAATGCATGTGCAACTCCACCTATACACACACTGTGCACACAGTAGAAAAATTAATGTAAGTATTACAGATTAGCTCCACGTAGAAGTAAGTCTTAAAAGACTTGGGTCATAATGAACCTATCAAAGGGGTGAGGACAGACAGTGTGTGTGTGTGTGTGTGTGTGTGTGTGAGAGAGAGAGAGAGAGAGGCAGAGAGAGAGAGAGAACAAGGATAAAGATACTTGTCATCAAGACTGACAACCTGAGATCGATGTGCAGGCTTAACTAGTAGGAGAGAACTGACTCTAAAAATTGTCCTCTGATCACACACATGCTAGGCCATGAACATACCCACAAACAAACAAATAGTTTAATAAGGTTTATTCAAGTCCCCAAAGAACAAGAACAAAACAAGTCAAGAGGCCTTACATCTGAGAACAGGAGTCACCTGAAAGGCTCCACCCAAGGGCAAATGCAAAGGCCTGTTATTTGCCAGGTCAGCATATCCCACCCAACATAGGATACTTTGCAAACCATCTTCACCAATGTCCACTGTTTGGGGGTTTACATAGTCAGAGAAAATTACGAAATGAAGGAAAATACATGAGTGTGATGGCACACCTGTAATCTGAGCACTAAAGAAACTGAGGCATTGGGGATTTTTTAATTCAAGATAAGCTTGAGCTACACAGGAGAGCATCTTTCTCACACACATGCATATAGCACTTAGAATGGAGGCAGGAGAATCACAAGTTTGAGCTCAGTTGGGAGACATTACCTCAAACAAACAAGAGAGGCAGGGCTAAGGTTGACAGCTCCCTGTCTAGCATTCTAAAGCCATGTATTAACTCCTCAAAGAAAACAAAACAAAAAACTAAACACAACGAAAACGTCATGAAAAAGAGGGGTAAAAAACAAACAAACAAACAAACAAACAGAGAGGAAGGAACGCCACAGAGCCTCGCAAGAGAAAACATGGTCCAGAATCACTGAGCACCTGACAAAGCAGCCCAGACATCCCATCCTTGAAGAGGAGACTCAGGAAGTCAACACATAAAGTAAAAACCACTGCTGGGAATGAAGAAAAAAAGCTATTTGTACCATGCAAACCTTTTAGCATCTTTTGGATTCATACCATCTTCTGAACTGTTTACTTAAACACCCAGCTGTTTCATTTTTCTAAAAAGACAACTGCAGGAAAGAAAGGACGCCACGACCACCAATTCTATGTTATGTCCACGTACCTTACTCTATCCCTCTACCAGGAACCATGGTTCCAACAAACGCTCTTCTCTAGGTCGCCCACATCACTGGAAGGGCTCCGCCACAAGCCACCTGTGGCTGGGAGGTATCAATTACTAAATTTGAATTAAAACTTAATCTTGGAAGCTGGGTGGGGGTGGCACACCTTTTAAGCCCAACACATGGGAGGCAGAGGCAGGCAGATCTCTAAGTTTGGGGCCAGCCTGGTCTACAGAGCCAGTTCCAGAACAGCCAGAGCTGCCCAGAGAAACCTTGTTTCAAAACAAACAAACAAACAACAACAACAAAAGAAAAACAAAAACTAACTCTTGGGCTGGAAGTATGTGCGTAGTAGTAAAGCACTGGCTGGCCATCTTAAGGCTCTTGTTTTGGTCCCCAGCATTGGGTTGGGGCCAGAGGAGTCATATGGACACAATCATCATTCTGTCTTTTATCTCCTTACCACTTAGTGTACCCAAGTGTACAACACAAAATAGAATCCAAACTACATAAAATGACTGCAAGTACTTAATGTGAATCTGTTTAAAAAAAAAAATCTGTACAAAATATATCTCTCACCTCAAAGACCATCTACTCTGAGCCAAATAAGTAATCATGGCCCAGGAACACAGACTGAGGGTACCCTAACATGATGTTTGACTGTAGAAGTAGGCACACAAGCTTATTAGTTAAGAGCACAAAAGAAAGATACAAATCAACACGTTCATCAAATCCTCAGGTGGCGGCGGGTAGGTGGCGGCGGGCTCCAGTAGAGGGCGCTGCTCTGGCAGGTTTCAGGTGTTATCTGATGACACTTGTAGCTTTCGGGTTGGAGGGAGCTAATGGTCTGCTACAAATACATCTCAAAGGTTTACCTGACAGTTAAAAGTAGAGGAGATGAGTGATACACTGAGCCATGGAAGACACTGTGAGTTCAAGACCAGCCTAGTCTAGCAGCCTGGGCTGCATAGAACCCTGTCATAAAAAACAAAAAACCAAAACTATCAATTTCAATTTCAACTTTTTTCTCCTCTTTTTCCTTCAGTCTTGCAAACACATCTTTATCCATTCCAAGTACTCATTAAAGAGTGGTAATTATTTTTATCATCAGAAATATTTAAAACTTAAAAAAAAATAAGTGGTTGTTATACACCTATCAGAAGAAAATCTGAGTTCTCAGTTTGGTTCTAATTGCTAAAAAACCAAATATAGAGGCTAAAGAGATGGCTCAGAGGTTAAGAGCATTGGCCGTTCTTCCAAAGGTCCTGAGTTCAATTCCCAACAACCACATGGTGGCTCATAACCATCTACAGTGAGATCTGGTGCCCTCTTCTGGCGTGTAGACCTACATGCAGACAGAATATTGTCTAAATTAAACAAACAAACAAACAAACAAACAAACAACCCTGAATAAGAGATGCCAGGACTAGGAGGCAGAGGAAGATAGATCTGTCAGATCTGTGAATTTGATGTCAGCCTGGTCTACATAGTGAGTGACAGGACAGCCAGGACTACGTAGAGGGACCCTAACTCAAAAATCCAAGACCCAAACAAAAGATAGAATATGGGGTCAGGGAGATGGTTTGGTGGGCAGAGGCAATTACAGCCAAGCCTGATGCCCTGAGTTCTGTCCTCTGAACCCACTCTGACCTCCTCAAGCATGTAATGACAATCACATCTCACACACAATCCAGGCAACAGGACCATATATTTAACTGTAACAAAACATTTTCATTTTTACTTAATGCGCAGGAGTGACTCACCTGCTTTACGTGTGCACCATGTGTGACTCCTGGCCTAGAATGCCACAGGAGGGCATCAGATACCTTCAAACTGCAGTAACGGGTGGCTGTGAGCCACCAAGTAGGTGCTGTGAACAATTCAGCATAAAGATAATTTTTTTCTTCCTGAGACAGGGTTTCTCAGTGTAGCCATTGCTGTCCTGAGACAGCAAGCAGTGTATACCAGGCTGGCCTCAAACTCAGACATCTACTTGCCTCTGCCTCCTGAAGCTGTGTCTGGTGGTGCAGAGCTATAATCCTGGATCTCAGGCATCTGAGGAAGGGAGATCATAAGTTTAAAGCTACAGCATGAATTCAAAGCCAGCCTAGACAACTTAGTGAGCCCTGATCTCAAGACAAGGATAAATGTTTTTCCTCTGTATATGGTTAAGTTTTTCTATGATTACTGGGTGTCTTGTAGAACTGTGCATACCCAGTACCCATAGAGACCAGAAAAGGGTGTCAGATCCCCAGGAACTGGAGTTATAGACAGTTATGAGCTGCCAGTGGGTGCTGCGACTCAAATCTGGTCCTCTGCTGAGCCATCTCTCGAGCCTCAAAATGAAAAAAAATTGAAGGGCGGAGGGCTTCTTGCTCGAGCCGCTCTCATTCTGTAGAGTATGCTCTGCTTTTACCCTCACCTTATTAAATTCCTACTTTCCCTATTTGAAAGAGGCTGGGAACACCAACTCCCCACAACAAGCACAGGAGAGCAGACCCACACAGATACAGAGCTCATTAAGGAAGACATTTACTACGCACGTATCCTAAAATCAATTCATTTCTGTATCCTCTCAATCTCTAAAGTCTGTCTCTTTGTTAATAGCAGTGCCCCAAATACACAAATTTTTAACAACTCATGATAAACAATTCGTGAAACTAACAAACAAAATAAACATAGTTCTACCAGCTGCTGGCAATTAAGAAGTTAGTTTTTTAAATAAAAATATTTTAGTAGATATTTGGATTTATTTTATTTTTGGTTGTTTGAGACAGGGCTTGTTTGTGTAGCCCTGGGTGTCCTGAAACTCACTCTGTAGATGAGATGGCCTCAAACTCAGAGATTTGTCTGTCTCTTCTGGGATTAAAGGCATGGGCTGTCACCCAGCAGATATCTGGATCCCTTACCATCCAAAAAACAGTAATAGTTCTATGACAGATAAACACCTTCACATAGAGCTATAGAACTTCCAATTTTTAGCTTCAAGACAGAAATTCCAATTCCAAAGAGTATGGAACTCTTTTGCCACCAGTAAAATGTTAGGATCAGACTTAGTAGGTGGTACCCTCTTTGCATAATCCTGCCCAGCAGGTAAAGGTCTGACCTTCCTTCCTCCATCTAACAGCACCTGAACTGTTTTGTTTTTTGGCAGTGTGGGTATACCTAGATTTGCAGAATCCGTGTTTTCTTTCCCAGTTCCTTTAAACTATATTCAGAGTAGGCTAACCTCAGCAATTAAATAGTGTTGATCATAATTTATTCTCCTTGAGATAGGGTCTCTGTGAAGTCCTGGCCGTCCTGGAACTCTTTATGTAGACCAAGTTGGCCTCCAGCTCACAGCGATCTGCCTCCCTCTGCCTCCCAATAATCCTTTTCCTTTTTTTATGATCACAATTTGTGCGAGAGGGCTATCAACCTATGCTGCGGGTGCAGGGGGAGGCACCCAGAGTCCAGAACAGAGCATCACAACTCCCTCCAGCTGGAGTTACTGGAGTTCCCAGCACGGGTGCTGGAAACCAAAGACAGGTGTTCACAAAGAGCAGCGGCATTCTTCACAAAGCCACCTCTCCAGCCCCAGTGTGTGTCGGTGTCTGAGTCGTCTCCCACAGAAACCCAGGCTGGGGCCGAACTTTCGGCAGCCCTCCTGCCTCCGCCCCTCCAGTGCCGAGCTACAATGTCACAGCCCATCACTGTAAGAAGCTTCCGCATTTCTTCACTGTCTTTCTTTATACACAACTAGGCTGGATAAATAATCCATTTTCTTGGAGCTCATTCTTAGTGCCACTTTCTTCATTAGCTAGAGCTTGGTTTGGTGTCTGGGGGCTTTGTTCAGTTTAGTTTTTGTTGTTTGTTTTCCTAAGCAGAACCCATTCCATCAAGTTTAAGCAACCAATTGGCTCCCACAACCTAAAAGGAGCAGGGAATCAGATTCAGAGGCCGCACAGAAAGGTCAACGCTGAACAAGCACTGTTTCTGCAGAGATCTTGCTGCTGCCGTGCAGCCGCACATGTGCAGCTGGCAGCAGAGCCTCTGAACAGGGACCTGCTTCACTTGCTTCCCAAGTCTCTCTTAACGCTGGGAAAATGGGACAGATGCTGCAGGCAGGTGGCCAGGGAGAAAGAAGGGGAGTAAGTACATTAACACTAGCTTTATCCAGTGTAATCGGACTAATATAGTAGAAAATGGATCCTACAGACAAGGCATTCAGAAAGTGTAGTACGCCAGGGTTATGTAGCGGCATAAGCCTGTAAAGCCCAGCATTCAGAAGGCTGAGACAGGAGGATCTCAAGTTCAAGACCAGCCTGACAGCCAGTCTTGAATAACAAGGTGCAGATAACTATATATATATACACACACACATATATATATATACACACACACACATATATATATATACATATATATATATGTACACACACACACACATATATATATATATATCCATCCACGGGAATACTACATCAATCAATCACCAAGTCTCTCTCCACAATCCAGTGCCATGGTGCTTCCTGCCCATACTGGACAAAGAATCATTTTCCATTCTATTAGTTGTTTCTTCTATCAACATGCTTAAGCTGCTTTTTAAAAATTTCAATTCTAAGCTGAACAGTGGCGGCTCACATCTTTGATCTCAGCACTTGGGGGGAAGAGGCAGGTGGATCTCTGAGTTCCAGGCCATCATGGTCCTAGGACAACCAGGGCTACACAGAAAAACCTTGTCTTGGAAAAAAAAAAAAAAAAACAACAAAACCAAAAATTTCAGCTCTATCTCTCTCTGTGTGTCTTATGGAGAAAGAGGATTTGGCTTTCTTAAACAATCAGAGGCCCTCTTTGATCACCCCACATGATTCTCAACACATTGAAGACTGTGAACACTATTTATAGCTGAATCACATCAGACACCATGGTGACATGTCCATTCTTACAGAATGTTTGACCTGAAATTACAATTACCTTTTTGTGCTTGCTTGGCTTTTTGTTTTCTCATCACTAATTCACAAGTGCATGCATGTCAACACCTCAATTTAGTCACCCATGGGGATGGGTTGCAGACTGTCTGCATCTCTAGTGCTCTACTCTCTTCAGCCTAGCAATGGGCTTTACTTTTATCCCCCTCCTGAATCCCATATCTGGGGCAAGATTTCAGGTTCATTGAATAAATCAATAAGTAAATATATTAGGGATAAACAGCCAAGCTTGGTGGCACATGCCTGGAATCTTACCATTTGAGAGATGGACGGAAGCAAAGGATCCTGATTCAAGTCTACAGCTGCATAGTAAGTGTGAAACCACCCTGGGTTAGATGAGATTGAACAAACAAAGAAACAAACACACACCAATAATGAGAAGCAGAGAGATGGGCTGGAGAGATGGCTCAGTGGTGAAGAGAACATTTCGCTCTTCCTGGGGACCTAAGCTTGAGTCCTAGCGCCCATGTCAGTTGGCTATCTGGCCTATTAACCTCAGCTCCAGGGAATTCTGATACCTCTGATCACGGGAGGCATTCACATGCGCATATCAATCTTTTTTTAAAAGATGAATTTATTTATTAATTAATCAGCATTCTGCCTGCATGTACACCTGCGCAACAGAAGGCACCAGATTTCACGATAAGATGGTTGTGAGCCACCATGTGGGTGCTGGGAATTGAACTCAGGACCACTGGAAGAGCAGCCGGTGCTCTTAACCTCTGAGCCATCTCTCCAGCCCCCTTAGTCTTTTTTTCTTTTTTAAAGAGAGAACCAGGGTTACAAATAAACAAAGGAGTAAAGCTCATAAACACTACAGCGCTGACATTAGCAGCATGGTTTGGCTTCTAAAATGTGTAAGTACACAGGAATAAGCAGCAGGCGACCGGGAGAAAACGTATATTCCTGACCAATTCTACCCTGAGTGAGAGCTACAGCATCAACACCCTGACAAGATACATGCCAATCTGGGCTCAGATCTTGTGTTCTCTAGTAACTAAAAGAAATGACTGTTCCTTACAGAAATAACTGATCTTAGCAATGAACAGGGAAACACAAGATGAATATACCAACAAGCAAGGAAGCATGCAAAAAATGAAAGAATGGCCTAACTTCTGAAAAAGATGATATCTTGAAGAAGTCATATCTGAAGAATGAGGGCACCAAATAAAATTAATAGTGATTGGGGCAGCAGAGACGGCTCAGTGATTAAGAGTAGTGGCTGCGCTTGCAGAAGACTGGGTTCAGTTCCCAGCACCCACGTGATGGTTCTCAACCAAGTGTAACTCCATTTCCAAGGGATCCAATGCAATCACCAAGCACGCACATGATGGACGTATTAATAAATTCAAGTAAAATACACATAGAATAAAAAAATAAGTAAACACAACATTTAAACAAACAAAAAAAGAACTCGGTACTCAGGAGGCAGAGGCAGGCGGATGTCTGTGAGTTCAGCCTGGTCTACAGAGCAAGTTCCAGAACCCAAGGCTACACAGAGAAACCCTGTCTCAAAAAGAAAATAAAATTAAAAAATTAAGAAAGAAAGGAAGGAAGGGTGGAGGGAATCATATGAAAGAAGGGGGAGTTCATAAGACCTGAAGAAGACAGAAGCTCCACAAGGACCAAATAGATCAGGGCACAGGGGTCTTCTATGAGAACTGTTTCTCCAACCAAGGACCATGTATGGATATAACCTAGAACTCCTGCTCGGATATGGCCCATGGTAGCTCAGTATGTAACTGGGTACCCTAGTAAGGTGATTAGGGACTATTTCTGACATGAACTCAATGGCTGGCTCTTCAACACCCCCTTCCCCTGAGGAAGGAGCAGCCTTGCTAGACCCCAGAAGAGGACATTGCAGCCAGTCCTGAAGAGACCTGATAAGCTAGGGTCAGATGGAAGGGGAGGAGGTCCTCCCTTATCAGTGGACTTGGAAAGGGGCAGGGAGGAGATGAGGGAGGGGGCTATGGCTGGGATACAAAGTACATAACCTGTAATTAATATAAAAATTTTAAAAAATTAAAAAAGGAAGGAAGGAAGGAAGAAAACAAAGGTTATGTATGAACTTGGATATACCTAGTGAATACAATGAGAACCATGAGTGCACCTGATAGGACCAAATAAATGGTAGAGTAGCACATGCCTATAATTCCAGTCCTTAGTAAACTGAGGCAGGACCACAAATTCAAGGCCAATGTGTCAAAACGAGAAAGCAAGCTGCACAAACTCTTAATCCCAGCACTCAGAAGAGCACTGTGATCTACAAAGAGAGCTCAAGACCAGCCAGAGCCCCAGTGAACCTTGATCCAAATAAAGCAAAACAAAACAGACAACAAAAACAAAAAAAGAAAGCAATCAATAAATGGTGGGAGAGAAGCCAACAAATTGCCCATAAAATATATCATATTAATAGTAAATACAGAAATTCTTTCTCAACTGAACATGATAGCATGCACTTATAACTTAGCATTTGGAAGGCTAAGCTCTAGTTCAAGGTTATCCTTCTATACACAGCAAGGCATATGCCTATTCCCATTTACCTGTGTCCTGCCCTATCTGTTCAATTATCTTTCAAACAAATCTAATGTCCTTTTGGTTCAAACTCTCCTACAAATGAATCTGTCCTGCTCTAGGACAATGAAGGCATGGCTCCTGGGCTACAGTGAGGGCAGAATCCAGAGATGGAGGCCTTCTTACAGACTTTCACTCGGTGATCTACTTTACCCACACAGACATGTGCTCAGCCTTCAGGCACACTTGGCCTCTATCTCCCAGGCCCTGAAGCTCTAAAGCAGTGATGAGCCGCGCCTGCCCCGCCCCTTCCAGGGCTGCCACCCATCCACTCTGCCTGTCTTTAAAATACAAGCAACAATCTACACTCAGCACATCAGAAACCAGTCCCTGAGCCTGCCTGACTTCTAGCTTTACATGATTTGTCTGCATTCTCTCAAATTTAATCTCATCCACTAACTTTATTATCAAGTTTAGAACACTATAAAATCCTTAAAATGCTTTCCCTACGCCACCTTCCAATCCATTCCTACCCATAGTTTCACAGTATTCTGGCCAGATTCTGCTAGTACACACCATGTGCCCATAAAGTTAACTACTAACTAGTATTATTACTTTCAATTCTCTCTATCTTCCTATCAACAGTATGAGCTAATGTCCTCACGTAACAACTGGTCAAATGCATGTTAACAAGAACCACAGAACTGAACGATCCCTTAAGTTCCTCTTGTCAAATAATCTCATCAGAATCAGCTCTAAAATTTTAACAGTAAGGACGTTAAGGCATTGCATACTAAAGAGAATAACTAAACCCAGATTCTCAAGGTTACAGAGAATTATCACTACTGACAAAAAGGGAAACTTAGTCCTTCTAAATGTAATAGGCCCTTCAAATATGTTCTCTATTTTTAGATTTATTTGTTTATTTATTTATTACCTGCATGCCAGAGGAGGGCATCAGATCTCATTGTGGATGATTGTGAGCCACCATGTGGTTGCTGGGAATTGAACTCCGGGTCTCTGGAAGGGCAGACAGTGCTCTAACCTCTGAGACCACTATCCAGCCCGCTAGCGGATTCTTACCATTCTTTGCTGTGTAGCCCAAGCTAACCTCAAATTCCTGCCTCTGCCTCCTAAGTGCTGAGCAACAGGCATACACCAGCATGCTAGCCTTAACTCATACCTTTGTTAAGAGAAATTGAACAAGTTTTAATTTGAAGAATTATAAAGGGTAAAAGTAATACTGCAAATGGGCCTTTCTATGTGGGACTAGAGCCTTGATGAACAAAAGCTTTTCAACTAGCTGTGTGACAGTTTGGTTTTTAAAGTGGCAGGGACTGAACCCAGGGTCTCATGCATGCTAGACAAGAACTCTAGCATTAAGCTATATACTCAGACCAAAGATATCTGAAATGTATAGGTTCTACACTCGTTTATGGTATATTTCATTTGTTACACAGTGAGTGAATGAAGGTATTGTTGGGGCAGGAGTGACAGGAAAGAAGTAAACAGATTCTAAGTACCCCGAAATGGAGTAGTCAGTTATCATCCCCATGTCAGCCACCTTCGGGCCACATTAAACTATGAATGGTTGGACGTGGTGGTGCACACCTTTAATTCTGGCACTCAGGAGGCAGAGGAGGGAGGATCTGTAAGTTTGAAGCCAGCCTGATCTACAGAGCAAATTTCAGGACAGCAGGGGCTACACTGAGAAATCCTCTCTTGAAAAATAAGAGAAAGAAAGAAAAAAGCAAAAGGATGGAAGGAAGGAAGGAAGGAAGGAAGGAAGGAAGGAAGGAAGGAAGGAAGGAAGGAAGGAAGGAAGGAAGGAAAGAGAAACCATGAAAGACTCTTGTGTAAGGTTCAAGAAAGTGCTACTCAAATAGAAGTCTGGGGCACAGCCATATAAGTTCAAAACTAATAAATAAAAGACATACCAGCCATTATTGTAAAATCGGCCTTTACTCTGCAATTAACATATAACCCCCACCCTCACAGACACTGACTTGACCCAGGGCACACAGCAAACACATGGACCCTGCTTTCTTGGAAAATACCATCTGTTAGACAAGAAAAGCTAAACATCTCAGCCTTGCTTTTTTTAAGTGTGTACATTCATGTTGCCTAGGTGCCTGTGCATGTATGTGTGTATGTGACCATGTGTGTGCATACATGTGGGCAGACGACTGCAGAGGCCAGAGACCTCCTGCAGACAGAGTTACAGGTGGGTGGCACTGCTTGACATGGGCACCGGGGAGTGGGACTTATGTCCTCAAAATGTGTTCTTAACCACTGGGTTTTTTTTCTTAGTTTCCTCATCAGTGAAATGTGGTTAACAGGAAATGCTCCTAAAATCGCCCTATAAAGAAAGCACTTACTGTAGCTAATAAAAAGAACTGTACAATATTTATTAAATAACTACTCATTTTTTTATCTTGTTTGAGAAAAAGTTTCCCTGTACAGCCATGACTGTCCTTGAACTCACAGAGATCCACCTGCTTGTGCCTCCCTGAGTGCTGGGATTACAGGCGTGAGCCACTGCACCCGGCTTGCTTAAGTGATTCTAAGATTGCTATGACAGCCTCTGGAAAAAGGAACAAGACAGCCAGGAGCTGTTACAATTCGTGCTATGCCTCCTGAAGTTAAGTCATCTTTCTATCAATATTATCACCTACTCAAAACTTGTGACTCAAGAGATAACAGCCAGAGAAACAGGCAGGTGTCTCAATGTCCATGCGGCCTCCCCTGCTAGCTCAGGTCTGAGTGAGAACTAGGGAAGAGTACTATGTAGTATTCAGGACAGCAGGGGCTACACAGAGAAATCCTGTCTTGAAAAGCCAAAATAAGAGAAAGAAAGAAAAAAGCAAAAAGAAGGAAGGAATAGTACGAATACTAACGATCAGGCCAAGTCTACACACAGCACAACTTTATGCTTAAGAACCTAGGCTTCCAGAAATTTATTTCAATTATTTCTTGTCCGTTTCAAACATCCAACTTGGTTAAAAACAAGACTAGCCATTTCTACCACAACAGATTTACATAATTTTGGAGTTGTAATTTTAAAATGTTCTGCTTACCTTTGCCTGCAGTACTGAGGACCCTGTATACTAGGCAGGCTCTCTACTATGCCTCTAGCAGCCCTTCACACACTTTTTAATGAAAACATTTTAATATACTGTGAACTACATCTGCCTAGCAACAAGTTAGAAACTTATGTTATCCTACTTATGTTCCCATGGATACAGTCATGAACAGTGCTGGGGCAGCTGTAAGAATCAAGAAAAGAATCCCAAGGGAATCATATCCCCAACCTGAGGAGAAAGCAATGCTCTAAAGGTAAAAATACTGTCCACTATTTTCCCATTAGAACCCACCTCTTCCTACACAATAAATCAAAAAACAAAAACAAAAAAACCCTTTCACTATGATCTCCCTTCTTAAACAGACTGATGCCCACAGCTTCAGCAATGATTTCTGTGCATGAACTGACAGTCACCTCAGGTTTTTTGCGTGTGCTCTATCTACTCCCAGAATTGGTGCATAGATTTCTTGGTATTTAGGATGTAGCAAATCTGTTTAAAATGCCTGGAAACAAGGTAGGAACCACTTTACATTGTAAATGTGTAAACTGGAAGAAAGCTAAATGTTTTTATTGGCTGTATAAACCCATTTTTTTCTAAGTACTGACATTTGGAGCAAAAGAAATGCAAAATCCGAATTTTGGAAAAGCAATTGCTTTTAGCTTAAATATATATTTCCGGTGTTTAAAATTAAAAGAACTAGCCAGGCAATAGTGGTGCATACCTTTTTTTTTATTATTATTTTATTTTTATCTCAATCACAGGTTAGGTACTTTGAATCCCAGGCGTAGCCCCCTCCCTCAGTCCCTCCTACCCTCCCACTCCCTCCCTCATCTCCCTCCTCCCCGCCCCCTCCAAGTCCACCAACAGGGGAGGACCTCCTTCCCTTCCATCCAACCCCAGCTTATCCTGACTCCTCAGGGCTGGCTGCAATGGTGCTTACCTTTAATCCTAGTACTCAGGAGGCAGGGGGCTAGGCAGATATCTGAGTTCGGGGCCAGCCTGGTCTACAGAGTTCCAATACAGCCAGGGCTACGCAGTGAAACCCTGTCTTGAAAAACCAAAAAAAAACTAGGTTCTGACAGAATAGCCACAGGGGGGCAAAAAATTAACACAGCAATTTTACTTTGCTGTAATATATGTATTTTTTTTAATTTGACAGGATCCTGCTATGTGGTCCACACTGGCCTCAAAACTGTAATTCTCCTGCATCCACCTCTTTGACGCAGGAATTGATTATGTGTTGGTTACCATACTTGGGCTAAAAATCTTTCTCATAAACTGTAAAATTTATAATCACAGAAACGAATTATTGATAAGCAAAAGCTTTTTTAACAAATCATCTTTCTCCTGGCAAGCAAGCAAAACTAAGATTAACAAGGCCTAGAATTCAAAAGCACATTAAATGGTTTCTACATAAAATTTGCGAGTTTTAGCTAGGTTGACAGTGCACGCCTGCACTGCAGAGGCTGAGGCTGAGATCAGAGCCGTGAAGTCCAAAGTCAGCCTGAAGGACAGAAAGGGGTCTTGAGGCAGCCTGGGCTGTATTATACTGTGATACTGTGGCTCAAAAAGAAAAACGTTTCAGTTAGAACTTTTGCACAGACACAAAAATCTCACCATCAAAAGAAAAACATGTGCCAACCTGGGTGCGGTAGTGCACGCCTATAATCCTAACATTCAGGGAGGAGGAATTCAGAATGCTAGGAACAGAAAGTGACCATCTGTACATTTTCCACACAAACACTATGCTGTCAATATACAGAAGCACAGAGCGAATGCTCTGTGGTAGAGCACTAGCCTAAGAATACAAAGAAAAAAAAAAGGGGGGGGGGGTCCATCCCTATCACCAAAGAAGAAAAAGAGAAAAATGGGCCCAGCAAGTTAACAAGTAAAAAGTACTTCCCAAGCAAGCTTGATGGCCTGAGTCCAGCCCCTGGAACCCATAGCAGAAGCAGGACAGCAATGCCTGAGATCTGTCCTCGGACACCCTCACACCACCAGGACACAAGCACCACTCACACCATACATCAATGCACATACATACAATGATGAGCAATACAATTTAAAGACTAAGAAGGCATGGTGGTCCACCCCTGTAATCCCAGCACTCTGGGAGGCAGAGTGAGTTCTCTGTGAGTTCGAGGCCAGCCTGGTCTACAAAATGAGTCTGGAACAATCAAGACAACAACAGAAAAAGCCTGTCTTGAAAAATATTATATATATATATATATATATATCATTGGCTCATTTCTTCATTTATGTTCATAAGCAATAAATATATTGCTGTAACTTAGCTACCAGGAGACTTCAGGAGAAATGGGGCAGAGCAGACAACCTAGAAATTAGAAGCAACCAAACTACATGCAAAAGAATCCACACATCTGACTGAAAACACATGTAGCCAAATAAAAGGCAATAATCTGAAAATATATATTTGCAACCAGTGATGGAGAATTTAATATTGCAAACTGATTAGAAAGCCAAAGGTGCCCTTTTTGGTGGGAAAAGGATGGAAAGACAAATCATAAAAGAAAATAAAAGCATTACTTTTTTTGCTAAGGTAAGCATGAGTACATAGTAAACTGAGCATGACAGAACAAACCTGTACCAGCATTTGGGAGGCTGAGGCACAAGGATCTCAAGTTCCAGACCAGCCTTAGTACAGGGAAATATCGTTTCCAAAAGCAAAAAATACATAGTAAATATACTTAATGTCTGCAACTCACTGCTCATAGAAACACTGTATGTTTTAGGAAAGCACAGTAGAAATACATGTGTAGAAGTCCAAAAAGACATTGACACACTTGAGCCGGTAATTAATTTCACTTTGGGAAACCTAAAAAAAACAACTGAAAATATACAGGTTTTATGAATATATGGAAATTCCTTCAAAAGGCTTATAAAATATGAGAAGCCAGGCCATATTTGCCTAAGATAGCTCAGTGGGCACACGTGAATGACCGGAGTTCAATTCCCAGGACCCACATGATTAGAGAAAACAGATTCTTGAAATTTGTCTTCTGACCTCCATAACCACACGATGATGCCAATGTACACACACACACACACACACAATGTGCAACTTAAAAAAAGGAGGGGGTCTGGAGAGATGGTTAGAGCACTGGCTGTACTTCCCAGAGGACCTGGGTTCAGCTCACAACTGTCTGAAACTTCTACTCCAGGGGACCTGACATACAAGCAGGCAAAACACCAATGTAAATAAAATACAACTAAAAAAAATATTTTTTTTAAAGAGGGGACATTAGGCAGTGGTGGCACACACCTTTAGTCCCAGCACTCAGAAGGCAGAGACTGGTGGATCTACAGAGCAAGTTCCAGGGCAGCCAGGGCTACACGGAGAAACCTTGTCTCAAAAAACAACAGCAAAATAGAAGAGGGGGAAACCAAAAATATAACCAACACAAGGGTTAGTATGTTGATACTTCATGGACTGTTACTTACTTGTTGTTGTTTTTTAAGTTTTAAAGAAAACTGTTAATGTCATAAAGGTAATAAGTGAACTCAGCTCTTGTCAGGCAGAGATCTAAGTAGTTTACATATATTAATTCATTAAATACAAATGTAGAAACATTAACAACAAAGCATTGATTCCTGAAATTTTGGAAGGTTTATTTTGCTCAAGCTCACTGACCATTTACAAAGCTGACACTTTCCACAAAGATGCATCCTGCATAGTGCCCACAGCACCGAGGTGTGGCAGCACAGGCCTTCACACCTGCGACTCGGAAGTCGCTGTCATGTAGGCTGAGCTCCAGGCTGGCCTGGAGTTCCATTACAGCTTGCAATGGTTAATAAAGACTGTTCAAAATTCCCCAGTTTCTACATAATTCAAGGTTAGATATACATCTGTATTTAGAAGTTGGCACACAATAGAACAACTGACTAAATGAGATATTTGTGCCGTTCTATAGCTAGGCATAGACCCAGAATGATCCAAATTCGTGGCCTGCCTGGCTATTCTGAAAGCCTCCATTGGTGAGTACACACACACACAGAGTTGAAAAGTAAAGACCTCTATGCTAGTGGATAGAAGTCGCAAACACACTCATCACTCTCCTGAAGTATTTCAGCAGCATTCTCTCATAAGGACCTGGATATATACTTTGCTCACTGTTCTATACAGTGCCCAGGACAGAGACTAGCATGTAGCAAATGCTTTAAAGGTTTTTGCACTGCTAAGCTGGGCAGACGGCTCTGCTGGTAAAGGGCTTGCCACTCAAACCTGGGGAGCTGTCAGGCCCCAGCACCATGTAAAAGCTAGGCACAGCAGTTTGAGTCTGTAACCCTCGTTCCGGGGGACAGAAGCAGACAGAGCCCAGTGGCTTGCTGACCAGCGGTGAACAGTGAGCTTCAGGTTTACTGAGAGACTTACTAAAAACTGGATGGAGAGAAGGCCCGGCAGTGAAGAGCATGACACTGTTTCAACAAGAACAGGCAGCTCAGACTGCCTCTAACTCCAGCTGCAGCTGACCTGGCATCCTCGTCTGGCCTCCATGGGAACACATTCATGTGCATGCACACACATACACACACACACACGTACAGACAGAGACATACACACATGCACACACACACACACACACATTTTTTTTTTTGTTTGGTTGTTTTTTTGGTTTTTCAAGGCAGTTTCCCTAATTGTCCTGGAACTTGCTCTGTAGACCAGGCTGGCCTCTAACTCAGAGATCTGCCTGCCTCTGCCTCCTGAGTACTGGGATTAATGGTGTGCCCCACCAGTGCCCAGCTAGAAGATAAATCTTTAAAATAATAATAAGGCAGAGAAGCAATTGAGGAAGAGACGCCAACACTGAGCTCAGGCCTCAACAGGCCCCTGTACAGGTGAGCACATCCCTGCATGCAAGAACCTGCATTGTCAGACACAGTGGCGTGAACTGACAGCCCATTTTATAAGTGGCATGTAAGGTCGGACAATGTGTTAGCCAAGGACCTCACTTCCCGTATTCGTTCCTATGTAAGCCTCCCTGCCCCCTCACCCTGGAAACCCCACCTCCATTTCGTGACTCACTGCAAGTCTAGATGAGGTAGACACACACACACAGAGCACATTTACAAAACTTCAGACAGAAAAATTTTAGAGAAAATATACCAAAACTCTTACAATAACTCATAAGTAAATATATCATATATAATTATAAATAATCTTACACTTATAAATTTTTTTGTTGTTGATTTTCAAGACAGGGTTTCTCTGTATATCCTGGTTGTCCTGGAACTCCTGCAGATCAGGCTATCCTCAAACTCAGAGATCCACCTTCCTCTGCAGAAAGGACAGCAGTGGTTTCTCAACCTATGGGTTGTGATCCTTTAGGGACTGAATGACCCTTTCACAGGGGTCACATATTAGATAGTCTGCATATCAGATATTTACATTACAATTCATAACAGTTGCAAAATTATAATTATGAAGTAGCAACAAAAATAATTTTCTGGCTGGGGTCCCCACATGAAGAACTGTGTTAAAGGTCACAGCATTAGGGAGGTTGAGAGCCAGTGGGTTAAAGGCATGAGCTACCATGCCTGGCCATAAAATCTTAATTTATTTTATTTATTTTTAGGGGGAGAGACAAGGTTTCTCTGTGTAACAAGCCCCTAGCTGCCCTGGACTCACTCTGTAGACCGAACTGACCTCGAACTCACAGTGATCCACCTGCCTCTGCCTGGAGTGCTGTAATTAAATGTATGCACCACCATGTCCAGCTAACTCAAATATTTTTAAATTACTTACTAAGCCTAGAAGTTGGTAACATGACTCACTAATATTCTATTTTTCTGATGTTTAAAACTTTTTCATATGCAAAAAAGCACATATTAACATTTAGGAAAGTTACAAGTGTAGTAATCTGTAACAGAGAAAATGAACTGTGTCTGTGCACTGCCAGTATAGAGAGTCCATTACTTCCTTACATAGCGAGGTCTAAGAATATGCACACAGTGAAATGTGTGAGAAGCAGGGCAACAGACACCCATGAGGGAAATCAGATTCCAGAAAAAAACACACATCTAATCACACATCGTCTTACTTCTACAGAAGGTAATTCCATTTATAAATTTTAGGGTTCATTTTTATGCATGTGATCTATACATGTGCATACTATGTGTGTGCCCGGTCCCTGTGGAGGCAGAAAGGACTGGAGCCCCTGAACTGAAAGTTAGAGGCGTGCCAGGCATAGTTGCCCACGTCTTTGATCACAGCACTCGGGAGGCAGAGGCAGAGTTGGATCTCTCTGTGTTTGAGGCTAGCCTGGTCTACAAAGTGAGTTCAGGACAGCCAAGTTTACACAGAGAAACCTGGTCTCCGAAAAACAAAACAAACAAACAAAAGCTACAGACAGTTGTGAGGCACCATGTGGGTGCTAGGAATCAAACTTGGGTCCTCTTTAAGAGCAGCCAGTGCTCTTAACCTGCTGAACCATTTGGTCTCTCCAACCAAATGTCATGCTTTTTAAATTGCTCATTTCCTTCACAATGAAAGAGCCAAGCAACTAAGATGCCAATGGTAAAAGCTTTAGCTATGTCTAATGGCTATGGCTAGCTCTGTGTCAAATACAGTGAACAGGACTTACATTTGAAGTGACTGATATCAATACTTCACTTTTCTCTTGCCATGCTCTTAGTAAGACAAAGGAAAAAAAAAATGTGGATTTCAATCTTAGTTTTCTACGAAGATAAAACCCTTTCTTAAAGCTTTTAATATTCAGAAATTTAATTTCCAAAACTATATGAAAGCTCAGAGACTGGAGTCCGCATGGTCTGTGAAAGGATGAGAGGTCTACAGCGCGCAGCCAACTCTCAGCTCACCTGCTACACAGGGCAGCCGTGCTGTGGAGACTGACCTGCTGCCAAGCAAGCAAAAGCCAAGCAGCATATAGGAGTGAGAGTATATCAGCTGACACACAAAATCTCAGTTCAGCTTAGGAGTACTGACATAAATTGCAAACATGCTGCTGAGACAAAGTACTAACATAACAAGGTTACTAAAAGGAATACTTTTCCCAACATGAGAAAACATGAGCAAAACCTGAGGTCCAAACAGGAGTATTTAATTTTTATTTTATTCTTAACTTTTGAATAATTAAAAATGACTTTCTTTTGGAGAAATCTGGACTATAATGATGAATCAATAAGTAATCAGATTTCCGTGAGATCAGCTCAAACACCTTTTCACAAATACTGACACAATAGCTATCAGAAAATAATCGCATTGTTCTGGATTTCCTGAGCCGGGTGGAGAGCCAACATGATGATACACACCTAAAGCCCAGTATTTGGAAAGTAGACTCAGGAAGATCTGCAGGGAAGGCCTGGCTTGGAGTCCCAAAACCCATGAGCTGCTCACAACTGTCTGGCAGTTCAAGTTCCAGATCAACTCCCCCTCTCCAGTCTCCATGGACAGTATGTGCACATGATATACATATGTAAGACACACACGAGTAAGAATGAAAAAAGTTTTTTTTAATTTTTGTAATGTATTTTTAATTATGTATAAATATGTACATACGAAGTCAGATGATGGTGGTGCACACCTTTAATCTCAGCACTCATGAGATGGGGCAGGTAGACAGACTCTGAGTTTGAGGCCAGCCTGTTCCATAGAGTGAATTCCAGGACAGCCAAGCCTACAGAGAAACTCTGTCTCAAAAAAGCCAAAACAAAACAAAAAAACCTAAAAAGGAAAAGAAAAAGAGGAGGAGGAGGAAGAGGAGGAAAAAACGGCCGGAGGCTCTTTGGAAAGGGGGCACACCAGAGAGCCAAGCGAACAAGCATGAAGCTCACACAGAGACAGTGAGCACCCAGGCCCAGACAGAGCAGAGAACTTCCTCACCTGTGGCCAGCCAGATATAACGCACAAGGGGATCTGACTTAGCAAGTACAGCTTTCTAGCCCTGGACAAGATGCTGCCTTCTCCCCACCCAACAGAAGTTAAAACCTCAACATGATGGTACAAATGAGCAATGTCAGCAGTCAGGACTCAGGAGCCTACCACAGGCCAGACTCTGCCACACACCAAGACATTTTCTCAAAACTTAAAAAAAAAAAAAAAAAAAAATCTCATGAAACATCAAGATAGCTCGGCAGGGTAAGGCATTTGCAGCCAAGCCTAACGACCTGGGTTTAATCTTTCAGACCCACATGTTGGAAGTACAGAAAAACTCCTGCAAGCTGTCCTCCACTCAGCTCACATGCATGTCTGCACACACTAAGTAAGTGTAATACAGGAGGAAGGGAAAACAGTAACAACAACTGGGCTAACGAAGTGCCTCAGTTGTTAGAGAGCTTGCCTCCCGTGCCTGAGGGCCTGGGGTCATGCCCAGCATGGCAAAATCCAGGCATAGCTGTATACACCTGGAAATCCACAACTCAGGAGGTGGACACAAGTGAATTAGAAATCCAAAGTTGGGGCTGGAGTCATGGCTGAAAGGTTAAAAGATTTTAACCTGGATCCAATTCCCAGCAGCCACATGGTAGCTCAAAACCACCTGTGACTCTAGTTCCAGAGAGGATACAACTCCTCTTCTGGCCTCCCCAGGCATCTGCACACACACAGTCCACACACAGACAAGCAGGTATACACACATAAAAGTGAAATTGAAAGCAACACTCTCCCCTACCCCTAAAAGCACAACTCAGAATCAACTGTGATATGTGAAATTAGATGAGGTTAAGATACTTAACCTGAGTCAGGGACAGTGACTGATGAACACCTGTAATCCCAGCACTCAGGAGACAGAGGCTGGCAGATCTCTGTGAGTTCAAGGCCAGCCCGGTCTACATGGTGAGCCCAGGACAGCCAAGGTTACACAGAGAAACCCTGTCTCGAAAAACAAACCAACAAAAAGATACTTTACCTGACTTTGTGAATCACAAAACCGTTTTTTTAGTTTTGTTTTTGTTCAGTTGACTTTTTGACATGCAGTTTCATACTACTATCCCAAGTGGGCCTAGAATTCACTATACAACCCCACTGACCTTGAACTTGGCATCATTGCTTCTGCTTAAACGCCGTTCCCTGAAATAGTTCACTCCATTGAGATCAGACCAGCTGAGGTTAACTGCCCTTCTTCCCACCTTCATTTCCTCATCCCGTGCTGCTTATTTTAGGTCAGGTATGTGACTATTCTGCCTGCCTGTCTGTCTGTGATCCATGTGCCTCCCTGGTGCCCTCAGAGTTCAGAAGAGAGCATCCACTCTCCCTGGACCTGCAGCTAGGGCTGATCATGCGGTACACCATGCGGTACCGGGATCTGAACCTGGGTCTTCTGAAAGCGCAACAAGTACTCTTAACCACTAACATCTCTCCAGCCCCTTCCCATGTTCAGTTTAAAAGCAGAACATTAAAGGGCTAACAATTAAAAGCACTGGCTGCTCTTGCAAAGGACCAGGGATTGGTTCCCAGCACTCATATGGCAGCTTACAACCAACGGTAATTCCAGTTCCAGGTATCCAACACCCTCTTCTGGCTTCCACAGGCACCAGGTACATATACAGTACAGATACACATGCAGGCAAAACACGCATACACATAAATTCAAAGAATATAAGAAAAGAAGGGCTTCAGGCCCAGAAACTTCTATGTCAGTGAAAGTAATTTAGGCAGTGAGAGATGCAAAACAGAAACACTCAAAATTCAAGTGAAACTTGCCACACGGTGATATTTGTAAATGCCAAGTACCTTACCATGACCTACACATAACTTAGACTTGACAAAAACTTAACCACTACTGTAACTTACTGACTGTAAGCTTTATTGAGATCAATCAACATATCTATTGCATATGTATTATATATTATAACATATATATATATATATATACACACACACTCACACACATACGTATATGTGCAAGCATGACAAGGTAATTATATTTTACTGCAGCAGTTTGCTGGGTGAAGAGGCCTGGCTCAGTGGTTTGACGTGAACCCCAGGAGGCAGCCACAGGCCATTACATCAGTGAATGTGCACTAGTTGATCTTATCTTGGCATAGCATATCGTACCTTACATTATTTTACACTTGAAGGAAGGACGGAAGGAGAGAGTGGCTCAGATAGCCCAAGTTGGCCTAAATCTTCCAAGCCAACTTTTTACATTTCTCTAGACTGACTGACACTGTTTAGTCTGTGTGCATAAATTTTAATAAATTTCAATTTTCTTTCCCCCTGCCTTTAGTTTAGCATAGTTCTGGCTGGTCTGGAATTCAATGTATTGTCCTCAAATCCTAAATAATCCTCCTGTCCCAACCTCTCAAGCACTGAGATTACAAGTCTGCAACACCACCCAGTTAATATCAACTTCTTGTGTATTTGTATGTTTATAGTAGTAAGTTTAAAGCAGACTTATTTCTATATATAATCTACATTCACTGCATCTTTTTCTAAGGTATAAAGTTCACCTGTGAATTTTCTTCTAAGGGTTACAAAACTCCAAAGCATGAATGAACCTGTTTAAGCTCTGCAGCTCAACCTTCGCCACTCAAGCATCAGCATATATTCTATCCTGGAAAATACAACACAAGTACTTACTGATTCTAAGACATGCATATGCACACTGGCTTTGCTGGTGATGGGAGAGACCTTAAGGAGGAGTTCTGAAGGAAGAATATGAAGAAGGAAGGACATCTGCTATAGACCCAATTCTGAGGGACCTAGCTACTGTACAAGTGAGAACATTTCATACCCTATTCAAAAGAACTGTCTAGCCAGGCAGCTGTGGCAGAGCAAGTGGATCTCTGTGAGTCCAAGGCCAGCCTGGTCCAGGACTGCCAAGGCTACACAGAGAAACCGTGTCTCAAAAAACCAAAAAGTAAATAAAATAATTTTCTAGTTTGTTGTTGTTGTTGTTTTTAAATTAGTATCTTTCTCTATAGCCTAGGTTGGCTCCAAACTTGATCAATGCTCTTGCTTCAGCCTCCTAAAGCACTGGGATCAGAGACACACACAACATCCCAACGAGACAGAGTCCCTAAAGTCACCCCACAGCTCGGGCTCAATGTCATCCTGCAAAACATGCTTTGAAGGTGAGCTAGCGGTACCTAAATGTTAAACTGAAGAGCAGCCTACACTACTAGACTTTCAACCCTCAGTCTCATAATCACACTAGCTGCTCCCTTCAAAACATCGCCTAGTGAGGTTAGAGAGATGGCTTAGTGGTTAAAGAGCACTTGTTGCTCTTGTAGGACCCAGGTTCAGGTCCAAGCACTCCACATGGCAACTGAATTTTCAGTTCCAGGGAATCTGGTGCCCTCTTCTGACAGGCACACGTGTGCTATAAATACATGCAGGCAACATACATATACGATAAAATAAACAAATCTTAAAAACAAAAACAATAAACCAACCTCCTAATGCATTCTAAACTGTAAAGCTGCCTATTGTAACACATTACTCTCATCTGCCTCCAGTCACTAACGCTAGATGCTTCCCATTCATCTATTTTCACTGCACTTACATAAACCTCATCCACTGCAATGAAACATGGATCCAGCACCTTAGGAGGCTGAATATAGAGCATTCGAGGCTAGCCTGAGCTATACAGGAAGACCCTCCTAGTAAATTAACAAGAGCTGAGCAGTAGCGGCATACCCCTTCAAACCCAGCACTCAGGAAGCACAGGCAGGCAGATTTCTGTGAGTTTAAGGCCAGACTGGTCTACAGAATAAGTTCTAGGACAGCCAGGGGCTACACAGAAAAACCTTACCTCAAAAAGCCAAAACCAAACAAACTGTCCAACCATTAAGGTCACAAGGAAAGAACTAATCTGTGGATGCAACAAAATGCTGCTGCCAAGCATCTTCCTTCAAGAGAGGCTCCAGTTCAATACTAGACTGCACTCCTCCTGTTAATGGTTTCCTTGTTAGTGTTCTGATGATCTTCTGTCAATGATGACAAGTTGTATCTCTCTATCCACACACTCTCCCTTTTCTATATTTACCTGTGGCAAATGCCCAAGACAGCTGGATTTAGTTTAAACCCTTCTGAGAATATATGCGGCTACTCCAGGAACCAGTACCTTCACTTTATTCTCCATAGTGCCACTGTGCCTGCAGGCTAGGCAGACACTGAGGCAGAGCTTGTGGTCTAGCACAGTGATTTGGGTCAGCCAGTTCATAGCATGAAGAGGGTCCTACAGGGACACCTCACGGTGGCTAGGCACCAACACCCGCCTTTGAGTGTAGTCCCCTCAAGGAAATTATTTTCATTCCTTACTAATCAAAGAAATTAAAATCCAGCTAGGTACAGCGGTGCACACCTGTAATCTCAGGGAGCACTCAGAGAGGCAGAAGCAGGTGGGTCACTGTGAATTTGAGGCCAACCTGGTCTCCAAAGAGAGTCCAGGACAGCCAAGGCCACACAGAGAAACCTGTCTTGAAAAACAATAAATAAATAAATAAATAAATAAATAAATAAATAAATAAATAAATGAAATTTAAGAGTAAAGATAAAGATTTTAAATCCTTCCCCTATGCTCAATATTAAAAACAAAAACTATCTATGTAACGCGAATAAAAAACAGTAAGTAAGAAAGCCATGAATTGAAGTAAACTGTTTAAAGGGCGGTGGAAGCAACATGGTGGCATTCCCTAGAAGCCCGCTCCTGAGAGGCGGGGAAGGGCAGGAGACGCTGTTTTAAAAAGAGCCACCAAAGGTCACAGTGGCTCACACACACGCAGAGCATCAGTACATAGGCAAAGCAGAGGAGCACTGTCAACTTCTAGGCCAGGCTGGGCTACATAGCTAGTTACCAGTCTGCCAGTACTACACAGCTAAAGCCTGTTTCAAAACCAAAAATAGAAGCTTGGCACAATGTCTCACACCTTTAATCCCAGCATTCAGGAGGCAAAAGCAGACAGACCTCTGTGAGTTCAAGGCTAGCCCACGCTACACAGCAAGTTCTAGGCCCACCAGAACTACATAATGAGACCCTGTCTCCAAAAAATTAATTAAAACAAACAATACAGTGAAAATAAAAGAAAATGAGCAATACTACAGAACACAGAAAGGGAGGATGGGTGAGGTGGCTCGGCAGGCAGAACCTGCATGTGCCTGCAGACCTGAGTTACAAGTCGAGCATTCGCTATTCGTGTGCAGGACCCAGGTCCCCAGTGCCAACATGGCAGCTCACCACCACTTCTAACTCCAGTTACAGATGCATCTGGTGCCCTCTTCTGGCCTCCGTGGACACCTGCACACACATGGTAACACATGCAAGCAAAAGAAGCACACATGTAAAATTAAAAAAAAAAAAATCTTTTGAAGTAAAAAAAGATACTCAACCTCACCAATAATTAGGAAAATATAAAATATAAAAGAATCATGTTTCAAAAATTAACAAATCTAAGTCAGAAATCGCAGCACACATTTTTAATCCCAGCAAATGGGAGACAGGGGTAGGTAAGTCTGTGAGTTTGAGGCCATCAAGATCCACAGAGTAAATTCCAGACTAGCCAGGGCCTCATGGTGAGACTGTCTCAAAATGAAAAAGAAAAAAAAATTGTAATACCATGGTGAGAACAGGCAGAGAAAAGGGACTTGGGGCAGGGCGTGGTGGTGCACACCTGTAATTACAGCCCTCGGAAGGAAGAGTTAGAAGCAGAGCCATGCAGTATACAGAGCCAGCTCCAAACCAGCCTGGGATACATAGTAGTTCTTGTCTTTAATCAATTTATTTACTTATTTGTTTTTTTCCAGGCAGGGTTTCTCTGTGTTTCCTAGCTGCCCTAGAAATAGCTCTGTAGACCAGGATGACCCTCAAACTCAAGATCTGCCTGCCTCTACCTGAGTGTTGGGACTGAAGGTGTGCACCACCACCAACTGGCAGAAAGCCCTTGTCTTCAAACAAGGGAAGAAGGGCTGGAGAGATGTCTCAGAGGCTGCTCTTCCAGAGATCCTGAGTTCAGTTCTCATCAACCACATGATGGCTCACAACCATCTATAAGGAGATCTGGTGCCCTCTCCTGGTGTGCAGGCGCA
The DNA here is from genome assembly GCA_028658305.1 of Pachyuromys duprasi. NCBI lineage: Eukaryota > Metazoa > Chordata > Mammalia > Rodentia > Muridae > Pachyuromys > Pachyuromys duprasi. The sequence goes on from CM053765.1 coordinate 6,349,932, forward strand.
TATGCAGGCAGGACATTATACACATAAATTTTTAAAAGAAGAAATCAATCTACCTACCAATCTACCTGGCTAGCTTTAGAACATGTATACCTTATGACTGAGAGAATGCTTTTTGTAAAGTATCAACAAAGATGGGTGCACACAAATAATCCTGTTTATATAAAGACTAGTAGGTGAGCAGAGTAGTACACATCATATCTTAACACTTGAATGAAACAGAAAAACTGCCACAAACCCAAGGCTAACCTGGCACACACTCATACTGAGGCAGACAGTAGAATCAAAAGCTCAAGGTCATCCTCTGCTAAAAAGCAATTTTCGGCATCTTGAGCTAGATGATACCTTAAAATGGGCAGTGGTGGCACACACCTGTAATCCTAGCACTCAAAGGAAAAAGAGGCAAGCACATCGCTGTGAGTTCAAGGCCAGCCCAGTGTACAAGGCAAGTCCAAGACAGCCAAGGCTACACAGAGTCAAAACAAACAAACAGGCAAACAGGGGAGGAAAAAAAAAGAAGGGTCTAGAGAGATGGCTGAGTGCTTAAGAGCACTACGGCTCTTCCAGGAGCCAGGTTCAGATCCCACCACCTACATGGAGGTTCACAACCATCTGTAACTCCAGTTCCAGGGGATCTAAAGCCTCTTCAGACTTTTGTGGGCTCCAGCACACATGTGGTATTTACTGAAATATAAAAACATGCATTAACATCTAGGTGTGACTGTACATTACTACAATCCCAGACTCTGAGAGACAGACAAGATATTGTTTCAAAGCCAACCTGGAATGCACATCCAGCCCTCATCTAAAATCCAAAAGGGCAGGGCAGCACTCAGTGCTGGAGCATTTGCCTGGCATGCACAAAACTACGGGTTGATTCCAGCACCACATAATCCATTAATCAATCAACAATCTAACATCTTTCAAGTACACCGCTCAATTTTCCTTCACAAGAAGTGGGATCCCAAACAGCCAAGCTTCCCAGAACCTTCAGGTCTTCTCCAACATCCGCACAAAAGAGAAGTTGCCACAGACAATGGCAGGGTCAGCGGGTAAACCAGAAACCTTCTCATGCCCACCTCCTCAACAGCAATGCTACAGTGCATTACTTACACTTACAAGCGCCTTCATCACAGCTCAAGCACTTCTGTCAAATCAGCACTGCCACCCCCCTCTTCTTCACAGGTGCCACAGCTGCTCTTGCCTGCTGGAGCCTCCTTCCTTATTATCCTCACAAGCATCTATCCCCATCCATCACTTGAACATCCAATTTTGCCTGAAACTTGGGGGATGCAAACAATCACAGAAATAATACAGTTCAATTCAAACTAATTACGAAAAAAGTGAGGAGGCCAGGTGGTGGTGGTGCGCACCTTTAATCCCAGCACTCAGGAGGCAGAAGCAGGTGGGTCTGTGTATTCAGAGGACAGCCTGATCTATAGAGCTAGTTCCAGGACAGCCAGGACTACACAGAGAAAACTTGTCTTAGAAAAAACAAAAAGAAAAAAAAAAGGGGAGGGGGAAGAGCAGGGCTTTAGCTGAACCTGACAGGCTTGGGTAGCAATGGGCAGGCTTGTGGGAGAGCACTACTCCATCTGAAAATGTTTGTCTTCAACGTTTTTGCTTGTTCCATTTGTTTTTGTTTGTTTATATTTTTATTTGTTAATGTATACAGCATTCTGCCTGCATGTGTACCTGCGCACCAGAAGAGGGCACCAGATCTTACTGTAGATGGTTATGAGCCACCATGTAGCTGCTGGGAATTGAACTCAAGACCTCTGGAAGAACAGCCAGTGCTCTTAACCTCTGAGCCATCTCTCCAGCCTCCTCTTGTTCCGTTTTTGTTTTACGGTATTTTTAACTTTTAATTATGTCTGTTGGAGGACAGCATGTGCTTAAGAGTTCAGGTGGCCAATGAGGCCAGGTGTTGAATTCCCTGAAGCTGGAACTACAAGTATTACACGGCACCCAGTGTGGGTCCTGGGACCTGAACTCTGGAGCAGTATGCACGTTTAATGAATGAGTCACCTCTCCAACTGTCTTGCCTTTTCTAAGGTTCTGAAGCAGGGGCTTACTGTCTAGTGCAAGCTGCCTTCAAATCCATGGCAACCATCCTGCCTCTGCCCTCCTGACTATGAGGACTACAGACAAGTGACCACACCTATAATTCTATATTTCTAATCCTATCTTACCCTACAGTGATTTACAAAGTAAAAAGCCACCATCAAATTATATAACTATCTTTTATAACTAGCATTTCAATTTTTGAAAGTTTAACTCTTCCCTTTTCAAAATTCTAAGCATATTACAGTTGACTCACGTCACTTACTGAACCCAATACCAAGGCTCTAAAACAGCAACAGAATGTAAGGTTTGGGCCAAATGGCCTTGCCTGGAGATAGTTTTAATGATTGGGAATAAAGACAAATACAGGCCACTTTGTCTCTCTAGGCCTTACTTCCCTCGTGCAGAAAATAGAATAGCTGCCAGGGTGGCAACACACACCTGTGACCCCGACACTGTGAGGTGGAGGCAAAAGAACTGACCCCCTCAGCGACACTGAGTTCAAGGTTAGCGGAACTGCATGAGACTGGGGTGTAGGGCTAAGCAGGTAAGGGTATTCACTAAACTAGAGTTTAATACTTGGAACCAGAAAATCAATTCCTAAAGGTTATCCTCTGACCTTCAAATGTGTACACTAGACGGATGGATAGGTATTGAAGTAATGAGGAGAAAGCGGGCTGTGGAAGTAGCTCAGTAATAGAGTACCTGCCTGGCTATAAGTTCAATTCCCAGAAATGAGGGACCACACTCTCCCACCCCACCCCCCAAAAAAGTCAGTGAAAACAGTGAGATGCATTTAGAACACAGAGGTTCATATAGTGCCAGCTCTGCAGGAGACACAGCACCTTTCCAAGTCATCTGACACGGTAAGGCCAGTATGACCATGAACTCTGGAGGCAGATGTAAGAGTGTGATGACAAGCTCGAGGCTGGTTGATGACACAATTAAAGACTACCTCAAAAATAATGACAAATAAGATGGGCGTCGGTGGCACCCACCTTTAATCCCACTGCTTGGGAGGCAGAGGCAGGCAGATCTCTGTAAAGTCAGCCTGGTCTATAAAGGGAGAGTCCAGTACCACCAGGACTACAGAGAGAAACCCTGTCTGGAAAAATAAAAAGAAAAAAGAAAAGAGAGAGAGAGAGAGAGAGAGAGAGAGAGAGAGAGAGAGAGAGAGAGAAAGAAAGA
>CM053765.1:6353280-6395823 GCA_028658305.1 Pachyuromys duprasi
AATGGCTTAGTAAGCTTATTTACCACCAAGTCTAAGGACCTGAGTTCTATCCCTAGAGTCCACACGATGCAGAGTAACAATTCCTGAAAGTGGTCCTCTACTGCTTTGTGGCATACACAAACACAATTGTAAGAAAGAACTTCTTTAAAGCCATGGTTCTGCCAGGAGGGGCGGTACAGCTCTCTAACCCCAGCGCCTGGGACGCAGAGCAGGTGGGTCTCGTCACTTTCAAGGCTAACCTGGTCTACAAAGTAAGTCCGGGACAGCCAAGGCTCTGTACAGAGAAACCCTGTCTCAAAATAAAAGATCCTTGCTTAATATTTACCAGCAAGAGGGAGGAAACATTATTTTAGAGAAAAACACTATTCATACCAAAATAAGAGGGGCTTTGTCAATGCAGAAAAAAAGTCAAGGGAGTGATCAAGTAAAGCATTCTCCCCTCACTCCTCTTTAGAGACACTAATGACAGTTCAGCACACTCTGGTGGGAAGTATGACAAGAAAGCCTGGAAACCACATGGAACAGCAAAGTCTACGGGGAGAGGGAAGCTGTGTTCTGGCTTTTGTTTTCATCTGTAAATGGTCAAGCCTCTCCCTGTGAGCAGAGATGATATTCTCATTCCCTAACTATGCAGTGACCATCAGCCAAGCCTACATCAGATTATAAGGATCAAAGGAGCACCTCAGAACTACGGTGCTCTATCTACCGTGTCTGCTCTTTTTGAGGGAGGATGGAACTAAATCCTCCTTGAACAAGGTAAGGTACTCCTAGTTTCAGTCACTCTAGAAATTGGGTCAAACTGAGGTCTACAAATAAGTAACACAGACTTGAAAAAAATTACCACCAAGCTAGGCTTGATGGCTCCTGTCAGTCCATAGGAGGCTGAGGAAGAAGGATGGCCATGAGTTTGAGGCCAGTCTCCACAAGAAGACCGTTTCAAAGAAAAAGAAGAAAAAAAATCAGTGACTGCCCTTTCGTGCCTCTTATTACTTAGTTTTTTGGATGAGTTTGTTTTTAAAGTTTTCTCAGCCAAATGTGGTGGTTCAAGCATGTAAGCCAGCCCTATGGGAGCTGGAGCAGGAAGAGCACCTCAAGTTCCAGGTCGGCCACACCAGAGCTGCATAGGAAGATCATGTCTAAAGACAAAAGAGAGAAAGAAAAGCTTTCTGCTCACTCAAGGGGGGAAAAGAGCTTTCAAAATTTAAGCAGAAAGATTTGAGAATGGAGCTGAACTGGGCGTGGAGATAAGCACCAGAGGCAGCAGCACTGAATCTGAGGCTAGCCCAATCTACACGTCCAGGGCTACACAGTGAAACCCTGCCTCAAAAACACAAATACGGCTGGGCAGCAACATGTAATTGGCACGCCAAGCCCCTGGGTACAATCCCAGCACCAAGAGAAAATGCTCTCAGCAGGAAGCAAAAGCAGCAACACCCTTTATTTCACTCACATTGGTCCTTCTTGTTTTTCCTTTTATGTGTTTACATACATGCAGAGGCCAGAGGAATCTGGATTTTGGGATCTTTATTAATATCCACCTTTATTTTAGTTTTAGACAGGGTCCTCTCACTGAGCATGGAAGCTTAACGTTGGCCCCGCGTAGTCAGGCCTACCTTCTTCATGGAAGTAACAGGAACTGGAACTCCTATCCTCTTGCTCTTACAGCACGTGCTCATGCCCAGAACATCTCTCCGGACAAGGCCTTGCGCTCACCAGCCTGCCTGCCTCAGCCTTCCAGGTGCTGGGATTACAGGAGTATGCTGCCATGCCTGAAATCCTAAGTTCTTATAAGCACAAAAGACCCTGTCTTATGGTGCTGGAGAGATGGCTCAGAAGTTAAGAGCACCAGCTGCTCTTTCTGAGAACCTGGGTAAGAGTATTCTCACCTGGATATGTAACTCCAGTTCCAGGGGATCTGGTGCCCTCTTCTGACCTCAGAAGGCATTGCACACATATGGTGCACAGACATAAGGGCAGGCAAAACATCCACACACCTTTAAAGGGGCAGGGAGTGGTGGGGAGACAGAAGGCGGCAAGCAGAGTTCTGCATTTTGAGGCTAGCTTCATCTTTAAAGTGAGTCCAGAGTAGCTACACAGACAAACCTTGTCTTGGAGGAAGGGGACACCATGACTGTCTTGTGTTTAAATTCAAACTGCTGTTAAAAAAAGATGCTGCACCATTTCTGTTCTAAAGCACAAGTGTCCGCCAGTGTGGTGGCAACCACCTTTGATGCTGGCACTTTGGAGCCAGAGGCAGGTAGAGCTCTGTGAGTTCAAGGCCAGCCTGGCCTACTTAGAAAGCTCAAGAACAAACTAGGTTTAGTAAGACTCTGCCTCAAAAAACAAAACAAACAACAACAACAAAACCACAAACAAGACAAAAATCAGAAGCCTCTCCTTTGAATTTACATTAAATGAAAACACTCAGAAGTAGCAAACAAATGTGTCCGAGTGCTCAGCTCTACAAAACGGGGTTTTAAATAATCTCATAGCAGTTAAATTCCTTTCCAAACTAAAAGGAACACAAAATAGGGAGTTCAGATATATTAATGTGAACAATCAATTGGCAATAAAGCTATGCAAGAGAACATTTACAATGCTTCACTTTCTGGAGTGTTAAAACTCTAGCAAATACATATCCCATTAAAGGTCCAAAGACACGCTGAGAATGTGGCTCGGCAGCAGAGCACCTGTCACAAGGCAGCATGCACAAGGACATCCTGAGAGACACAATATGTACAGGATTTAAACAATACTAATAACCAAAATAAGTTGAAAGACAGGATGTAGGATGATGGCAAATTTAAGTCCAATTTGGGCCACACAGCAAGACAATCTGGATTAAAGAGACACCCCGTGTCACAAAAACAAAAATGTCCCAACTACCCTACTACACTTGATGTTTCCAAGAAGAGTGTAACTCTAAAAGCACCAGGCTCCTAAATGACAGTGCAGAGATTCAAGAGACCTAAAATCTTGTACCCGCTGAACACATCCTTTTCCTCAGTCCCATCAAACATTTAGATAAACTTCCAAAATATGTAACAAAAATAACCAAGTTTCTGGAAGGTCTGTCTGCCCGATTCAGTTTTTAGGAATAATTCGTGAGAGAAACTTTGTGGCAAGCTTACTGTTGTATGTATTACTGCAGATTGACTTGACCTACAAAATGAGGATAGGGTCAACTGTAACCGAAAGACAGTATGCTTCCCCTGGTGGCCAACCCAGGAATGGAGTCCTGCACAGAAAAGAAAAAAAACCCTGGCCCTGTCCTGTCACTCACAAATGAGAAGGACTCCCAGAAAAAAGGTGTAGGGAAAGGAGAGACTATCCAAAACACTAACAGGAGTTTACAAAACACAAATCGGGGAGAGAAGAGTTAAGGCTACATAAGTGTGAGAACTGGAGCCACAAATTTGCAAGTCATTTCTTCTCAGGGCGTCCAGACGCTCACCCGGAATCCCTCTCTTCTGTATTTTCACTTTTACCTAACCATAGCGTTCAATACCTTAATACCAACTTTAAAGCAACCTCCTTCTTCAAGAATCAGATCCTTGCAATTTTCTGCAGTCTTGTTTCCAAGGAAAAGCGTTTATCTTTTCAAACTAGTGGTCTAACCTACTTAGAAAGGCTCCTGGTCTACAGCCCTCCAACCAGGAGGGTTCACTCGAGCCTACAAGACTATCTGTTCAATTTTATTTCTGAAACAAAACCCACGTCCTTTCAAACATTTCCTGTAACAACTACCTTTAAAGACAGTCTAATACAGAGATGGGATAGAATCACAGGCATTAAAATCTGGGGAATTCCTTTGTCTGATAGGATTTTTCCCCCTGGTACCACTTTAAATTCGCTTTCACAAAGATCAGCAGCAAGGGAAGTAAAATGACCCTTCCTGGGGACAGGGATTCTAGTAGATGGAAACGGTCGTTAGCTAAGTCTTTTGATAGTTCTATTCTTCACAACCTCTTCCTCCCGACCCCATCCCCCCACCACCAAAAAAAAAAGAAAAAGAAATAAAGGAAACACGTTTACAAACAGATCCTAAAATAACAGCCACAAGCGGGGCTCTCTTATCTAGGCAGATGCTCTCTGGAAAGCATTTTATTACCTGATTGGAGTGGACGGACAGGAAAATCGTTACTCCACTGGCCCTCAGGATGGGACGCGATGGGATTAAGACTGGGACGGGACGCGAGGGGACGCGATGGGATGGAATGGGACGGGATGGGGTGGAATGGAGTGGGATGAGATGGGAAGAGATGGGACGGGACGGGATGGGACGCGATGGGATGGGATGGAATGGGATGTGCTGAGATGGGATGGGATGGGATGGGACAGGAGTCAAGAAGCAGCGAGAGCGCAGGGTTGGCAGGGTTCAGAGTAAGAAGTCTCTGGGAAGCCCCGAGTCCGAGCGCCCCGGGACGCCAACTCTCCAGCACTGCCACCCGGGATCCCGCCCCGGGTCCCGTGCACCTCACCTGGAGGCAGGGACACCCCCGCCAGGCGCGGTCTCCTCCGAACGGGGGACGCGGCGGGCCGGGCGCCGTCCCCCCGGGACCCGCGGCCTCCCCGCGCCCGGGTCCGGGTCCGCGGCACCCCCGCGTGCGAGCGTGCCGCGCCGCCCGCCCTCGCGCCCCGAGTGCCCCCGCGGACCGTAGGCCGACACGCACAAAAACAAAGTTGTCGCCGGGCTCCCGCCGCTCGCTACTCACCGGGGTCGAAGTCGGGCACCGCCGCCTGGTACTGGGGTCCCACCCGCATGCCGCCGCCACCTGCGGGGAAGCAGAGCACGGCGGTCAGCGCGGGCGCGGGCGCGGGCCGGGCGCGGGGGCGGCTGCCACCTACCGTGCTCCTCGTCGCTGGACGAGCCCGAGCTGCCTTCCTCCCAGGAGTTGCTGCCGCCGTTCCCGTTGGGAGCCGCCGCCGCCAAACTTTTATTCTGGCCATTATTGGGGGCGGCGGCGGCCGAGGCGGCGGCGGCGGCGGCGGCCGAGGCGGAGGCGGTGCCGGCCGAGGCGGCGGCCGAGGCGGCGGCCGAGGCAGCGGCCGAGGCGGCGGCGGCGGTGTTCCTCCCTCGCCGCTTCCCTGAGACCTCGGGGCCCTTCTCCACCATGGCCGGCATCGGCGGGGCCCGGGGCCGGGCCAAAGTGACGGGGACCCCGGCTCGCGAGGCGCGGGCGGCGGGCCGCGGGCAGGGGGCGCAGGTGGGCGCCGAGCCGGGCGGGCGCGCGGGATCCGCGGCGGCGCGAGTTGGGGCTAGAGGAGCCCCGGACGGGCGGAGCGACGAGCCGCCTCAAGCCCCCGACGCCGAACGGAGCGCAACTTTGGCTCTCATCGCCGCCCGCACTTCGCTGGCTCTAACTACTCCGGGAGCCGCGGGCGGGGGGAGGGGCGGGGCCTGGGCGGAGGAGGGCCGCGCGCAGCCTAACCCTGCGCCCGGGAGGCTCCGCCCCCGCGCGCCGCCATTGGCTCTCGCGGGACCCGGGCGGCGAGCGGCAGCCCGGTAGGCCCGTGCGCGCGTCCGTCACGCTTCGGGGGCGGGACCGCGGGGAGGGGGGGGCGGCTCCGCGCTTCCGTTGGCCAGGCTGGGTTGACGCGTATCGCCCACTGTACGTGGTTTGAGGTTTGCGATCGCTTTACGCCCCATGATCCATCTCTCGAGGCAGCGGCGAGGAGTTAGCCGCCCTGCCGGCCCCCTCCCCCTCCCCCGGCGCCCCGCTCCCTCCGCGCGCACCCCGTGGGCCCCGCGCCACCTCCCCCCGGGATCCCGCCGAGCGTCCCATCGGCTTCCCAAAGTGAATGTGCCCGACGCGAGAACAGAAATCGCGGGCAAGGTCGGGACTACTTTCCCCCTCGCGCGGAGGAGTACGCGCACAGTTTGAATGGGTCTATACAAAGAGGGGAAACTAATTGGAAGAAACTAATTGCGCCCCCGCGTCGCCCAGGGGGATTGGGATGTGCTAGAGCGAGGGAACCCGGGGACGGGGCTCTCGGGCGGCGGCGGTCCCCGAGGGAAGGAAAGCGCCTGTGCTTGGAGTCGATGGCGCTCCCTGCTAATTGGGTTGGGGGGCCACCGGGTCCCCGCGTGTTGCCTGAGGGGCCGCGGGAGGAGTCGGGAGGTTCGGCCGGGGAGGGCCTCGAAGCCTTCAGGGGGACGGGAGGCGCCGAGCAGCCCCCGGGGCGGCGGGAGGGACTTAGCCCGACTCGGGGGGCCCCGCCGCGGGGTAGAGGAAGGGGCTTGGCTCCCCAGCTCGGTGCGGGAGGAGGGTCACTTCCCGAGACCCGGGCCCTTCCCCCACCCCGCAGGGCTGAGGGCCTGGACGCGTAGGAGTCGGTGACACCCAGCCCGGGGCGTCCTTGTCCCTGGGGTGATCGGGCGAGGGGCCCGTCGCTGCCTGACAGCTGCCTGTGGGGCCGGGTGGGCTGCCCCACCCCCCGCGCCAGCAGCCAGACCCGGGGGCTGGACGCGAGACCGTTTGCTTTAAAAACAAATAAATAAATAACAGGAGATGGCTATTTTTCATTTAAGTTACTTCAGACCTGGGCTTCATATGGGGACAGTTTTTACACCCGCTCAGGATATAAATAGCTATAGAGAGAAAACGAGAGTTTTATGGTTTTAAAGCCTGAATAAATAAGCAGGGTTTTCTCTTCCACGTTTTCTGCCCCGCAAATCATCATTTTAAACTTCCCTGAAGTGACCACGTCCACTTCTACGTGCCCTTTAACAGCAGGGCCCAGAGCCTCCAGGTAGCAGATTTCTGCCCCCACCCCCAAGTTCCTGGTCTTTCTCTTGGACTCCTCTCTGAAGGACACCCCGCTACTTAGAGAGTCCAGGGCACTGCAAGCATGCGCCCCGGGATACCCATGCTCAGTCAGCCTGGTCAGGGAATAGACTGCAAAATCAGAGGTGGAAACCAGGGGTGACCTTCTGGGACAGGAACCTGGGTGAAGCTGTGACTTACGCAAATGAAACCAGGAGCACTCTGCCCTGTCCCTTCCCTACCTTCCCAAGATGTGCGACAGACTGAAGTTAACCCACAGGGCACAAAGACGACTAGAGTTACTTAGTAGGACAGATGGAATGACGCGACACAAGGGTCACCTTCCCTCCCCACTAGACTCCCCGAGCTTGAGGCAGCGGCCTGGAAGTGCCTCCTCTTTCTGGGGTCATGACCTAAGAAAAGGGAGCCCTCAGACTCAAGGGCAGGACTGGCTGGGTAAGGCAAGCCAGGATGCCAGGGCTCTCAGCTACTGTGGTGTGCCCAGGGCACCATGCCTGCCTCACCCTGGGCTAGGCCCTGATCTGGGAGCCCTTCTCCAGCCCAGCAGCCATTGAAATGGAGCATGGGCATCAGAAGGAGCCGAGATTCGTGGGTGAACTGCCCACCCGCCCTACCAGCCAGCCCTGAGATCCTGCTACATTGTAACCTTGGGTGCCTCAGTGAAACTTTCAATTGAAATTTTTTTGGGTTGGTTGGGTTTTGTTATTTGAGACCAGTCCTCCTTTAACCCAGACAGTTCTCGAACTCCCTATGTAGCTGAAAATGACCTTTAATCCCTGACCCCCTGCACCCATCTCCCAAGTGCTGAGATTTCAGGTATGTGTTGCCATGCCTGGCTTAATTTATAGTGTTTTTGTTTGTGGGTTTTGTTTTGGGGTTTTGGGGGGGGTATTGTTTGGATTTTTTTGTTTGGTTGGTTTGGTTTTAGTTTGTTTTGGTTTTTGGCTTTTTGAGAAAGGGTTCCTCTTGTGTAGCCCTGGCTGTCCTGGAACTCTATAGACCAGGCTGGCCCCCAACTCCCAGAGACCCTCCTGCCTGTACCACCACACCCAGTGAATTTATAGTGTTTTTTTTAAGATGTTATTATTTATAGTGTGAGAGAGAGAGAACAAGAGAGTGCCATGTATGGACACTGAGCTCAGAAGAGGGTGCTGGGTCTCCTGGAGCTGGAGTGTCTTGAGCTGCTGAACTGTCCCACCTAGGTTCTAAGACCCAAACTCAGTTCATCTGCAAGAGCACTACACAGTCCTAACCACTGGGCCTCCTCTCTAGCCCCATAGTCAGATTCTGAGACAAGGTTTCATACCGTAGCTAAAGCTAGCCTCAAATGTACAGCAAGTCTGCTCTGGACACCTCCAGGTGAGCAGTGTTATGACAGAAGCCACCATATCTGGCTTTGTATTCTTTCATCAACAATCATGCCCCTCCCCCCCCCAACATATACAAAAGTATCAGATACTGCTCTAGTTTGACCACAAAGTCACATGGATACCAATTGGCCTGCAACCTGTCAGCTTCCTCATTTATAAAAACCAGCACCGGTAAGTTGTATTTTTGTTGTTGTTGTTCTTGTTTTGGTTTGGTTTTTTTGACAGGTCTCAGGATTAGCCCTGGCTGGCCTAGAGCTCACTATGTAAATTTACCAAGGTGTCCTCTGCCTCCTCAGTGCTGGTAGTAAAGACATGAGTCACCATGACTGGCTTCCTGGTGGATATTTTATACCACCTCATCTCCTAAGGCCTTATGCCCCATCCCTGTCCACCCCATCCTCCCTCCCCCACCTCTCCACCTTAAGGAGCCCTCAGTCTGAATGAAGGAAACCCTCTTTCTTGTTGTTGGGGTGGTGTCCACACATAACTCTTTGATGGGGGAATGTGTAACCACATATTAAAAATGATAACTCCCTGTAGTGGCAGCCCTACTTAGTCAGTGTCCAGAACAGCTTCAGCCCTATACTCCTTCCTCACATTTCCACAACCCTTGTTCCCAAGCTCCTAGGCCAAGTGTCACCTCCTACCGGGACAAAAGCTGAAGCCCTCAGGCAGGAGTGCTCCTTGAGTGCCCATACTGATATGCCCCTGTCTTGCACACCCCCTCCTCAGAATCTCCCACCCGCCTGCTGCCTCCATGAGTTCAGCCTTAATCCAGGCTGACAGACTAGCTTCGTAGGCACCTCAAGCCTTGGCTCCATGTCTCTACTCTCCTGGCCCACACACTCTTCAGTGGCTAGACTACACCTGCCTTCTCTTTTCCCTCCCTCACAGTCTCTCCTCACTCAGCACAAAGGACCCTGCCTCCACCCTTCCTCCCTGCTGTCCAGTCCAATGGCCATTATTGGAAGCACCAAGCCATCCACCCAGCCCACCTTTCCTCCCAGAAACTCCGTGGTCTTTCTGAATCCCCACTCTCACTTTTAACAGCTCACAGACCACTCCCCTGCGGCTCCTTCGCAGCTCCGCCCTTTCTTCTGACCTCTAATTGCTGCAGTTCCTGTTCTGCGCTTTCCTCTTCTCTGTGCCTCAAGTAGAGTAGGTGCTCAATTCATGTTGGGGGGTGGGGGAGCTCCTGTGGGCATGCAGAGCTGGAGCAAATTCCCCTGTGAGAGGGGGGGCCCTCTGGCACAAGCAAAATTCGGCTGAGATGCTGGCCATGTAAGATCTTACTATCAGCCTAACCTTCTTCAAGGGCCAACTCCTCATCCACAGCATCCTCGTCCACTTAGTTGGCTCCTGACCTGCATGTGACTCAGACCTGGTTGACTTTAAAATGTTCCTGGTCCCTGTCCATAAGTGATTGGCTCAGGCATGGGCACATGACACAGCCAGGGCAGCCAACACCCTGCCAGAACTTTTCTTAGAAGGCACCTTCCTTTCAGAGGTCAGAACCAGAGCCTGTAGGGTAGGCCTAGCTGAATAAGGCAACTGGGGTCCCAAGGTTCTCAGTACTGTGATCCACCTAGGGAGCTCTGGCTCCCTCGCCCTCGTCTGGTCCCTTCTCTAGGGAACCCTTCCCCATCCCTTCCTCACTCAAAATGGAGTGAGGTAAGACAGAAAGAACCTGAGATCCATCTGAAATTTCCCTATTGCCTGCTCCATCCTACACTGTAGACCTGAAATCCGAGACTTTGAAATGATTGATTTGGATTTCTGTTACATCTCAGAGTCCTGAGTGATACAAATGACTGAAGCATGTAAGCAAAAGAGCTAACCTCAGGCTGGAGAGATGGCTCAGAGGTTAAGAGCACTGGCTGCTCTTCCAAAGGTCCTGAGTTCAATTCCCAACAACCACATGGTGACTCATAAACATCTCTAGTGGCATCTGGTACCCTCTCTGGCCTACAGGCACATATGCAGGCAGAATACTATATACATAATGAATAAATAAATCTTAAAAAAAAAGAGCTAATCTCCTCCCCTAAACATAGAATTGTAGTATTTCTGTGTATAGACTGCTTATTTTAGTATTGAAATCAAGAGACTTTTCTGTTTGGTTGTGTTTTGGGGTTTTGGTTTTTGGTTTGTTTTTTGAGACAGGTTTGAGTCACTATATAGCTCTGGCTGTCCTGGAACTCACTATGTAGACCAGGCTGGCCACAAACTCGCAGAAGTCCATGTGCCTCTGTTTCCCAAATGCTGGGATTAAAGGCATGTGTCACTATGCCTGAATTCCAGAGCCCTTTGTTTGTTTGTTTACTTGTTTTTGTTTTTGTTTTTTTGAGACAGGGTTTCTCTGTGTAGCATTGGCTGTCCTGGACTCAATTTTGTACACCAGGCTGGCTTCAAACTCACAGAGATCCACCTGCCTCTGCCTCCCTAGGTGCTGGGATTAAAGGCGTGCCCCACCATGCCTGGCTTTCAATAGCCCTTTTAATAACCCCTTAGTAAACACAATTATGTCATCATCCTAGCGTAGCAGAGAAGGAAACCGAAGCGCTGAGAGGTGAACTGATTTGCCTGCAGTCATAGAGTTAATGAGTAGTGGAAAAAAGGACATATCTAAGCTTCAGAGATGTAGAGCCAAAAGGGGAATGCTGGGGCCAAGAGCAAGGACACACATTGATTCTAAATAAATACAACGTTGCAGAATAGGCGAGTAACTTAACTGGTAGAGTACTTGCCTAGCATGTGGGAAGCCTTGGGTTCATTTCCCGGGGCCCACATCCATCAGGCAAGGTTACAGGCACCTGTAACCACAGCAAGCCAGGAAGTAGAAGCAGGGGATCAAAAGTCCAAGTTCAGCCTGGAGAATTGGAGGTCAAAATAGTCAAGTAAATAAAGAAAATGTTGGTGGTTCCTGTTGATATTTTGTTATTATTTTAGATGACTCTTTATTAGTACATTTTTCTTGGCAAGGCATGGCATCTACAAAGATGGAGACAGACAATGGCTGGGCTGGCAGGTGGCAAGAAGACAGAACACTGAAGCCACTCTTGGGAGGGATCAAGCAACCAAAAAAGTAAATACAAAATAAACCTTAGAAACTAAGAATTCTAGCCATACCCGGAGTTTTAGGGCTGAGCTGTACGGAAGGAGTTCAGGAGGCTGTGAAGCTGGGAGGCAGTGTTGGGAGTCCCTAGGACCTTGTCACCCGTGCTGCTCTTCAGGGCACTCTTGCCAGCATCGTAGACAAGCATCTGTGCTGACCTTCGAAGTTACAGAAAATACTAGATCCACCACTGTCTTGTTGCCGAATATGCTAGCAGTTCAACAAGTGAAGCAAAGACCGGTTACAAGAAAGAACTAAAACCCCAAAACAAAAGACAACCCTAGGAGCACAGCTTCAGGTTATATGTATGATGCACACGCATATATCATACCGTATCATATCGTATCACATCATATCATGTGTACATTGGTTTTATGATACAGAGTTCTACTTTGCAGCCCAGGCTGGCCTGAAAGTCTATGAGCATCAAATTGTCCGGGAAATCATGTAACCCGATCTGGTTTTGAATTTCCTACAGTTCAGTGTTGGAGGGCTGGCCCAGCATGCGCCAGACCCTGGACTCCGTCCCCAGCGCTGCAGAAAGAAAACCCGCACACAGTGAGCAGCCGCGTCGCGCCTGCTATGACAGCTGTTACCAAAAAGACAGGCCATAACAACTGCCATGAAAACATGGGGAAATGGGACACTGCTGCGGATGGAAATGTGAAATGGCACATCTGCTCTGGGAGCCACTTGGCAGGTCCTCAGAAAGTTAAACATAGAGCTACCAGTTGACCTGGAAATCCCACCCTGACACACCTGCCCCAGAGGACTGCAATCATGCCCTGTGGGAAGCATGTACATATATATATGTCCAGGAAGTGCCATTCCTGATAGCCACAGAGTCGGAAGCACAGTGACTGTCATGTGTGGGTGGCTAAAGCGCCGGCTGTGCACACACTGGAGTAGGACTCAGCCCTGCAGAGGGATGACATTTGATGCCTCAGTGGGGAAGGGACGGGGGGGGGGGCTCCCACAAAAGACCTGGGTTGTGATGGTGACGACAAGATGTCAGGGACAGGCGAGTATGTGCAGAGGAAGTCTGCTGGTGATTCTCAGACTGAAGGAGGTGAGGAAGGGGCCTGACCACTGATGAGGTCAGACACAAGGTCTCACTGGCTAGGCAAGCTCCCTGTGCCTTTCTACCCCTGCCCCGTGTGCGTGTGTGTGTGTGTGTGTGTGTGTGCGCGTGCGTGTGCGTGTGTGTGTGTGTGCGTACAGGTGTTCTCATGCCATGATATACATGGGGAAGACAGAGGACAACTTTCAGAAGTTGGTTCTCTTCCACACCTGGTTCCAAGGATTGCTCATAGGCCATCAGATTTTCAAGGCAAGAACTGAGCCACCCTGCCAGCCCTCAGGATTCTTTTTGGTTAATGGACTATTCTAATATTGATTATGGTGATGGTTACTTAACTGTGAATATAATAAGAATCAACTATACACTGTAAATAGATGAATTATTTATCAATAAAGCTGTTTAAGAAATAGGGCCAGGTAGCTGGGCTCCGTGGCACATGTTTATAATCCCAGCACTCGGGAAGGCAGAGGCAGGCAGATCTCTGTGAGTTCAAGGCCAGCCTGGACAGCCAAGGCTACACAGAGAAACCCTGCCCTCAAATAAATAAATAAATAAACAAATAAATAAATAGAAATTGAGAAAGAAAGAAAGAAACAGGGCATGGTGGCACATGCCTTTAATCTCAATACTCAGGGAGGCAGAGGCAGGTGGATCTCTGTAAGTTCGAGGCCAGCCTGGTCTACAAAGCAAAGCAAGTCCAGGACAGCAGGGCTACACAGAGAATCTCTGTCTCGAAAAACAAAACAAAAAAGAAACGGGGCCTAGAGAGATGGCTCAGCTATTAAGAGCATATGCTGCTCTTACAGAGGACCCAGGTTCAATTCCCAGCACACACACATAGTGACTCACAACCATCTGTAACTCCATTTCCAGGGGCTCTGATGCCCTCTTCTGACCTCCATGGGCACAAGGCATGTAAGTGGTGCACAGACATGCATGTAGACAAAACACCCACACAGATAAAATTGAGAAGGGAAGAAACAAAGCTGGAGCTGTGACCCAGTTGAGAGAGCGCTTGCCCATCATGCACAAAGACATGGGTTCGGTTGCTAGCACTGGAGAAACCAGGTATGGCGTCACATACCTGTAAATCTTACCACTCAGAAGTTGAAGGCCACCAGGTTTGGTGACTTACGCCTTTGATCCCAGCACTCAGGAGGCAGAGGCAGGGGGATCTGTCCTGTTTGAGGCCAGCCAGTATTATTCAGAGAAATCCTGTTTCCAGGGGAAAAAAAAGAAAATGTGGAAAGGCTGGGTGTGGTGGTACAAGCCTTTAATCCCAGCACTCGGGAGGCAGAGGCAGAGGGATCTTTGTGAGTTTGAGGCCAGCCTGGTCTACAAAGCAAGTTCAGGACAGTCAGGGCTCTGTTACACAGAGAAACCCTGTCTCAAAAAAAAAAAAAAAAAAGAGAGAGAGAGAGAGAGAGAAAGAAAAGAAAAAAGAAGGAAGGAAAGAAAGAGTGAACATGGGAAGTTGTCCTCTGACCTACAGTACATACAAGCACTCGTGTGTGCACACATACATGAAAAACACATGACTAAACAAGGAGGTGGAAGGTCACACACACAGTCACATGCAAGCTTTGAGATTTTACAGATTTGATTTCCACTGACCCCACACTGTGTGTGGGCTGCTGGGGTGCGACAGGCCTGCCCCTCAGCCTCAGTGTGTCAGCCCTGGCTCTTTCCAACAGGTGCTCAATGGCTGCTGTGAAGCCCGGGTGTAGGGGCAGCAGGGCATGTAGGTGACCTGCCTTCATAGGAAAGCCACCCTGGTTCCTCTTCAGCCAGACCCCACTTCCCACCCTCACAAGCTGAGCTCTGAAAGCTGACTGCTCAGTAAACAGTGGGGGGGGAGGGGAGGCCTGCAACAGAAGGTTTCAGAGGGAAGTGATGAGCTCATGTCCTTTCCTGTCCACTCACCCCCAGGCAGCTTTTTGTTGGTGGTGGTGGTGGTTAGGACCTCATTGTAGAGCCTAGGCTGGCCTCAAACTCATGACCTACTACTGCCTCAGCCTCCTGGGTGCTGGCATTACAAGCTACGCCACCACATCTAGCTCCAGAACTTTGACCATCCCTAAGAAGCCTTCCCAGAAAACTGGCTCTGGAATACAGGCCTCTGGGACCTCTAGACTCCTTGAAAGAGCCCAGGACCAAGAAGGAAAGGGTCCCAACCTGAGCCTCAGAGTGGTCCCCCCAGGAAAGTCGGGGTCTCTCTCTCCTGTCTAATTTGAGATTTCCCAGGTTGGGGCATCACCTTCCCTGGAGTTGTGTGGGGTTCCTCTCTGAGCTCACATGTCTGCCTACTGTCTCCCAGGGCTCCAGCTCACAGGCTGCCTGCCCAGGGCCAGGAGCGCTTCCTGCTGGCCGCTTCAGTCTCTCCATAGCCCTTCTCCAAGGATCACAGTTATGGCGGTGACACCCTGCCTGGCTGGAGTGGACTGCTTTGCACTGAAACTAAGCTCCCCAGGCTCAGCACACAGCAAGAGCTCATTCGCATCCCCCTGCTGGCTTTGTTCAGGGGTCAGGCTGGAACAGGAGACTGAGCAGAGTATAAATTTATTGCCAGGGAAACGAATACTGAGCCTAGCTCTGGCCTCGCAGGCGCCTGCCCAGAGAGAAGAGATGCTGCCTGGATCTCAGGTCATCAGATGGGGCTGTTCCTTTTCCATCTAGAAACTGCCTTCCAACTTGTGGTTTCCTGTCTGAGGACCCAACCCTTGTCGGCAAGATTGATAACTCCCCTCCCCCACCCTTGAGTTTGCTGGATTAGAAAAAAGACAAAGTAGCTTGCTCTCTAGACACAGGTGAGGTGGAGACGGTTGTGGTGTGTGGTTTTGGACCTCAAGACTGCCAACCATGTCCAGGCCCAGTTAGACTAACTTCCCTTTGCCCATTTTGCAAGTGTCCACCTCTAGGAGTGACAAATGACGCTCCCTCCCTAGGAGCCATCTCTTCTTAATAGGCTAGTCAGAGAAGGCCTCTGGACTGGAGACTGGGATGTCGCCAAGCTGGTGTAGCACTTGCCTAGCATACATAAAAGCTCCTGGATTCCAGGATGCAGTGCCACGTGCCTATAATCCCAGCACCAGGGAGGCAAGAAGAGCAGAAGCTCAGGGTCCTGGCAACCTAGCTTGATCCCCAAAACCGTGTAAAAGTGGACAGAGAGAACCAACCCCACAAAGTTGTATGGAGGTCAGTCTCCCTACAAATGCCACACACACACACACACACACACACACCTTTCTCCTTCCTTCCCTCCCTCTCCCCCAATCCCTATCTCACACAAATAATAAAAATAAATTTAAGATCATTCTTCGAGATCAACCCTGGCTATGTGTGACCCAATCTCCAAAATGAAGAAAAAAAAAAAAAAAAAGGAAGACAGGGTCTTTTCCTTCTCTGCCTCCTGCTGCACTGGAGATGAAATTCCAAGCCCCCTCCAGCTGGCCTCCACTCCATCCTTGACCTCCTAAGCTGCCCTGGGCCCCCAGCAGGTGCCCGGGGACTTTGCATGCGCTGTTTCTCAGCCTAGAACACCTTGTCCTGGTCCTCCCAGGGTGCTTGGACCTCGTCACTCACCTTAGTGTCCCGCCTCTTCCTCCTGGACCTCCCCGAGTCCCTGCAGCCCAGCTGCTCTCCCCCCCACGCTGAAAGCCTTATCTCTGTTACAGTTCCGTGCCTCTTGGCTCGGGTTTATCTCTCCCCCACTAGACCCCACCCCTGCCCCCCACCCCCACAGAGCTGGTCTGCCTGTCTCTCTTAGTCCCAGGTGTGTGGTGAACCAGAGTATCTTGGGGTCCTCCCTGGGAGTGCTGGGGAATAGGAAGGATAAAGCCGAGGGGCCGCTGCCACCTCCCCAGCGTCCCCCTGTGGCCCTTAGCATCTGCTCTCCCAGGCCTGAGTGAGGGAGCCCCAGCCAGTGTGGGGTGCTGGATGGGAGGCGAGGGGCCACAGACCTTCTGCTCCTTTACCTAACACCGTCCTTAGCAGAACCAGGACAGGATTCCCGCAGCTCAGGCCTACCATCTACCCCTAGCTTCCTGGACTTTAGGCTTCTCTGAGGGCGGGGTGGGGCCTAGCCCAAGGAGCAGCTTAGAAATCCCTGGAGGAGAACCAGCTATGGTCCCAGCACTTGGTTAAAGGTCAACCTAGGCTGTGAGAGACCCTGAAAAAAAAAAAGGCGGAATGGAGCGAGAAAGGCAGACTCTTCGGAAGCAGTGGAGTAGGACGGAGTCATCTTCCTCAGACATGAGGAAAGAAGAGAAAAACAATTGTGACGGTGTAAGGAGAGCCCGCTGTCCACAATGCCCCGCCACTGGCAGCGGGTAGAGTGGACATGCCTCGGTGGGACGTGCCAGCGTGCTTGGGCACCCTGAGGAATCAGAGATTGCCTGCCTCAGAGGATCGCTTGTTCAGGGCCACAGGCTGATGAAGAATGAGGAGACGAGCCAGGCGTGATGGCTGACAGGGAGTCAGTACTCTGGAATCTGAGCAGCAGGAGCGCCATGAGCTCAGAGCGCCAGCCCTGCACAGAGCGACATAGTGACTCCTACAGCCTCGGCACTTGGTAGTAGAGGCAGGGATCAGGAGTTTAGGGTCATCCGCAGTTACATGGTGAACCTAAGGTAAGCTTGGGATGCACAAGACCCCTCCTAAAACAAACAAATAAATATTTAACCCTTACTCTGGTGGGTTACATGCCTTTCATCCTAGCACCCAAGAGCCAGAAAGAAGTAGGCAGATCTCTGAATTGGAGGGCAGCCTGGTCTACAGAGTGAGTTCTAAGACAGCCAGTCTAAGACACAGAGAAGCTCTGTCTCCATACAGAAAAACAAAACAACAAAAACAATGAAGGAACAGACAGGTTTGGTGGGTTCTTGCCTGTAGTGTAAGCACTGGAGCTAGACAGAGCAGGAATTCCAGGCCAGCCCCAGCCATACAGCAAAATCCGGACAACAGAAATGAAGTAAAATTGGTGGCCGGAGAGAGAGCACCTGCTGCTGGTCTATTCCCAGCTCCCACACAGTAGCCAACTGTCTTTCCCTGCAGTTCCAGGGGATCTGGCGCCCTCTTCTGGCCTCTGTAGGCAGTGCACATACATGGTACACATACATATGTACAAAAACATCCACATAATCTAAAAAGATTAAAGAAAACAAAATATTAATTAAATTAATATGTATGCATATATACATTCACACACATGAGTATGTATACATATACATTTTGTTGTTGGGTTTTGTTTTTTGAGACAGGGTTTCTCTGTTTAGCCCTGGCTGTCCTGGAACTCACCATGCACACCAGGGTGACCTCACACTCAGAGATCCACCTGCATCTGCCTCCACCATCACCACACCTGGCCTATTTTTTAATTTGAAGTGAGCGAGTAAAGCAGGAGCAGCTAGTTGTAGAGTACCTAGCACACTCAAACCCCCGGTTGGAGCCTGAACTTGGCAACACAGGCCACCAGGTGAGCAAGCCTTGAGGTCACCACACTACACAGACTGGCCTCAGAGGGCCACATCCTGGGGCGCTCTGCTTGTGCATGAAGCCCAGAGCTGGACGTCCCCAGAAAGTAGCCGTGGTTGCTGGTCTCTCTGGGGGAGGGGAAAGGATAGGATTAGTCACTCACAGTTTCCTGGCGGGGCAGGAAGAGCGCTGGGACACAGCGAAGAGGGCTGGACAGTATGGGAACTGCTTCGCACAGTTTACAAGGAGGACCACGGGTTTGGTTTGGTTTGGTTCTTTGCTGTTATTGTTGTTGGGATTTTTTTATGTTACTGGGGGATTGGCTCAGGCTTCTCACTTTACCACTGAGCTATGATCCCAGCTCCCTTATAAACCTTTTATTTTAAGACAGGGTCTCACTAAGTTTCCCTGGTTGGCCTTGAACTCAGCATGTAGCCAGGTGGGTCTTGACTTGCGATTCCCCTGACCGCTGTGATTACAGATATGCGCCCCTGGCCGAGGGCCTACCTTACACTGATAAACTGTATGCTGTGTGTATCTTACACACACAGGAGTAAAGGATACACATTGGAATCCAGCCTTTAATTGAAGGCCAAGTCCTATCCACAGGACCACCAGCCTACTCACTCAGGCCCACCCCGATAGGGACTTCCACCTCCAGCACCCCAGCTAGAACCCTCTCAACAAGGCATGCACTGGATTCCCAGGCTGCAGTCCTAGGTCCCAAAGGAGGAGAGAACTGGTGGAAAGGACTGGGAAGCAGTCATACCTATGTCTGTGCAAGTGCAATGACCCCATCAAGCTCAGTGCCCCGCAGAAGCCAGGCCCGGTGCTCTGAGCCTGGCTACCCTATATAGGGCACCCCTCTGCTAGCTTACCTCTGCCCTATGCAACACACACACACTTGTTTCTGGAAGCTGGGAAGTCTGGGGATAGGAAGTCCACCCTCTAGGGCCCTGCATCTGGCCAGGATTGGCTTTGCTGTGTCGTGCCATGTGTAAGGTGGGACAGGCAGGACAAGGGGAGGCAGAGACAGCTTGATAGTCAGCGTGTTTCCAAAATGAGGGTCCACTCACGACAGCAGCATCAACGACAGGCCCTATGCCCGCTCCCAAGAACCTGGCTTGGGGACTGAGTTTCCCACATTCAGACACGTGGAATCAGGTTGTGGCCTCAGCACCTTTGCCTACCATCATGTCCCTCCCAGTTTCAAACTCTGCGTCCTTCTGTGCCCAACTCACAGGAGCAGGTCGCATTCTTCCATTCCCTGGCCCTCTGCACAGGCTGTTCTGCCTGTGGGGCCGTCCTTCCCTTCCCACTCACTCCCTGCCAACCAAAGCCTCTTTTGCCCTGGGTACAATCAGGTCTCATCTTGGCGGCCGGCACATTCCACCCACACCTTGTCAAGTTACACCCAGATTTACAGATGTCTTTATGCCAAAAGGTGGGGGCGGGGAGAGGGAGAAATGTGACCACAGGGTGGGGGCAGGGAGGAAATGTACCCTCCCTTGATCTGTGATCTGGCCAACATTCATCCCCTGGCTTTTTCAGCAGGCACTCAGGAGGCAGAGGCAGGCCGATCTGTGAGCTTGAGGGCAGCCTGGTCTACAGCTGCAAGTCCAGGACAGCCAGGGCTACACAGAGAAAATCTCTGTCTTGAAGGGAAAAAAAAAAAAAAGATAGTCTTTTCTTTTCTACTTTTGTATGTTATGTACATATGTGTGGTGTGTGCTCATCTGTGGGGGTGCATCTGTGGAGGCCAGAATGAACAGGCATCATCATTGCTGTTTGCCTGATCTTTCAGAGACAGAGTCTCGAAAAATGCGGCTTACCATTTCGCTAGGCTGGCTGGCCAACACGCCTCCAGTGCTGGGGTTACAAGGCAGTGGTGGCGCACATCTTCAATCCCAGCACTAGGGAGGCCGCTGTGAGGCCAGCCTGCTCTACACAGTTAGTCCCAGAACAGCCAGGGCTACACAAAGAAACCTTGTCTCCAAGATCCAATGCTGGGGTTATAGAGACCTGCTGCGGTGCCCAGCTTTAGAGTGGGTGCCAGGGATTTGAACTCAGAGCCTCAAGATTACAGATCAGGCTTTACCCACCTCCTCAGTCCTACTCTTTCCCTTTTGTTAATTTATTTGTTTTTTTCTCTTTTTATTTTTATTCCATGTGTGTTGGTGTTTTGCCTGCATGTATGTTTGTGTTGAGAGTGTGAGTTACAGACAGCTTTGAACTACCATGTGGGTGCTAGGAATTGAACCCAGGTCCTCTGGAAGAACAGCCAGTGTTCTTAACCAGTGAGTCATCTCTCCAGCCCTGTTTGCTTATATATAATATAATATAATATATATATATATAAAATATACATATATATACACACACACATACACACACACAAACACACACACACAAAGTCTTGCCATATAGCTCAGGCTGGCCTTAAACTCTAGGCAATTTCCCTGTCTCATCCTCCTGAGTTCTGGAATCATAAGAAGTTGGGTGTGGTGGTACAAAATTATATAATTCAAATTTCAGTGTCTAAAAATACAATTTTATTGGCACACAGCCATCATGTTCATTTACATATTATACACAGCTGCTTTTGCATTATAACGGAATAGTCAAGTAGCTAGTCCATATGGCTGCAAAAGCCTGAAATATTTATTTTCTGGTCCTTTCCAAAGGATTGCCTACCTTTCCTCTAGGAAGTAGTCACAAGCATGCAGCAGGTCCCCTAAGGACCCTAGGAAACACCATACCAGGAGACGGCGTTAGAGAAATGGTTTCCTTCGCTAAGCTTGGGAGGCTCCGCCTGCCCTGGCCCACTTTCTCTAGAGGACAGTAAACGACAGCGTACAAAGGTGCTGACGAGGCCTGCACGGGAGAGCTGTGTGTGAGCGGTGAGTCATTAGAGGCGCTCACAGACTCTTCTCAGAGGCGTGCAGAGCCTCTCCTTTGAGGCGCAGGAGGAAACTGCATGGTATCTTGAAGTGAGCTGTGGCCACCTGGTCGCCTTGCTGTGGAAATGTGAGTGGATGTGCCAGGTGTCACCTTGGAGTGAGAGACGGACCTGGGTAATCAATCCTTCCCTCGCCCTTCCCCCTACTCTGGAGAAGAAGCTCTTTAGGCTTGAGACTCCAAGAGAACACATAACATTGCCACAGCAGGGAACACAGAAGAAAGGGAAGAAAGGAAGAGAGGGAGGGAGGAAGGAAAGGGGGAACATAGGAAGGAAGGCGGGGTAAAGGAATTGGGGTAGAGGGAATGGAGTGGACTCTATGTAAGTATGTATGTATGAAATTCCCAAACAACAACAGCAAAGAAATGCCGCCTCCATGTGACGGACAGGAAGCAAGGGAAGTCGCCTGTTTCTGGGCTGCTGGGACACTTGCCAGGGATGCTGTGTGGCCAACCTCCGTACTTCCACTCAGTTTGGCTGTGAAAATAAAAAGCTAAACTCTTTCACATATCATTTTAAAAAAAGATAATAACATAGAAAATAATGGCATCTTAAAAAAAAAAAAAAAAAAGGAGCCGGGCATGGTGGTGTGTGCCTTTAATCCCAGCACTAGGGAGGCGGAGTCTGTGAGTTCAAGGCCAGTCTGGGCTACAAATTCCAGAACAAACAAACAAGCAAACAAAACCACAGGACCTGCAGATAGTTCTCCAAAGAAGAGACCCAAACAATGCCCACCACTATCAGTCATCAGGGAAACACAGGTAAACCATGGAGGGGAGACAGCTGAACAGGTAAAGTGTTTGAAGACCCTGACTTTAGATCCCCAGAATCTACATAGAGCGGGACATGCAACACCTAGTCATAACCAGCCTTCCCACGCTGAGGTGGGAGGCACAGAGAGAAGCCCTGAGCCTGCAAACCAGCCTGAGGTTCATAGCAGCAAACAGGAGACCCTGGCTCAAATGAGATGGGAGGTGAGGACTACCCCAGAGGTTGCTCCTTGGCCTCATTGGTTGCACAGCACACCACAGGAACATTCACACACAGACACACACATAAAATCTAAAAATAAAATTCTGAGTGCATGCGTGTGTGTGTGCATGTGTGTGTGCGTGCGTGCGTGTGTGTGTGTGTGTGTGTGTGTGTGTATGTGATGTGTTTTGTGTATGGGTACCTGCAGGAGCCAGAAAAAATGTTGGATCCTCTAAAGCTAGAATTATAGAAAGCTGTGAGCCATTCAGCATAGGTGCTGGGAACTGCGCTCAGGTCCTCGGGAAGTACAGAAGTGCTGTTTCCTTCTTTCTTTCTTTTTAAAGATTTATTATGTATACAATTATGTATACAATTCTGTCTGCATGTACACCTACAGGTCAGAAGAGGGCACCAGGTGTCATTACAAATGGTAGTGAGTCTCCATGTGGCTGCTGGGAACTGAACTCAGGACCTCTGGAGGAGCAGCCAGTGCTCTTAACCTCTGAGTCATCTCTCTAGCCCTGTTTCTTTCTTTCTCCCTCCCTCCCTCTTTTCTTTCTTTCTTTCTTTCTTTCTTTCTTTCTTTCTTTCTTTCTTTCTTTCTTTCTTTCTTTCTTTCTTTCTTTCTCTTTCTTTCTTTCTGTCTTTCTCTCTTCCCCTATATAGCCCTGGCTGTCCTGGACTTGCTTTGTAGACCAGGCTGGCCTCGAACTCACAGCATTCTGCCTGCCTCTGCCTCCCAGAA
Organism: Pachyuromys duprasi; assembly: GCA_028658305.1. Classification (NCBI taxonomy): domain Eukaryota; kingdom Metazoa; phylum Chordata; class Mammalia; order Rodentia; family Muridae; genus Pachyuromys; species Pachyuromys duprasi. Next base: position 6,375,783 of record CM053765.1, read on the forward strand.
TGCAAGGATTACAGACATGTACCACCGCGTGCCTGCTGAAGTGTTCTTTCTTAACCGCCTACACAGGGTTTCTCTGTGTAGTCCTGGCTGTCCTGGAACTTGATCTGTAGACCAGGCTGGCCTCAACATTAGAGATCTGTCTGCCCTGCCTCTTGAATGCTAGGATTAAAGGTGTGGGCCACCATGCCCAGCTTCTCAATAAAGATTTAAATAAAAAAGGAGAGGGGGCTGGAGAGATGGCTCAGAGGTTAAGAACACTCGCAGTTCTTCCAAAGGTCCTGAGTTCAATTCCCAGCAACCACATGGTGGCTCATAACCATCTATAGTAAGATCTGGTGTGCAGGCAGAATGTTATATAAATAATAAATAAATATTAAAAAAAAAAAAGGAGAAAGGGGGTGGGGGATGGGAAGATTGCTCAGTGGTTAAGAACAATCTCTTGAAGAAAATCTGAGTTCAGTTTTGGACACCCACATGGTGACTCACAGCCAGACATAACTGCAGTTCAAGGAGGTCCCGTGCCTTCTTCTGACCTTCATGGGCACTAGGCATGCACATAGTACACATACACACATGCAGGCAACACACACACACAAACTAACTAATATGCCTGAAAAAAGAAAGACAGACTATCTCGCACCTGGGGAAAGGCTGGAGTCGAAGACGGCACAGGTAAGCAGGCGCTTGAGCTCGGCATGAACAGAGTCCCGGGGCCACCCTCATTATGCATGCAGACAAAACCAAAAAGGAAGTGTCTATCAGGCATGAGTGAGGATGGGGCCATTCTGCCAGCGGTAGTGAGAAATCGGGGCGCTACGTGGAAAGCTGCCAGCAATTTCACATATAGCTACGCTCCCTGAAGAAATGCAAGAGGGTGAGCTCTCAAAGGCTGCTACGCAGATATCCAGAGTTTTATTCACAATAGTCAACAAGCTAGAAGAACTTAACATCCATCACCTGCATGCTCGGACAAATAACGGAAGAAAAGAAATCTGTCAAAAGAAAAAAAAAAGTAGCCAGGCAGTGGTGGCCCATACCCTTGATTCCAGCGCTGGGAGGCAGAGGCAGGTGGAACTCTGTGAGTTCAAGGCCAGCCTGGTCTACAGAGTCCTAAGACAGCCAGGGCTACACAAAGAAACCCTGTCTCAGGAACAAAACAAGATCAAAATTCAGGGGGCTGGAGAGATGGCTCAGTGGTTAAGAGAACTGGCTGCTCTTCCAGAGGTCCTGAGTTCAATTCCCAACAACCACATGGTGGCTGTAGTGAGATCTGGTGTTCTCTTCTGGTGCTCAGGCACACATACAGGCAGAATGCTGTACAAATAATAAATAATTCTTTAAAAAAGAAAGAAAGAAAAACAAAATACAAAATACAAAAAAAGTAGTGATTGGCAGTGTGGGTAGCTCCTGAAGAATAACTCTCAAACACTGGGAGTTTTCCCAGCGCCACCACACCTGGCCTTATATTTTTTTTTTTCTTTGTGGAGAGCAACTTGTTTTCATCGTGGCCTTCACTTGGAGACAGGGATAGGCAGGATGTTTTGCCAAGTCCACTTCCTCTTGTTAGTGTGAGGGTCACACAGACAAGTGGTCGAGGTAAACAAGTTTGACTTCTCCATGAATCCCTTCATTGTATCGAGGCGCTATGCTCTGGCTATAAAAAGGAATTGTGGAATAAACTGGTGGGACAGTTTCTACAGGCAACCCTCTAGAACTGATCCCGTGTGTAGCGAGTTGGGTGTTTTACATTTCCTTTCAATCCTCACTCCCCACTCAAGGACTGTCTGACTCTGCTGGCGGGCCCGAACAGTGACTTGAGATACAGGGAAGCAGTGAAGGACACTGCTGGTACCGTCAAGCTCGGGTCATAAAGTAAAAAGGGCTCGATGAGCAAAATTCAAAAGTTAAAATGGGACAAGGCAGTAGTCTCATGTTTTTAGTGTGGAATTTAATTAGAAATAGTCTGTATATGCAGCATGAAACTGAGAAAGTGAAACTATCAGGGTTAGAGAGAAAGAGGAAAGAAAAATGACAGGCTTCAAGACAAAAAGAGATTGAACCATCGGCTCCTTCAAAATAGTTATATGTCCCTCCTAATGATAATAATTTCTTGCTAGGAGAAGACTTCGAAGATGACTTTAGATCCTGATGAGGTTACAGAGTTGGAGGAAGAATCAGCTAAGTATTATTCTGAGAGACACCCTCTGATTCAGGCTTTGAGTGTTAAAAAACTTGAGGCTTGGCAAAAAGAAATTCAAAAAGTTGGAATGGGCTTGGATAAATAAACAGAAAAATTGAAGAATTAACTACCAGGGAAATGAGGCTCAACCCCCCATTCCAACTCCCTCATTGATTGCAGGCTTGGACCTTCCTCCTGTGATGGGTACAGTTGGTATAGCTCAAAAGACAAGGGGACCTTTTCCTTTGTCCACTGCGGGAACAACTGATTCCCCTTTACAAGCTTCTTTAGAACAAGCTAGGCAGAAAGGAGAAGATACAACTGAGTTTTACGGTTTTCCAGTTCTAGAGCAACCTGACAGACTGGGTGATACGGTGAGAGTCCGCTCCTCTACCTTTTAAACAATGAAAAGAACTGAAAATTGCATTTGCTCAATGTGGTCCTGCAGCACCTCTTACTCTCTGTTAAAGTCCTTGTCTACTGAGGCCCTCTGCCCAGGGGCCTGGAAGCAATTAGCAAGAAAATGTTTAGCAGAAGATCATTTATTGTGGAAGTCCAAATTTGCTGAGCAGTGTCAAGCAATAGCTAAGATCCCTTGAACTGGGGAAAAGAAGAGGGTGGGGTGGAGAGGAAGCTTCTCAGTTTTTCCAGTAAGAAAACTAATGGTTAATTCTGCTACAAAGCCTCTGTGGTCATAAAAATAGGATTCAACAAACAGCAAGGTGTTTTGTCTGTCTGTTACAGATGTATAAGTTTACCATAGTCAATATGTCTTGGTTATAGATTAGTGGTCATTGGATATGTTTAAAATCTGCAAAAAATAAAAAGGGGGAGACATATCCCCAAATCTTAATCATGCTCTCTTTAAATTTTTTGAATGTAGATATATAAGGCTGTTCTGTGGCTGATGGATTGTGGCACCCTAATACCAAACATAATTATGCCCAAGTGAAATGGAACAATCCAATTACTGGAATATGGCAGGGTCCTGACCCTGAATTAATATGGGGAAGAGGGCATGTTTGTGTTTTTCAGCAGGATGCTGAAGGAGCCAGGTGGATCCCAGAAAGGTTGGTGTGGTTTGAGAGAGATGTTCCACGAAAGGAGAATGAATCTGTCCTGACGGTGAATGGAGAGCTGTGTTGGGCTTCTGCTCCTGACCTACTTTGTTTCATTCTGTTCCCTGGAGAAGATGTTCTGCAGAGAAACCTTTTAGATACAATGTGATTGGACTTGATTGATCTGGTAATCAGGACGATTCTCAACAAAATCAGGAAGAATGGGAAAGAAAACTGACTATAGGACTTTGGTGGTCTGATTCTGGTTTTCAGTAGACCTATATTTGCAAGGTTGCCACAGAAATTCGTGGGAGATCCTATAGCTGCCTGTGTAAATTCTCCTTATGATTTGTTGTTTGGAAATTGTTGTTAACATTTTTATACAAGATTCAAACTTTAATGTTTCTTGCCATCAATGTAAACTAACAAACTGTATTTCTAAGCTTTCAAATGGACAACAGGTTCTGGTTGTTCAACAGTCTTTTAGTATGAGTCCTGGAATGTTTGTCAGGCTTGGTATTCTGATACGGGGGTCATCTTTTAAGTGACTTTTATGGAGTATTTATTACTCTTATTAGGAGCATGTCTCCTATCAGTGATAATTAAACCCTTAATCAAGGCTTAATATTAAAGCTGATCTGCATAAGATTAAACTCCAGTGTCTACCCTAGTGGAGGTTGGGAGGTTGGTAGTCAAAGATGGGTAAAATCTCTCTGAAGAATATTCAACCTAAGACAGAGCATGAATGATGGAATTCACGTACCAATGACGAGTAAAAATATATCTTTCAAGAGAGACAACCTAAGATAGGCACAATCTTCTGCTCCATAGCTCTTAAGTTGTGGTCAATTTAAAAATATGTATTAAAAAAGGGAGACCTGTGGAGAGCTGCTTGTTTTCACCGGCCTTCACCTGGAGACAGGGATAGGCAGGATATATTGCCAAATTCATTTCCTCTTGTGTGAGGATCACACTGACAAGTAAACAAGTTTGACTTCTCCATGAACCCCTTCATTGTACTGAGGTGCTTTGCTCTGACTATAAAAAGTAATTGTGGAATAAACTGGTGTGACAGTTTCTACTGACAGCTCTCTTGAACTGATCCCGTGTGTAGTGTGTTGGTTTTATTTTCTTTTAATCCTTACTCCCTGCTCAAGAACTGTTCGGGCTCTGCTGGCAGGCGCTGGCATTTCTTATTTCTGTTTTTATTTTTTTTAAATTAGGTTCTCATGTAGCTCAGGCTAGCCACTGAGCTCCACCACTCAGCAAGTCCAAATGGAAACAAAGGCAGAAGAAAGGTAAAGTCTTTCTCTCCTTTGTACAGCTGGGTGCCCTTGTTCTTGGACTCCTGAACGTCAGGATTCCAGGTCTCTGGCTTTTCACTTCCACCCCCTGAGTGTCACAGCCCTAGTGTGTCTGGTCCTGGGGTTGAGGCTGTTGGCCTCACTGTTCCTTGCTTGTCCAGTGTGACACCTGGAGGGCCCGACTTCTCCAGAGCACAATGCTAGGGGGCAGAGGGACTGGCCCCATTTGCGCTGTGGATGAGGGCCTCCAGCCCTAGGGGGTGCAGTCCAGGGCTCCTCCTGCGTGTATGTGCTCATGGGGTGGTCCAAAAGCTTCCATTCAAGGCACCCATCTCCCTCTCCCACACCTGCCTTCTCCAGGACAGCTGTGGCCCCCTAGACAGACTCCCTGGCAGCAGCTGAGTCCCCAAATAAAACCACAGCCAACGAGAACTTCCCAGCCTCCCAACCCCCGACTTTAAGGCCCTGGTCTGGGGTTGAGAGAATCACAGCTTCCTGTGGACATTTTCTGGAGGCAGCACACAGGATGAAGACCCCAGCAAAACCCCTTCCCCCATCCATCCGTCCATCTGTCCAGTCGGTGCCTCCTCACCGCATGGGGCCAGGGCTGCATCAGCCCTAAAGGCCCTGCACCTGTCACCCAGGCGAGCACTGCACTTGGCACCTGGCCGCAAGTCTCCTTTGCTTTAGGCTCTGCAGCCCAGCCACAACCCTCCTGTCACGCCCCTGAACGGCGAAAGGGAGGCCTCTTCACCTGGCACCTAGTGGTCTGCTTCGGTTTAGTGGTTTATCCTCTGCGCCTCGTCCCCACTGCGTCAGCCACTTTTCTCAGTTCCGTGACATTCTGGGTGGATCTTTCCTTCTCAGTTAACTACCCCTGGAAGCACTTCCACAGACACCTCCAACGTGTGTCTCCTTGGTGGTTCTAAATCCAGCCAAGCTGACAAGATTGACTATCAAGTCCAGGGCTGGGGTAAAAGACAAATAAATAAATAACCAAATGATCACAAGCCTCCTCCTTGCCAACTTGATACCTAAACACAACAATTTTTCTATTTATTTTTCTTTTCTTTTTTTCTTTGTCATGCATGTGCACATGTGTGCTGGAGAGCACACTCACATGTGCTGGAGAGAGTATCTCAACAAGTAACTATGATCAGATTGTACTGATATGCTAATCAGTTGATCCTGAACTTGCAACAACCCTCCTGCTTCTGTATCCTGAGTGCTGAAATTAAAGGCATAGGACACTATGCCCCACCCATTGATTGATGGATTGACTTTGGTTGTTTGAGACAGGGTCTCTCTGTATAGCTCTGGCTATCCTGGACTCGATTTGTAGGCCAGGCTGGCCTCAAACTCACAGAGATCCCCCTGCCTCTGCCTCCCATGTACTAGGATTACAGGTGTCTGGCACTACCATGCTGTGTATTTTTTTTTGGTCCCCCTTTTTTTTATATAGGGTCACTTGTTTTTTAGGGTAGCCTCAGAATTGGTATGTAACTGAAAAGTACCTTAACATTTTTGATCCTCCTGCCCCTCCATCTGAGTGCTGAGATTACAGGTGTGTTTCCCTCCCCGCAGCTTGTGCAATAACTAGATGGAACCTAGGTCCTTAAAAAACACTAGGAGCCACAGCCAATACCGAAATACATCACTGCTCGTTTGCTTGTGACAGGGTCTTCACATGGCTCTGGCTGTCCTGGAACTCACTGTGTAATCCAGTTTGGCCTCAAACTCATAGAAAGTTGCCTGCTTCTGCCTCTGAACTGCTGGTACGGAAGACATGCCACCATGCCCAGGTAAATACACCACTTTAGTATTTCTTCATGTGGGTGTCATATGTGTGATCTGTGGGTGTCATACATATGATCTGTGGGGATCAGAGGTTGAAATGAGGTCAGAGGTTAAATCGGATATCTAAGCTGGGCATGGTGGCACATGCCTGTAATCCCAGCACTCAAGAGAGGCAGAGGCAGGTGGATCTCTGTGAGTTTGAGAACAGTCTGGTCTACAAAGTGTGTCCAGGACAGCTAAAGCTACACAGAGAAACCCTGTCTCAAAAACAACAAAAACAAAGGAACAAAAAAATATTGGGTATCTACTTCAGTAACTCTCCTTATTTTTTTTTTCCTTACTTTTTTTGAGACAGGGTCTCTCAGTAAACCTGGCATTTATTTTTTGGCTAGACTAGCTGGCTGGTGAGCACCTGGGTGCTGCCTGCCTTTGGTTCTCTAGTGCTGCGGTCGCAGACATAGCCACTATGCCTATAATTTTACCCCAGTGCTTGGGAGATCTGACTTCCAGTCTTCTTATTTATACAACAAGCACTTTACCCACTGGGACATCTCCCTAGACCTCACATTACACAGGGAAATACTGCTTTGAAAAAAAAATATTTATTAAGGCAGGGTTTCTCTGTGTAGCCCTAGCTGTTCTGGAACTCCCTCTGTAGACCAGGCTGGCTTTGAACTCATAGATCTGACTGCCTCTGCCTCCTGAGTGCTGAAATCAAAGGCACGTGCCACCATGCCCAGCTAAAATTTTTTGTTATTTTTAGTTACGGGGTGGGGGGGGGGGCTCACAGAAATGAAGGTGCTCACTGAGTTGGAACCCTCTGGCTCTGAAGTCACAGGAAGTTGTGGGAATTGTCGTCTGAAAGAGCAGTGTGCATTCTTAACCCCTGAGCCTTCTCTACAGCCCTTTTATTTACTCTCTGCATATCCCAAGCTGGCTTTGAACTCTGTGCATCCCAGGGTGGCCTTAAATTCACAGCAATCCTCTGATTTGGTCTCCAGGAATCACAGGTCTGTGTCATCACACTGAGCTGTAATTAAAAAGCAAAGTGAAACAACAAAAATAGAGATGAAATTGGTCATTGAAGTAGCTCTTAGCCCTGCAGTCGGGCACCGAGTGCATTCACACTGTCTCACATCCTTCCTGCGGCCACCATGGGAATGCGAGCTCAGGTGCCAGGTGTCACTGGACCCCTGCAGGAGGGCATATGCGGTAGACTCTGCAGGATTTGCTCGGGGCTTCAGCAGGAGTGGGAGGCACTCGCTGGGTACGGTTGCTGGTCTGCCCTGGGCACCAGAGGGATGTCCCTCCTGCCACTGCTCCCAGGCCCTCCTTTCCAGACAGGGTTTCTCTGTGTAGCCGTGGCTGTTCTGGACCCGCTTTGTGGACCAGGCTGGCCTCCAACTCACCTGCCTCTGCCTCCCCCTGGGATCACAGGTATGAGCCACCAAGCCCGGCTTCCCAGGTCCCTCTTTGATGGTCACAGACCTTTCAGAGTGAGGGTAGGCCTCTGTGCCAGCTAGCCCTTCCTCCAGAAGCCCCAGGTCTTAGGTACGGGCATCTTTCTCTGCCAGGACCTATGCCACGATCCCCTAGAGCCTGTGACTCGGTGACCAGCCCACTGTTGTATGAAAATGCCCTAGAAAGACAAAAACCAGTGTTTATACACCTCAGACAGGGGTACCAATAAGACACCCCAAAGTTCAACTGAATTTATGATTCACTTGGATTAATTTAACAGAGTATACTAGGTGAGGGGTCACTTACAGAGCCTGGGATGGCCACAAAGCAGCCATATCACTGAAAAGTCCCATCCCATCATGGATGACAACTCCTCCATAGCAACACAGGTGACGATGGCGGCAGTTACCTCCCACCCTCCGTGCACTCTGCTTCCCAAGCCACCCCTGTGTGTGTGTGTGTGTGTGTGTGTGTGTGTGTGTGTGTGCAACTTGTGTGAGTTAGTTCTTTCCCTCCGTCCATCAGGCATCTTCAGATACACCAAACACATTAAATAAGTCTTTTTAAATAAACCAAACCAAACCTGGTCAGGGCTTTCATCCTCTCCCTGGGAAGTGTCTGTGATGATCTCCCCAGGGTAGAGGCACCCTAGCTGGGGGCCTGTGGTTCCCTCCATAATTCCTTGGGAGGATCCCACTCCCGCTTCCCCAGGGGCTCTGAGCCTCTCATTGCTCACACCCGAGCAACTGTGTGTTTTCCAGGTAGAAACGCCGCTTCCCCCTCCTCCTGGCAGCAGCCATTCTCTCTTCCCTGGGGCATCTGCTTCTCCCTAGATCTGCTTTGGGGAACAGAAGCCCCTCCCCCTCCAGGGAAGATGCGATTGGCTCTGCCAGGATCCTTGGGGATCTATCTTCACTGCTCACTCCTCAGGGATGTCCCCCTCCTCCCAGCTCTTCCTGTATTCATCAATGTGTATTTTTATCCAAGTAATGCCACAGTTTCCAGAACACACATGTGACACGCACAGAATCTTAAAAGGCAAACAGGTCTAGAATGACAAGCAATGCCCCCACCCCAGCCCTCCGTCTTTTACCCCGGAGAGTCCAGGCTCTGGGCTGCTTCTCTATTTCAAATGCAGGCTAGGAATCTTCTAGAAGATGAGCTTCGCTTTCTCACATCTCTTCCTGCATACTTATAGATACACAAGCTCCAAGTTGCCATTTGTTCTCGATAGCTAATGATTTCCAGTTAAGCTGACACTTATAGCCACCGGGAATACGGAAACCTGTTTGGTACTGAACGATATGCTATGCTCAGATTTTCTTTTTGGCATAGTTTCTTTCTATAAAGATTACTTTTTACATTTTTGTTACTTTAAAGATTTGTTTGTACTTATGTTTGTACATACCACATCTGTAGGGCTGCCAACTTATAACTTATTTTTTATTTTTTAAACAATGGCATCTCATTTTGAATAATTTCAGCCAGGTGTAATGACATACAGTTTTAATCCCAGCACTTGGGAGGCAGAGGCAGGCAAATTTCTGCAAGTTCAAGGTCAGCCTGGTCTACAGAGTGAGTTCCGAGACATTTGTAATAGAAAGACCCTGACTTTAAAAAAATTACACATATGTGTGTATAATTCCGGGACATTTGTAATAGAAAGACCCTGACTTTAAAAAAATTACACATGTGTGTATAATTCCGGAACATACACACGACATGCACAGAATGGCCTAGAATGAAAAACAATGCTTCCCCCAGCACACACACCAGGCTTTGTGCCTTGCTCCCAGAAATCCCACACTTCAGGCTGTCCGTCTGAGTAGTTTGTGTATATATGTAGGTGCATCCATACACAGTTGGTTCATTTAAGTACTTATTTTAATTTTAAAGATTTTTAAATGTTTGTGTTGTATGAATGCTTTGCCTGCCTGGATGTTTCTGTACAGATGTATGCCTGGTACTGTGACGTGTGTTCAGAAGATACATCTGAGTTCCCGGAACTAGAGTTGTGAACCACCATGTGGCTGCTGGGAAATAAACCCTGGTCCTCTGGAAAAGCAGCCAGTGTTCATAACCACAGAGCCTCTCCACCGTTAGCTTCTTGAAAAAAAGGGGGGGCGCTGGAGAAAGGCCTCGGAGCTTAGCAGTGTTTTCAGTCCTCGAAGAGGACCCAAGTTCTGCTCCCAGCTCACATGTTGGGCATCTCAAACATACTGGTATTTTAGGAGGATCCAACAACCTCTCCTGGAGCCCATGGCACCGGCACACACACTCCCACCCCAGAATAGCTGTCTCCCACCGTAGGGCAACAACCAGAATTTTGCACTCAGCAAGACGAGGTGCCTCAGTTGTCCCTGGGGTTTCAGGGGTCTGGGTAGGTCTTGAGGGCTGCTGGCCCCTTTTCTGGGCTGAAAGCTCGGAAGCACTGGTTCTGTCAGGAAAGGACACAGCAGCAGCAATACCCCTTTGCTGCCTGCCACTGAGGCTAGCGCCTTTCTCGCCTTCTTTCTTTGAAGATTTCTTAGGTATATAATCTTCTGCCTGCATGTACACCTGAACACCAGAAGAGGACACTGATCTCATTATAGATGGTTGGTGGTTGCTGGGAATTGGACTCAGGACCTCTAGTTAAGCGATTAAGAGCACTGACTGCTCTTGACCTCTGAGCCATCTCTCCAGCCCAGGGCTGGGGTCTTTCAATTTTCTACCTCTGTAAAGTGTTTGGGGACTTCAACATATCTTTGGTGGTCCCAAGAGTTCAATGCTGTGCCTTGGTTTAGCACTTTTTGAGACGTGCTGAGCCCCTGTTCCCTGCTCCTTCACCCACCGCTGACTAGGGCTCCTGGCCCATCCCTAGCTATGCTTATTGTGTTTTGTCCTTTCCTCTTTTCTGTCTCCTTGTCCGTACCCCTTCTCATTTAGATTTTATTTCTTTGTTTATTGTAGTTTTTTGTTGTTGGGCCAGGCTGGCCAGAAACTCACTCTGTATCCCAGGCTATCCTCAATGCTGAGGATAGCTTCCCAGGTGCTAGGACCATAGGCATGAGCCACCATGCCAGGCTTTGCGCACAAGTTCATTTATGAGTGTTTATGTATACAGCTGCGAGTGTTTTTGTTTGTAGGTGCAAATGTGTGTTCACATGCATGCATGTGTGCATGTGTACATGCACACAGAGTTCAGAAATTACCTGTGGGTATCCTTGAAACTATCCACCTTGCTTTTTGAGGGAAAAAAAATCTCTTGATGGGACCTTGGGCCTCCTTAATTAAGCTAGGCTGAGCAACAGCCCCCCAGGAATTTTCCTGTCTCTGCACAGGAATGACAGCATCCAAGCTGGGTGTGGTGGTGCACACCTTTAATCCCAGCACTTGGGAGGCAGAGCCAGGCCGATCTCTGTGAGTTCAAGGCCAGCCTGGTCTACAAATCAAGTCCAGGATAGCCAAGCAACACAGAGAGACCCTGTCTCAAAAAACCAAAACCAAGCACATATATGTTTATGTGTGTATATCTGTGTGTACATATCTATAATTTTTTTTTGAGACAAGATCTCACTATGTTGCTGTGTTACTATGTGGCTTTGGCTGGCCTGGAACTTTCTAAGAGATCTGCCTGCTTCTGCCTCCTGAGTGCTGGGACTCAAGGCGTGTGCCATGGAGTCTGGCACAGCCACAACTTTGCCACGGTGCTAGAGACCACATTCAGGTCCTCATTTGCACTGCAGGCACTGTAGCAACTGAGCCGTTTCTTCAGTTGCTGTCATTTCTCTGAGACGGGGTCTTTTTATTTAACGACGACTGTTCTTGTAACTCTTCATGTAACCCAGATTATAGCAATCCTCCTGCCTCAGCCTTCTGAGTGCTGGGCTGTCAGCAGCTCTGATGTCCTTGCAGTGCACAGCACTGGCTCTTGCTGGCCATGGGCTCCTCAGCATGCTTGCTTCTTCTGAGATCCAGCTCAGAAGCTGACTTTCTTACCTGCTTCGGCAGCCCAGGCATGAGGTGACGAAGCCACCAGAGAGCTCTTGTCACCAGAACCGTGTTCTACTGCTTAGAAGTGACATTCAGGCCCTGTCTAGCCTCTGGGAGAAATCAGCCCAAGCTACAGACGCCAGAAGTCAGCAGTCACGGGGCATCTTGGTGATGTCTGCCCCAGGGCCTACCAGCCTACCGCCTTCTGTCAGCAGGCTATCCCACTGTCCCCCTTCTGCCTCGACAGCTCCCGGGGGCCCAGCACAGCCTTGTGTGGTCTGCCGGGCCCGGGGATACGGTACTGCTGCTTTCCTGTTGCGGCCCATCTTTTTCTGTTCCCACATCAGGACTCATCTCCTCATTTGTCTGTTCCTTTAGCCTTGGCTGTCAGTGAGCTTCGAGGGGAGGCAGAGATTCAAACTAGGTTTATTCTCCACGTTTAACCAAACTCTCCCCTTCCCATGGCTAACCCTCTCCAGTTGGCTAGGTTGTAGGGTGTTTGTTTAGGTCTTAGTTTTGATGTGGATTTTTCCTTTGGCACCCCTGCCCAGGAGCCAGTCCACACCTGCACACACCTCCCTCTGAGCTCCAGGAGCAGGCCTCTCCCTGCGGCACCTCACAGCCTGGAGCAGGCAGCAGGTCGTGTTGGGGATCATGCCTTTCCTGCCTCTGTGCCAGCCCCTCTCTCGCACCCCTCCCGTCGCCCTGTCTCTTAGCACCTCTCTCTCCTAACTCACTCATTCTGCCCCAGGCGCCTTCGTGGGAACTTCCCTCCCTGGCGCACGCAGAACCTGGCCAAACATCTAACAAACTTCTGCACACCGGGGCCTGGAGCCCACCTCCCTTCCTGCCTCCACGCTGCTCCAGGTGAGAAGGTATCCCAGTTCTCTCTTCCCCCAACTCCCGCCAGGTTGGATCAATTCTCCCTACGGAATCTCTGGACTTCCTGCCTGCCGCTCTGCCCCACCCTCATCCTTCTGGTTGTGTGACACAGATCACTCCTGTAACTGACGGGTGCGGTCCCATGCAGCAGCCTTCCCTACTCCAACCCCACACCTGCCGGCAGAGCACACCAAGGGGGCTGTGTCTGTGTCACCGGAGACATGCTGAAGGCTATTGCAGATGACACTTGTTAAGAATGGACACAGAAAACAGGGACCTTGGGGCTGGCTGTGCTGCTCAGCTTGGATACGGGAAATAAGCCAAGTCCAGGGGCCACTAAACAAGCTGGAGCCTAAGACTGAAGGGCCAAGGCCAGGCTGCCCCCCCTTCCCCTGAATCTTGGTGTCCCCCTTGGAGGAGCTGCCTGACTGAGGGTCTCAGTGGGGTTGAGTCAGCACTTGCTGCCTGTAGAGACTGGCTGTATCCTAATGAGGTTTTGCTGATTACTGGGCCCAGTACTGGGAAACATGGGGGGCTGTGGTTTGCCACCTGCAGGATGAACAGTGATATGTTCCTGGAAAACCAAGATTCTTTTCAGGGAGGAAATGAACAGTGGACATGAGCAAGGGACCTTTGAGGTCACTTAGAAGAGTGGGGAACAGTCCTCAGGCCTTAGGGGAGAGCAAGCTTCAGAGAGGTCTCAGGCCTCTCAAGAGAGCAGTGGGGAAACAGAGAGTTATTCATGTGTCTTGTCTTGGGCCCCACAGAGAAGGTCCAACTTAGGTAGTGCTGGGGATGTGGAACAGCCGTGTGTGTGTGTGTGTGTGTGTGTGTGTGTGTGCGTGCGCGCGCGCACGCACGCCTCATCTAGACTTGCAGTGAGTCACTAATTGGAGGTGGGGTTTCCTGGGTGAGGGGGCAGGAGGCTTACACAGGAACGAACACCGGAAGTTAGGTCCTAAAATGTTGTCCCCCCCTTATATGCCACTTGTAAAATGGGCTATCAGGCCCCTCCTCAGGTGGACATGGCACAGCAGGTTAGGGAGGGGCCTGGCTGCAGGGGAGAGGCTGGGGCTTGAGAAGCCTCCAGATTTACCTTCCACACCAGGGCTGTGACAGGGTTCAAAGTCCTCACCAATCTGGAGCTGCAGCGGTGACAAGGACAAGCAGAGGGAAGACTGAATGTTCAGGGCTCCGCCCTGACACTGGGAGCCCCAGCCTGGATGCCCAAACCTGGGCCTGAGGGACCCCAGAGGTGACCCTGGGGACCTACTGAGGAGTTTGGAGCCCTCACTGGGCGGCCCTACGTGCAGACTATCTGGCTGGGTTCAGAGTCAACTCTCAGGAATCTTGGTCATCCAGGGCCCCAAAGGACTGTGGTCCAGGCTGCAGTCTCCTGAGGTTCAGTCGTCTCTTTTTCTGGGTGCTTTTGCCAGCCAGCGTCAGCAGTGGACAGCAGCATCCCTTGGCAAAGTCTTCCTGCCTGGGAGCAAGGGCCTTTACCCCAGGACAGAGCAGGGCTTTTCCTGCCCCACCCCGGATCTGGGGCTCTGTGTGCCCTCTTGCACTTTCAGGTGGGCTCAGACAGCTGGCGTGCCATGACGGAGAGTACTACCAACCACGAAGCGCCAGGTGACCCGAGGCCTGGAGGCTGGGAGCACTTCTTTGTGTCAGCCTCCCCCGACCCCAATGCCTCAGCAGAGGAGGGCCATTCCTTTCACCACCCATTAACAGTCAAGGAGCTGAGGCCAGAGAGAGTTCACTTTCTCAAGCTCAGCAGGCAGCCTCTGGGCTTGAGAGGACTTGAGGGACAGGGCAGTCTTGATGACTTGAGGGTCATCTGGAGGAGAGAGAGGAAAGCAGGTGAGGTGAGGGAACACGCAGGTCCAGCTGGAGAGAAAGGCCAGGATGGGTTTCGCCTTCTGGATCCACCCACTGACTGACAGGTTCAGTGGCCTCTGGGCAGCCCTACTCACGGGCAATCAAGGGAACAAGGAGGAGGTGTCCTGTGTTCCGTGGAGAGAATCCCTTGTTTGGTTGCACTGCTGGGGGCTGAACTTGTATGTTTTCGCCAATGGCTCTACCACCCATCTTCAGCCAGCCCCATCTTCAGCTAGCCCAGCCCCATCTTCAGCCAGCCCAGCCCCATCTTCAGCCAGCCCCAGCCCAGCCCAGCCCAGCCCCAGCCCAGCCTCATCTTCAGCCCAGCCTCATCTTCAGCCAGCCCCAGCCCCAGCCCAGCCCCAGCCCAGCTACTAGAGATGTTCTGCAGTGGAAGCGGGGTGTGTCTGAACAGCATGAGGAAGGCAGGACTTTCCAGACCTGTCATACCATGTGAGTGTTGGAAGTTCATCCTGCAGGGAAACCAAATGCCTACCCTCGGGGAGCAGCTGGCTTCTTACATCCCTCTCCAACTTCACACATACACACACACACACACACACACACACACACTCAACATTGCTGGGAAGAGCCCAGAGGCCTGTGGACTCCCTGGTAGAGGAAACGTCAGCCTGTGTGCCAGCCTGGTCTGAGAGCTCTGTGGGCATCTCCCGGGCAGCGGGGCCTGATTGCAGTGGTACTGCACCGGGCAGGGCGTAGGGCAAACAGGTTGGACCTGCTGGGGCAGGAGCACCACCCTGGGCGGGACGCTTGCCTTGCCTCCAGATGGGGTGGAACATCTGGGTATGGAGCCTGGGGGAGCGCTACTGACCCTCTGAGCCAGGACCAGGGGGCCTAGCCCCCGCTTACCCACCCCAAACGGAAACCTTTACCTGCTTCAACCCTTGACCGGGCTCTGCCTCACCCGTGCTGGCCCACAGGGTGTCCGAGACTGAGCAGGGTTTCCTGCGCCTCTTCCTCCCCTGCTCCTCCTGCTGCACTTGCACTCAGAGCTCCAGGGCCCTGGCCTCAGCTGCCTGCCGAAGATTTCTGCCCTCCCCCTCCTCCCCTCTTTCCCTAACCCCAACTTAAGGCACCCAAAGTCTTCCCAGCTTCAGACCCCCAGACAGCCTTGTCGCACACTGGCCACCTTTGTCCTGCAGGCCCCTCAGCCACAGCCCACTCACTCAGCTTTCTCCTCGGCATCTGACACATGACCTTGGAACCTGGCTGGCTCCAGCTTCCAGTGCTGTGGCCTGTGAGAACAGAATAGCGCCCTTCTCTGTTCCTAGGACTGCCGCCCTCAAGATGCCAAGTTCCTGGAGTGGCCGGGAGGAAGCACCAGGTACACAATCCTAAGCGGTACACTCTTGCCCAACCAGGACGGTCACTGGGGTACTGTGGGAGGCTCTGGGGTCGAGTGAGGGACCCTGTCTCCTCAAATGGACTCCTGGGTTCTGGGAAGGGTTGGCTAAACAGAAGAGGGTGGAGGGCGGGGTCACTCTACAAGAAGGCTGGCCAGGACTTCTGTTTTGGGAACTTGCTTCAACCTCTTGGGTAGGAGGTTAGAGGGTATCAGGCCACAGCCCTGGGCAGCCCTGGAGGAGGTTCCCATGTGGCCAGAGCCTGAAGCTACCAGCAGAGGCCTTGTCCCCACTGCGCCCTGAGTTGAGTGGGCTGAGTCACTTCCGGGTTCCTGACCTGCCTGAACTGTGAAACAGTGTATATCGACGGCAATTAAAAGTTTAGTGTGCTGATCCACAACTGTACACACTACTCAGCACTTGAGACATGAAAGCGGGACCATGAAGATTGCAAGGGCATCCTTGGCTGCTGGGTGAGTTGAAGGCTCGCTTGACCTACAGAGGACCCTATCTCAAAACAATAGCAGCAAAACAAAACGTCACTCAGAGCCATGGTGGCCTGCACCCGCAATCCCAGCGCTCAGAAGGCAAGAACACTGTGTTTGAAGCCCGCCTGGGACACACAGGGAAGCTTTGTCTCAGAACAAAACAAGAGAAAAAGTCTCACTCGGAAGCAAGTGAAGGGCTCACCTCCCTTTTTTAAACATACATGTTTCTGGCAACTTATGAATGTGCAGGGGCCGCCTGTCCCACATGCCAGAGCTGTTGGACCTTTGTGACTCTGGCCGCATGACAGGAGGGGGCACACATTGCTACTTCTGTCAACACAGAACTTGGAGACACAAAAGGCAGCAACCTACATTCAGCCATTTCCCTCTCCCTCTTCACAATGGTCTCATTATACCCAAACCCACAGCCATCTGCAGGTTGAATTACCCTAAACATCACTGCAAGACCCAACCTTGGCTGACTGTTCCTGTTTTGGGAAGTGTCTCTGCTCCCTGCGTAGCTAAGGATGACCCTCCTCCTGGCTCCACCAGGATTAGGACTAGGATCACAGGCCCTTCGGCAGCGGGGTTTCGGGAAGGGCTCATGCCATCATGTTTAACAGGTGTCCGCCGGTGGAGAACAGAGCTGTGGCTCTCAAGAGGGGGGTGAGCAGAGGTCCCAGGAAGACCGGATGCAGTCCTAATCAGAAACTGCTGGGGCTGGAGAGAGGGCTCAGCAGCTAAGCACACTGGCTGCTCTAGCACACGGCACAACTCCAGGCCCCAGCGTTCAAATTAGCCACCCCTAATTCTGGTTTCTGGACACCTAACTTGCCTTCTGACCTCCTCTGCCACTAGACATGCATGTGGTACATATACATACATGCAGGTCAAATACTCATACACATAAAATGAAACAAAAGCTTTTTAAAAAAATGTTCTTCTCCTCCTCCTTCTTCTCGAGACTGGGTCTTACTAGGTAGGCCTGGCTGCTTTGGAATTTTCTATGTGCACCAGGCTGACCTTGAACTCAAGAGTTCTGCCAATCTCTGTACTTTTGAGTTCTGGGAGTAAAGGTGTGAGTACTCATGCCACGCTCAATCAAGAATCCTTTTTTTTTTTTTTGCGACAGGGTTTTCTGTGTAGCCCCAGCTGTCTTGTATTTGCTTTGTAGACCAGGCCGGCCTTACAGAGATCTGCCTGCCTCTGCCTTCCTGAGTGCTTGGATTAAAAGCATGTGCCACCACCACCCGGCTTAAGAATTATTAATTGGGGGGATGGAATGGCCCAGAGGGCCCAGGAGCTCCTGAAATAGGCACACTGTCTTTCAGGATGTAGCTTTTTAAAGCATGTGTGCTTTACAGATGTTGTGGATTGCCCCAGTGAGGTAAGCAGGTTAAGAAAGCAGCGCCAACCCGGCGTGGTGGCGCACGCCTGTCATCCCAGCACTCAGGCAGGCAGAGGCAGGCAGATCTCCATGAGTTAGTGAGTCAGGACAGCCAGAGCTACACAGAGAAACCCTGTTTTGAAAATCCAAAAGGAAAAATAACAAAGCAGCGCCATGTTTAATCACCTGCAGGTCTGATGGTCTAGCCAGCTTCCGGCACCTTGGGAAGCTTTTCTCTCCGTCACACTCCTCTCCCACCTCATCTCTGATCTACCTTTCACCACCTCAGCGTGGCCTGGAACTTAGTAGCCCAATGTGGCATCCCTGAGCTCCCAGAGAGCCTCCTGCCTCCATCAATGCCTCCTCTTCCTCCCCAGCTCAGAATGTAAACCACCAGGACAGTTTAATTCTGTGTACAGTCAGAAGAAACAAAAAAGAATTTGGGGGGAAGACATAACTGTTATAACATCAGTGTAGTCACCTTCACACCCCTGTATCATAATAAGGTGGTCACACTTTTTGGAGGAACAGGCAAAGGGAATCAAAAACGGGTCTCATGTTCCATCTGTGCTCCAGGGCTGAGCCTCAATTTCTCCCTCTAGAGCAGGTGTGGAAACATGGCACACCCAAGCGTGGGGAAGTGACATGGTTGGCTGTTGGCCCTGTGGTCCTTCAAGCTCCCACTGAGCTATCTTAAGGTAGCTGAATGTAGGACCTGGGGTCCCTCTTCACCGCCCCCTGCTTGAGAGGGCACCGAGGCAATGGGGACCTCTAGCCAGAGTGCCTCCAGAAGCAGAGCAGAGGGCAGGCCTCTCCGCTCTACAGCTGTGTGTTATCGTGGTTCACCCAATGGTGGCTGAGGCCTTGCTGAGCACCCGTACATCACATGCCAGGGCAAACTCCACACTACCTGACATCCAGATGTGAGAGTTCAAGGAAAGGCAGGGTCATCCTTTACCCAGGTCCTTGCCTTTGTATGACACTGTGCTTTAGTCTCCAGCCATGCTTGGCTGCAGCCCCTCAATCTTAGGGAATATGTGCTTGACAGGGCAAAACATCAGACAGGCCAGTGTGTGTGTGTGTGTGTGTGTGAACCTGAGGCGTGCATCTCTCTGGACCCCAGTTTCTCCCAGGAAGCAGACTCAGAATCCCAAGCAATCTAAGAGGAAGAGAATGAAGTCCTGGCTGGCTTAAAACTCACTCTGAAGACCAGGCTGGCCTCAAATTTAGAGACTCACCTACTTCTGTGTCCTGAGTGCTGGGAGTAAAGGTGTGCAGAACAGCCCAGCCCTCCCTGAACTCTTGATTCCTCAGGGTCCACCTTGACTCCCCCTTTCAAGAGCTGGGAAAACACCCGTGTTCCACCATGGCCGGCTGTGACCAGCCACTCTCGCCCTGCTTGTCCTCAAAGTTCATCCTTGTCCAAGCGTGTGCCGGCTGCCTTCCCGTCTGCGGCTGAACATGTTTCTCCAAGCATTCTGTGGATGAGTGGGCAGCCTCCACCTTCTGGCCATTGTGAATAAGCACCCACGAATGGAGGTGCAGCATTTAGATGGCGCTGAATTCAGCTCAGCACAGAGAGAAGCGTGAACGGTTAGGGTGTGTCTGAAGTGAGACAGCTGGCTTAAACACACATTCAACGCTGGTGTCGGCCAGGCTAAAGCCACCTGGCACTGGCGGGCAGCCCTGGCTTCAGTCCTCTCTAAGCCTCTCCATGCAGCTAACCTGGACCAAGGTCCACGAGGGGCCAGGCCCCTCTGGATCCATCACCCACTAAGATCCAGGAAGGCAGTTCATTGGCTATGCTAGCACCAGGCCACCCCCAATAGGTTTTGCTCAGTCTGTGGACGGCCTCCCCTCCGTGACTGGTCCAGCTTTGATGGGACCCCAGGTAGTCTGAAGGGGGACAGTCAAGGTCTGAAGATGCCTTGACTCCCCACCCCCTGAACCCCATGCTTGAGGAAAACCAAGGATGGGAACCCCAGCACCTAATGCCGCACCTGGGGCTTGGCCCTCTTCATTCCCCACCCTCATCTTTGGTTGCTGGGGGAAGAGAGAGGACTGGGGGAGAGAGAGGACTGGGGAAGAGAGAGGACTGGGGAAGAGAGAGGACTGGGGGAAGAGAGAGGACTGGGGAAGAGAGAGGACTGGGGAAGAGAGAGGACTAGGGGAAGAGAGAGGACTGGGGAAGAGAGAGGACTAGGGGAGAGAGAGGACTGGGGAAGAGAGAGGACTGGGGGAAGAGAGAGGACTGGGGGAGAGAGA
>CM053765.1:6396323-6411925 GCA_028658305.1 Pachyuromys duprasi
GAGAGGACTGGGGAGAGAGAGGACTGGGGAGAGAGAGGACTGGGGGAGAGAGAGGACTGGGGAGAGAGAGGACTGGGGGAGAGAGAGGACTGGGGAGAGAGAGGACTGGGGAGAGAGAGGACTGGGGGAGAGAGAGGACTGCTTTCAGTATTTGCCGCGTGCTCTTCTCACCAGTTCTGCCCCGCAGGGGTCTCACTAAACGCAGAGCGCCCCTAATTGCCCTGTGCTAATTGCCTGCCTCACCTGTGCAGCTGGGCCTAGCTGGGGGAGGAAGAGGAAGCTCCTTGTTGTTGTAAGCTCATTGAATTCCCCCAGCTAGGAAGAGTTCAGCTTGGGGGATGCGCTTGGGCCTCAATTCCTCAGAAACTCACCAGGCTTTTCTCAGCCTGGCTGGGGGTCCTGGCCTACCAGAAATGGCTGACACAATTACTCTGACACTGGAAAGGCTCAGGGCTGTCCAAGCCCTGGCTTTATCCTTTTAAGAATTTTATCCATGTATACTTAGATACCGTAAAATGCACATTTTACATTTTAATACATTTAGAGTTGTGCAAACTGATGTCCATGTTTGTTCCTACACCGTCTCTGTCACCTCAAAGCCCCTTAAGCCTGCTTTGGCCAGTTGCTGCATGCCACCACTTCACGGGTCTGCTTTCTCTGTACATGGCCTTTCCTGAACAGTTCATGTAGATAAAATAAGAACGCACACTCATGCTATCACTTACCTCCTGGTCTCCCTGTGTGGCTCTTCAGCCTGCCCCCCAGATGATGATCCTCCTGCCTCAGCCTTTTGTACAGTGGGATTACAGGAATGAGGCTAGCTTGCCTTTTCATATTTTCCCCCTTAGAATATTCTTAATTTTTAGTTTTTATTTGTGTGTGCTTGTGGGTGTGTGTCCGAGGAGGCCAGAAGAGGGCACTGGAATCCCTGGAGTTGGAGTTACAGGCAGTTGTTAGCCACCAGAAATAGGTGCTGGAACCAAACTGGGTTCAGGGTCCCCTAGCTCAGGAAGTGTTTCTGACCACTGAGCCATCTCCGGCCTCCATTTTTGGTGGTGGTCTCGTTTTTGTTTTTTTGAAAGGGTCTCATTATATAGTCCAGGCTGTCCTTTAACTTACAATCTTCCTGCCTTAGCCCTCCAGTGCTGGGATTAAAGAGTGTACAATTGAGCTGGGCAGTAGTGACAGCGGGATATGTAATCCCAGCCCTTGGGAGGCAGACAAAGGTGGAGCTCTGTGAGTTCAAGGCCAGCCTGGTCTGTAGAGTGAGTTCTAGGATAGTCACAGAGAAACCCCATATCAAAAAACAGAAACAACAACAACAACAAATTCTTAGGGCTGGAAAAAAGGGCTCAGGCAGTTTGAAACAATTGTTTTTTGTTGTTTATTTGGTTTGTTTCTTGAGACAGGGTTTCTCTGACCTGGACTCACTTTTGTAGACCAGGCTGGCTTTGAACTCACAGAGATCTTCCCACCTCTGCCTCCCAGGGTGCTAGGACTACTGGTGTGTACCACCCCGCCCAGCTCAGTTTGGAACACTTGTTGCTCCTTCAAAGGACCAGGGTTCAATTCCCAACAGCCATCTGAGGACTCAAAGCCATCTGAGGACTCACAGCCATCTGTAACTTAGTTCCAGGGGATCCAATGACCTCTTCTGACCTCTGTGGGCACCAGGCATGCACATGGCATACTGGGTACATACACACACACACACACACACACAGGCAGAACATTTATACACAAAACAAATTAATAACATTTAATAATTATTGCTATAGACATGTAGCTCAGTGGGAGAGTTCCTGCCTCCTAGTTTGCTCAAGCGCACGAGCACGCACACACACACACACACACACACACACAGGGGGATACTCTTGACATATATATATTATTTTTAATTAAAATTTTTTTGAGCAGCCAGTGCTCCTAACCTCTGAGCCGTCTCTCCAGCCTGCAGTCAGTGTTCTTAAACACTGGGCCATCTCTCCAGCCCCATGTTTCTATTATTTTTTTTTAATTAATTTTTGTGACAGAGTCTCCCTGAGAGGTCTAGGCTGTCCTCCAATGGAGTACAATCCTCCTGTCTCGGCTTCCTCGGTTCTGGGCCACCATGGGCCACCAGACCTGGAGCACACCTGGCTCTTCACCTTCATTCTTGACTTGGCCTCTCGGTTATCGACCTTGACTCTCAGCCCAGCAATTCGACTTCACCAGAGTTTTCCCTCCTCATGCTCAGTCTTTATCTCCCTTTGCGTCCCTTGCATCTGCGGCCAGAGGCCTAGGAATCCCTGAGGCTGGAGTTAAAGTCGGCTAAAGCCACTTGCTGTGGGGGCTGGGCACTCAGAACCCTGTGATTACAGAATGTGCTCCTGACAGCTGCCCTGCCCCCCAGCCTCATCTCGATTTTCTCTCTTTTTTTCTTTTTGGAGGGGGGCAGGGCACAGGGTCTCTTGTCGCTCCAGCTGACCTCAGATTCATCATGCAGTTCAGAATGACCTTGAACCCCTGATCCTCCTGCTTCTACTCACAAGTGCTGGGATTACAGGGGTGTGCTATTGACCTTGATTTTAGTGATGGATTTTTTTCTTTTTTGAAGATTTGTTTTCAGTGACTTCCTTTTTTTAAAAAAAAATCTTTTTGATGTTTGCTTTTTTTGAGACAGGGTTTCTCTGTGTAGCTGTGGCTGGACTCACTGTGTGGGCCAGGCTGGCCTTGAACTCACAGAGATCCACCTGCCTCTGTCTCCCTCAGTGCTGGGATTGCAGGCGTGCTCCCCTACGCTGGGCTTTTTTCCCTTCTTTTTAAATTTCTTTTATTCTATATGCGTGAGTCTTCTGTTTTTGTGTATGTATTGTGCAAGCCTGGTGGCCAGAGGCCAGAGCAGTTACAGATAGTCTGAAGCCACCATGTACGAACTAGGAATTGAACCGGGGTCCTCTGCAAGAACAAGAGTGCTCTTAACCACTGAGCCAGCCCTCCAGGCCTCCCCCCACCCCCCTTTTCTCTTTTTTTGAGACAGGGTCTTGCTATGTAGCCCTGGCAGGCCTGGATCTCTTTTTATAGACCAGGCTAGCCTTGAACTCATGAGATACACTTGTTTCTGTATCCCAAGTGTGCTAGAATGAAAGGTCTGAGGCATCACACCCAGCATAGCATAGTGATGTTTTTCTTCAATTCCCACGTCACGTGATAGTCCAGGAGAGCAGAAAGCTTGTCTTTGGCTTACAGCCAAAGGACACAGAGTCTTGGCACCTAGCTGGCACACCCACCACAAGCAGCAGCCTCCTGGCAAGAGTTCAGCTTTCCCGTCTTGGCCGCAAGGCCCGTGTACTGAACCCACTCGCCTGCTCCTCTCCACTCACTTGGCTTTTCTGTCAAGTCTCAAGCTGTTCGCAGCAGCTGCTCCCTTGGCCTTGGATTCACTTTGTGTGTCTCCTCCACCTCAGCCTGGATGTTACCACATCCATGTCTGAGAGGCCCTTACCTAATGCATCTGCCCTCCTTCATGCCTCAGGCATCACTCAGAGATGTATATGATCAACGGAAACCAGGCTGCAAGGAAGCCCAGGTTAGCCACAGGAAGGAGCCATGCAGAGAGGAGCCAAAGGCCATGCCCAGGACAAGGGCCCCGGCAGAATACGGAGCAGCCAGCTGAGCCCCAGTCATTACCTGGAATTAGCCGAGCAGGTGAAGCCTCCTGGGCCGGTTCACCTATTGAGCAGATGACTGCAGCTGTGTGAGGGCAGGAAGCAGGCGAGGCTGAACAGAAAGCTGTCTTAGCCACCTGCAGCGCTGTTCTCACACGCAGTAAGCAACAGTGCATGGAAGTTCGTTGCGTTTCAGGGTCACGGCTTCACCAATGTGTGAACCTTTCTCCATTCACCTCCTTTCTCCCCCAGTCCAGTCCTTTGGCTGCTTTTGTGTGTTTATTGAGACAGGGTTTCACTGTGTAGCCCACGCTGACCTCGAACTCACGAAAATTCTCCTGCTTCAGCTTCCTGAGTGTGGAGATTTACAGGTGTGCACCTTGAGACCTAGCATAGTTCATCCCCTTTTTAATCTATCTATCCATCCATCATCTATCCATCTATCCATCCATCATCTATCCATCTATCCATCTATCTATACTATACTATCTATCATCTATACTAATCTGTTTGGTTTTGAGACATAGTGTCAATATCTCTGGATGGTCTAGAACTCTATGTCAACCAGACCTGCCTTTGCCGATCCCTATACTCAGTGCTAGGATTAAAGGCCTGAAAGGTGAGCAGTTTGCCCAAACACCCCTTTCCAGTTGGGGATCCCAGACTGTTTCTTCTGGGTCTGGCCCCTCCGGGGGCTTCTGAGAACCTAATGTCTTATCTAGACAGTGGTGAACACCTTCCATGCTGTATTGGTGTGTCATTGGAGTGCCCTGTCCTGAAGCCGTGACGCCGGCGTCCAGGTAGCAGGGTCACAAGCGACCCTTGCCCATTAGGCGCCAGGCGGGCGTGCTGGGAAGCCCTCTTCTGGCTTCAGCGTCTGCATCTTCATGTGTTCAGCCCTCAGCCCGGCAGCCCTCCCTCATAAGCGAGCACCTGGAGGCCAGGCCAGGGCCCGAGGGACCCTGGAAGCTCCCTGGAGGCACAGTTTTCACGCTTGGTGAGCAAGCTGGGCTGGGAGTACAGCATTCCCGGGTGGAGAACATGGCTGGCTCTGCGACTACAGCGAGAGATGATCTGCACAGAAGGCTGGACTTGGCCACATTCGCCTGCCAGCAGAGGGCACTGTGTAGACACAGGCCAGCGTGTTGCTCAGTCGGTAGAGGGAAATGGCGTGCCGCCTTGTCAACACAGCCCTAGCCCGCACCTTGAAGCACTGTAAACTGGGGTGTCGCCCGACCCAAACCCCGGGAGCCTGTGAGAACTCCAAGGAGAGGGCCAGCCTCGCTTCGAGAGGAGGGGGTTGTGGGGGGACAGGAAGGCCAGCGCCGAGCAGGATGAGCCCCCCGGAGTGGCCGCAGGGTGGGGTGGCCAGGACCGAAGCTGATTCGAACGCAGGAGGCAAACTCGCGTAGGAAGGGGCCTGTTGGAGGAGTGGGGAGCAATGCCAGCGGTGGGTCCCGAACTCGCCGACCCATAGGAGTCCACAGGAGTCCGGGACCTGGCACGCTCCCAGGCCCGCGTCCTGGAAGCTGCGCGGTCCCTTCCTCCACCGCTAGAGGGCAGTGCTGGCTGCCGCTGCGCTGCGCAGACAGGGCTACCGGAGGCCACACCTCGGCCCCTCCTCCCAGGCCGAGCTCCCGGACAAAGCAGCAGCAGCACCACCCGCCCCGCCAGCTCTCCGTGGCCCCGCGGGTCGGATGGAATGGCTGGACGCCCCTCCCTGCCCTGGGCCCTTGCCGAATGTCTCCTTGCATCGCGGGAGAAAGCGAAGGATGTGGGCCGTTTGGGTTTTGGGCGACTGCAGAGCGGAGCTGCTCTCGACGCCAGCCTGGCATGCTGGGGCCGCTGTAGTTTTAGGACTTTCCTGAATTGTGTGACCTGGACTAGGCCAAACCTGACCTCGGTTTGGTCCCTGCCTTACTTTACTGCCCGCTCCCGCTACTCCTCGAGCTGGCAGCTGTGCCGCCGCCTCGCCTGCCGTTCAGTCCAGAGAGGTTTGACGGACTCCTTAGGGCAACTCAGCTCTTAAGCCAGCAATGCTGTCAAAGTCACACGGCCCCTGCAGGAATCCAGGGCGATGTGCTGGAAAGGTCAAGAGGGGTGAGCTGCCTTTCTCCTCCCAGCCTTCCTGATCCTACCAAGTTCCTGGCCTGCAGGGTAGCCAGAGCCGGGTAGGTAGGTCTGGGTCCGGGTCAGGCCCCGGGCTGGGCAACTGCTGTTTCTCTTGCCAGAAGTCAGGCTTCCCAGAAGCCCTCTGTCTGCCTTCCTGACACAGCCAAGGAGGCAGGAATCGCTACTTCCTGCTTCCAGCCCTGCTCTCACACTCCCCACCCACTGCTGCTCCTTCCCCACCTGGTGCTAGCACCTCAGGTTAGCCCCCCCCCCTCCGTGATTATCTCTTTCTCCACTTAGTCATCCTCATTTATAGGGCAATTTCTACCCTCTGGGCTGGACAGGCAGGCCCCACCCTCTGGGCTGACCAAAGGAACGGCCTGTGCGGCCTATTCGAGGGTGCTTCAGAGTGGGGTGGGGTGGGGTGCGCTGGGGCTAGGTGTCCTCCTCTTGCCAGGCCACTCCAGAAGTGAAGCCACGCTCACTTCCGGGGGAGAGAACACCAGGCAGAGGGACTAGCACCTGGAAAGGCTAAAGTTCTAGGGCGGTGGGGTGGAGGTTTTGGTTTGAAGAGTGGAGTGGAGAAAGTGTGGAGAAAAAGGGGGTCACATCTGACTTTGGCTGTGACAGATATATTCGGGGGTCTCTAGAGGAACAGGACCAAGAGAACGAGTGTTATATCTAATAGACTATATTATTATATTACATGTAATTGTATATTACATTACATGTTATATAGTTTACATCACATTATTATAAGAGCAATTCACTAGATTGACAGGGGTGAAGGCAGAGTAGTCCAAGAACTGCCGTCTGCATGCAACAGAGCCAGAGAACAGGGTCTCATGCTAAGGAGCAAGTGCCTGCCACCAAGCATTCCCACAGCCCAGGGGTAACGGCCTGCACATTCCCTGGGAGTCACCTACTGAATGGGCACTGAGCTATGAGGCGAGTAGTGGTTTGTGGCTGTCGCCCCAGCACTGAGAGAGACTGGACTACGGCGTGAGACCTTCTCAAATCCCAAACAACAAAGCAATTGAACAAGTTTGCTGGAGAAACAGCCCTGGAGACACTGGCTCAGAGTGAGGGGCTTGCATGTGCCTCTGGCTTTCTCCTCCTTTAATTTTTTTTTTTCCCCTTCACCCTCAAGACAGGGTTTGTCTATGTAGCCCTAGATGGCCTGGAACTCCGTATGTAGATCAGGACGGCCTCAAACTCACAGAGATCTGCCTGGCTCTGTCTCCAAAGTGCTGGGATTAAAGACCCACACCTTCACACCCACCATCTCCCATTCTTGTCCCACCTAGGTCTCCTGTTGGACAGTGATACACATTCAGTTGCTGACCTACAAGACAGCTGGCACTGGGAAGGCCGTCGCTGACACACCCTCGTTCGCCTCCCAAATGTTCTGAGTATCTCTCAAGCCAGTCAAGCTGCCAATCAAGAGCAGCCCGCGGCATCTTCAGGCTGCTGGAGGCTGTGGACTGCCCCTGGGAGGGAGACATCAGGGCCTTATGGGCTCTATGAAAAGGCTCCTTGGAGGCTCCTCATCTGTTTCAGTACAGATCCAAGGGCCTGATTGTGGAGAAAACTAATGATGTTACTCAGAAGCTTGGCTAACAACCCACCTCTCCTAGCCGGGGATGGAAGAGCTGAGCCCGCTGTCTCCACCTATGTTGTGGGAGGGACCACAGCTCTTACAGAGTCTAGACCCCAGTGGGGTTATTCAGAACTTACACAGCTAAAGCACTCCCTTCCTGAGAGAAAATGTCAAACAGGCTGCTTGTGTGACACTACTTCTGGGGAGATGTGAGCAAACATCTACTCACTCCAGGAAGGGAACCAATGACAGACCAAAGTAATGATTCCACCACTGTCCAGCTTGATAAACCAATGAGGTTATGGTGTCACAGGGCATAAGGGACTCAAAGGCAGCTGCATCACCTGCGGCATCACCTGCTGACTCCCAAGAGCTGGAGCTCTCTGAACAACTTGCAGGCAGCTCCACAGGTCTGAGAGTCTCTCCTCCTCAGCAATCCTTGCTGCTTATATAATATATATAATAACCTTGGGGAGACGGAGGCCTTGTGAGTCTGCTATGTTTCAGGGACTTCCTAAGGTTTTTGAGTTGTATGTTTGAGTCTTTTTTTTGGGGGGGGGTTGTTTTGTTTTATTGAGCCTGTGTATTCCTGACTGTCCTGGAACTCACCCTGTAGACCAGGCAGGCCTCAAACTCAGAGATCCACCTGCCTCTGCCTCCCAAGTGCTGAGAATAATGGTGCACCCCCACACATACCTGCTTTTTGAGTCCTAAGGGGCCTGCTCTAGGATGGCATGTTCCTGCTCACAGGAAACTGCAGACCAACAGAGATGCCCTGTCCTTCCTCCCAGCCTCAGTCTCTACTGTAAAGTGGCCTGACTATCACTGACAGGTAATCAGTGAGGTAAAGTCGGTGAGAACATTTTTGTCAACAGGACCTGTCTCTAACAATCACACCAATAACTGCTGACTATATGGCTCTTTCAAAAGACCTTCATGTATAGACCCAGAAGTGGCTCATATATAGCTGGGTCATATAGTACTACATTTAGTCCCTTGGGGAATCTCCGTGCTAACTTGTGTAGTAGCCACAACAGATTACACTCCTATGGATTAAGAGGTTCCCTGCTCCAATCCTTGTTAAAATCTCTTATTTGTTTCCTCGAGGGCAGCCATTCTCACTGGGGTGAGATGAATTCGAAAAGTGGTTTTCATTTGCATTTTCCTGCTGGGTAAAGATGCTGAACACTTTTCACATATTTATTGGAATGGGATTACATGTCCTCTTTGGAGACTTTGATATTCAGCTCTCACATATTTATCAGATGGAGCTATATTTAATCTTGGGAAAGTTGGTATTCAGTTTAAGTCTGTTGATTGGGGGACTTCATTTTGGTGTCAGATGTTGGCAGTTCTTTATAGATTCTTGAAATTAAAGTGCTCTTGGAACTATTGGATATACAGTTGCCAAAGAGATACCCGATCTGTAGGCTGTGGGTCTTTGTTGCTGTTGTTTTGGTTTTCATTGGTTGGCTGGTGGTGGTCCTGTAGATAGAATCTGGGCGTATGCATGCTACTAAAGTTCACTCCCATTGAGTCATGTGATGGCCCCGGTCATGTAGCCTGACTCTTTAGGCTTGTTTTTCTTTTAACACTGTGTGTGTGTGTGTGTCTGTGCGCGCGTGTGCGTGCGTATTGGATTTGGGTTCATTTCTTAGCACCCACATAGTGACCCACAAACATCTGCAGCTTCAGCTTCAAGAGGTCTTGGCACCCTCTTCTGGTCTCTATGGGCACTCGCACACATATGGTACACATACATACATGCAGGCAAGCACTCATACACATGAAATAAAAATAAATCTTATAAGAAGTCATAGCAACTCAGGTTGCCGACAGGGACCCCGTGTGCCCTCACAACGTCCTCTAGGGCAACATGCTATGTCTCCACTGGGCAGAGCATGCAGGTCCTGTTCTTGCCTGTGGCTGTGCTGTAGCCTGCATGTAATGTGTCATCTGTTGAGCGCACAGGACACTCACCACTATGCCAGGAAAGCAGGGATGCCATAGCCACTTACAACTGAAGAGTGCTTCTCCAACTGGTCTAAGCAAAAAGGGAAAATTGACCGGGTTGTTGAATGGAAGTGGTTGGGTGGTCAGGCATGGCTGGATCCAGGAGTCCTACAAAAACAGAGAGGAGAGAAGCCATGGAGCCTGGCTTACACAGAGGCAGAAATACAGGGTAAACAGCAAGCAAATCTATCTCCTTGGTACTTGGCTGGCACCTGCATTTGGTTTAACTATGTAACGTAGAGGTGAGACATAAAATTCTCACGTGTTTTCTGAAATGTTTTTGTGTGTGTGAATGTGCGCAGATGAGCGCAGGTGCCTGCACAACCCAGCAGAGGGTGTCAGATTCCCTGGAACTAGAGTTCCCAGCTAGGGGGCTGGGAACCAAACAGGTTCTCAGCAAATGCATCACGTGCTCTTAACTGATGGACTAGCTCTCTGCCCCTGGGACTCTATTTTAGAAAACATTAAAGAACCACCACAGTGAGCCTCACACAGGTGGCTTGGCACAAGAATCAGCATTTAACTGGTGGGATGTGAGGCTCTGGGATCAATTCCCAGCACCACAAAGAAATAAGACGGCCCTTAGGGCACAGTCAGGGCCTTCCAGGGGCCTCCTCCCCCTCCCCGTTAGCTTGCCTGATGACTGCAGGACTTCCCGATTGGCCTGTCCATAGTCTCCACCTGGCTGGAACAGGGTGGCCAAACGGTTCAATTTTGGCCTGGCCGCCAGGCCAAACAAGAGGCTGCCCATTGATGGACTCCTGGCACAGGTGCATCTCTCTACTGGCTAGTATGTGAACTGCCTATTCACACAGGAGAACTGTCCTGAGTTGGTCCTCCTGGCCAGGTTACAGCAGCTTTTGTACAGCTTTGGCATGCCATTCCTTTGCTAGGTGCATCAGACAATTCTCTAGTAAGTCAAGTCCCTAGTCTACCTGTTTTGTCCTGTCTTTGGTCTTCACTGACAGTTCAAACTGAGCCTTGAACGACCAGTGGGATGGGCTGAGAGAAAGCCAGATGGCTCCCTCTGCTCAGGAAGAGGCCAGAGGCAATCAGGGCTCATCCTTAAAGACCAAATAAGTTTTGGTTCAGCCAGGTGGCAGAAAGGTGGGACCTGGGTGAGAAGGAGACCATGGGAGAACCCCACACCACCTTAGGCTCCTGGTCACTCTTGGACCCTGGGTCTGTCTATGAGGCTACTTGAAGGTTTTCATCACGATCTCAAAGATGCGGCTGGCGTTCAGACAAGGGCAGTCACGTAGCCCACATCCCTAGCTGGTGAGTGACTGGCTACGCAGAACCCAGCCAGACCACAGAGCTGCAATTTCCCTCACCATCTGTCTGTCTCAGTGCCTCCACAGGCAGTCCCCAGTCCTGATGTCTGGCACCACGGGCCTTGCTGGAGCTCTGGTCAGGGAGCACCTCCAGGGAGTCGGGCAGTCCCAGCCACATCTCAAGAGAGCGGCTCCTGGACCCACCCTTCTCAGAGGGTTCATGTGCAGGGAGCGCAGCCACCGGTAGGGGCTCACGGGCCTGAAAACAACCTGAGGAGACTCAGTGGATCTCACACACGTGCACACACACATACACACACACACACCTACAAACATGCACCTTTACACACATAACACACCTACACACAGGTGTGTGAGCACGTGTATACATATGAATATAAGCGCGCGCGCACACACACACACACACACACACACACACACATGAATGTCTGGGGGCTGGAGAGATGGCTTGGCAGTTATAGGCACAGTCTGTTCTTCCTGAGGACCCGGGTTTGATTCTCAGCTCTCTCATGGTGGGTCACAGCCATCTGTGACTCCAGTCCTAGGGAATCCAACGCCTTCTTCCTGGCTTCCTGAGACACTGCACACATGTGATGCACACACGCGCACACACACAGGCAAATGACTATACGGAAGTAAAAATAAAAGGGCAAAGACATGGAAGCAGAAGAGGATGAGGTAGGATGAGGAAGAGCGTGACTGGGAATAAGGGGAGCCAAGGATGGGTAATGGGGTGAACATGAAGCACGTATACATGTGTATGGAAAGGTCACAGCGCACCGATTATTATGTACAATAGTGCTAATAAAACATTAAAATAAACTATCAGAGTAGACACACGTGTTATCACCTGTGCCCTGCCTGGCATCCATGCCCACGTTCTGTCCCCACAAGAGGAGGTCCCTGTCCCCTCACTGAGCCCCTCCTCTCCAGGCAGCCACTACCCTTGCCAGTCTTCTCCAGGCATCATTCTGAGAGGTTTCCACACCATCCTCCAGTGATGGCAGCTTTACCATTGCCCTTTGAAGCTCCCTGGGGGCAGCCATGAAAGGGCTTCTCAGAGGGGAAGGGAGAGGAGGGCAGCTCCCATGACTGGGTGGGGTGTGGTTCACCATTGCAGTGCTCACGGCGCTCACTCACCAGAGCGTGGCTGGGCAGGCTGGTGTGCCCATGCTCTTGGGCGCACTCACCTGCCATGCCTGATATTTTCACCTTCCCTTGCCCTCCTTGCCATCCAGCTCTGTCCCTTGCTCTACCCCCTCAGAAACTTCTCCAGTCCTCTACACGCTCGCTGGTGCCTGAATCTTGTCCAAATAGGGTTCTTAGGTCACGCCACCCAACCTTGGTGAAGGACACTGTGACTTGTGTGCCGGCTGTTCCTGTCTCGGCCGTCTGGCAGCACCAGTCCCCACTGGCCACACCTTCCTCCCTAGGCTGCTTTGGCCTCCAGGCCCCCTGCACCTGTTCCCCTTCACTGGAAGTGCGGGCTCCAGCCTTGCACAGCTTCATTCTCCCTGATGTGTGGGTCTGTGTGTGCATGTGCAGACCACAGCAGGAGTGGGGGTTAGAGGGCACGTTCTGGTAGCCCAGGGATTGAACTCCAGTCACAGGCTTGGCAGCAGGCATGTTTACTGGCTGAGCCATCTCCCTGGTCCTTAGCACATTCTTTGCACCCGTAATCCCAGCCGTCCATCATCAGCCAGGCCTGTTGCTGTGGACGCGCCTGAGCCTGGTCCAGCTCCTACACCGGCCCCTCTCCAGCTTCCAGTACTCAGCCTGAAACCCTGGGCCTCCGTGCCTCTCTCCTCACTCACAGCAATGGGATCTCCAACAGCTGCAGCAGCCGATTCTGTCCCCTCTGTTTATCCTCAGAGCCGCAAGGAACATGGCTCCTCTGCCGCTTGCTCTCTCTGAGTCCTGCACACCTGCAGTGGTCCTCACTGTGCAGCCCAGATGCCACATATCCACAGGAGCTTTTACCCCGGTGGGGACAAGCTTTCCCAGAGGGAGCAAAGTGGGCCTTGGGTCAGGTCTCAGCAAACACACAGCAGGGTCAAAGGTCAACTCTATGCCCAGTTAGCAAGGTTTGTCTGCTTCCTCCTACCCTCCCCCTAACTTCGGGGTCTCCTCAGCCTCTGTGGGAGTCGTGCCGTGCCTCTGCCCCAGCTGCTCTGCACTTCTCACATCCACTTGACCTTCTAAAGAGGAGCCTGGCCCTTCACGACTGTCTATACTGTCCCCTGGGCAGCCGTGAAGGGCAGCAATGGCATGCCTGGGGCAGGTTGGGGTAGGGACCGTTGGTTGGTTGGCACAATCACAGACCTGGCTGTGAGTCCTGCAGTGTGAGCAGGGATGTTCAGGGCACTGGAATCCCTTACAGTGGGGTGCCGGGCACAGCTTACCCAGCAAGCCTGTCACCCAGCGCAGCAGGCAGGCCTTGAGGACAGGCAATGTCTGTAATCTAGGTCTGCTCAGGGCAGCCACAGAGCAGTAAGCTGGCCAACTTTGAGGAAGGAAAGAGGGCTATACTTACAGTTCTGGGCTGGGAAGAGAGAGGAGGAAGAGAGGAGGGGGGGAGGCAAAATGGGGGGGACTCTATCAGATGTCCTCTCCAGAGAAAGCATTTGCCCACTGAGTGTAGAGGAATCCTGACTTTCCCACCTCTCAACACAGTTGCCCTGGGGACCTGGTTTCCAACACATAAACCCCAACGGACATGTTCAAGCCATGGCAGTGTCTTTGGGGAAAAGTCAGGCTGCTGAGGGCAGGGCCTGTTTGGTGCCATGATGGAGAAAGTTACAGAGTCATCTCTTATCCAAGAGCCACAGGACAGGGAATGGGTCTAAGCATAGGTCAGCCCAGCTTTCAGTCTATCAGCTGTCTCCCTCTCTCCTCCCAGGGGCTTGTTGCATGGCTCAAAGTGGCCTTGAACTCATGGCAATGCCCGGACCCTAGCCAGCTGAACGCTGGTCCATGTGTCACTACAATGGCCTGCCTACTGTTTCTTACCCCAGTTCACCGGTGTCAGGGAGTCAGCGCCTGAACTAACTCACCAGCAGAATAGCTTCCTCTCCCTCAGGTCTGTAGCACACATCCACACTGCTGTCTGAGGTGGTGAGGCCCCCCGGATCTCTGAGCCTCTCCCTGCTTGCCAGCACACGTTCCCTGAATTCTCCTCAGTCCCATCCGGACCTTTTAGCTGGGTCCCTGTGCATACACTGCTTCTGAGCACTGGGAAGTGGGGTCAGCCTGGACTAGAGCCCCACTGGGTACCCCAGCTAGGAGAGGAAGTCAGAGGAAAGCTACACGATGAGCTGCAGGAAGCGCTCTCCCACATCTCTTCCCTCGGGTGGAGGAGCAGCTGGGGGGCTCCCGAAGGCCGCTCACTCGGCCACATCCTCCATCACTTTACTGTGCTGCAGCCCTCTTACTCCTGGCCACGGCGGATAGTTGCTGTGGATCTCCTAGGAGCTGGTTTAGTCTACAAGGCAGTGCTGCCGTAAGATGGTGCAGGGGTGCCTTGGGGTCCCAGATGGCAGGCTGGTGTAAACATGCTTTGAAGTCTGGGTTACAAAAATGTTTGCATGCCCTGAGCTGTCCTCTCTCTGAACACGAGAGCCTTGTCTACCTCCGCACTGCTTCTCTGGCCTAGGGCATAGAGCAACAGGACCCCCCTCTTCCCCCTCCCCTGCTTCCCCCCACATGCATGTGCATGCCTGTGTATGTACCTGCTTGGGTCTGCTCAGAGCACCCAGGTGAGAAAGACTTCAGCCTAAAGTCCCTCAGCTGCTGCCCAGGCAGGATCAAGGAGGCACAAGGAGCCAAGAGGGCTGAAGGCTAAGTGTGCTCACACTTGCTCTGTGTGTGGAGGTGGGGTGGGGGAAGTGTGGAACTCGGACTGGCTCTCTGCTGGACAGAGGTGGGAGGAGGGGCCTGGATGGAGGCTGGCTGCAGCCTTGGCCCTGGCTGAGCTTCTAAGGCATTCTGGGAAGACAGCCTATGAATGGAATTTGGAACTGTTTTACCCCGGAGATCCTAACCTCTGATAATATGGGATGAAGTTGTTCCAAGGTCTAGTGGTGGCAGCATTGATTAGTGGGCAGGGTGTGGTGGCATACCTTTAATCCCACTTGGGGAGGCAGAGGCAGGTGGATCTCTGTAGTTTGAGGCCAGTTTGGCTGGTCTAAGAAACTAGTTCAGGATAGCCAGGGCTACACAAAGAGAAACTCTGTCTCAAAAAAACCAAAACAAACAAAAAGAAAAGTGCTTTGGAATGGACTACTCAAAGTCAGGACCCTAAGCACCCCTGCTTCAGGTTCCATTGTGGAAGGCTAGGTGGCAGTCCTCCTGGGTGAGAAACTGCCTGAAATGCCAGCTTCCTTCAAAGCGTACCTCTCTTGAAACCACCTACTTTTTGTTGTTTTGAGACAGGGTTTCTCTGGGTAGTTCAGGCTGTCCTGGAACTTACTTGTGTAGACCAGGCTGGCCTCAAACTCAGAAATCCACCTGCCTCTGCCTCCTGAGTGCTGGGATTTAAGGCGTGCATATCACGCTGGATTGAAGTAACTACTTAAATCCTTTTAGCAGGGATTTCCCAGTGAAATAACTAAGTAGGGATCAAAATTCTACCCTCCACCCTTCTGCTCCTGTGTTGGTGGTGAAGTCAGAGTAAAAGCCCAGAACACACAACAGGTGCCGTAAATAGCTCTTAACCAAGCACTAGCCATGCTAGGGCTCTGGCAGGGAGAACAAGGTGCAACCCTTTAGGGGCCCAGTCCTATTCTAGGCCTTCCCACACGCACATGGGATAACAGCTGGATGTTTCCCCAAGGTCACCGAGGGTCAGAGCAGGGGAGGCTCCAAACGTGACTCTTGCTCCAGAGAAAACACACAGCCGCACGCCCCGGCGCCTGTTGGCATCGTCCAGAACTTGCA
>CM053765.1:6412025-6436832 GCA_028658305.1 Pachyuromys duprasi
CTCTCCCCCCCACCCCCCACCCGGGGCCCTCAAGTTTCTCCGAAGTTTTCCGCGGGTCCCGCTGAGAGCCCCGCCCCCTGTCCCGTGACGCAACAATGGTGCAGCGCGGCGACCAATGGGTAGCGGCGGGGGCCGGCGGCGTGAGCCAATGGCGGCGGCGGCCCGTCCCGCGGTCCTGCCCGGCCGCGGCCGCACTGCGCCGCCCGCTCCTCGGCGGCACCGGCACTGGCACCCGGAGACACTGTCGCGGCGGCTCAGAGTGCGGCGGGCGGCGGCGGCGGCGGCGGCTCTCCCCGCTCCCGGCGTCGTGGGATCCCGACCTGCTCGCCCGTGCATGGACGGCGGTGCGCGCCCCGGCCCGCCACAGGGACAGGGTCGCGCGTCTGGGTGAGCCGCCTGTCCCGAGCGTCCCCGTGCGCAGGGGCAGCCCCGGGCCCCGGCCCCGGCCCGCAGCCAGTCGGGCGCGCCCCGCAGCCGCCGCGGCCGAGGTCGGCCGGTCCTTGCCGGGAGGGGTCAGGGAGGATCTGGCCGGCGGCCCAACCTCCAGTCACGGAGCCGCGGCCGTGACTCTGCCCAGTGACGTGGGGCGGCCGAACTTTACGTAACCCGCCCGGCACCCCACGCGTGCCCACACAGCGCACCTTGGGCGCGGGGGCCCAGGCATGGGAAGGCGTAGTCATGGCATCCCCCCAGAGGGTGGCTGCCACAGCCCACTCCGTAGTGGCCACCTCTGGAGCCCTGCTCCAGCGAGTGGTCATGACACACTGTGTGTGGACAAGGCCCACTCACCGTCCCGGGGCCCTTGGGACGAGGCTTACCCTTGCCCGAGGCGGTAGGGCGCTTGGGCCGGCGATGCCAAGGGTGAGTGGCCAGGGCTCAGGTTGAGGCTTGGGGCCCAGGGGTAGAGACAGGGTTTAAAGTGGGGTCCTTGATCTTTGGATCGGGCCCCAATCAACGCAGGAGACCTAGGCGCTTGTCCTGGCTCAGCCCGTCTTGGTGACTGACCTTGGACTAGCTTGTTCCCCGTTGAAAAATAGGAAGGCAGTACTGGCCTCATGCGGATGGACATGGACTGCAGATGGAGTAGCTCCAAATCCCTCCGTTGACTTCACCTTTTCTCTCCTTCCAGGAGCTCATTCCCAGTAGACAGCGAAATTGTTTGTGGATGAAGGAGAGAGAGCCACTCCCCAACGCGGGCTGCAGGAAGACGTGCCAGCCCCCGGCCACCGCTTTCTTGCTGATAAGGAAGCTGGGGTTTGGTGCCGTAAAGTGAATACCCGGCTCCGCAGAACCCAGGAACGCCTGCGGGAACCGGGTAGGTCTGAGGGAGTTAGGCCCACGACCCTCCTGGAAAGCAGCCTCCGAGTACCCCGACCTTCTACTTGGGGGCTGAGGAGGATGATTTGGGTTCAGCTCCTGCTGTGGGTCTGAGTCTTCTCGGGTGTCACATGGAGTCCTCTTTCTCTGCGGTTGGAGGGACCTTACTGGGGTGTGCAAGGAACTCTCGAAGGTCTCGGGGCTGCAGAAGGTTGGGAGACTGCCGGCTCCAGTAGGCCCAGCCTTCTCTAACAGATGAGAAATACAAGCATGGTTCTGGGCTTAGAGAACAGAGCTGGGGACAGTGACTGGCAGAGCCAAGGCTGGTGATGGGAAAAAGGGGCTCTGGCGGAGGGACAAAAGGCCCAAGGCATGTGTGAGGATGGATGCCATTTCTCAGGCCGAGGGAGTCGTGGCCAAAGCCTTCACTTGCTCCAACTTCGCCTCACAGGTTGGTCTGGGCGGCGTGACCCATGTCTTGAGGCCAGGAGACTCCCCGAGGTCAGCATGCCGTGGGACGCCAGGCCCGGACGCAGCGCCAACGGCGCGCCCGAGGGCGCAGGCGCAGCTCGCTTGCGGGTGCAGAAGCAGTGCCGGAAGTCGTCCTTCGCCTTCTACCAGGCGGTGCGCGACCTGCTGCCGGTGTGGCTGCTGGAGGACATGCGTGCCAGCGAAGCCTTCCACTGGGACGAGCGTGGGCGCGCCGCCGCCTACTCGCCGTCGGAGGCCCTGCTCTACGCGCTGGTGCACGACCACCAGGCCTACGCTCACTACCTGCTGGCCACCTTCCCGCGGCGCGCGCTCGCCCCGCCCAGCGCGGGCTTCCGCTGCTGCGCGGCGCCCGGGCCGCACGTGGCGCTGGCCGTGCGCTACAACCGCGTGGGCATCCTGCGCCGCATCCTGCGAACTGTGCGCGACTTCCCAGTTGAAGAGCGTGCGTGCGTCCTGGACCGGCGAGGCTGTAGCCGCGTGGAGGGCGGTGGCACGTCGCTGCATGTGGCCTGTGAGCTCGCACGCCCCGAGTGCCTCTTCTTGCTGCTTGGCCATGGCGCCTCTCCGTGCCTGCGAGACGGTGGAGGCTTTACACCGCTGGAGCTGCTGCTGCGCCAGCTGGGCCAGGATGCCGGCCCGGCCCCTTCTGCTGCCAAGGCCTCCTCCGCCCCCGACAACGCCGCCTCCGGCAGCGCCGCTTCACCCGGGGAGATGTGGCAGCGCCGCCTCCTGCTGCTTGACCTGCTGGCACTGTACACCCCGGGAGGGGCCACGGGCCCAGCTCGATGTGAACTGCTGGGAGACCGGCTGCGATGGCAGCGGCTGCTGGGTGAGGACAAGTTCCAGTGGCTAGCAGGCCTCGCGCCGCCCTCCCTCTTTGTCCGTGCCATGCAGGTGCTGGTCACCACCATCTCTCCTGGCCGCTTCCCCGAGGCCTTGGATGAGCTGCCTCTGCCACCATTTTTACAGCCATTGGACCTCACGGGCAAGGGCTAGACTTGGGGGCACCCTGGCACTGTATTTGGGGATAGAAGTATTTTTGAGAGCATTGTACCTGGCACTTTACATATATGGCTCTCTGTACAGAAGACTGCCTGGTCTGTTGCCTGCATTTGGGGTAGGGCTGCCAAGTCAGGCAGGCTGTGGGAGCCTTGGCTCGCCACACTCCTGCCCAAGTGCGCCAGCTCCCTGCTCAGCCAAGGATAAGGGTGAAGGCCTGGAGTCCCGGGGGAGGTGACAGCTGAGCCAAGCAGGAGAGGAGCGGGAACAGAGGGTGGGGACTGACATGACCAAGTAGGAGGACAGAATGTGCTGAGGCCAAGAGGACAAGCCTGTGCAGCTCTGACTGGCCC
The DNA here is from genome assembly GCA_028658305.1 of Pachyuromys duprasi. Taxonomy (NCBI): domain Eukaryota; kingdom Metazoa; phylum Chordata; class Mammalia; order Rodentia; family Muridae; genus Pachyuromys; species Pachyuromys duprasi. The sequence continues at coordinate 6,415,187 of CM053765.1, forward strand.
TCCTGTGCTGTGAGCCTCGTAAATGGCCCATGGAGTTGGACTTGAACCTGTGTCCAGGAGGACAGCCAGGGCCCGGCAGGCAGCTATGGCAGGAGTTGAGCAGTAGGAGCCAGACTTTGCATCACCAGCTCACACTGAATCATTGGCTTCCCACCCCAGCCTGGTACTGGCCCAGTTAACCCCTTTTGCCATCAGTCAGGATTGGCAGGCGCTAGCCCTGGGCTTCTGCATCTTTGCCACAACTTTGGGGCCCCCGTATCATGGCTCCTCATCAGGACCAGGTGTGCCTTCCAGACTTCCTGCCAGGCCCCAGCTTGTTCATGAGTGCACCCTCATCCCTCATCCTTCAGAATGAATGGACCCTGGCTGCAAAACTGGGTTCATACCCAGAGGAACTTCAGACTGGGGAGGAGGGCCTGACCCTGCCCGGGGATTTTGCTGGGCTGTGAAATTCAACCTTTGTGGCACAGGCTTGTAGGCCATGATGTGCTGCCAGAGGCAGAGGCTAGCACTCTGCTCAAGGGGCACCTGCTGCTCAATGCTCCTGAGTGCAGCATATGCCTGGAGGTGGAAAAGTCCAGGGTGCTGGGCCATAGGAGGGCAAGGGGAAGCCTGGAGAGCAGGAAGGGCCTTAGCCCTTGCCACCTCTGTCTTGGGCCCTAGCGATACTGTAACGAGATTTTAGACCATTTCCTAGGCCAGAAACTGACCCTTTCCCCCAGTTCCGGAAAGTAGGGCAAGAGGATACATGTGGGTACTTGCCCTATGTCTGGATTGGAGACTACTTCCCTTCTGCCTTGAGCAGCCTTTCTGAGTCCTGGCAGTTGTGGGTGATAGAAGCTAATGTCTGGCCCATCAAGGTCAGTCCCCCTGGCATTCTGGGAGGCCCCAGGTCCAGAGGATGCCGCCAGTGGCACTTCCTTACTTGCAGGACATGAACAATGGCTTGCAGTACCTCCTGGGGAGCCTCGAAAACTGGGCTCCTGTTGCTCAGTGCCCTTTGGGGTCTGCCGGTGCAGGGCTAGGTCCTTTTCTGTCTCCTTCAGGAGACACACTGTAGCTTTACAACAACCTCCACAGAGCTGCCTGCCCTGGAGGAGGGTTAGTGTGCTACTGCGGCCTTGTGGCCATCAGGGTGAAGGCAGAGGGGGTCCTTGAGGGAGACAATGGCACCACAGAGGGAGGACCCAGCCTGAGAAAGGTTCAGAGGAGCATCAGGCAAAGAAGGGTGTCTTGGCTCATGGTGACAAGCTCAGAAGTGTCATGGTATCCCCATAGATGGGGACTGCTTCATTGCTGAGTGGCCCCCTTGGCCCTTGTGCGGAGGTACAGAGGCAGGACACTGATTTTGGGGCCTCCTACTAGGAGATGGAAGGAGACAGGCCCACAGGGGTAGAGAAGCCTTGCCAGCGACCTCAGAGGAAGGCATGATGCCTGCCCATCGCTCTTTACTGTCCTGGGGTGCCTGTAATAAGCTTGCATCTCAGGAAGCAGAGGGCCTGGAGAGGTAGCACCAGCTGATAAGCACTTGGGTAGTGGTTGTTTCTGAGAGAGGAAGGGTGGGTGGCCTCAGGGGTGGCTTATCTGTCCCCTGGGCCCTCCAATCCAGGAAGGGCTGTGGTGCCACCTGACACATTGCCATCCCGGTCATGAGCTTGCAGGACTGAGCAGACCTGGAAGAGGACGAGAGCCTTCCAGGCCCCGTGCCCACATCCACTATCAGCCAGTGGTAGGTGACCTTGGTGCCTCCAACACGTACAACCAAGCCTTGTTCTTCTCCTGGTTAATTTTTCACTTGCTCCCATCAAATGTCAAATGAATGCGTCCCCAGGAGATCTGTACTGTACCCCAGTTAAAGAATCCAGGAGCCAAAGTTTCTGGACCCTGATGCCTATTAGGAAAGACAGTGAAACAGCCACTGCCATGTGCTGGTGGCGCCCTCCGCCGCTCCCACCCTCGTCTGCTTTCCATAGGCTCTGCCCGCTTTGATCTTGGCTTCATTTCTTTACTAGCTCAGTGTGGACAGCAGTTCTGTACATTACCCAAGTTGTATCCACATGAGGTGGCTCCCTAGGAGACAGGAAGAACACAGGCTAAGGATCCACCATGCTGGAGCTTGTTCCAGTAACTGCATACTACCACAGTGATGCTTGTCTATGATCACAGCAGAGGACCAAGAGTTCATGGCCAGGGGCTGCAGAGATGGCTCAGTGCTTAAGAGTACTGTCCAGGTCCAGGTCCAGTCTTTAACAATTCCCAGGGGAATATGACACCCTCTTCTGGCCACATGGCCACCAGGCATGCATGTGGTACACAGACTTACATGCAGGCAAAACACACATGAACATAAAATAAACCTTAGGAAGAAAGTTAATGGCAGAACTCGGAATACAGTTCAGAGGGCAGCCCTTGTTGAACAGCTATAAAGCCTTGGGCTTGATCACCAGCACCACATAAAACTGGGCATGGTGGTACACACCTGTAATCCCAGCAACTCATAAGGTGGAGGCAAACAATGAATTCAAGGCTGTCCTTGACTATGTAGCCAGTTTGAAGTCAGCATGGGCTTTGTGAGACTATCTCAAAACATTATCAAGGTTAGCCTAGGTTACACGAGTTCTAGGCTTCTCCTGACCCTGTCTCTAATTGGTACTGGTATCCTCCCACACCCCCTTTGATGACTGGCTGACTGTAAAAACCTGAGAGGACTGCACGATAAAACTGACAGGCAGCAGGCTGGCTGGAGTTATGAGTCATATCTACACGGGTGTAACCACTCTCCCAGCCTCGGGAGCAGTATGCGTTTCTACCTCCAGTGCTACTTAGTCATTTATTTTCTCTTATCAAGTCCAGAACTGTCAGATGGTGCGGTGGGTGAAGGTGCTTGCCACCCAAGCCTGGAGTCCCGAATTCAGTCCCTGGAGCCCATGTAAAGGAGGAAGGACAGGACCGACTCCATAAAGTGGTTCTCTCACTTCCACACTTGTCCTGTGGCATGCACATCCACACACATACAAACATACAAATGACTTGAGTCCAGCATGGAACACTGGAATTGTGGGAAGTCCAGGCCTGAGCATGGTTGGGCTCCTACATGGAAGGCACTGGCCGCACTGCTTATCAGAGGGGCCACTAGCTGCCTGGCCCTCGTTCCTGTCATCTTGAAGCATTCTTACAGATTTTTCCTTTTCTTTTGGTGCTGCTGGGAGACGGAGCCACACTAAGCAGGTGTTCTGTACTACCTATCCCTAAGCCCTGAGAGTCAATTTTTAAAACCACCACAGTAGGGACTGGAGAAATGGGTCAGTGGTCAAGAGGACCTTGGTTCAATTCCCAGCACCCACACTGCCGCTCACAACTGTTTGTAATTCCAGTTCCAGGGGATCTGGCACTCCCCCCAAAAAATAACTAGGCAAAACAACAATGCACTTAAAAATATATATATTAAAGAAAAAAAGATCACTATGGTATAAGCATTTCCCAGTACTTCATGAAAAGGGTTTTTTACATGCTTTTGGTGTTGATTTTGTGATATTTGACTCAAGTACTATCAGTACTGCAAAATTAAGAGAATTGGGTTTCTAAATGCAAGTTTTATTTAGTTTTGAAATAAATAATACATTTACATTCAACATTCAAAGGATTAAAAAAAAAAAAAGACACAAGCTTGGGAACAATCTGCCCCACTGAAGGGTGACACGCACACAGCGCCCTCACCAGGCAGTGTCCTCCTCCATCTGTAAACCGTACTGTACTGTAGTGACAGGCCAGAAGAATTTCACACACCCCAAGATCCCCTGTGGACCCCACAGTATGGCCCCACCAGTACACATCCTGAGGCATCACAGGCATGTGCTCAAGGCACAGACAGTGGCATACTCCCTCTGTTTAGTTTTCTTTGTTGCCAGGCTGGGCAAGCCCTGGAGCACTGTGCCATACACATACAGCTCTTTTATTCTTGACAGATTTTCAGAGATGGCATTTTTAGTGTTAGGCTTTTGGGCGGAAGAGCCATCAGAGGCTTTCCCAGAGGGCCATGCCTTTGGGGCCTCCCACTGGAGGATGCTTCTATAAGTTGCCTCTTCAACTCCTTTGTCCATCTTTGTTGTTGGGTTTGTTCCTACTGGTTTGAACAAGTCCCTACAGTGCACATTCAACATGGGTGCCATCCATGGGGCAATCATGTCTCTTTCTCAGTTTAGTTACTTTTAAATTTAGCTTTCTTGAGATGGGCTCTTACTGTGTGGTCCAGGCTGGTCTGGAACCCATAGCAATTGTGCCTCAGCTTCCTGAGTGCAGGGATTGCAGGCATGCTCTGAGTCCACATAAGGTTTTTGGTTTGTGTTGCAGTGCGAATGCTAGGTCTATCACTAAGCCACATCCCAGCTCCACACGGGATTTCTGATGTAAAGGCTCTACATTTTGAATAAATAAAATCTCCATATGGGTTTTCCGTGGCTGTCCCATCATTTGACCACTTGCCCTCCAGAAGGCAAAGGCAAGGTTTCTGTACTAAGTGGAAATGGTAGGCACAGCAGCTAGGTGTTGCCTCCTTCCCCTGCAATGCCTATGGAATGCTGTGATACTCACTACAGGGTGCTGCCTGGCTGCTTGGGGTGAGGGCCCAGCCACAGTCTAGGTCATACCTGGCATGCTGGCCCTTGCTAGGGGGCAATTCCAGGAATCTATGGCTTGAGCACAGGCCAATAGATTCACCAAGCTGGGCCCTGGCTCATCTATACTGTGTGACTGTGAATAAGGTACCCAACCTCTCTGAGGCTCACAGACTAACCATATCTAGAGGGGACATGAAGCTAAGTAACATGGGTGTCTGTGGGTACTGTCATGATTTTAGGAATTCCCCTGCTCTCCAAGAGAGACATCCCAGTGGGGATTATGAAAGCGAGCTACACTCACAGACTTCTTTGCATGGAGTATGACCTCCTAGCAGAACATGGTGGTACATACCCATAATTCCAGAATTTAAAAGATGGAGGCAGGAGGATCAGCAAAGGCTATCCTTGGCTAGCTACATGGTGAACTGAAGGCCAGTCTAGGCTACAGAAGACTGACTCAAAACACCAACACAAGCCTAATGTCTTGGGACAGTCCTTCATTCTGCCTTTAGGGCAGAATTCTCTCTAGGGCTGCCGGAGAAATGTGTCTGGTTGTGCTGCTCTGCTGCAGTGTGGCTGGGCTGGTGGGCTTTCTGCAGGCCAGGAAATGGGTCTGCTTCAGGCCTCCCAGCTCACTCATCAGGCTTGACAGTTGGAAAAGTCTAATATTTTGCATGATCTCAAAGCACAACTAAAATTTAAAACCAAAAAGAAAATCATACAAAGCTTTGAGACTAAAAGTAGTCTAAAAGTGTCCACTTAACTTGGGTTTAATTGCACTATCGTCCCGTGGGCTTAGGGGAACGCTGCCATTGTGAGGAGCCAGGCAAGGCACACCACTCACAGGAGAGGAGCAGCCCACTGTGGTGCCTGCTGTCACTGAACTCTGAGAAAAGGAGTCTATAAAATGAAGTGCAGTCAAGGCTCCCAGCAGCTCGTCACTGCGAGACATGGAGGCCTCTGCTTCATTACTGCTGGGGCCCTGACACATGCTTCGTAGAAAACAGACACCAAGTAACTGCCTGGACCAGGCGGACTAAAAAAAGCAGCCCATCTGGAGCCGTGACAGGGACCTGGGGGTGGGGGTGGAGGGCTGCAGTAGGGGCAGCAGGCTCAGGGAAGGACGCACCTTGGCAGCCTGCCTTGAAGCGCAGATGCCTGAGGGAAGAGTGTTACTGTCCTGCCCACCATGGTGGGACACAGCAACTGTGGGCAGAGGCTCTGTTCCCACCAGCTGCTGGGGAGTCAAGGTGATGGCCACGGCAGACACTGCTCTTGAGCTGAGGACATGATAGGCGGTGGCCTCCCTTGCAAAGCTGTATCCAAGACAAGGTGGGCTTAGCATACACCTCCTGAAGGAACAGAAGACCTTCACTGTTTTTAGAAGATATGCTTATCTTCTAAATTTGTGAGATTTGATTTAAAATGAGGTATCTTATTCAGGTTTGTAACACAATAAACAAAAAGGCAATTACCAGATTCATCTTCTGAGGAAGTACCTGGTTTTAGGGTGCCCACCAACACTCTAGTCAAATGTCATTCCAAAGGTGTCTCCAGATTACCTCAACACACATGTGCTGGACTACATGGACCATGTGGGCACCTGGGTTACGTCTACACCTGTTGGCTGTTGTGTTGACTGAGGTGGGCAGGGGTGGGCAGGACTGCGGGCAACATGAGTAGGCAAGGGTGTGGATGTTTACCCTGCAGGGCCCAGTACCCATCCCGGACAGGTATTTTGCCCCCTGGAATGTCTGGTGTGGGATGTGCACTGTGGCTTGTATCTCTTGGAGAGAAGTAAGGGACCCTGTAATGAAGTCCACACTGTCATCAAACACATCCAGTGGCTGCAAGTTCTGACCTGCAGGCCCATTTAGCCTGGGGTTCTGGCATGGACACGTGCTCACCTCTTCCTGGCTTTTGCTCATCTGCCTCTGGTGGTGTTCCTGCTGGCTCACACACCACAACCTGTAGCTGCTGATGAGAATTTACTGTGGTCCACAGCTAACTAGTGCATGCAACTGAGCAGCGGTCACTCTTCCCATTTGAAGGTGACCTGGGCAAGATGTCAAAGCTGCTGCTGCTGCAGCGACAACTCCGGGCACAGAGCTGAGGCTGTGAGTTCTGGAATGAGACGGAAACACAAACAGATGAAAGCAAGTGTGGAGTGTGCCTGGCGGATGAGGCATGTCCTTGAGTGCGCCACTGGGAACAGCAGCATCCGACACGGAGCCCGTCTCGACTGGCTGCCTGGGGCTCCTCAGATGACCTCCCACTCATCCTCCAGGTCCTCAGGGTGCGAGGGGGCCGCCTGGCTGTTCTGAGTGTTGTGTGAATGGCTGAACGTCTGTGTCAATCGCTGGAGGAGATAGCCGTGGGAGCCCACTGCCCATAGCTCATCCAATGAGGTCACTGCAAAGATGACAGCCAATCACGGTCTTGTAAACCACATAGTCTGAGCCAAAGGCCATAGGTGGAGATCAGGGCCCTGGATCCAGACTAGATCTGGTGACATTCTGGCTCAGAGATGACCAAGAGCCAGCCATGTCCCCAACTTGTGTTTTATTCACTCAATTTATTATTATTTTATTATTTTGAAGCAGAGTCTCACACTATAGGCCAAGGTTGGCCTGGAACTATGTAACCCAGGTTAGCCTAGGACTCGCAATCTGCCTTCTCAGTCTTTCTTTCAAGTGCTGGGACTACAAGCCTGAGTAGCTGTGCCAGCAGTAGCTCTGAGCAGTGGAGCGAAGCTCCTGTTCCTGTCAGGTGACTTGCAAAACCCATGTCTGGATCCCTGGGCCTTGTCCTTGGCTCTGGCTGTGGGGATGTGGAGCTGAGTTGGAGCCTCTTCACACACCCTCATACCTGCCCCCTCTCCCAAGGAGACATCAAGTCTACCATGCCCCAGCACCTGCCTGTGAAACATGACACACTTCCGGGAATTTTCTTCCAGTAGTCCCCAGCAGGATTTTTGTCGGTGATGCCATAGCGGCGGGCAAGGTCCCCATTTGGACAGCGGGCCCACACAGTCCTGGTGCTCAGGGCCAACTGGCAGGCCTGCAATCCTGTGGGCAAACTGGGCATCAGCTCATCTCTGGTATACACAGAACAGAGCACCCTTCCCAGTGCCGCTCTTTCTAGACATTGTGACAGCTGCCAGGGCTTCCTGTGGTGACACCGTACAGGGCTGGGCACCAAGGGAAAGGGAGCCCCCTCAGAGCTGGCCCAGTCACAGAGAAAGCTGTCCTCCCACATACCCCATAAAGAGCTGGCCTGGGTTCTCCCAGCAAGGAGTACCCTTCGGAACGTTACCAGGCTCCTGCCTCAGGTCATCTCAGACCCAACAGAATACCCAGGACTTCCCTGTGGCCCGTGGGTAGTGACAGATAGTGGGGCTGGGAGAACTCAGTTTACCTTTAGGCTTGTCCCTACCTGGCACATGCTCCCAGTCTGTCCCCACAGGCATCTCCTCGGTGATTCCAGTTCGCACGTACACGTTCCACCTGCTGTCTAGGGCCCACAGCATCTGGTCATTGGGGCTAGAATGGACACTGACCAAAGTGACTCCAGCAGGCTGGAAACAGAAAGGGGCAGTCCTCAGAGAAGGACAAGAGGTTGAGGGATCTGAGGGCCCACCAGCGACTGCACAAGGCCAGCTCCACATGAGGCTGGGTGAGCAGAAGGGGCAAGGCTGGTGTGGGCTCCTTGGTGGTGCTGTTCCTGGCATGTGGTCTCACAGGAGAGACAGACATTGACTAGGCCATCATTATCGTGTCACACAAACAAGACTACAGGATACCCCACCAGATAACTGGACAACTTCAGCTGGCAAGGCAGAAAGGTTGAGGTCTGGATAAGGGAGTGAGCCAACACAAGAAGAAATGGACGCAACACACAGGACAGCAAAGCTACAGTGCTGCCCAACCCCAGCTGACTGACGTGCCAGGGGTGCTACATAGAGAACATGGTCAGCCTGCCGCTGGGCATCCTCACACTCACTAAGCACAGGGCAGCCTCCAGCCTGGCTAGCTCACCTGGGCCCTGATGGCTACCTGGAGGCCTCCTCTTAGCTTTCAGTCCTAGCTGTGTCTTGGCTTCAGAATTTCCTGCAGTAGGAGCGTGGGAGACAAGCTAGGCTGCACTGCTCCTCTGTACAGGTCAGCGTGCCATGGGGTGCTCTCTGCTCCTCTGTACAGGTCAGCGTGCCATGGGGTGCTCTCACTGTTTCACAGGCAAGAGCAAATCCCTCCAAAATTGTTTGCTGCCCTAGGGCAGGCTACCCCACAGAGTAACAAAGACACCATGTTTTTGAGGGTGGAGCAACCTAGAGTCCAGGTGAGTAAACAAAGCCTCGAAGGGTCTAGCTGTCCCTTGTGCTGCCCTCACTTCCTATTCTAGACTCAGTTATGCAGACTGCAAGCCCTCTGAGTGTCCTAGTTTCCTGGGCTCTGATCAGTTATTTACAGGCACGTGGTTCCTGTTCTGCATCAGGTCATCCATGCCTGAATGTCTACTGAAGCACTCACAACCTGCTGTCCTTCTCTACCGGCCACTCTCAGTGGTAGCTTTCCGTGAATCACTGATCGGATGAGCAAGGCACCAAGTTCTCTGTACAGAAGGAATGTGTGAGGGTGGAGGGAGCAGAAAGAGAAGGACGGAGTGGGGAGCCTGTGTTATATGGATGGTAAGGAAGGGCTGTCACAGTCTAAGCTGTGCAGTATAAGGCTAGAGCAGAATGCCATAGGGGCTGTGCATGGCCCTGCGGTGCCACAGGGAACATGAAACAGAGCAGCAGAAGAGATTCTAGTTACTTTCAAGTCAGTCTGCAGGCCAGCAAGGTCAAGAAGTTCTGCCTGCTGTAGCTCTGCAGTTAAATGTCCAGGGATCACCCCAGGGTCTCTGTGCTTGGACCTGTTGCTCATTCCCAGCTTTGCAGTGCAGGTTACATCCAAATGGTGTGCCTTAGGGTGTCTCCTCTGAGCAAAACCTTTACTCTACAGTTTGACCATATGATGCCTGTTTCTGTCCCATAGCCTGGGATCATGAGGTGCAGAGTTTGAGGAGGGCTACTCAAGACCAATCCCCTAATCCTAGAAGGTGAAGGGTACAAGAGTAGGGAGAGAAGTTGCCTCACCCTGTAACTGGGCAGAGTAAGGAAGGTAGGCTGCTGGACCCCACAGCACTGACACAGAAGAGGGGCCCTGGGCCTGCCTGTCCACACCCATGTAGTGCTGGCTTTCTCTACCATGCTAACCATAAACGTTTGAGCCTACAATTATAGGCCCAGTCAATAGGCCTCTATTCAATTGAAATTATAAATATTTCAATTGAATAGAGGCAAAAAGCTAAAATTTCGGTTTGTTTACTTTTAAAGCTTCATATTAATTTTTAAAAATGAAATGAAGAGTGCAACTTGTTCATCAGAGTAAATAGTTCAAGAGGTAGTGCACAGATAAAGGCACTTGTCACCAAGCCAGTCCCCACATGAAGAGGGAGAGAGCTAACCCTGCAGGTTGTGTTCTGACCCCTATCACAAGATAACCAAAAGTGAAAAAACGTTTAAAGATTCAAAAATGTAGAAACATTAGGGACTTAACAGAGTCTTGGTAAGTTGAGAGAAAAAGTAGATATACCTGTGTGTGCACATTCACATGCTTGTTAAGTGTCCTTTAAAAAGATGGGAGGAGGCAAGTCACCTTTCTGGAGTAGTTTTAATTATAGCCACCAACAATGCTTAAATCCTTACAGATCAAAGGGGCTGGTGATGGCTAGCGTCTCTTTTAAATACAAGCAGGGCAGGATGCTGTCCCATGCTCCCTAATAAAAACCTCAGGATCATCCTGGTCAGCACAGATATCCAAAGCCACAGTCCCTGCCTCCAGAGCACCCCTGAAGGAGCACATTCCTCTAGCCACGCCCACAAGACTCTGATGAAGTCGCTGTCTTCTTGACACAGCATCCCTGTGGACTTCCTAAGCTCAGGAGAAAAGTCCCAATGCTGAAGAAGCTGCCTGGGGCCACAAAGAGGGCTCTCAGGTCTTGAAATAACAGGATCATCTGAGCCAGGTGTGGTGGCACACACCTTTAATCCCAGTGCTTGGGAGGCAGATGCAGGCAGATCTCTGAGTTTGAGGCCAGCCTGGTCTCCACAGCGAGTTCCAGAACAGCCAGAGTTACATAGAGAAATTCTGTTTCGAACCTCCCCGATGCTCCCCATCCCCCCCCCCAAAAAAGGGAGTCCACTGAGCATCAGGTGCAATGTAGGTTCTGCTCCATTTATATTGATTAAGTACCACAGACAAGGTCTGGTCCCAGGTTTTTGTTTTTTGGTGTGTGAGTGTGTGTGCGTGCATGTGTATGTGCTGCTAGGGACAATCCAGGAGCTTTTGTACACTAAGCAAACTATTACTGAGCCACATCTTTGATATTGGCGTACGGCAGGTTACCCTCTAACTCTTAATCTGCTTCCTGAGAGCTGGAACTTCAAGGTGCAGCACCAAGCTCACCACCATACCAGCATGTGTGAATTAGCACACTGTGCTTGGAAACTTCCCGTTTGGCATACCCTCACCCACAGAAGGGCTCTGCCTGACTTGCCACCCTTCACCAGTAAGAGAAGAGTGAGCAGAGAACAGGTTTCTGTCACCTCTTTGCAGGAGGCACAGGCAGCCTCTGTGTGTGGGGTGCAGTCTGTACATGTTCCCGGCCCTCTCAGCAGTACCCACTAGAGGCCACTTCTCCATGCTGTTATGGGGAACAGGCACTGCTGGACAGGCTGTGCTGCCAGCGCCAGTGCTTCACGGCCAAAGAGCTCGAGCCCTCTCTCTTGTGAGCTGTCAGGATGGCTTCCGACCCTCTATACCACCACCACAAGTCAGCTCAGTCCTTCTGCCAGGCCCCTAGCCACTCTGTGCCACTCACCCTCTCCCCCTACACTGGACAGGCTCCTAAGAAAGGCAGCCATTCTTTGCATTTCCCCTCTCAAATAGCTCCCATGTTTAGGGGTTTTGCTGCTTGAGAAAAGTTTTAACAACAACACGTACACACACACACACACCAAAAACCAAGCATGCCAGAGCAGAGTATAGCCTGGGGAAGCCCAAGCAATAACTAGTGGACAGTACAATTACCTGTCCAGTTGTAGAACAAACAGACTCTTATTTACCAACACAAACTGGCTTTTCCGTGCTTCCAGATCTCAACATACCATCTTGGGCTCAAAGGGACCCAGGAGACTAGTCAAGACCAACTCCTTTGCATTCTGGGTAAGAAAACTGCAGAAGTAATGCCTGGAGCTGGTGTGGCCTGTGAGTTTATAACTCAAGGGTCTGCATTTAGAGCAGAGCGCTTCACGCTTCCAGCCTTTATTTCAGACACTCGCAACCTACAACCTGGAACACAGCATGCACTCCTGCACATCCTTACGTATCCCTTAGCTCATGGCCAAAATGAAAACATGTTCTCTAGCAGAGGAAATGCTGCCCGAGAAGAGCACTGCTGTTCAGAGCTTGTGTAGGCTGGATCAGGCTCTGCAGGAAGCACCCAGGCCAGAGGCAGCCTAGTCGGAGCACTTCCAGACAGCAGTACCAACTGCACCAACAGAAGCAGCAGAATCCAGACAGCAGAGTGGCCGAGGCCAGTGGAGCCTTGAAGACCATCTTTTCTTTTTCCTTGGGTTCCCTCTTCAACTTTCTCTCTTTTATTCTTTAATCCATTTAAAAGGTGACACAACCTTGAACTTCCCTATTCCCAGAGGACTCAGGGTCTCTACTGCGCACTGCTCTGGTATTAGCAGGTCTAAGCCTTATGACACTAAGGTACATAGGTTCACCACTCCAGCCCCATTTATCTGTGGCACATTCATTTACTTGTTACTTTTATTTCTTTGTTTTCTCTAGCAAACCCTTTTCCTGCTTCTGGTTTTTTCCTCTTCATTTCAGATTAGTTTGAAACCTAGATGCTAATAATGCCAGTGAACCTCCCATCTGGATTACACCATGTATTCAGACCCCAGCAGAAAACAAACAAACCCACAAACAAACAAACAGCATTTTCTAGTTATAAGGGATATGCTTCAGAAAAATATAAAACACTCAGGAATGGGTTTCCTGTACAACTATGATATTCTGGACATTCTGTCTTTCCTGAGCAAGTAGGCAAAGCCAATTGGGACTGCCCACCAAACAGTGAATTCGAGGCTAGGCTGGTCTACAGAGCCAGTTCTAAGACAGCCAAGGTCACACAAAGAAACCCTGTTGTGAAACAAACAAGCAAACAAACCCCAAAACAAATAAAGAAAAACACTAAAGCTAGGCCTGATGGCACAGGTCAGTAATCCCAGCAACTTGGGAGGTTAAGGCAGGAGATCAAAATTGGCCTGCATTACTCTCATGAATTCAAGATATTCCCTGGCAATTTAGCAAGACCCTCTCTCAAAACAAACAAACAACAATAAAAACATGGAATTAGTGATGATACATGCCTTTAATCCTAGGCAGAGGTGGGTGGATCTCAAGAGTTCCAGGCTAGCCTGATATACAGAGCAAGCTCCAGGAAAGCCAGAACAAAAGGAAGGAAAGAGAGGAATTGTTAGGGCCAAGCCCCTCTTCCTCAATGGCAGTTGACCTATCCTAAAGAAAACTATTCTAAACAGAACTCTATTGGATAAACAGAAACCTAAAGAGGGTTCCTATATATCAAGAGCCTCCCTTAAACCATGAGAAACATACCCCACCTGATGGACTTCCCTCAAAGGTCAACAACCTTTGGCAAGGGCATTTCATCACATGGAACAGCCTGTATCAGCTCAAAGACCCCACTCTGCTGACTGCCATATAAAATTTGCTTTCCTGACATTTTTCTCCCCACCCTAAGATCTTGGCAGTTTGAGCCCCAATAAACTTTTCTTTATACCCATGGAGCTGTGGTTTCACTGAGCCCTTATTTGCAGGAAGGAGGAAAACACTGTTAAAAGAATAAGATCACACACAAACAGGCAAGCTGGGGACATGAAGGCCACACAGGGACCATGAAGGGAGAAGAAACTTCAAAAAACACCCTTAGGGGGTCTAGAAAGATGTTCAGTGGGTACGGATGCTTGAATGCAAGCACGAGGACCTATGTTTAGAACCCCAGCACCCAAGTAAGAAGTACGGCAGTGCACTCCTATACACACAGTGGTAAGGGAGTGGGAACAGGAGACTGCTGAGGCTTGCTGGTTGCCAGACTAGCTGAAAAGCAACTAGCTCCACCAGGTCTACTGACAGACCCTGTATCTACTGTCTGCTGGTCCCTGTGTGTGTGCACACGGTGCATACACTGCACACACACGTAACATATACTGAGGTGCCGGTGTACACACACATACACACACAGGGAGTTGGGAGGGATGGAGAGATGTAGGGAAGGAGGGAGGGAGGAAGGGAGGAGACAAAGGACAAAGCGTAAGAAAGAGTCCAGGCTTGGGAGTCTAAACTGCAAAAGGAAGAATTCCAGCAAGAGCAGAAGAGGGAAGAGGAAGGGCACAGCCACCATGGGAATCACTGTGTGGCAACAGGACACCTCCTACTCCAAGGATCATAAGGCAAGAGTGTCATCTATGCCATACAGAGCAGAAACAGACACAAACAAGGCATGCCTCTGTGCTCTCCAGGAAGAGATCCAGCAACTCTAGAGAGAAGTCAGTGCAGACATGAGGGCTCACCTGTCAGTATCCAGAGATGCAAACTTTATCTGAGTCAGATTCCAACAACACATATAATGGCAGAAGGCGAGAACTGACTCCACAAAGTTGTCCTATGACCTTCACACATGCACCTTGGCCCATATGCATACACATGTGCACGCGCGCGCGCACACACACACACAAAAGCAACAAAAAACCAAAAACTGCTTACTGCAGTCCCTTTTGTCTGCAAGGATTTCTTTTTCCGTAATGCAACCCTGCCAAAGCCCTGTCCAACTTAAACCCTGTGTAAAATCCAAACTCCTTTTTGGTAGTACTCCCTTCTCTTGGTGACAGCCTGGCAGTTCTTACCCTGAGTAAAGCTTTGCCTTTTGGCCTCAGAGGGCTCTGGTGATGTGCCACATAGGTGGCAGAGCTGAATGCAGATGTGGGTATGTGACACCTGATCTGATTCCCTCCTATGGCTCTAGGGTCCTAGACCTGTGCAGCGACACCAACTCCAGGAGCCACGAGGGTGGTCATGTATATCTTAAGTTCATTGACATCATTCACAGGTTAGTGAGGAAACCTACAGGGCTTTTTCCACAAATGGCCCTGAAAAGTAAGTTCAGGAGAGGAATGGTGAGAATTCAGTAAAAAGACCCAAAAGTCAGGAGGATTTTTCTGAATCTGAGTTCTAGGAAGTATGTAGAGATCGACCGCAGACTGTGGATGCCGAGTGTGCCCCTGGGTCCTCTACACCTCTGCTCAAGCTATGTTTCTCGTGTGCAACATCCTCCAAGCTGAGCCGAGGTGGATCACAGGGGATACCACCGGCACACCGAGTGAGCAACACAAGCCTCTCCAGTTGGCAGCAGCTCTGCTATTTTTGTTTCCTGGTCTCTGGTAAAACCTCCCTCTTATAGTGGTTTTGGGGTGAAGTTTCTACAAAGTATTCAAAACAAATGAGTCAGTTTGCTGGTGCTTGGGAGGACCTAGGGAAAATATTTTTAGTTGTATTTAGCAGCTTTCAGAACTGGAGTTTGCAGACTCTCTCTGTATTCGGGTGCCTCTAAACCAGCACAAGTGGATGGTCTTTCAGAGCACTATGGGCTCTGTGCTAAACGAAAGAGCAGTCCTCAGGCACTTGCCCCTGCGTGACCCCACCTGAGCAGGCTCTGCTTCTTCCTAAAGCATCACCCTTGCTCACCTGCTGAGCCGACTGCCCAGCCCTCTCCTTCACTTGGTGGCATTATTGATCATCCAGTGTTGTTTTCTCTGCCTACACTGAAGACTTAGTGTGGCAGAGCAAATGGTCGATGATATAACACCAAGGCTGACGAGCTGGCAAGTAGCCACACTATATGTAAAATGTTAAATTCCACTGCTGTCAATGTGTGTGGTTCTGTGAACAGTTTCATTGTTCTATGCTGGTCCATGAGCATGGGCGGTCTTTCCATCTTCTAAGTGTTTCTTTAATGTTGTAATGTTTTCACTGTAGTGGTCTTTCGCATCCCTGGCTAGTTTAAATCATTTTATATCCTCTATTGTTGCTTTTTGCTTTTTTTGAGCTATGATGAACATTTTTTTCTCCACTTTGTGTGTGTGGTAAATGCATCTCCGGGTACATGTGGGTGCAATTGCTTGTGACCACAGGTCAATATCACCTCCAGAGCTTTCTGCTTTGTTGTTGTTTGCTTGTTTGCCAGTACCTCTCACTGCATCTGGAGCTAACATGTAACTGGTGAAGTCTCAGGCTCGATCTGTCTCTGTTGCTCCCTAACACTGGGGTACAGATGGACACTGCCATGCCCAGCTTTCACCTGTGTGCTGGGGCTCTAAACTCAGGTCTCCATGCTTAGATGGGAAGCGCCTTACTAACAGAGCCATCTACCCATTCCTCCTGATCTTCTTTAGAGTAGAAATAGATAAAATATAGGAAAACAATATAGAAAAATCATCAAGAGCAAAGATGGCATTTTCAAAAGATGATAAAGCTGAGAAACGGTATGATGTACTGAAAGAGAGAGACCTGGGGTAGCTCACGGAGTAAGGCACGACGACGACCCAAGTTTAATCCCAGAGCCATGTGCAGTCAGACGTGGTAGTGTGCATCTGTGATTCCAGCATTCCCAGGTAGAAATGGGAGGCAGACACAGGAGAATCCCTGGAAATTCTCCAGGCCAGCTAGCCTGCTGTACACAGTGGTGAACAAGACACCTGCCTCAAACAAGGTACAAGGTGAGGGACACAGGACTTCCTCATGTGCAGTGTGCAATCCCATATTCTTGTGTATCAAAGTATGCACATACCATATGAAAAAAAAAAGAGCCGAATTATTAAAATCAGAAGTAAAAGAGGACATTACTACACTCTTACAGAAATAAAGGGATGAGAATACTATATGGAAACTGGATTCCAAGTTATATGACACAGGTGAACAAATTACTTAAAGACAGAAACTGCTCAAACTGAATCAAGACTAGACTAGATATAACATGCAAAGAGACTGAGTCAGTAGTAACAGCAGGACTGGAGAGAAGGCTAGGCATGTAACAGCTCTCTGCCCAAGCCTGATGACCTGAGCTCTGCGGCTGGAGCCTGAGGTGGAAGGAGAGACCAACAGCTAAAAGCTGTCCTCTGATCTCACCATGGTATATACATGTCCACATACATCTTACACTCACAACAGTAATAAATAAAATAAAAATTGAACAACAAGGAAACCCCTCATGAAGACATGCCCAGAGCCTGAGTTTGGACGGCAACACCCATACTGAGCACCTCACAACCACGTGTAGCTGGAGCACTGGAGATCTAATGCCTTCTTCTGACCTCTGTGGGCATACACATGCTATATACCCACATGGACACACAACATTAAAAAAAAAAAAACTTGCTAATATGCCTATCCTGGTAAATTCTGACAAACACTTAAAAACTACTCAAGACCAATCCTTGATACGCGCTTCCAGAACAGAAGAGGAGTTCTTGACAACAGCATCCTTTTAAGCAGTGAGTGGGTTACTGCAGGCCTGCTGCATGCCAGGCAGCTCTCTAGTCACGTACACCGCATGCAGTTCAGAGGTCGGCACTGTCCTGACACCAAACCACACAACCTCATGACAACAACAGCAAGTCAAAGATCAATATTCCTCAGGAATATGGACATAACATCCTCAATAGCCCCAGCCACCACATCTAACAGCACACACAATAGGAAGGCGCACGTGTGATTGCAGCATAGGAATGAAAGTGCAGTACAATTTGTGTTCACTGGACTTATTTTGCTGCTGTGAAAAAATAAAAAAGCCTAGAAACCAAGAGAAAACGTGCAGGTGTGGTGGCACATACCTGTTCTACGGTGCAAGTTCAGGGCAAGCCTGGTTTACACAGAGAGTTCCAGGCCAGCCAGTGAGACCACATCCAAGTAAACGAACTCCAATTTCACAGGTACTAAGGATATAAAAATTTAGGAATTTTGTGTGTGTGTGTGTGGCAGTATGTAGAGAAACTGAAATCCTCATATTCTGTTGGCAGAATGCAAAAGGAAAGAATTACTGCAGAAAACAGAAGTTCCCATTCCTTAAAGAGTGAGCCATTTTATAGGACTACCAGAGGATCCTGCAGAACCAAAATGTCTCTGTAAGACTTGCACACAAATGTTGGTGGGGGCCTTCATAGCAGCTAGAAAGTAGAAACAAATCAAATGCCCATCAAGCATGGCACGATGGACTGTGTCTCCATTAACAGGGTTATTAGGTCGTAAAGAAGAATGAAGAATTGATGAGTGCTAAGCATGGAGGAACTCTTTACACACGATACCCAGTGAAAGATGTCTGCTCAGAAAGCCGTATAGTTAGCAGGATTCCATTTACATGCAATGTATAGAACAGGGGAATAGGAAGTGATCAATGGCAGTGATAGGCTCGGGGGCCTGAGGTTTCTAAGAGCAAAAGAAGTCTGGCTAACTGGTAGAATCTGCTCTAGGGTGACGGAAATGTTCTAGGATTGGGCAGTGGTACTGTGAAACTTTGTGAATACACTAAAACCATTTGCAATACCCCATACAGTATACTAGAGAAGGGTAATTTTTATAGTATGCAGATTATAACTCCTCTTTTCCTTTATTTTTTACTGAGACAAGGTTCATGTTGGCCTGGCTATCTTGTAACTATGTATACCACGCTAATTATGAGACCCACTGCCTCTGCCTCCCAAGTGCTGGGATTAAAAGTATGCACTACCACACCTAGCATTTCTTTTTTCCCTTTTGTTTTTTTGATAAGAGGTCCCATTTAGCTTACACTGGCCTTGAACTCACTAGTACCAGCTGAGGATGACCTTCAAGTAACTTCTCTTACTTTTGCCTCCCCAAGTAATAGGATTAGCACACCTGGGCTTTTTTTTTTTTAATTTTTTTTAATTAATTAATTTATTTTTATCTCAATCACAGGTTAGGTACTTTGAATCCTAGGCGTATTCCCTCCTACCCTCCCACTCCCTCCCTCATCTCCTTCTTCCCCGCCCCCTCCAAGTCCACCAACAGGGGAGGACCTCCTTCCCTTCCATCCAACCCCAGATTATCCTGTCTCCTCAGAGCCTGGATCTTACTCAAGTTGTCCACAGTGGCCCTGCTTTCACTCTGTAGCCAAGGCAAGCCTTGAATTTAAGATCCTCCTGCCTCAGCCTTTTAAATATCTAGGGTTACAAGCCTGTACTATAAGGCATGGCTGAATAACTCTTAAATAATTTAGTCATTAGTAAAGAGATAAAAGAAGGAACATGTTGACATTGATGTGGTATGGGGACTTCAAGAACAATTAAGCTGACTGCCTATACTAAGGTGCCTGCAAGTACAGCAATGGGTGCTCCTCCTCTGTTAGGACTGCACTGACTGACTTGGTCAGTGTGCAACTAGGTTCAGAGGAAATACAGACCATGTGTTACAATTCATCCTATGGCTGCAGGATACCTAGAATGTACACAACCGGAGTTACAGGGCCTGAGCAAATAACTCTGGAGATGTCACGGCCCCTCATCCTGTTTTTCCAGACAGGGTTTCTCTGTGTAGCCTTGGCTGTCCTGGACTCACTTTGTAGACCACGCTGGCCTGAAACTCACAGAAATCCACCTTCCTCTGCCTCCTGAATGATGGGGTTAAGGACGTGGGCCACCACACCCAGCCTGTTTTGTTTTGTTTTTGATTCATGTTTTGAAGTGTATAATGTGTTTTGCCTGCATGCATCTCTGCACCATATGTGTGCCTGCTGTCCAGGAAGGCCAGAAAACTGGAGTTAAGGATGGTTACTGAGTTGCCGGGAGGATGCTGGGAATTGAGCCCTGGTTCTCTAACAGAGCAGCCAGTACTCTTAACCACTGGGCCATCTCTCTTCACATAAGGTTTAAGAGAAATATACTTAGTATATAAGCCAAGCCTATTTAAGTCTTCAGGAGCAACTAGCAAGAAAACCATGTCAGAACATACTATAAACTGAAAGACAGTAAGTAGATTTTGGGCTAGTGCAGTGCTGGGACTGAATCCCCACACACTTCACTAACCTGAAAGGTACTCATAGGAACTACTACCAGGACAACTGCCTCAGCTCAGTGGCAGAGAGCTTGCTTGGCACTTGTGAGGCCCTAGGTTCAATCTCCAGTATAGGGGAAACATCAAATCCCACTGATAAGATATCTCCATGGCAACACTTTATGGAAATTTTACTTTCTTCTTTGTATTTTTGAATAATATTTAATTTATTTTTAAAGATAATGTTCATTTGATGACAATAAAGCGTTTTTATTTTAAGAGGGCAAAAGCTTGTGCTGGCTCAGATAATCTCAAATAACCTGTTCAGCTCTAAACTTCCCAAACTCCCAATCCCCAGCTTGGAGTGTCAGGTGACTGACAGCGCTGACAGGCACACTTCCATGTGCCCTGGGAGGTACCCCAACAGCTTCCATCTTACAACCTGGCAAATTCTCCAAAGTTCCCTCAGGCTAGCTGTGCTCACCTGGACAGGTGGCTCAATCATGATCCAGGCCGGAAGCATCAGACTGGGATTCAGAGGCTGGGTTCCAACACGGAAGTAGATCCCACCCCTGGAGTCACAGGCCCAGACATGCTGATTTCCACACGCCAAGCTGCTCAGCCTTACGGTTCCTGCAGAGAAACAGGAAACACTGTAATTATTTCGTCAAATGACTGATCGCTCAATTGGTGTATAAACTCTACTTCAAAGGAAGACAGGAGGCTGCATCTGCAGCTGAACGCTGCTGTGTATTATCTGGTGGTCCTTCCACTTCAGGTACCCAGCCTTGCCTCAGAGCATCCTGTGTGGCTAAGTCCCCACGATGCCATCAAGCATCGTGCGTGCCCCATTAACTTCATCCAGCATGTGACCATTGCTAGTAAATTCTGGATGTGTTTGGAAAGAGAACTTATATATTTACTAGAATTAAGATTACATCTAAAGAATCTCCACTTTTACTTTTGTACTTTTTCTTTGCTAGTTAAGCTAGCTGTTAGCCATAAGAGGAAATAAAATGGAAGGAGTCAAAAAGAAAAAAAAAAACTGGGCTGGAAGGGTGTGGCTTGCCCCAGAGCACTAGACCAGGGGTCTTCAAACTACGGCCCGCAGGCCACATGCTGCCTGCAGAGGAGTCTGATCCAGCCCTCCAGCAATGAGCGTAGTTTGGCCGCCAAGATACCTGCCAGCATATTCACTCAGTGTCACAGCTTCTCAGGATGATGTCAACCGCCTCCGCCCACGGCACGCTGTGTGCTGGGAGGGTGGGCGTGAGGGCGGTGTTGGGAGGGACACTGATGTGGCCTTGCGCCTGGCGCTCAGCGTTTGCGCCGCTGATGACGTCACTGGAGGGCGCTGGACTCCGCGTGGCGAGGAGTACCACATGGTGAGGAGTACCACATGTGGGTGACTATATAATGATGTAAAAAGGCGCCCACTCCACCCCCAGGCAACGTGGTGTCTGTGTGCTGTGCCTGCCTGTCAGTGAGGTTTTCCTCCACTCCTTCCACTGCCAAAGGTCAGTCAAAAGTGCCATAGAAATAAATTTTTGCCAGTTGGGGGGTTCTGCCCGATTGGGGGGTGGGTGACTCATATGAAAATTCCCCTTTGGGGGTGGTGGGGCGTTCAGTGCTGAAGTCAAAGTTGGGGGGTGGGCGGTGGTTGGGAGGTTAGGGGTTCGGTGCTGAATTGCCCATATGGAAAATTAGGGGTTTGGTGCTGAAGCATTTTAAAGGGGATTACATTGAAAATTTTATATGCGTTTTGCATTTCCTTTTCAGTGTTCACATGCTGATTCCGAACATATCAATTTGGGCGTTATATAGGGAGATATA
>CM053765.1:6437332-6569742 GCA_028658305.1 Pachyuromys duprasi
ACAACTGAAACATACACTGACAACTCAGCAAAATACTTTTGTGAAGCAGAAGCAGCTAAATATTTCCTCACTTCGAGCAAGTTTTCAAGTTGCCAAGCTAATAGCGCACAATTGCAGACCATTTGTGGAGGGCGAATTTGCTAAAGAATGTCTTATTTCTGTTGCCAAAGAGATGTGTCCAGAGAAGGCCGATTTATTTAGTACAGTGAGCCTTTCAGGAGTTACAATGACACGAAGGATTGAAGAAATGGGAGAAAATTTGCTGCACCATTTGCAAAACTCTGCAAAGAAACTTTGCTATTTTTCCTTGGCACTCGACAAAAGCAATGATGTTCATGATTCTGCCCAACTTCTCATTTATATGCGTGGGACAAATGAGTATTCTGAAGTCACAGAAGAGCTTGCTGCACTGCAAAGTATCAAAGGTACAACCACAGGAGTGGATATATTTGAAAAGGTTTGCCAAACTGTGAATGGTTTGGAGCTGGACTGGACTAAACTAGCCAGTGTAACAACTGATGGTGCTCCTAGCATGGTGGGGTCTAAGAGAGGAGTAATTGCTCACATTAAACAAGAGATGGACAAACATAACCATCCTCATCCAATTGCCATACACTGCCTCATCCACCAACAAGCGCTGTGTTGTAAATCACTGAAGTGGGACTCTGTTATGAAAATTGTGGTATCTTGTGTTAATTACATTAGAGCTCATGCACTAAACCACAGACAATTTCAGGAATTTCTATCTGAGGTAAATGTTGCCCATGATGATGTTCTGTACCACACAGAAGTCCATTGGCTGAGTAGAGGGAGAGTTTTGAAATGTTTCTATGACTTACTTCCGCAGATTACAGCTTTTCTACTTTCAAAAAAACAAAAAAGTACCAGAGCTCAATGATGCAGAATGGAAATGGCACCTTGCCTTTCTGACAGATATAACAGAGCTACTCAACAGTTTCAATCTGCAACTTCAAGGAAAGGGGAAGCTCATCTGTGATATGGCATCACATGTGAAAGCATTTGAAGTAAAATTAGGCCTTCTCATCAAACAAGTACAGGAGGAAAACTTCAGCCATCTCCTAACAACTCAAAACCTGTCAGCGGACAAACCATTGGTTGCATTCCCAAAGAAAACATTGTGGATTCACTAGAATTGTTGCAAAAGGAGTTCCAATTTAGATTCAAAGAGCTTCATCTCCATGAACAGGACATACAGCTTTTTCGTAACCCATTTTCTGTTGAGATTGAAAATGTCCTTACAATTTACCAAATGGAACTGGCTGAACTGCAGAATTGTGACTCTCTGAAAGATGCATTTAAGTCAAGTAACCTTCTGAATTTCTATACATCTCTCCCCTCTGAGACATATCCAAATATCAGGAACCATGCACTCAAAATGGTAACCATCTTTGGTAGCACTTATGTCTGTGAACAGACTTTTTCAAGAATGAAACATCTGAAATCTCCAACCAGATCAAGATTAACTGATGCCCACTTGCATCACTTGTTATGGCTAGCAGTGACAAATATGGAACCGGACATTGACCATCTCATTAGCCAAAAGCAGGCCCACAGTTCCCATTGAAATACTGGTACGTGATCTGTTTATTTATAAATGTTCTTCATTTTATTTATAAAAGATATGTGCAGTGTGGGTAAGAATTAGTAGTTCATATAGTCCGGCCCTCCAGCTCTCTGAGGGACCGTAATCCGGCCCCCACTTTAAAAAGTTTGAGGACCCTGCACTAGACAAAGCACCTCAGGAAAAACAATGAAGAAATTGTAAAAAGTGTAGCATCAAGTTACTAAATCTCTACTGTAAGACAGGCTCTCAGCCAAGTCTCTTAGAGCCTTACTTCAAACCTTACAGCAATGGTAAATGATTCACAATGAAGAATGGCAGGATGGTGGCCAACGCAGGAAGCAAAGAGGGACAGCTTGAACCCAGGCCAGCTACCTCTGACCTCCAAGTCTTTATAAACATCAAATGTTCAGGTTCAGATTTGACAAATTAATCTACAAGAACCTACACCTTATCAAAATATAGAACATTTTGTCGCCCTAGGAATTTTTTCAGGTCCCTTCCTGTCCATGGCCTCTGCTTGAGGCCAGGGTCTCATGTCTCAGGCTGCCCTCAAACTTGCTATGTGGCCAAAGATGACCCCTAAATCGACATCAGAGCTCAGTTCAGTCTTTTCTAGGGGTTCACACAGGTGGAAGTCCACGTCTGAAGCAGCAGCCACTCCCCTTTGTTGCTAAGTATTATTCCATTGCACCCAAATGCCACAGTCAGCTCTCTTTACTTACTGATGGACATTTGGTAATTTTCCATGTTTTACTACTGAAGGAAAACTGCTATGGCCATTCTTATGTAAATTTTTTCTTCTTTTTTTGGTGACAAGCCAGGCCTGAAAGTGCACACCTGTAATCCCAGTCTTGAGAGGCCAAAGTAGGATTATTTTTAATGCTATCCGGGACTGCACAATAAAACAAACTGTGTCTCAAAGGGAGAGTGCCAGGAACAGAAACATACTATTTTTTTATTCAAAAGATTAAAACATTTTATTTTTGTGTATGAGTGTTTTGCCTGCATGAACATAAGTACACTATGTGTGTACAGTGCCTGAACAGGGCAGAGGAAGGTAGATCCCCTGTAACTAGAGTGACAGAAGGTTGTGAGCCACCATGTGGGTACTGGGAACTGCACCCCGGTCTTCTGGAAGAGCAGTCAGTGCTTTTAGCCACTAAGCCCCTATTTTTTATTTTTCAGAATTAAAAAAACAAACAAACATATTGTAGAATTGTCAGAATATAAGTTATTAGAAGTCTAATTTTAACGTTTTTTTCTCAAATTAACTTATTTTTATTGCATTTTAAATTGAGAGACAGAGAGTATAGTTGTATGTATACAAGTGCTGGCATAAGCCAGAGGCATCAGATCCCTGGAGCTGGAGTTACAGAGAGACAGGGTTTCTCTGTGTAGCCCCAGCTGTCCTGGAACTCACTCTGTAGAACACAGAGTGATCTAACTCACAGAGCTCCACCTACCTCTGCCTCCCAAGTGCCGGGATTACAGGAGTGTGCCACCACTACCGGGTATTTTTGTTGTTGTTTGTGTTTTTAAAGATAGTGTTTTATGTAGCTCAACTTGCTATGTAGCCAAAGATGTCCTTGAACTTCTAATGCTCCTGCCTCCATCTCCTGCGCTGGGATTAAAAGTACGCATGAGCTCACCCAGTTTATGCCGTGCTGGATACTGGAAGGAGGGCTCATGCATGCTACGCAAGCAATTTGCTCCACTTTCCCACCAGATTTTCAAGATTAATAAAAGCTTGTTTTATTCTACCGACTTATCTGTATAACTACTCTAGTCACATGCAGAAAGGAGAGGGGTGTCTTTCTTCTTATTCTCTTAAGACAGGGTCTCATATAAGCAAAGCTGGCTCTAATTTACTATGCAGTCAAGAGATGGCCTCGGACTCCTGATCCTGCTCCCAACTCCCAAGTGCTAGGATTACAGGTGTGCTCCTACAGTCTAGACAGACAGTCTTGCTCTTCTTTCTGGCCTTCATGTGTGACAAGTACATGCTTTATTGTCTGATTACAGCCAAGAGCTTCTGGCAGGCTTTGTCTGGCTTCAGCTGTGGGTCTATCCTTGTAAATCTCTTTTGAGTATGTTCCCCTTCCCCTGAAGGTATGGGATACATGTGGCAATGAAGTTCCATAGATTCACAGCAGTGTCTCAGTGTGCAGCCAGAGCACGGTGCACATCCTCTTCACCCAGACATTCAAGCACTGACTGCACTCCTTCACATACTCATGCTCAGATGCCTACAGCAAACCATGGTGTTTTTGTAGCATCAAGCCATAGAATAAAGTCATAGGCCTGAGAATGATCAGCCTATGTTTGGTTAGCTTCTGGATCTGCTGGTGGGAGCTGGCATTGATAAAATGGTCCTACTGGGATCCTAGTAGTATCCTAGTGGAGGATACTGGAGGCCACCCTCTTTTGGCAGGAGCATCCTCATGGCAACAGCGAAGGAAAGAACTCTCTCTCTCTCTCTGGTCCCATCACTGGACCTTTTAAATGTAAGCCACTTAAACCAGATCTCATCATGGCTTTGATTTGCAATCCTTTGCTAAGGAGTGACACCGAGAAGCTTTTACTACATTACAGGCCATCCATATGCCTCCTCTGAACACACACTCAGGAATAAACATGACCACGTCAGGTGTGTTGCTAAAAGCCTATAGTCAGTCCCATTACTTAGACATGTGGTTCTCAACCTTCCGAATGCTGAAACCCTTTAATAAGTTCCTTAGAGGGAATTATTATTATTTTGGGTTTTTTTGAGACAGAGTTTCTCTGTGTAGCCCTGGCTATCCTGGAACAAGCTGTGTAGACCAGGCTGGCCTCAAACTCACGAGATCTGCCTGCCTCTGCCTCCCCAGACATGTGCTACCATGCCCAGCTCCATAAATTATTTTTGTTACTACTTCATAACTGTAATTTTGCTGTTAGGGTTAGTCTTGAGGTAAATATCTGATATGCAGCCCCCGTGAAAAGGTTGTCCAACCCCGAAGGGGTCACGACCCACAGGTTGACAACTAGAAGTACAGACAGAAGGATTACCACAAAACTGAGGTTAGCTTTGTGTGGAAAGCAAGTTTCAGGCTAGCCAAAGCTACACAGCATGACATGTGTTCATTTTTGAATACTTGTTCACGTAAGTCCACTGCATTTTAAAAGCTGAGCAGTCATGATCAGACAAAAGCTAGAGTTGTTCTCTGCATAGAACGGATGTCAGTCTTTTGCCAGATATGCTTGTTTTGAGTCTAATATGAGGCTTACCCTTTCATTTTCTTAACTATTGTCTGATAAGTTTTTTAATTTTGATGAGTCATTTTGACCCATGTGCTTGGAAAAGGATGGCGTCATTAGCTCAACTGCCAGTGCGGGTGCTGGGTGGATACAGCTGTCAATGTAGAAGGCAGCTGGCACCCTGCGGCTGTATCAAACACAGCAGTTCTGCCGTTTGGAACGCTCGCTTTATGACTTAAAGTGTTTATTCTTAGCTACACAAGAATTGTGAGAATTGTCCCTGTAACTTGGGTTCCCCATCTACAGTCTCAACTGACTATTGAAAACATTAAAGTAAAAAAGGACCCAGGAGACAGTTCTGAGGGTAAAAGGCTGGCGGTACAGGTGTGGAAGCTGGAGTACAGACCCCCAGCACATAAATGCTAGAAAGGCGTGCTGGCCCAGCACATGAGAAATGGGCCAAGGGCTCTCTGGAGCAAGCCGGCTGGCTAGAGCAATCAAACTGGTGTGCTCTGGGTTCAGAGACCTTGCTTCCACGTGTAAGAAAGCAATCAACGAAGATACCCAGTGTCAACTTCTCCTCCCTACATGTGAATGTGGCCCTGCATATGTGCACCCACACCTATGTACACACAATATACACATGAAAAAGCCACACTGCACTAAGCTGGCCTGCACACACAGATGCTTTCTCGTCACCATAAACTCTTCCCATGGCGCTTGCACTGCAGGAGATTTTCTAAGTAACCGAGAGGTGGATTCAAGTGTACTGGAGGCATGTAGGTGAAAGGAAGCCCTGCAGTGTTTCATATCAGGGGCTTGTGCATCCTTGCACTGTGCTATCTAGAAAGGTCACCCCAGAACACCAAAGGATGATAGTTCTCCTCTGTACATGTCCTAAGCCTGAAATTTTCTCTTATCCTGAGCTAAGAGATACTTTTTCCTTCCTTGATGTCTTACCAAAGAGTTAAGAATTCTGACATTACAGATAAGTCCACGATGAAGCGACTTCTGCAATAATATACAGAAGAAAAGGCTGAGACTCAAATGCTAACTGTAAGACAATTTTATGCTGAAACTATAACCTGCCAGTTGAAAACTTCAGACAGTAGCTGAACATGCTAAAATCACACGGGGGTAAAACTACCCTGGCTGGCCTCTCAGAGTTGACAACTGATGATAACACTGCCAGCAGGATGGGAGTTCACAGAAGGTGAGTGGATATGGGTTTAGAGCAAATAAAGCCTGCTGAATACACACTTCAGAGTGTACTCCGAATTCAAGGACCAGGTCAAAGACAAAAGCAACTTAGATGAGGTGGGAGAACCTCCTCCCTCCGCAAACCTTCTCTGGATTTCTCATGCTCCTTCAGAGTTAGCAGCTGCGACAGGTTCTAGTGATCAAGACTGCTGCGCCACCTCTGCGCTGAAGCGTCACGTTAGTTCTTTTTCTCCTCAGCTCTTCCCTCCTGCAGCAAAAGATGTGCAGCTGCGGAGCAAAGCAGCCCGAGCAGGGCCATGGCACCAGTGTGCCCCAGGGGGCCAGGGTGCTGCTGATGCCGGGGCTGTGACTCAGGGGAGACCAGCTGGACAACCTCTATTTTATTGGCTTATTTGTTTATTTTTGTCAAAGAGAAACCCTTTCAGTTACTTTATTCATAAAAAGACACTTTCCTCCTAAACTTGCTTGTTAAAAAAAGGTGTGTGGGGGGGGGGTGGTGGGGATAAACAGCACAGCCTAAACTCAAACCTGCACTCTTCGTGTCTCAGCTGGGATTCCAGGATTACACCACCATAAACTGCTGCAGAATCTTTTGAAGTATGTGGGATAGGACAATAGTAGCATTTTGGTTGTTGTTTCCTAAGTTATAAAATACTTCTTCACATAGATTATTGCACGACAGAATCGTTTGTTACCTAAATCCACAAACTGACACTGAATATGTCTTCATTTCAGACCGTGACCAGATGAATTAAACCACAAATTGCATTAGTTTGGTAAATGGTCTAGTGCCTGGCATGCATATTAATGAATAATGAGGAATGAAATATTATGAGCGTCTTAAAATGTTGCTAAATGATGCACATTTTCTTCCAAAAACCAGGATTGTAATAAATCAATGTAAAATTCCATATTATATCTCGTTAGCTGGATTCAACAGACAGCCATTTAATAAATGTCTTAATGTAGTCCTTTTACTGGCTGCTATAGCCATTTTGACATCTATGTAGTCTAGGCTGGCCTTGAACTGATAACTCTAGGGCCTCAGCTTCCTGAATTACAGGCGCAGCTGGCAATCAGAGCAGCATTTTGCTTGGTAGTTTGTGAGGGTGAAAGGGAGAAGGATGAAGGACAAAGTGAAAAGGAAAATGAGAAGGCTCTAGGCTGACTATACGCACCTAAGCTCAAAATCTGTAATCACTTTTGTGTTTACACATGTGCCACATTTCATGTGTAGAAGTCAAAGGACAATTAGCAGGAGTTGGTTTATTCCACCATGTGGGTTCCAGGGATCCAACTCAGGTTATCAGAACCTTTGGTGCCAAGAGCCTTTACTTTCTGAATCATCGTGCTGGCTTTAATCAACAATTTAAAAATATTTCTTAGGGCTGGAGAAATAGCTCAGCAATTAAAAGCACTGGCTGCTCTTCCAGAGGTTCAATTCCCAGTACCCTTAACCATCCATAACTCTAGTTGGACACCATGCATACGTGTGGTACACAGACATACATGCAGGCAAAACATCCATACACATAAAAATAATAAACTTGACAAAGATATAAAATCCCAATCTCTCTCTGATTCTGTTTTGAGACATGGTCTTACTGTGTAGCCCTGATTTGCCTAGAACCCTCTATGAGTGCTGGGACTAATGGCACAAGCCACTATGCCTGCCTAAAATTGTATCTTGACCCACCTGCTTTCCCCACTGCATACACAGACCATACCTGGAGAGAATGCAGTTCAAGAATGCTGAGTCCCCTGGCTGCAGTTCAGTGCCCTGGATGGCCCAAGTGAAGGCTTCTGGCACAGCAACAGCCAATCCCTTTCCACTGAGCCCTGCCTAATTTCCTTGTGCCAGCATCACGCCTACTGGACTTAAGACACTGTTTGAAATGCTGAGAAAGATGGTGCTATGAGCCTAATATTTTAACACCCGTCACACAATACAGCAAATGAACGCGCAGAGCAGGATACAGACTTCAGTACACAGTATGGTAAGTAAATCAAGTGGGCCACCTGATTGTTGTAGTGCTACATCCAAAGGTCCAGGAGCATTCCACAACAGAATGAGAGACAACTCACATTTAGACAGATTTGCTGGGGTCATTGGGATGGGGTGGTAAGCGGTAGGGTGACCGTATGGAGGAACCAATTTGGGGAGATCGGCTCCATTCCCCGCTGAATGAGCATAGCCTTCCCTAGTTCTCAAGGTTTGGCAGTGAGGGGAACACACACTAAGCCTGGCTTTTCTCAAAGACAACAGCAGCCTCTCCCCATGGTGGAGACTGCTGGAGAAAGGCTCAAGGCAGCGAGTCTCTGCATGGACACAATAACTCCCAGGCCAGGCAGCAGGCTCAACTGGTACCTATGTGCAGGCCACAGCTGGCTGCAGCCTTGCCTGGCTGGCAAGTGACCTTGACTAGCTAGATAACCAGTAGGTCTGAAAGATAGGGTGTAAAGCCCATTGCATAAATAATGACAATTCCTCTGGAAGTCCCTAGCTGTGACAAACAGCAGCCTGGGCTATGCTCAGGACCCTATCTCTTCTAGCAGCTGCAGAAACCTCATCACTAAGTCATTGGTCTGGCCTAGACCCATCAGGGCACAGCATGCCACAGGCAACCCTTCTTCCTCTCTTCCCTCCCCCTTCCCTCGTGTGGTTGAGCTATTCTACATTACACACTTAATCCAGTGCACAGAATACTGGCTGCCAGTGCCAAACTGTCTAGGAAATAGTGTTACTAATGTTTACATTCTCTCTGACCCAGGGGCTGCCTGGTACAGTCTCTGCCCCCACTATCAGACAAAGCACACTTGAGTTGCTGAGTCAGCTGAGAGTATAATATTGTGAGCTCATTTTATCGTTTCTTCTTAGACTATGAAATACTTCCACATGCCACCACAGGCTGTGCCTACTCTACCTCTTGGGATGGTTCACAGAAAAGTGGCTACAGAGAGCACAGCACCTCTTTAAGGGAACTCATGCCACACAAGTGAGTGGGCAGCAGCTCACAGCGGGCACTCTTCCAGGTGCAAAGACGCAGATCAGTGTGCACTGATGCAACCACAGGACATAACCACCATTTCAGATTTAAAGGTCAGAGAGAGGACAGGGCAGCGGTGCCAGTGCTATAATCTTAAGCAGATCTTAGTGGCACCTTCTGGACATCTGGCAGCCCCTTTGGTTCTGAATAGCGCAAACTGCACAGAGAGAGGGAGGTGAAGCTCCCTACAAAATTAAGAGGCTCAGCTGAGCTCTAAGTCCAGCAACTGACAAACATCACCGAAGAATCGGCCTCCCCCCCCCCACCCCAGGGATGTGGGAATAAGGTACTGCAGTGAGTTATATATGAGGGAAGCACCCGTGTTTGGCCTACCTAGCTGGGAAAGGTCCAGTTTTGTCCAGTGCATGCCCGTGGGGCAGCTCTTGGAAAGCGTCCTGATGAACACCTGTCCAAGGCTATCCAAGGCCCACAGGGCATCCTGGCAGGCAGCATACGTCTTCATCTCGGCGTCCGGGGGCAGCTGCACTGTGGAGGGGCGGCACTGCACACTCTGGGCACTGATGCTACAGAGGTCCTTGCTGCTCTGGCACAGCCACAAGGAGCTTCCTGCAGAAAAGGTTCACATTTATCACCAACACTTCTCGCTGAGCTCCCCCTCAGTGTACCACACAGCCTTTCTCTTCAGGCACAGCCCTGCTAAGTACTGACTGGCCACTCACCATCACCTTTCAGGCAAGGTAGGCCTGTTTTTATCTCTGAAGGTAGAAGGAAACACCACCATCAGACATTAAAAACACCAAGCGTGAGGCATTTTAAAGAACTGGAAGGAAAGTAGGGCCTACCAAACATTATAAAGGCCAGATGGCTGGGGGAGTGGCTTTGACCTCCACCCCCCAAAATAATATCTTTATTCATTGCTTCCCAATCATGCTCTCTTCCCATTCTTCCCAGGTCCACCCTCCCACCCCACCAAACCCAAACCCAAATCCAAAGCCAGATCAATTTGTGTTGCCCATATGCTCACAGAAGCATGGTCAATCTTCCAGTGGCCAGCCCCTTAAAGAAAGCTGAGTCCTTTTCCATTCCCCTCTCCAGAAGCCATCGACTGTAAAGAGCTGCACTTCAGCATCTTCATCAGTGTTTAAGGACTTTCTTCAAAAGCTCCTCTCTCCTCTCCTCTTCTCTCTTCTCCTCTCCCCTCCGCTTCCCTCCTGCCCCCCACCCCCTCAGGGTAGGGTAGGAAGAGGTTGTCAACAGAAGCCTTCAAGTCTCTCATTTTCTTTTATGAGTCTACAGTCATCAAAACCATTCTAAACAACGTTTCCTTCCTTGCCCATAGCAGACAGCAGGAACATTGATCATGAACATTAACATGCCCTCTGGTGGCAGCACAGACTGACTTTTCTTATGGCCAGGGAATAAGAACAAAGGTCTCAGAGTATATTTTTAATACAGCATGTTAGGGCTGTCAACCTTTCCAATCCCCAGGAAGGAGAGAGGCCAGCAATTCCTTGAAAGGTACTTCCCTTGTTCTTCTGCTAACGTGTCTGCAGCAGGCTGAAGAAGGCAGAAACCCTTCTCCTCCCACCCTGGCCTCAACGTTATACTTACAGGCCTATTCTCAAACTTTCAGGTTTAATAGAATCTGTTTAAAATGTCAATCATCTTTGGAGACTTAAAACCTGGCCATGCTGGGTAATGTAATGTATTATCTAAAATTTGAGGCCAGATGTTTTAGATTTTTAAAAAAGATTTAATTTATTTAATGTATGACTGTTCTATCTACATGTGTGGTTGCATGCCAGAAGAGGGCACCAGATCTCATTATAGATGGTTGTGAGCCACCATGTGATTGCTGGGAATTGAACTCAGGATCTTTGGAGAAGCACCGTGCTCTTATCTGCTGAGCCATCCCTCCAGCCCATTTTAAAATTATTTTATTTTTAATTAATTAATTAATCAATTAACTGGTTTTTCAAGACTGGATTTCTCTATATAACAGCCTTGGCTGCCCTAGAACTCACTCTGTAGACAAGGCTGGTCTCAGACTCACAGAGATCCTCAGTTCTGAGATTAAAAGCATGCAACACTATGCCCAACTATTTTTTTTTTTAAGACTTATTTCTTTTTATTTTATGTGTATGAATGTTTTGTCTGCACGTATATCTGTACCACATGCGTGCTTGGTACCCATGTCATGGAAGGAAGAAGGTATTATATGTATCTCTTGGAACTGGAATTTCAGAGAGTTGTAAACTGCCACATGGACATTTGGGGATCAAACCCAGATCCTCTGGAAAAATATTCACTGCTCATGGAGCCATCTCTCAAACCACGCCCCTACCTCCATCTTTTTAACTTAAAAACTTTGATGAACTAGTCAGAGTCAGCTCTGGGAGCTCTCCAGGGAAGCGCAACGACAGACATGTGGTGCATGTGCCACAGCAGCCACCAACACAGACTGCAGGCCGCCTCCCTCCTATTGGGTCAGATGCTGCTACCAAACACAACCGTGTCAAACATGAAACAGCTTACAACCTTATGAGGTTCCTGTTAGGACCGTGGTCAGTACCGTCCAGTGGATGTTTACTATGTACTGAAGCAAGCTAGTCAGCACTGGGGCACCCAATTGCTTCAGTGGGCCAAACTCGTCTGTTCTTCATCACAGGAAGCACACATCTTCCCATTTAGCCCTCCACGTAACCCAGGGAAGAGGCTTCTGGCTCTTTCCCAATAGGCCACCTGGCTGCCTAGGGCCCCCAGCTCACGAGATAGCTCTGCCCCCTGGTTCTCCTGAGGATCTCAGGATCCTGCCTAGACACAAGTTAACAGGCATTCCTCCTCTTCAGGATAAACTTGAGGCCTAAGACCTCTTCAGGATAAAGAGCAGCCAGCAGCAACAAGCATGGTAGAATAAAGCTGCTAGGAGGTGCCACAGAATTCTGCAGAAGAAAAGGGAAAGAACCGCAGGAGCCTATGGCCATACAAGCCGACACTGAGAGACATCTGCTGTTAGCTCCTAGGACCAGCCTGCATGGTGACCCCCTTCCAAAGGACACTGCCTCAGACTCAGCTTTGACACCCTTGCCCCCACTTGGTGGCTCTCCGGAACACACCTATCCAGCTATAAGCCCTCTCAGCTCAGCTCACAGGGCTGCTGGCCCAGAATACTGCCATATGCCCTCTCTCAGGGTCTATGAGGTTATATCTCCACACCCACAGGGCCCCAGTCAGACTCACCATCCTGTGTAGGAGCAGGAGAAGCCAACACAAAGGACCATTTTGTGGCAGAAGCTGTTCCCCGGGGAACAACGTTATTCCAGTAAGTTCCTGGAGAGCATAAATAAGAAAGCGGGTTAAGGAAAGAAAAAAATCAAAACCAAACAATACTATAACACTTTGGTTTTGGTTCTAGACTACAGATGTCTTTCAAAGCTCTTACAATGATTTCTAGTGTCCTTAAACAAAGTGGCATGAGCTACTCATTTCTCTTAAGCATCATCAAGAAGAGCCATACCTTGTTCACTGAAGCCCAAGAAGGTTACACAGGGGACAGATCTAGAGGAAACTCATCAAGGGGGATTCATTCAGAAATGAACACCCTGCTCACCTATAGATATGACCAGCATTTCACATGTTCAACAGTAGCTACAAAATCTCCACTGTAAATAGACTACTCTCCCTCAGTAGATTCTGTAGATTTGCTGGACTTTTAAAAACTAGGTATTTATGTGTATATGTGTCTGTGTGAGAGTATATGCATGTGCTAGTGTGGGAGTGTGTGCCTAAGCATGTTCATGAAGTCCAGAAGAGGACACTGGGT
Organism: Pachyuromys duprasi; assembly: GCA_028658305.1. NCBI lineage: Eukaryota > Metazoa > Chordata > Mammalia > Rodentia > Muridae > Pachyuromys > Pachyuromys duprasi. The sequence continues at coordinate 6,450,207 of CM053765.1, forward strand.
GTCTTCATCTATCACTCTCCATATATTACTTTAGACAGCGTCTCCCTGATTCTGGGGATCATGTTTTCCTTGCCAGCTTAGAAGTCAGGAAACTCCAAATATTCTTCTGTCTCTGACCACCTTGTTGCTAGGTCACAGGCATGCATGGGACATTGTCATTTGAGTACTGGGATCTGAACTCCTGCCCTTATATTCTTAACCGGTGAGCCATCTCTACCCAACCACATACCCCATTTTAAAAGAAGATTCTTTGTGTGAGTGTGTCCACAGTGTGTCATGGCATGTGTGTAGAGACCAGAGACAACCTCTCAAGAGTTAAGTTTTCTCCTTTCAGCCTGTTTTGGGGAAAAGGTCTCTTGCCATGTATGTGAGCTTCTGCCACTCCTGCCTCTGCCTTCCCCTTCTTCTCACAGGAGTGCTGACATGAGCCACCACTGTATCTGGATTTCTGTTGTTTGTTTTGAAACAGGATTTCTCTACATATCCCTGGCTGCCCTAAAAATTACTATGTAGACCAGGCTGGCCTTAAACTCAGATCTGCCTGCTTCTGCCTCCCAAGTGCTGGGATTAAAGGTGTGTGTCACTATGGCTGGCTGCATTGGCTTTTTACATGAGTTCCAGGGACTGAACACAGGTCTACAGGTTTGTGTGGCACACACTTTTTTCCTGCAGAGCCATTTTACTGCCCACCCCTGAAGGGACTTTGAAATTGAGCTGGAGCCAGCTATGATGATACATGTCTGCAACCCCAGCACAGGGGAGGCAAAGACAGAGAATTAGAAGTTCAAGGCTAGTGTGGCAGCTTGCACTATATGAGACTTTGACTCAAACAAAAACCACCGCAAAAAAATGAGCTCTAATTGCCTGCACATATGCTGTGTATCACATGTATGTCTGGTGTCCACACCAGAGGCCAGTTGGATCCTCTGGAACTAGAGTTACAGACAGTTGTTAGCTGCTGTGCAGTACTAGGAACAGAGCGCCAGGGGTCCTTTGCAAGAGCTGCTAGTGCTCTTAACCACGGAACCATTTCTTTATCCGTCCATTTGTTTTTATTATAGCATACTACCTTTCCACAGGGAAGTGATTACACACTGTCCAGACCCAAGTGTGAGGAATGACAGAATGAAAAAGAAAACAGGAAGGAAGGAGACCTCAAAGCCTGTAGTGCTCAATCATAGGCAGTTTTTTCCATTGGTACCATACTGTCTCAAGTAGAGACCTTAAAAGCTTTCATTAAATGTTCTGTGAGGCCCTAGTAGATACCCCTACAAAATAATAAAAATAATGTGAAACAAGAGTAACTGACTCACCTATGAGACTCCCTTTAGCAACATGGAATTCGTTCTTCCCCGAGGAGATCCAGACACCACTGTTGTTAACCCCTAGTAGGCTGGGCTGGCACTGAAGCTGCTGAGACCAAAATGCCATTCGCAGTTTATCTGCTACCTTTTCCACAGGGGCTTGAGCTGCTGTCGCTACCGAGTGTGTGGCATGCATGATGGTCTGGAACAAGCTGCATTGGTCGAACACCACATAGTCCGTGATGTTCACCTGCAGGAAGGGTACCAGCTGAGGGAGCCCTGCTGTCACTGTAGGCCCTGAAGCCCACCTGCCTCCAGAGGCAACACCCACATACAAATACCCAGCAACAAGACCACCAAGTGCCTGAGCCCGTGCACAAACCTCTGCATAGGACTGGAGTTAATATGCAGCTCTCACTTTGTTCTCGGGCTGGGCATAAGAGGAAGAAAGAAAATGCTCTCACCTTATTTTCCTTTTACATTACATGGATCTGTTTTATGTATGTATTATTTTTGTGAATAAATAGCACTCACCTCACCTAAGAAACCTTTTTTTCTAGTCAGACTGATACAGAATAATCTTATTTTTAAACTCATGTGCTTCTAATGACAATAACATTTAATACTTAGACTCATATGAGAATTTTAAAAAGTCTGTCAGCTCTGTGATGCAATTATTCAGACTATAAACATGGCTACTACCACTTGTATTAGACATCGGCTTAAGCAAGAAGACTCCAAGACTCTAGAAGCCACCTGGCTCTAATGTGTGACTCACTTCAACAACATTCTTGAAAAACACCTGTAGCGACCCCTCTAGAGTCACTTTGGGACAACTATCTCCCCAGCAAAAACTTCTCCCTTTCTGGGCAGTCAGTTGTGACAGAGTTCTTTAAAAAAATATTTATTAATATTTATATTTTATGTGTATAAGTGTTTTGCCTGCATGTTTGTATTTAGAACAGGTGCCTACAGAGGCCAGAAGAGGTTATCAGAACGCCGGGAACTGGAGTTCCAGATGTTTGTGAGCTGCCATGTGGGTGCTGAGAACTGAGCGTGGGTCCACTGCAAGGGCATCCAGTACTCTCAATCTGAGCCAGCTCTCCAGCCTTTTACAAAGCCAGCGCTTTATGTGCCAGAGTTCTTTAGGAGGCAGGTAGAAGCTTCCTCAAGTTCTGGCTCAGCAGAACTCACCGCAGTATTTTAAAATTATATTCCATGTACTTCTATTTACATATGTACTATGTAAATATGTGGGCATGCAAGCTACAGCACACATGTAGAGAGACAATTTTTGGGAGTCACTTCTCTACTGTGCCATGTGGGTCCTAAACACCAAGCTCAGGTTCTCAGGCTTAACAGGCGCTTTATCATACTGAGCAATCTCATCATCCTCGCTCTAGTATTTTTGCCTGTTGGATTTATTTCAGACATTGGCACAAATATCCTATTCCTAGGATCCATTCCCAGGAACTTTTAAATTTATATAAAAAATTAAAACAAACATGAAAGAAATTCTTCCAAGTTATCGCACATAAATGCTGCCCTTCTGCCTGTAAAGGAGCAGGCTGGCTGTGAGCAGTGTCCTCAGTGCGATGGCACAAACAGTCCCACTGCAGAGCCTGTGGTCATAATCAGCACCCTGAGCTGTGTCCAGCCAGGCTGTGGAACTCCCTGAGCACTGGAGAATGAGCTCCAGTCAGAGACTCAAGCCCATATGCTGTGCAGCTCAAGGCCAGGGCTGTTCACTGGAGACCTGGCAGTGATTGCCAAGGCCATACACCAAGTCTGTGATATCCAAGACAGACAGACATGTAAGCAGGTCTCCAACTGAAAGAGAAAAACCTAGCTGCCAAACATAATTGCTTTTAGAGCCACAAAGAGAGTACAGAATAGGGCTGGAGAGATGGCTCAGTGGTTAAGAGCACTAGCTACTCTTACAGAGGACCTGGGTTCAATTCCTAGTCCCCCACACAGCATCTCACAACTGTCTGTAACTCTAGTTCCATGGTTTCTGACACCCTCACACAGACATGCTGGCAAAGTACCAAAATAAAGGTTAAAAAAAAAAAGCACAGAACTACTTTACTGCTTCTGTGTCTCAAGACAGTCTGTGCAGTTAAAGTTCTGCGTATTATGAAAAAATGATACAGAGTTTTCTTTGTGCTCACTTTTGGGGCTGTGGGATACAGAACAATGGTAGAGCATGGCCCAGGCTTAAGCTTAGCACCTCAACAGGCAAAACCAACAAAACAAGGGCTAGTGATAAAGTGCTGAGCACACAAGGGTGAGGACTGGAGTCTGGAGGCCCAGCATCCACAGAAATACTGGCAGGCAGAGGGGCCTGCTTGTGAACTCAGTGGTTGAAGGCAGAGACTGGATCTCTAGTTCAAGCTAGCTAGACTAGCCAAGTCTGTGAGCTTCAGGTTCATCAAGAGACCCTTCCTCAGGGGAGGAGATCCTCCCCCGTTGGTGGACTTGGAGGGGGCGGGGAGGAGATGAGGGAGGGTTGGGGAGAGTGGGAGGGAGTGAGGGAGGGGGCTACGCATGGGATGCAAAAAACCTAACCTGTGATTGATATAAAAATAAATATATTAAAAAAAAAGAGAGACCCTTCCTCAGTAGAGAAAAGTGGGAAGCAATCAAGCAGGATTCCCAATATCAACTCTGACTGCTAATGTATTCACACACACACCTGAACCATGCCCCTTCACATGCATACACATTATACACATACAAAAAAATTCCCACCAGAATTTAGCACATACAGATATGTATATATGCTTATGTGCTTTTTACATGTACATATTCATAATAGTATTTAAAATCATATATAACTTCAAATATTACCTAGAATATAAAATTTGAAAGATTAAAGAGAGAATGCACTCAAGACCAGCCTCACTAGGCAAACCTGCGGTGCTTATAGAGCCTGAACAAGGAGACTAAGAGGTGAGGTGCCACGCTGCTCATCTGTCAGAGCAACCTCAGGCCCAGTGCGCTGCGGCGGGGAGTGGGCGGAAGCTTAGCCAGGGGCGGCACCGAGCAGGGAAGTGGTGCTCCCTGCAAAACTCATCGAAGGTTGGGCTGGGGCCACGAGGCATATCAAGCTGCCTTGCTTCCACCCCTCTCTGGCAGCATGTGGGAAAATGCTCAGTTCTTTGCTGAAATATCATTTACCTAAAGGCCTTTCAAGCAAGTAGAGATAGATGAGTTTTAATTGTGGGGTGGATTTCCAAATCTATTGTTTGGTCTCTTTTCTTAGCACATTTGTTCAGGATTAAACAACATTACTACCCAGGTTTTCAAATGGATGTCACTGGGTTTATTTAGCCTATAGTGATAAATGCCTAAATAGCATCCAAATAAACAAACAAACAAACAAATAAATTCCAGCTTGTATTAAAAGCTGGAAGTTATTTCCTATGAGGGAAAGTTTTTAATAGAGTCAACCACAGAAAGTCTCACCTACCAAAGAGTAAAACATTACTAATTTCCTTAATAGCAAGGCAGAGCGAGACGGCAGAAAGGGTGGTCTCTCAGCCACAGAAAGTCCCATCACTCACCTGCCACCAATGATCATCGTCTCCTTGGGGCTTCTTGGGAATTACACCAGTTCTGAACCACAGCTTACCATGAATGTCCAGGGCCCAGAGAGTGTGCTGGTCTCCAAGAGTTATACAGACAGGCTCCAGAGTTTGCCTTTCACTGAAAGTATAGAAAGACTACCTCACTGAGTGTCTCTGAACAGGCCTGGTACTGAGGAGAAATGTTTTACAGGAGTGGGTTACTGACGGTGAGGAAGCAGCTGTGAGTCTAAGTTACACTGCTGGGCAACATATACTGTCCAGACATGGCTGCTTTGGAAAAACACATTGAAGACCCAAAAAACAACAACAAACTACCATTCACAAGTGAGCAGGCATAGGATAAGAGTACCTCCACTTCCCCTTTCCCTCGCTCCTCACATGCCAGGCTGCAGTGTACAGCTATCTCTGGGCAGACACTGTCATCTCTGATGAGTCTACCTTTCCTTCCTCCATCTGGGGATATCCTTGGCAGCCTTGGGGCACAGTTGAGGCTTGCCTTGGCATGCTGCCTACCCAACCACTGCAAGCAGTCAACAGCTCCTCACTGCTTTGTGCTCTCCATCCCGTTTAGTGTCCTCACAACAACTGGCACCCGAAAGGCTGCTGCATGGCTCCCACTAAATTGGAAGGGCTGAGTTCTGGCTATCTTGGTACACCCAGACCCTAGACAGTCCTGGTTCCCAACAGGGGTTTTATGAAGATTTACTAGCTAGCTGAACCCAAACCAATATCATCCTGATCTGGTATGCATAAGCACCAGATCTTTTTGTTGTTTGGTTTTTCAAGACAGGTTTCTCTGGCTGGCCTTGAACTCGGAGATCTGTTTGCCTCTGCCTCCTGACTGTTGGACTAAAGGCGTGTGCCACTACCACCTGGCCCAAATCTTAAATGGTAAAAAGTAAGATATAGTCTAGAACAAATTTCAGCTGACTAGGATAAAAATACAAATAAGCATTTGCAGCAACACCATCACAGACTCTCGATAGGAGCACATGACAACAGGTGGCTCTGAATGGAGAGCTCAGAGTGATGCTTAGTTTTTATCCTTTCTCTCCCCCTCACCCTCTCTCTCTTGTCACGTATCCAAAGCTGAGGATGACTCCGAACTTGCCTCTGTTTCCTCAATGATGACATGATAGGCATGTGCCACTCATTATGTAGTACTGAGGATGGAACTCAGAGCCTCGTGCATGCTGGGCAAATACTCTACCAACTGAGCTCTATCCCAAACCCTAACACACATTGTAATGTGCTCCTCTGTCCAGCAGTCGGGGGCCCATACCTGACAATATCACACTTCCACTGTTCCCCTTCAGGACAGAAGCTGCTCACGCCCTCCCGGTACAGGAGGGCCCTCTGTTCCGTCAGTGCCCACACCACACTGTTCCTGGCTGTGATCTGAGACAGCGGGTAGGGGCAGTCGACCTTCACAGCTCGGGCACAGGGTCGATCCACGCTGAGGCCTGTAGCGAGAGGGGAGGAGCCCCACACTCAGCAGCAGCATGTTATACCCTGTTCTGATTTTCTTTTTGGTCCTTCTGCTATCTATAGTCTTTCATAACAGATACCTTTCCTTTCTGAGATTTTATCAACAACAATAAGAAAAAAAATAGTAAATTATGCTTCACTGTGGCATCTGTCTAAGGCAAATGTGGAAAGTAAAGAAATACATGTAATTTGGAATTTTTTTGTGCTCCAAAGTAGCTTAAGATGTTCTCAAGTCAGGAAAACCAAGGGCAGGAAAGCAGCCAGCCTAGAATAAAGAGCACAGAGGGCTTCCCTTCTGCAGCAAGGCTGGATTCCTCAGGCTTTCCCTCACGTCTTTGAGGCCTGTCAGTAATGTGTGTCATGGACCTAAATGAGGTCAAAGGCAACTACTGAGGAGCAGGCAAGACATCTAATATTTAAATCTCACTTTCTGTAGCCTTGCCCAGCAAGTAGGTCCTAGTGGTATAATTACAAAGGTACCCGCAGTATATGTAACTACACGGACTTCTTTCTGCAAATCTTTACCAACCCCAGACTCTAACCCAGCAGGTCTGAGAAGGGGCAGGTAATATGAAAACGGCTCTGGTGACTGCTCTTAGGAGGCCACCTGCTCCTTCCTTGCCTGTAGGTTCAATGTATCCCATTCTTTGCCTTGGCCAAATCAAATGCCCTGGAAGCCAGGTGTCCATGTATGTATCACAGCATCCCATTCCACTGAAAACACAAGGACCAACTAAGCTGAAGGCTAGAGCCCACACATGTCCATGAGGCAAAGCTGCACACCACTGACAGCCTCCTCCACACCTGAGACAGAGCCAGATGAGCAATGAGCTTTCAATGTGGAGAACCATTTCTGGCTGCTGGTTCATTCCAAACATGAAACTCAGGATCAGCACTATTAAATGACTAGATCAATCTTCATGTAAATCCAATATGGCCTATGGGCAGCCCAAACATAAACCCTGCGCCCCAGGCCACTTCCCCCTGTGCTGACAGTACACATACACTGACTCATTACAGTTTATCTTTAATAAACAAGTCCCACTGTGCCAGTTCTAGCAGCTAAAGGTTTCCCAAAGGGCAGCTTCCTAGGATGAACCAATTTGCTATTTACAGCAAATTACTTCTTGTTGTTTTCCCCCCAAACCACATGTAAATATGCGCATAGGTGCTGGGCTTTGACCTAGCTGGGAAAAAAGGGAGATGTCTGCCAAGTCGTGCCTATTACTCTTTCCTCTTAGGACTAGATACTGCAGGGTATGCAAAAGACACCAGTAGCTACAGGTTCTCTGCCTCCACATGGCACCCTGCCCTGCACTCAATCGTCTATTCATACTTGTCCAGATCTAATCTGTGTCAGGGGGAGTCGCTCTTATATGGCAAACACAGGGCTTCTAGAAATGTCCTCACTTAATTTGGTTTCGGTCTCTGCATCCTATGATGCTCTCAGAACATGACTAGCTACAGATTCAGCAACTCACAAGGACAATGTACATGGCCTTCGACTACCTGTCTGAAGGTATAGATCTCCGTTGGTCCTGATGATCCAGGCTGTGTCATCACTCAGGGCCACAAACACAGCCTGGGGCAGAGCCTCGTACCAGTGACGCTTCCCCTTGATGGTAACTTTGCCACAAGCAAAAGCACGGTTAGATTTCTGTTCAATCTTCCAGAGAAGAGCCCCTAGGAGGGAAAAAAAACCTACTCACTGCTCAACAGATTTACCCACACAAAAACTCCATTCTGGGCACTGCAAGGGACAACTTTCTAAAACACATCGTGTAGCTTCCAACTCAGGGAAGAGCCCACCATGCCAGTTTGACCCACCGCCTTATGTTCTTGGACATCATAAATGTATCCAAGTCTCACTTTCCTCAACTGAAAAGTGGGGCCATTTCCACCTTCTGGGACTGATCTAAAGGCTAGATGTGAGAAAAAACCCACCATACAGCACAGAGTTGTGCAAGAGGCACTTACTCATGACAGGCGGTGAGAAATGACCGTATTGTAGGTTTGATTAGGTAAGTGCTCACTGACACTGAGGCACAATTAGTGCCCAAAGGATAACTGTGGAGACTAAGGGAAGAGCCTCTTCTGGACCACTTACATTAAAGCTATGTATCTGAGTTGGGTGGGCATGTTTTCATCCAAAAGAATTCTGAGGAATAAATGAAGTGAAAGAAGGTGGAAAGCAGGCCAAAAGCACTGCAGATGGAGGAAACTATGACATTAGGCCAGGTGAGGAAGTCCCAGAAATGACAAAGCAAGGACTAAGGTCTCCGAGCTGTCATGAGAGGCTCCTACCCTTGCCCTGCAACACCACATGGTATAGGGCCTGAGGCATACAAAGATGTGGGCCCTCAAGATGGCTGTCTTAGCTGAGAAAAAACGATCTCATGGAGACAGACAGCTCCAACCAGAGCAATGGCTTGGAAAATAAAAAGTAATTAGTACAATCAGTAGAGAACCAATGCTTCTAAATGGCTAAGAGGATGAGCCTGAGCCTAAAAGTATGCGATAGAAACAGGGAAAAAAAAAATGAAGACATACAATTATACAATGCTAGCTAATGGAGTGGGTTATTATCTCAGCAGGTCACCAAGGGAAAATAATTTTCAAGCAAGCAGAAAGAAAGTGAGCAAACAACCTGAATAAACTAATATTTTAACATGAACTTCCTTTGTTTTGCTTCTCTGCCGTGAGGCCCACTGCTTCAGAACAGATAGTATTCAGCATTAGAAAAATGGAAATGAAGTATAGTGGGGATTACACCTGTAAGCCAAGCTTTTGGGAGGCTGAGGCAGGAGGATTCAAAGTTTGAGGCCAGCCTGTGCTACATAGCAAGGCCATGTCTATCAAACAAGACAAGGCAAACAAAAATAAAAAAAGCCCATCCCACTAACAAGTAAATGAGTCTAGGTAGATAAGGGCATTATCTCAGTCTAGGAGAACTGCATTCAAAAAGGTCTCTTTGGTCTCACTAAAGTGCTAAACAATGGCGTGAAAGTCTGAGGGCTTTTCCTATTGCAGTCAGGGAAAGAATTTCTGAAAAGGAAGTCAGATGACTGGAACACATCCAATATACATCCACAGGCCTGTCTTCACTAGTTCAGTTGCTTTAGAGCAACACTGACAAACAGAAATACATGTTACTTTTATGAGGATTTAGTGTGCCAACATAACTTTTAAAAAAAGCCTCAAAACTCAAATTATTTGTGTTGCTTACAAAAATATGTTCATGTGCTATCACTGCAACTAATAAAATAAAAACCAAAAATTCAAACAAGTATGCTAACACTCATCACCCTAACGGTGTCAAAGGAAGCATTTTTATCATTACAGAACTCGCCTAAGCTGGCAGGAAGGCCAGTCAGTCAGTTAGTTAACAGTGTGCTGTTGCCAGAGAACTGCCCTGTGAGCTAAGAGTGGGGTTGGGGGTTGGGAAATGGGAGCTGGGAGGCAAACCTGAGGGAGAGACTGCCACCTGCTGGACAGCATCTTCAAACCTCTGCCAGCGCAGCCCGGCACCAGGCAGGGCACTGCAGAACAAGCCACCTTTGTAGTCCAGGCACCAGATAAACTTTTCTGAAACCGCCAAGCTGAGGATGCCATAGCCAGGACCCGAGTAGCCCATCCAGCTCTCTGCAAACTAACAAGGACAGAGGCCAGTGAGTTCTGTGGCAGTGGACACTACTGCCTTCATCATACTGTTACAACAAGAAAAGTGGGCAGAATGTTAAGTAAAAGGATCTTTGAAAAGCCTTGTCTAGGCCTACTCTCCTTGAATCCAGGCTCAGACACAGAGGCCTGTGGTCCTCGTGAAAAACCCCATAACATCCCTTGATAACACTTTCTCATGCATAGCACCCTTCCTAAGGAATACCTGAGGGTGTCATTGTCATCTATCTAGTCCACACGCAAGAACCATACAACTGGGTTACTCTGTCCCCAGAAAACTTTTGTAAAAGAAAACCTAACATCTTAAGTTTATGATTTTACTTTGGGCTATGCTTATAGCTATCCTGGTACGTGTTCCACACAGGAAACAGGCTGCGCATGCTGGTAGAGCATGACATCACATCAAGAGATCTGGCTTTATTCTAAGCATACCATTCTTTATACAAGAAGGTATGTTCATCAGCACACTTATATAAGTCAACTTTCTGTACACTTATTTATGACAGATGCACTATGGGAGCAGCACTGTCTGCATTACAGTTTTTCAAACATTGTTCTAACCTTTGGACAGTTGGCCTGTTACATGGGAATGGCTGGGGCAATGTGGGATTTTGTATACTCTGTTGCTGTATTTTATTTCGTATTACATTTAGTGTAATGGTGTGTATGAACAAACACAAGTGTGCAGAGTCAGAAGACAATTGGTCCATATGGGTCCTAGAGATGAAACTCAGGTCATGAGGCTTGGCATCTTTACCCACACACCTATCATGCTGGTCCCATGATGCTAGGACTTGTTTATAAGTCAAAGCTAAGTAAAGGTCATATACTTTAAACCTTTAGTTATACAGATACCTGATATGGAAGCTAGTGCATGAAGTGGAATGATTTCCACCTCTTCTTCACCTGGCTCTGTTCACCACAGCAAACCTTTTTCTTGTAGCCCTTGCCCTCAAAAACAAAACAATAACCAACACTTCTCAGCTTTTCTGCTATTTGGAGCAAGACCAGGTGTGGCAAAGCTTTCAGGGCAACTTCAGAGACCCGGGATCACTGTCCACAGGCGAGGGTTTTCCTAAGCTACAGTTCTAACGTGCACCGATAGCCATGTTCTGCCAGATAACACTCTACATCAGGTGGTCTCCCTACTGTGGCTCCTCACAGCTCTGCACTTGGCTCAACCCCCTTATCCAAGTCCCACTCAACTGATACTCTGGATATGAGCCTGGCTTCACACAGACTGGTATCCACGGCTAGCTGCTACTTGCCCTGCGCTCCCCAGCATGAACTCACACACTGTCGCACTGTCAGCTGAGATCACTGAAAAGTTGAGTGCAAGATGCTGAACAGGCATGCAAAGACTGGCAGAGAGCCCTGGGCCACTCTGATCTCACTTACAGTGTGACCTGCCACAGACACCACTTCACTCTTCTTAGCCTCAACCTCCACCACCATAAAATGAGGACAACTGACATGTCCTAGCTTGTTTTGTTATTAAAGAAGTGACTTAAATGTGTGCAGTGCTCAGCACAGACCTGTAATGGTGAGAGCTATAAAGCCACATGCTCGAGCACTGCAGGCGGAGCAGTCGCCTCACATCAGTTATGAGGATGTAGTGGTGCATGGTTAGCTTTGAAGCCAAACATATCTAGTAAGGCTTATTTGATAAAAAATGAATGAATGAATGAATGAATAAATAAATGCTTAAAAATCATTTTCAGGGCTGGGTGCGGTGGCATGAGACTTTAATCCCAGCACTCAAGAGGCTGAGGCAGGTGGATTTCTGAGTTCAAGGCAGCCTGGTCTACAGAATGGGTTAGAAACCCTGTTTTTTTTAAAAAAAATAATTTTTAATGAAAAACTCCCGAGAACAGTAAGTCACACTGGCTAAGAGGCTCTATAGCAGATTGGGGGCCTCGTTCTGAAAGGTGTGTCCTGGGGAACTGCATGGGTACTGAGGAAACAGCATTTCTGGAAAAGTCCCTAATTTATATTGATGTTCCTATGAGTCAATGGACTGACTGCGAAGGGCAGAACCACCCACCTCACATGTGCTCAAACAGTCCTCTGCCCAGTGGCGTGCCAATGGCTCTACACTACCTTATGTCCCCGTACTGGTTCGGCCTTCCAAGACACCACTTTTGCTAGCAGGAGGTTATCTGAGCAGGGTAAGAAGTACTATAGTTCAAATTATTCAGGGTCCCTGAATTAGAAATTCCCCAAACCCAGATTTCCAAGCTGCTGACTTTGCAGAATGACTTCCATAAGATGGAAAATAATTGTGTCAGCCATGGATGCTCCTTAAAGTAAAAGCAGCAGCACCTGCAGCAGCCACAGCCACCACCTTAGGCATGTTCACACAGACCTGATCTGTCTTGAGCAGTGTGGTATCATCAGCACCTGGCTGGCTCAGGTCCTGCAGAGAGCGACCAGCTCCAAGCTCTGTCACACTTGTCTCTGAGGATGAAGATGGGAGCCCGTGGGCATAAATGTCCTCCTCGTCACTGGATGCCACTGCCTGATCACGGAAAGACTGGTCCGCCCAGTGCTCGTGCACGCTGGCTACCAAGGCAGAGGCAAGTGTCACCCGCCCTCCCACGTTTCCCATGTCACGTTCAGAAGTGGCTGTTTCTTTCTGAGCTGTGTCACTATCAGTGACTACATGCCAAGGGTGAGAGCTCTGGTGGTTCGGGATCTCCACGTGGGTCAGGATGTCCGGTTCTGGGCTGGCCTCCTCAGCGCTAACTTCATAAACTCCAATCCCAGGCAGCCACTGCTCAGCTCCTGGTGGCCAGCTGAGGCTGGAAGGTACTGTGAGTGAGCCCAGAAGAGGGGCTTCAGAAAAAGTGCTCTGGGGGTCACGGAACTCCACAGTGTCCACCTCCTGTGCCTCCGCAGAGCTGCTCTGTTCTTGCAGGCATAGCTGTATGTGCACTGCTGCATCTGTAGCAGGACCCGGTTCCTCCTCATCGAGTCCTGAGATGATATCCCCACCCCCTGTACCCTCCTCTGGCTTTGGGGGTGAATTCAACATTACACTGAGAAGGTCCATGTCCTGTGGGTGGTCATGCAGGCACTTTGTCTCCCTAGTGTCGTTTTCTTCACCCACTGGGTCAGGGGCAGACTCAGGCACCTCCAGGACACTAACCCTTTCAGGGCCACTGGCTTCCTGCATTATCCCATTCAGCTCACCACCAGGGTTGTTCTCCTGGTCTGGAGACTCTGTGCTCAACTGATCCACACTACTGCCCAGAACACTTGAGGTCATGGACAAAAGGTCTGTGTTCGAGGACTGGGGGCTGTCACCAGGGAACTCGGAGCAGGGAGTTGACTCGAGGGAACTGTGGCAGGTGCTCTTGCTTCCACCTTCTAATTTAAAATGAGAACATTCAAGATAAGGCATGACTACATAAATAACCAGTATACTGAAAAAGGCATTTGGCTTAAGAAAAAAAAATATTTTAAATGAAGGGTATTTAGTTGGGTATAAATTAAATCTTCATAGTCTAAGAATTTGGGAGTTAAAGACAGGAAGCTCATGAGTTTGGGGCCAGTCTGAACTACATAGTAAGCTGTTCCAGGCTAGCCTCAGTTAGACTCTGCTCTCAAACCCCCATGAAAAGAGGAAAAAGTAGTAGAAATGACCTTAACATCCAGAAGCCTCATTAGAGAAATGCTAAGAAAGTGGAATAGGAATTAAGTACCATGGATTACAGGCCAATTTTTAAAAATTGTCAAGATGCATAAGAATTCAATAATTTTTTTCTTTAATGCTGCAGCAACCTTTAGCTACAAGGGTTCAATAAGCACCAAGGAGTAAAAGTGCTTAAGAAGTTCTATGTGACCCAGCATGGTGGCACACACCTTTAATCCCAGCACTTGGGAGTCAGAGGCAGGCAGATCTTTGTGAATTTAAAGCCAGCCTAGCCTACACAGTAAGCTCTGTGATTACAAAGAAATCTGCCTCAAAAGAAAAAAAAAAATTTCTACGATAAATCCCATATCTGGTAACATGTCAACACAAAATGTAAGATGTCCAACAAACACAGCAGCATAAATCCCTGTTTCAATGATGGTACCACATGTTTGTAAGGTCTCTGGTCTAGTGAGTGGTCTAGTGATGGATAATCCAACATCTTATATTAAATATTATCTTAAATATAGGCCTCCTTTCTTTGGGGCCTAAGCACATGAATAAATGCCCTCCAGAGATGCTTGTGTGTGTTATACACTGTTAAAGTGCAGGGAGGAGCGCATTCAGTGTGTGAAGTTCTCTGTTCTGCTGAGAGCTGCGAATTGCTTCCCAGTGGAGGTGCACATCCCCAAAGGTTCTGGCCAGGCTACCCTCGTGCCGCATGAATCAGTGTACACTTGCCCATGGACAGTACCTGTCTTTCTCTTCCTCCTCCTCTTCTTCACTTTGATGGGTTTCACTATAAGTTCCTGGTCAAAGTCTTCAGAGCTGATGACACTGAATCTCTGTGAGTATGGCTGGCCACCCTGGCCCAGCTCAGAGGCAGCCTGAAGTCCAGGCAGCAGCAGCCCAGAACCACTGTCCGTGGAGTTGAGTGAACTGCTCCTGCTCCGCTGCTCACTGGCTATGGAACTAGCCACAGAAGAGCCTCGAAGCCTTGTCTCACAAACAGTGGCCCCCAGTGCTTTCTCTGGATGCTGTGCACGGACCTGCTCGGAACATCTTGCAGTCTCTGGACCATCTCTCACTAGAAAGAAGAGTTTGGTTTGCTGCTGACTCTCTGAGAGATGGCAGCATGAGCACTCACTTTGCCAGCCTGAATACCAGCAGTCACAGAGCAACCAACCCTGATAAAAATTGAGCAATTCCAAATTCTCCAAACCCAGAGAAACTTAAAGGGTCACAGAGAAGACTCCAGGGGCATTTTGTGTTCCTGGATGCTCATATATTAAAATCAGAATAATAACTCATTGCAGTTGTCGTTTGCAAATACCACCAGAATACCACTAAATATAAAGCACTATTCATCTCAATTTTATAAATTCTTTATAAAATTTTCTCTATCAAGAAGGGTATAGTTAAATTCCTTATTTATATTATGGCTTCACTATAACTCAATATTATCTGAGAGGTATTTTTTTTAAAAAAGATGTCTTCTAATTAAACTCCTTGAAACCCAAGGAAGTGAATTTTCCACCAGAATGGGTTCACAGCAGAGCAGGACATAAGGAGGTCAGTGTAAGCAGGGTGAAGGCCCAGTGAGGGACATGGGTCCCTGGGATATGGAGCCAGGAAGTGTCCCACTGCAACTGACCCTCTCCTTTCAACACAGCACCAAGGTCTGCAGGGCCAGGCCCTCCAGCTTCAACACCTCAGGACGAAGCTGCTGTGTGCTCCGGGCAGTGCAGGCATCCTTTCATTGGTAAGCATTCTACTAGAAGCCTTCCACTGTATAAGGTGCCAGGTATCAGCCACCAAAGACACATGGACTCTTATCCTTGAGGCACAGACATTCTCCTGAGGGCGGTTCACTGGGGTTGACTGTGGGTGCCTGAGTGTATGCTCAGGAGGAGAGAGACTGCTCTCTAGTGACTTGCCAAAGGTCACACACACAAAGTAATGGGAGTGCTTGGGGCTAGAGCTGTACTGTTATGGGGAACTCTAGCAACATGTGGCTTCTGAAATTCAGCTTAACTAAAATTGAGCAAAACTTAAAATTCACCACTTGAAGTACCTCATACCACAGAGGCTGGTGTTGCCCTGCCAGACAGTGCACATCTGAAACAGTCACCCCTGCAGATAAAGTTCTGACAGCAACGACCCAGTCAATGGTCTTCCTGTGAGCTACATTGTACCTTCTTATTCTGTTTTAGGAGTCTCCAGCTCATAAGTGTTATACACTGCTTATAGGACTCCTGGCTTTAGAATATTCACCCCAACCCCCCTTCTGTTGTTTGAGAAGATAAGCAACAATGATAAGGAGAGGGTGGCATGCTGTCGTCACCCCAAAAGCAAGCTCAACATCCAGCTCCAGTGACATCAAGCTGCATGAAAACAGTTAAGATTCTTTGCTCATTAGTAGTTACAGAGTACGTATTGAGCATGTGCAAGGTTTGAGCCCCAGCACTGCGAACAAAACAAAAAAGAGCCTGGCCTTGTAGCACTGGCTTAAAGCACACTCTTCTTATCATAAGCGAGAAGAACGCACTACAGAGCACAGGCCTCACTACATACGCAGCACTTGGCAATGGATACAAACCTATGGATGTGAGTCCTTCAGGCCTGCTTGAAATCCTTATAATGTTCCTATCTCCCTTTAGGAAAAATATTTCGTTTTCTGTGCAGGAAACAGACACAATATCACCCAGTCCTTCCAAACCAGCAACTGTGGCCTGTCAAAACAGACAAACATGAAGCCAGGCAATAAAAGCAAAAACATGAACAAGCAGGTGTGACAACCCAAATAATCCTGGAAAACTCTTAGAAGTATTTTCAACCCACAGTTGGGTAGTATTTGACATTCGGAACCTAGAGTCACATAACTTCACAGTGAGTGCCATGGTGGTTGGTGCACTTTCTCCCACCTCTCAGCCACTCTCTTCCTGACCTGCTAGCTCTCTCCTTACTAGGACAGGAAGCTTGTCCCATTAGGGCAGGAGCTCGAGCCATCCTGTACTGCCTGTCATCCTGCCTGTGCTGTGCCTCAAGGAAATGGAGTGTGCCAGGCCAGAGGCCAGGCCCGTTCCTCACGGCCTATGCATGTGTCACAGGCTTTTCTCTCTGCTGGGCTCCCTTTGCTGTCCCTGTTCCCTGGGCAGGCTCCATCTCAGGAAGTGAAGCTTGAGTATGGTATTCTGAGCAATACCAGGATTCCCAATAGTTAACCACATGTGCTACAAACCTCTGTGTCACATGTCTCTCCTAGACTGTCTAGGAATGACACACCATCCCAACAAGTGCCCCTACTGTGTGCTTTCCTATGGGACACTAGGAACCTTGCAACCCAAGACTTCTGAATTTAAAGAAGGGAGGGAAATGGTCCTTGGCTAAAAAGCAGTTGGTAACGGATAGGATTATCCCGAGTCCACAATAAACTAAAATAGTTCTTGCTTTTCAGCTAACATGGTGCACAAGAGATTAGTTCACTGCAGAAGACACTGAGCATAGGTTCGCTGCTAATTTTCAGGTAGCCCTGACAGAAAGCTGAAAACACAATATTAGGTTCCAAAAGCTGCCAATCATTGTGCTTCACAGAGGTGCAGGCAGTGTCTACTCACAGACCCACTGTCTCTATTGCCCTGCTATGACGTAAAGTTAATTACACCTGCGTTGTAAGGCACAGGGGAAGTGCTCAGACAAAAAGGGCTGATGCACAATTACAACATGTCTTAAGGCCAATATTTAACAAGTTCAACAGGAACCTAGGAGAAAAATTAATTAATGGGAGAAACCAAATCAACAAATGCAGAGCTGGAAGGTGACTCCTTAATCCACAACTCCTGTGCTCCCAGAGAGAAGAACCAAGCTCAGACAGACCAAAGGCTTGCAGGGCCAAGTTATCTCTACACCAAAAGTGTCACCAAGCATGGCTGGTAATTAGGGAGATGTCAGTAGGAGCAGATGAGCTTGATTCTCTGTGGACACTATCTCTAGAGATGCTGTGCATTAGGCCCACAGAGCTCATGTGGAAGAAAGCAAGCCTGCCTGAATTCTGGAGGTAAAGAGTGTAGAGAGAATCAGCCCAGCTCTGGTCTTAGGACAAGAAATAATAGAAACCAAACAGCTTAGTTTAAAGTCCACTTCTAGGAGTGATCTGTTATGCTAATTAAGGCAGAAATTGTTTTCTACCAAGATTTAATGATGTTGGAAAGTTGCCAAAATATGGCAATTAAGTTTCTAAAAAGAAAGTGGAAAAAAGGCAAAATAATATGGCTGTCTTTGGATAGGGAACAGACAGACAAACAGGGAAGGAGCATATTGGAGGGGAACCCACTCCAGGGCTGGCACACTGAGGCCTGGGAGACAGTCTTCACAGTCACCATTTCTGTCTCATCTGAGTCTTCACTGGATGGAATTATAGTAATTTGGTAGTCAGAAAACATATGCTCTATAAAGACACAGTAGCACAGTGTCATACCAGGGACTTGGCAGGCTGTGGCAAGGCAAGGCAATCAAAAGTTCCAGGCCTAACTGGCTAAAGAAAGAGTTCATGATCAGTGTGGGCAGCTTAGTGAGTCCCTGTCCCAAAAGAAAAAGTAAAGAACAAACACAAAAACAGAGCCATGATGTGCCTCAGTAGCAGAGCATTTGCTCAGCATTCACAAGTAAAGTGCTAACTAAAACAGAACACAAACTAGAAGCAAGGGGTATAGCTCAGAAGCAGGACATGTGCTTAACATGCACAATCACCATGAAGCCAATCAAAGAAATATTATATGCATGCATACCTACATACATGAATGCATACATGGAAAGGAAAGAAAGGGAGGGAAGGGTGGGCTAGTGAGAGGCTTGGCAGACATAGGTAAGGGTACTTACCGTCAAATCAGATATCTGAGTTCAATCTCTGGGCCCCAGGGTGGAAGGAGAGAAACAACTCGCACAGGTTGTCCTCTGCCCTCCACACAGGTGCCAGGACATGCAGGTGTGATCACAAGTAGGCACATGTGAGCTGGCACGCCCACATGTGCACACACACACATATAAATGTAATTTTGAAAAATATGACTCAAAAAGATTATAATGGACAAGTTTAACTGGAGCTTTAAAAAAAAAACCAAAACATCTAATTTCTTGGCAGAATAGGATTATGAATATCAAAAAAGCAAATTATTTTTTAAATCTACAAAATTTACCAAACTCCACTTGATTTCCTTGGTTGTCTCAAAGGAAGAGAGCAAGCGCCAGACTTAACGCCGTTCCCTTCATCTCTCCAGAGCCTAGTGGCTGAACACCTGCAGACCTGCTCCCTCCTCCTGCCCCGTGGCCCCCGGAGACAGGTGCAGGTCTCCCCCACACCTGGTTGATGGTGTCCAGAAGATAAATGCTGTACTCGTTCCAGCTCAGCACCCAGCCTTCTCGGAAGAAGCAGGAAACGAGCCCGAGGTGTTTCTCCGGAGAGCTGCAGCTTCCCCCATCAGAGGGCTCCAGACGAGGGTAGAGCTCAAAAGGTGCGACTCCTCCAGCGAAGACATCCTTGAGGATAAATGTGGCCTGAACAGTCCCATGGACATCAGCCTTCCACAGCCGGAGCCCAGGCCGGGCTGCATATAGGGTTAGATCGCTTTGCTTACACAGTCCTGGTATAAAACAAGCACCAAATTTCCCAGTACTAAAATCGGAAGAAAAAAAATGAAAGGAAGAAAGGAAAAAAAAAATACAGGTATGGACAGACTTGAAGCAATTTAGCTGTTAATTCCTTATATCAACTTTAAGAATCTACTGACTAACACAATCATTGCTTCTCTTGTCTTTTCTGCTGTTTGCTGGTCACTAAGTCACTAAGGCCCCACCATGCCTTCACAAGCACACACCACCTGGGGCACACATCCTGGTTCTGAGGATCATCAATGGTACCCACCACAGCTTGCTTGTGTCCCACCCATACTTTCTGTCCACTCTCGCTTTAAGCCTTACAGTAGCTCCATGAGGCAGCTCTTACAATCTCTGTTACAGAACAAAAAGTGACAAACCCAGGGTTGCCGCTGCTATTCCTGCTCTGCAATGCTGTTCCTTCTAAAGTCTGCTGGCTGGGATCACTGCCTACCTTCTTGAATGAAAAGCTTTACATCTAGAGTAGCTCATCAGTATCTCTTCCAGAAGTTCTCCAAACTCATCAAGGGTACTAGTTTCCCTTCCTGTCCCTCAAGCTTTATATTATTTTCTTATAAAGCTATGAAGTACCAACACACACAAAAGAGCATGTGTGGGAGCTGGAGAGATGGCCCAGTGGTTAGGATCATTGTCACTCTTGTAGACAACCCAGGTTTGGTTCCCAACACCCACATGGTAGCTCACAACAACCTGTAACTCGTGCTCTAGGAAATCTGATAGCCATTTCTGACATCCTTTGGTACCAAGCACTCACATGCTGCATATACATACAAAAAAGTGCACAACACTCATATACATAAAATAAATAAATCTTTTTAAAAAACCAACAAATATATGGTTCCGCTGTTAAGAGCATTTTGTTGCACTTGCAGAGCTTCTGGATTTGGTTACCGACACCCCCATGGTGTTTGCAACCACCCATAACTCCAGGTCTAGGACTCCAATGCCCTCTTCTGCCCTCCATGGGCACCAAGCACACACATGGTACACATACAAATATGCAAGCAAAATACACATCAAATAAAATAAATCTAGCCTGTCATGACGGTGCGCACCATGCACCACCAGCACTTGGGAGGCAGATCTGTCAAGTTCAAGGCCAGGCTGGTCTACAAAACAAGTTCCAGGACTGCCAGGACTACATAGAGAAACCCTGTCTCAAAATTTTTAAATAATTAAAATAAATAAATCTAACAATTTTTTCCCCAAAAGAGTATTGTGCAATAAATGTCAGAAAGCCTACTACTGTGGTTCTCATCCTTCCTAACACTGCCGCCCTTGGATGCAGCTCCTCATGTTGTGGTGACCCCCCAACCATAAAATTATTTTTGTTGCTACTTCATAACTGTAATTTTGCTACTGTTATGAATCAAAATGTAAATATCTGTGCTTTCAGATGGTCTTAGGAGACCCCTGTGAAAGGGTCATTCATCCCCAAAGGGGTCCTTATCCACAGGTTGAGGATAATTGGCCTAATGCACTAGGGACCCATCCTTTGCCTTCAGACCATGCATGCACTCTGCTCCTAATGACTCTTCCTGGACAAAATTCAGACCAATGAACTGAATTTTATGTGCATCACTCTCATTTTTATTGATATTTCAATCACATATCTATTTTCCCCAAATAATTTAGCACTTTCATTTTAATAAATGATGCCATTTGTATAATTCTACACCTTTTTAATTGAGGGATTTTTAAAAAAAATTCTTAATTATGTGCTTTTGGGTGTGAGCATGTGAGAACAGGTGCCAACACAGGCCAGAAGAGGGCATAGGATCCCCTGGAACTGGGGTTGGAGGTGGTCGTGAGCCAACAAATGTGGATGATGAGAAAGGAATTCTCTTAACTTCTGAGTTGCCTCTCCAGCTCTATACATACATATACACATAGGAGACACACACACTTATTGATAATTTTAAGTAATTTGTCTTTTATACTTAACCAATGTGTTAAGATTTATCTTTGATTAAAAAAAAGCTATAGTACTTATTCATTTTCATAACTTACTCAATTATCCCTACTCTACTATTCTACTCTATCTCTCTTAGATTCTATAGCCACAACACCCAGCTTTAACTTTTTTATTATTTATTTATTTTTGTGTTTTGTTTTGTTTTTCGAGACAAGGTTTTTCTGTGTAGCCATGGCTGTCCTGGAACTACTCTGTAGACCAGGCTGGCATCAAACTCACACAGATCCACCTGCTTCTGCCTCCAGAGTGCTAGAATCAAAGGTATGCACCACCAACAACCTGGCTTACACCTGGATTTATAGCATTTAAAAAAATACATCTATATTGCTACAAAATGTTTCCTTGGGATACTGAAATGCATTTGGGGAAAGTTCACATAGCTATAAAGCCAATGTTTATCTTTAGTTTTTGTGGTACTAGGTATTGAATCCAGAACAGGGCCTTGAACATGATAGGCAAGCACCCTATTGCTCAGCTATACATGTAAGTTTGTGGGGTTTTCTGCTTGTTTATTTGTTTTAGAAATAATATATTCAGGAGCTGGAGAGACGCTTCAGTGGATGAGAGCACTTGCTGGTCTTACAGAGGACCTGAGCTCGATCCTAGCGCCTAGATCAATGTAACTTACAACCTATAACCAGTAGAACAATGCCCTCTTTTATCCTCCTCAGACATCTGCACTCACACTGACAGTCACACACACAATTAAAAGTAACTAAACATTTTTCCTCTCTCTCTCTCTCTTCCTAGACAAAGTTTCTCTGTATACCTCTGGCTGGCCTGGAACTCACAGAGATCCATCTGCCTTTTCCTTCTGAGTGCCAGGATTAAAGGTGTACTACACCCAGCTGTAAATTAAATCTTAAAAACAAATAATTTATTCAATTTTATTACTGGAGTGCTGCTGTCATGAAGCCAAGGCTAGCTTAGAAGGCTAGCTTAGTCTATGATGACTGATAAATAGCCCAGGATGACACTGAACTTATGATCCTCCTGACCCCTACCTCCTAAGAGCTGGGATTTCAGTGTGTACCACTGAGTCTATCTGGGACATTTTGCTCCTTTTCTTTCTCTTTCCTTATAGCTGGAGATTGAACTCAGGCCTCCTCCATGCTAGGCAAGTCCTCTGCATGTGCCCTACCAGTCTGGTATTTGAACTATTATTTTGTTTGGTACAGAACTAAAATTGGAACCCAAGCTTCACACATGCTGGGTAAATCCTTGACCTGTGCTACACCCGACCCTTTTTCTTAACTACTTTCTGTTTATTGGTTGGTTTTCTGAGACAGAGTCTCACTATGTAACCTTGGACAGCCTGTAACTCACTGTGCAGACCAGGCCTGCCTCTGCTGGAATTAAAGACACATGCCACCGTGCCTAGCCTTTTTAAACTATTTTGAATAATAGTGCCATGTGACATGAGGATTTTTTGCACACTCTTCCTAGCATACAGGCCTACGATATTGTCAATGTTATTTTGTAGAACTGTTGATTTGCTGCATTCAAGTTTATAGCCAGTGTGCTTACACCAGTCTGCCCACCCAACTCCTGCCCCGGACGCTGCCCCACAGACTGAATTCTCAGAGTTCTCACTATTTTACATCTTTGTCAATGCTCAGATTTCTACCAGTTCGAATTGAAGAGTTTTAGGTTAGCTCTAAGCCTTACTGAATCTTGGCACTGGCTTGAATATGCAGTCATTAGCCTTTTGAGATTTCCATGTGCTAATCTGCAGAAAGCATAACTTTCATACCTCAGGATAAGTGGAGACTAAATGGGGAAGCTACAGAAAGCTCACAACCAAGCCTGTGACATTCAGTCTCCTGCCTGGGGAGCAGCTGTGTCCCATCCACTCACTCCTTATCACCCCTACAGTGATAGTTATCTGGGGGTAGGAGCTGCTTTGCATGTAGGTATCCCACTAGACCCAACTGGCACCATAGTAATTAAATCCCTCTGGATAGGATCCAGGGAGGATATCATATGTCAGATTCAGCTTTACAACAAAGATCATTAGAGTTATCAACTGGTTTGAGCCCACAGAGTTTTCATAGACAGCTATGTAATAGGACCGTGTCTGATTCTTGCTTTAGTGGGTTTGTTCTGGAGAGGTCCCTAAACAACAAAGCCCAAAGGAATTCTAGTTAGGCAACCCAGTGTCTCTTCCTCCTGCCTTTCCTGTCAAATAAGCTGTTTGGGGATCCAATTTTTAAGTTTGTTTTCTTTCTATTTATGGAACCTCTTAACTCTCTTGTCACTTCTGTTTTGTTTACCACATGTAACCAGAGCATGTATTTTAACATGCACTCAGTGAACTGGGACCTATAAAACTGTGTGGCACTGGAGGGTGTGAAGATGAAGATGGGGTCTTCACCAGGGCTCAGCCTGCAGTACAGCAAGAAAAACTAGCATCCTGAAGAGGGGTCCTAGGGAGAGTTGGCTTAGAGGGTGTTTCTATGTTCAACGGGTTCTGTGAGGGAGCTGACAAAAGTCAGCTGGAAAGAACCAGCCCATGAAGCAGCCACTCCCAAACACCTGCTTAATGAAGCACGGAGATAGGCATGGCCTCATCCTTGTAATTGCCATGTAAGGCAGCACACGACAGAACGATACACTTTCAGATACAAGTGAGAAACACTTGCATTTATCTTGCATTACCCTCTAAGGTTCTATAAATTCACTGTCCCCCTGAGAAAGACGACACATTCCTTTGTTTCTGGACCAGTTTGCTGGACCAGTCCCTGGCATGGAGCCTTTTAGTAAAGGCTGCAGAAGACCCTACCACACTATACTCAGGACAGGCAGAGAAAGTTTCCAAGCACAAGATAAGGAGGCCAGTCCTTACTGTACAGTCCCAAAGTCTTCTAAAAGGCATGTCTAGTAAGACACCAACAGATGAGCCAGGACTCGGCATCAAGCAGAAGGGGATACCCAAAGAGATAAATTCAGAACTCAGTTCTGTAGAACCAGAACGCAAAATTCCAGATTTTCGAGGGACAACAAGAAGATCCCTGTTATAAAGATGCCAGGCTATTGATGGCACTAAGAAGGTATTTGGAAGAGAACACAGGGGCCAAAGAGGAGTTAAGTGAGAATATTCTAATATGAAGGAAGGCTGCCAGGCAGAGAAGAGAATAAATCCAGTGTTGCTGCAGAACACAGGGCACGAGACAGACCACAAACGCACCAAAAGCTGGCCGTGTGTCTGACCTCATTCTCCCCTCCCTTGACACTTGTTACCAATGGTACCACCAGTCCCAGGGAGGCCCTCCCAATGCCTGTCAGTCTCCTTATTCTCCAGTCTGCTTCCAATCCTCTCAACATTCAGTAACTCACTGTCATCATGACCCAAACCTGTATGGGCAACAGTGTCCCTTTACTGAAAGGAGGACACAAAGTGGGAGCCCTCTAACTCCCAAAGCTACTCGAGAGCAGGTCCCCAGCACCCACTCAACTCCTGGCCCTCCTCAGCTAAGGTCCCCAGTGTCCTCCCTCCCCTTCATCTCCATAGAAAGTGAATATGGAGGGCTACAAGTTCATTTTCTTGCTGGAAGATCGTAAAGTACAAGACATATATGTACTTTTTGCCACATGGCTGGTTTGTGGTAAATCCTCACCCTCTTCTTTAACGTCCTTCCTCCAGCAGGTGATCAAAGAAACTCTTTCAGCCCAGAACCTTCCCCTTCTTAGCCTCTCCTAATCAGCATGTGGTCCTCACACCTGCAGGAACCCTTCTCTGATGCCAGCCTTAGTGAAAGGCTGTTTAATTCTATAGCACCCTGTACTGTACTCCATTTCCATTGTCAGGACTGTCAGTATAAGACTGGGTCTGCCTTTTGGTCTCCTTGATGGGAAAGGCTGACATCTGCTAAGCTACGCAGTCTCATCTTGCCACAAACTACCAGTGTGGAGCATATTAGTGGCCAGGGGCACAAAGGCACTGACTTCTCAGGGCTCTAGAAGGGAACCATGTCTGCAGTGGATACACACTGCTGCCCTCTAGGCAACTCAGACTAGCCCTGGGGTGCAGTGGCTATGCTCTCAGGCCCCTGAGCTTCCTCAACTAGAAGACTTCCTCTTCCTAGCAGACTCTATGAAGTGTCTTTGGTAGACACAGGCTACCCGGAATCCCAGGCTGGTGTGGTGTGGTCACCACATCTGGCTAACAGGAAACCTAGGAGAACTTAAGGTCAAATCCTGAGAGCCACGTGAATACGCCTGAACCTTACCTTTTCCTTGGTTGGGATCCAATCTGCTTGACAGCCTTTTCCTCCGTGTAAAAGAGCAGGCTTCTCTGCAAGGTCGACACAAGCAGCACTTTCTGGCTGTAATCCAGCTGCACAATGGAGGATGGCTCTTCCAACACAAGGTGTGAGCTGCAGATACCCTGTGAGAGTCAATGATGGGTCAGAACTGCCCAGCTTCCCTCACAGTGATTAAGTGGACTTCTAGGTGTACTGGACTCAAATGTATTCTGTGGTGCCAGGCATGGAGGTGCAACTATAATCTCAGCACTGGGAGATGGAGGCAAGTAGATCAAGAGTTCCAGGTCACATTTGGCCATATAGTGGGTCTGAGGTCAGCCTGAGCTACATGAGACCCTGCTTTAACAAAACAAAAGTGAAATAACAATAACAAAAAGTACACTTTAATTTTTCAAGATTCACTGTTAACCTATTGCAATGACATTTGGAAATTTCCTTACTAACAAGAAAACAGTAAATATTTACATTTTTCTCATACTATACCAAGTTTGAAAAGAAACATCAAAAATCTATATATTTCTCTAATAATGTCTCAGTAAATAGTTCAAAGAAGAATCCATAAAAACATGCCACGCCACATGCATTAAGTATCATATAACATATAACAGAGTATGAGTGTCTATGAAGTCACGGTGACAATGTCCTGCTCTCACGCTCTTGCTACAAGGAGTCCAACGCAACCCTGAAGGTATTATACCCTTTCCAACAGGAAGAGTCACAGAGAACATGCTAGAAAGAAATTGAAAGGCTGATAGGATGGCTCTGCAGATCAAAGGGGCGTGCCACACAAGCCTGACAACCTAAGTTTGATCCCAGGAACCCATTATTGAAGTAGAAAACTGACTCCTGAAAGTTGTCCTCTGACTTTGGCATGTGAGCTTGCATTCTCCACACACCTCCTCACATACATATACACATACACACACACACACACACACACACACACACACACCAAATAAAAAATTAAAATGTATTAAATGCATGATTAACATAAAATGCCATTTTATATTAATCAGAGAGATATTAAACAGTGACATTCTAAAGACATTTTACTGTTAATACAAAACTTAAAAATTTTTTTAATCCAGGTATGGTGGTACAATTGTGAGTTCAAAGATAGCCTAAGCTATTTATCAAGACCCAGTCTCAAAAAGCCAGTTTCTATAGTCACTCTTCTCCTGGCCCCAGCAGCCGCCTGCTCACAGAGATGAGAGGGAAGGATGAGCGGCAGTGACTGAACAATAGCTTCTTCACTTACCTGGGAATAATGCTGCAAGAGCAGAGAATGGCGGCACAGGGCTTTAGTCCTCCCGCCCGAGAGGCAGAGGCAGGCGGAGCTCGACATCTGAAGCCAGCCTGGTCAACATACCATGTTCCAAGACAGCCAGGGCTGCAGAGAGAGACACCGTCTCAAAAGAAAAAAAAAAAAGAATAATGCCACATCACTTTCCCTTTGTGTGTCTGAGAGGACAGCAGTGAGAACCACTGATAAAATTCATGCACACTAAACCCCACTGTTAGGTTTCTGACTCCAACTTTGCTATCTCTGTGATCATGTAACCACATTCAAATACTGAGGACACTCCCCTTTATGTGGGGTTGGTCAGACATAACTTCTAGTTTTTAGCTACGCCTATGCTAGGATTACATTATGCGGTATTTCAGAAATATGAGTATCCCTCGGGTCTTTTTCTTGCAAATCTCATTAAGCACTTGTGC
Source organism: Pachyuromys duprasi (assembly GCA_028658305.1). NCBI lineage: Eukaryota > Metazoa > Chordata > Mammalia > Rodentia > Muridae > Pachyuromys > Pachyuromys duprasi. Next base: position 6,477,533 of record CM053765.1, read on the forward strand.
CTTTTGAGAGAGATGGCTCAGCAGTTATGAGCATGGGCTACTCTTCAGAAGACGTGATTTGGGCCCGAGGACCCATATCGTGGCTTACACTATCTCTAACCTCAGCTCCAGTTCACTTCAAGGATATGATGTCTTCTTCTGGCCTCCGACCAGGCACTGCACACAAGTGATGCACTGTCATATATGCAGGAAAAACACTCATGAAATAAAAAGAAATATTTTAAAAGAAATAAATAGAATAACTTTTCAGGGTGTTTCTGTTAATTTTTTCCCCCAAATGTTATTTCCCTTCCACTTCCTGAATAGTGAGGCCTGAATGGCCTTCTCTTGGTTTCTTCAGCAATCCGCCCACAGGGACAGGAGTGGATGACAAAGAGCAACAACTCCACAGCAGCAACAGGAAAGAGCACAATCTAAGACCTTTGATAACCTTGACAAGAGATGTTCCCACAGAACAGCAGTTCTCAGTAGGTTCCACACATACCAGGGTCCCTAAGACCAAGACTCTCTCATAGCATTTGCCAGGCCAAAACCATTTTCATAGACTACTAAGCTATTGTTAAATGTCCTTTTATCTTAATTTTTTCAATTTTATTTTATGTGTATAGGCATTTTGCTTGATGTATATGATAGCCAAAGAGGTCAGATGAGGGTGTCAGAACCCATGGAACTGGAATTACAAATGGTTATTTAGCTATCATGTGAGTGTTGGGAATTGAATATAGGTCTTTTGGAAAAGCAGCCATTGAGGCACTGATAAACCAGCCTGTCTCCATCTTAGGTTTAAAAGCCATCTTATAGTAAAGACAAACCAGGTTCATTCCTGCTTATGATTAAGTCTCTTGTCTCTCAGGGTGGCTATGTCCCACCTGTAACCTTAACTACAAATGGTTCTATACTGCCAGGAAATGGCAGGAAATGGAAACCTGTTTCAAAAAGCTGTTATGATCATCTTATAACCCTATATTTATTTCAAAAGACTGTTATGACCACCTTGCCATGCTGCTCCTATAACCCCACCTGCCAAATCTTCCATTTGGAAATGACCTACCCCTCAGCTATAATAACCCCATTTTGCCAATCCAATGATGATCTTCAGAATTCTGCCTTTAGGAGGAGACAGCCCATGTACACAAATAAAAAGCTTGCTTTAATTAATTTGGCCATGATGATTTTGGCCAGTGGTCTTCCTCTTCAGATCTCTTGAGATTAGCACCATCTCTCCATCTGCATGCCCTTTCATTACTACCGTTATTTCGCTAAACGGACCTGACAAAATTCCTCTACTGAGAGCCCAGGCACGAGTGTGTATAGAGCCACTTAGAATCTTGTCATAAACCATGACCACAGTACCAAACTCTACAAAAGTCACTGTCCCCCACCATATACTAACACTAAAAATATAAGTTCTGTTGGAGAACATCTTGATACAGAAAAATGGTAACTTCACCCCTAAGGAATGGTGGTTTGCACTTGATGTAACCAAATAGGATGTGTACACATGAACATTCTGCAGAATGAAACAGTGGGTCTCAAGGAAAAAAACAAACAAAAAACAAACCTGTGCCATGCGGGAGTGTAACTCAAACCCAACGCTGTGGGTTTTTTATTAATTTATTTTTATTTATTTTTTTAATGTACATTGGTGTTTTGACTGCATGTATGTCTGTGTAAGGATGTAAGATCCCCTGGAACAGGAGTTAGAGGCAGTTGTGAGCCACTACGTGGGCACTGTAAATTGAACTCAGGTCCTCTGGAATTGCAGTGAGTGCTCTTCGCCACTAAGCCAGCTCACCAGCCCCACCAGACTCTGTTTTTACATACCATTTTTCACTTGAAACATTGTAATTTTAGGGAGTAAGGTATTGGCAGACATTTTCTTTGCAAATAAGTAAATAAAGAGAGATGGTTCTTTCAATATTTGTTACCTGAAGATGAGAATTTTGAAAACTTTTATCCGTATAAATTAGACAAGACTCCAAAAGCTGAAGAATTTGGCGATCAACATGACGAAGTTATTAACAAAGGTGCTTTTCTTTCTTTCTAAAAAGTGATTTATTTACTCATTTTATATATACAGGTGTTTTATCTGCATGAATGTCTGTGCACCAAGTACATGTCTGATGCCCCAGAAGACAGAAGTTATCAGATTACATAGAACTAGACAGTTGTGAGCTGCCATGTGGATGCTAGAAACCGAGCCTAGGTCCTTGGAAGAGCATTCCGTGTCGCTCTCAACTGCTGAGTCATCTCTCCAGGCCCAGCCTCCTCATATACAATACATGGGTCAACATCTGGAAGATCTGCACCCTGAGAATCCTACTAAATGGCCAACACATGATACTAAAAATCATGCAAGGGTTAAAGACCCACTCAAAGCGTAAGATAAGCTAACAGGTTTTAACGAGGTAGGAAAAATCCACCAAGGATTTCAGATGCTACACTGCCATCAACTTTTAAAGAAAACCACAGATAGTAAAGTAGCTCCCTGAAGCCACAGGGTAGACTATCTCTATAAGTTGTTTGTCAAGCAGTCCTCAGAAGTCTTAGGAACAATATATGCCACTACACTGCTTTTTTTTTTTTTTTAAGATTTATTTATTATGTACACAGTATTCTGCCTGCATGTGTGCCTGCAGGGCAGAAGAGGGCACCAGATCTCATTATAGATGGTTGTAAGCCACCATGTGGTTGCTGGGAATTGAACTCAGGACCTTTGGTCGAACAGCCAGTGCTCTTAACCTCTGAGCTACCTCTCCAGCCCCCTACACTGCTTTTAAAATACTTAATTATTTTTATTTTATATGTATGAATGTTTTGTCTACATGAGTGTCTATGTACCATTTGGGTACCTAGTTCCCACGGGCATAGGGTGGGCTGGCTGCCCTGGGACTAAGCTGGACAGTGTGAAGTGCCATATGAGTGCTGCCAGGACTCTCACCTCTGAGACAGCTGTGGGGTTTGAATAAGGATGGACCCCGTAGGCTCATATAGGTGTGGTCTTGTTGGAGGAGGTAGGGCATGTGGAGGGCATGCTAGGCCCAGTCTCTGTCTCTCCTCTCTCTCCTCTCTCTCTTCTCTCTCCTCCCTCCCTCCCTCCCTCCCTCCCTCCCTCCCTCTCTCTCTCTCTTTCCCTTCCTCCTGCCTGCAGATCAGAATATTAAAGCTCTTAGCTACTGTTTCAGTGCTATGGCTGTCTGTTTCCTGCCATGATAATAGACTACTCTCTGAAACTATAAGCAAGCCCCCAATTAAATGCTTATAAGAGTTGCACTGGTCATGGTGTCTCTTCGTAGCAACAGAACAGTGACTAAAACAACATCTCTCTAAGCCCTGCTAGTGCTTCTGGTTGCCCACTAAAATTAAATGATAAGAACCTATTCCTGGGGCTGGAGAGATAGCTCAGCAGTTAAGAGCACTGGCTGCGCTTTCAGAGGACTGGCTGTAACTTCAGTTCCAGGGGATCTCACACACAGACACACATGCAGCCAAAACACCAATGTACATAAAATACAAATAAATATATTAAAAAAAAAAAACCCATTGCTGCCGGGAGGTGATGGTGCACACATTTAACTCCAGTGGAGGCAGAAGCAGGCAGATCTCTGTGAGTTTGAGGCCACCCTGGTCTAAAGAGTGAGTTCTAGAACAGCCAGGGCTGTTACATAGAAAAAAACCCATCTTGAAAAATCAAAAACCAAAACCCCCAAACAAACAAACTATTGCTGAAGACACGCACTCAGGCTGCAGGGCATAGAAAAATCAAGATCTGAGCTGGAAGCTTACCCTTTGCCACCTGGTTTACCCAGATGTGGGCCCCGTGTGCTATACTCTTACTTTGTCAGGCAAAGCGTGTCACTAGTGTAACAGTGGTGTGATTGTTAAGGGCGTAACCAAACAGTTTCTGCTCAGGTATGAGGCACATGCCACGGGAGAAAATTCATGCCTGTCATTATAAATTTGGTCAAAAGCACATAGCTGGAGAGGTCATAGGCACTAGTAGGGAAGCTACTATTGCTATTTTGCTAAATGGACATATGGCCATCAGACTGTCTTCTAAATAACTATGTTTATGCCCTTAGATCAGTGCTTCTTCCAGCTTTAGTCAGAGAAGCTTCTTTTTGCAGTAGGTAGAAGTTAACTGCAAAAAAGTCAAAACTGGCCTTAGTGCTGAGAATAAGAGACTATTAAGTACTAAGCCCTAAATAGGACATCTACATTGTCCCCTTCAAGGCTCAGGAAGCATCTCAAAAGAGAGGGCAGAAAGGATAGAGCCCCAAGACTGGGAGGAGTATTCAGAAATACTGTTTTCTGGGGATGATACAGTTGTGAACTCATAGTAGTTTTGACTACCTACACAAGACCAGCATATGATTAGGCCTATTAATATTCCAAAGTGAATAACGGGAGGGACTCACAAGACCCTATCTCCCCATAAGGAACTGCTGACAGTCAACGGTTGCTTGGGGAGAGAGATTTTCTGTAGTGGTGTAGCTATTGGTAAGTTGCCCATGATCTTGTAAATAACCTTCCACATTCATGTTCATGTAAGCAACACAAATTAAGCTCATTATGTCACACACATACTGGATATGGTCACAGACATGACTGGAAAATGTTTTGCACCTTTCTGATAATGTTTCCAGGAATCAGGAAGGGTTGGCAGCTCTTCACTGAGTAGCAGCCATGAGAACAGCATGTTTGAGAAGCTGAACCAAACACTGCACACAGTATATATGTACTCAGAGAGCATGGGGCAACCCAGAAACTTGTACAATTTGTTCCTTTGCTTGTTTTGAGACAGACTTTTACTACGTAACTCTTGGCACCTTCTATACTGTCCAGGCTGGCCTTAAACTCTTGAAGATCCTCCTGCTTAAGCCTCCAAGTGCTGGAATTATGGGTCACCACCATGCCTGACTGATTATGTATAATCTTTACTGATGGTTCTGCAGGCCAACTCTTTAGTCACAGCAGCAGAGAGCACAAGACACTGAAATGTAGGCAAGATTGCAGTGCACTGCAGATCAAATAAAGCAATGGCCACCATCTCTGAACATCACCTCACCTGGTCTAAATCTAGAGAGGAGTAGACGATCTTCCCCTTGTCATCTCCGGAGAACAGTTTCATCCCATTAGGGCTCCAAGCCAGAGCTGTAATGCTGGTTTTGTGGACACCAGTGACATCAAATCTCCGAAGCTATGGACAATAGATCACAAGGAATGGAGAGCTGCTGTGACTGCAGTTATCTGAATGTCATGTCTACTTTGGGAGGAGCTGGTTTTCCACACAGAACTATACACAAGGTTCCCTCTGTCTATCCACATTTGAAACTCACAGATGGGCCAACAAGATGGCTTACTAGATAACAGCACTTGCTGCCAAACCTGAGGATTTGAGTTCAATCCCTGGGACCAAGATGATAGGTAGACTGACTCCCCTAAGCTGCCCTCTGAACTCTACCTATGAGCTGTGGTACACACACACATTTACAAAGAACACAAAAGGGCACTAAATAACAATTAAGAACACTGATTTGTGCTTTATGCCAAGCATGACAAAGATGTCGCAGCACAATGTCAGGCTGAATATATGCTTTCTAGTCAGATGAGACACAAACTCGCACCCACCACCCCCATTTTATTTTTTTGAGACAGGATCATACTATGTAGACCAGGCTGGCCTTGAACTCACAGAGATCCTCCTACCTCTGCCTCCTGAGTGCTGGGATCAAAGGCATGTACCACCACACCCAGCTCTGAGGATTTCTCATCTTAAAAACGGACGAGGAGCCGGTCAAGAAGGAGCCGGTCAAGAAGAGAAGCAATGCTAGAACCCGAGCACTCACCTGCTTGTTCCTTCCTGGCAATGAAGACACAAGTTGGAAAACTGCAACCCTCCCAGAGGCAGTGCCTGCTGCCACAAGGTCATCAAAGCAGCTTAGCAGTTTAACCACAGTGATAGACTCTGTCTTCCCCTAAATGAAGACACATCACAAAGAAATAATTTGTGAGCTGAGCAGTGGTGGCACACACCTTTAATCCCAGCACTGGGAAGGCAGATGCAGGCAGATCTCTGTGAGTTCAAGGCCAACCTGGTCTACAGAGTGAGCTCCAGGACTACACCAAGAAACCCTGTCTTGAAAAACAAAACAAAACAAAAAGAGTGACACTTAAAATGGAAAAATAAAAAGCAGCTGTAAAGCAGAAACCATTAAAGTAGGCTCAAAGTAGGTTCCTGAGCTGCAGCACATAAGCTCCTGAGTGGAAATGTGTCAGAAAGACAAATCTTTCTAGGATTCTGTCTTTTTAAAATTATTACTATTATAATAACATATATAGAGCCCAAAATTACCATTTTATGTACGTTTCGATACACAGTACACCTCTAATGTTTAGTCATCCATCATCCTCCATTTCTAGAGCCATTTTCATCTTGTAAATGGAAACTTTATACCCACCAAACAATAAGCCCCTCTGCCCGCCAAACCCCTCCTACCCAGCTCCTGGCACCCTCATTCTACTTAGCCCTCCATGAGCCCAAAGGCCTCACTGTTTGTGTTTTTCTGATTGTCACATGTTACCTAACATAGTGTCCATTAAGATCATGAAGCACACTGTGACATCCATCAGAATTTCCTTCATTTCATCCCTTTCCATAGCCATACACCGTTTTCTTACTCATTAATCTTTTGTTTTATTGTCATGGATTTTTGAGACAGGGTCTCTCTATACTACCTAGGATGACCTTAAACAAATGGCCCATCCTGCTTCAGCTTCCCACATGCTGGGATTATTGCACATTTGCAACATGCCTAGCTTTATCTACTCCTGCTTTAATAAATTATTGCTTTAAAGTCATCACAAAAAAGCCAAGAGTTTCCTTAGAGCATTTTCACACATACTTATCATTTTACCATCATGCCCACAGGGTCATGAGCTTGGGAGTGAGGGTTCTGCACCTCATCTGGGCAGTGCAGCAGGGCCAGTCATGGTCGAGGGGGCACAGGTGAGCCAACCCCTAGTGTGAGAGCACAGGAGAGCTGGCCCCGCCACTCGTCTGCTGTGAGGTGGCATGGGTACGGGGATGATGCCATCTCCTGCTTTCCCCTTCTCCACTTGCAGCAGTTGGGAGAACTGGCCCTGAGGTTCTTAGAGTGGTGAGCTAGCCCCGTCCTTCACTGGCTGCAACACTTGGGAGTGAGGGTCCTGTACCTCATCTGGGCAGCACAGTAAAACTGGCCCTGGTGAAACGGGTGCAAGTGAGCCAACCTCTGAGGGTGACAGAGTAGGTCAGCTGGCCCTGATTTGTCTGGCATGAGTGTCATACATGTGGGATAATGCCACCTGCAGTAGGTGGGAGAGCTGGCCCTGCCCCCTCACTGGCTGAAGCACTCAGGAGAGTGGGCTGTGAACCTCTCCCAGGCAACACAGTGTGCCTGGCCCTGAAGACAAAGGCACAGGTGAGCCAGTCATGAGGGTGTGAGCGGGAGAGCTGGCCTAGCCCCTCACTGGCTGAAGCACTGGGAGAGTGGTCCCCACGCCTTGACTGGGCAGCACAGTGGAGCTGGCTCTGGAGGCGTGGTGCGGGTGAGCTGCCCAAGGCCATGAGAGGAGAGCTGCCCCTGCCCCTGCCCATGGTGGCATATTGGGTGGCCTAGCCTGAGCAGTGCATTCCGGTGGTTCAGATAAGGCTGACTAGCTCAGCTGCCACTCAGGCATGTGATTGTCTCAAAAAATTAAGTAAGGTAGTTCATGCTGTGAATTGTAGAATTAGACATGCACTGTCACACCTGTTTTAAAAGAGATAGTTGTACATTCTTCATAGCATTATTCACAGTGACTAAAGTGAGAAACAAGTCTGTTTAAAAAATGAGTGAATATGGAACTCATCATGATAGCTGGGTATGGAGGCAGGTGAATCTCTTTGAGTTTGAGACTAGCACGGTCCACATAGTGAATTCCAGGTCAGCTAGGACTACTGCCTTCCAGCTAGTGAAATCCTGCTTTAAAACAAAACAAAGACAGGCAGACAGAAAGACAGGGTAATGGAATAGCAGTGGCTTGAAAGTGCCAAGAAGGGCATCTGGACGGAAGGAGGGCAGGTGGAGTCAGCTCTCCCACCCCCACACCCTGCCACCAGGGGTAGCTGTATAGGCTGCCTGGGCAAGGCACAGAGTCTGTGCTCTGGAGAGATGGGGCCAGCTCTCCAGAGCGCTGCATAGAGTGAGGAGAGGTGCCAGTTATGCACAACTTGGGGACATCCATGTGGTCCCTGGCCTTGAACACACAGAGATCCGCCTGCCTCTGCCTCTTGAGTGCTGGGATTAATGTGCACCACCATTGCCTGGTCTGCTTGGTCATTACTTACCTTACTAGTCTTTTGTTTGTATATTATGGTTTCCAGTTTTATGTTTCTGTGGTATGTAAGTGTCTCTGTGTATGTTCTTTTTTGTACTTTTCCTTTGTTTTTTATCTTCTTTTATTCTGTTTTTTAATTTTTTATTTTATTTGTCTGTTTTCTAAAGAGAGAAGAAGAAAGTGTGGGGTTGGATGAGCAGGAAAGTGAGAAGGATTTGGGAGGACATGAAAAAGGAAAAATCATAATCAGAATATACTGTATGAAAAGAAATGTATTTTCAAAAAATAAAAAAGATTTATTTTAAATTTCATGTGTATGTTTGTGTGTGTATGTACATGTAAATATGGGAGACTTTGAAGGCCAGAAGAGAGTTTGGACGCCCTGAAGCTGGAGTTACAGGTGGTTATGAGCTACCTGGTGTGGCGCTGAGAACCAGACACGGGTCCTCTGCAAGGGCAGCACACACTTTTAAATACAGACCCCGGACGTCACATCAGCTTTTCACGGGGCAAGGGGTGAGACATGGGTATCTCCTATTATGCTAAGATTGACCAAAACCTACACATTTTACCATCAAGCTATCTCTAGAAGTCACAAGCTAATAGACTTGAGTGCCAAATCAGTTTCATTAGACAGGTTCTGCACCAACTTCCAGCAAAGACAAAGCAGGTCTAGTGGTTTCCTACCACTCCACCACCTTCCCAGAAACCTCCCTTTCCATTCTAAATGCTTCTTTTGTTTTGTTTTATTTTGTTGTTTTGACACAGGGTTTTTCTTTGTAACTGCTTTGGTTGTCCTGGAATTCACTTTGTAGATCAGGCTAGACTACAGAGATCCACCTGCCTCTGCCTCCCGAGTCCTGGGATTAAAGGCGTGCACCAGCACCACCATGCCTGGCCCATTCTAATTTTCTTTTTCCTTCAATTCACTTTACATCCTGATTGCAGCCCCCCCCTTCTAAATTCATTTTCAAAATAACAAGATTTAAATAACTCATTTCTGGGCTGGAGAGATGGCTGAGAGGTTAAAAGCACTGGCTGTTCTTCTAAAGGTCCTGAGTTCAATTGCCAGCAACCACGTGGTGGCTCACAACCATCTATAATGACATCTGGCACCTTCTTCTGGCATGTAGGCAGGATATTGTATAAATGATAAATAAATAAATCTTTTTTAAAAATCCTTAAAAAAAGAGAACTCATTTCTAATGAAAGAAATGCTGATTAATCATGAATAAACTGAGCTCTTACTACAAGAGAACTAAAGGCCAGGAGTAGTAGTGCACAACATTAATCCCAGCACTTGGAGGCAAAAACAAAGGGCAAACTGTGAGTTTGAGGCCAGCCTGATCTACATGTTGAGTTCCAGGACAGCCAGGACTATACAGAGAGATCATGTCTCAAACACCCAAGGGAGTGAGAATATGACAAAGTTGTTCTGATAAATTATCATTATTTCTCAAATAATAATAATAATAATAATATAGAAACAAAAGTCTGAAGCCAGAAGAGTACAACCCAGAGTCAAGACCAACTTGATTCTTAGTGTGGACAGAGCCACTGAGAGGTGATGCTTGTCTTATATCAAACAGGTTTGTCCAGTTAATTAAACACTATACCAAAAAGGGATTTATAAACTGATTCCTGTCATGTTTGGTTTTTAGATCAATAATACATTAACTATCACTGACTCAAGTTTCATGTGACTTTATTAAAATCATGGCATAGCAGAGAAGTATTCAAGTTTCCCCTTCTGATAAACTCTTTTAATTTCTGACAGTAATTTCTACAGCAATCAGCCTGCCAATATGTAAGAATATCCTGCACCAAGTGAACCTATAGTTAACCAAAGTAGGCCATAGTCCTGGCCCTCCTGCAGATTAGCTACGAGATAAGTGCATGAAAAAAGCTGCCTACAGCAACTGGGGGTGGTACCAACAGCTCACTTTCATATGGCACTTTACAGTTTTCAGGGTATTTTCATGGGCTATAAATAAATCCAATGCCAGATGGTGGTACAGGTTAACAAATATGGATCTTAAGCAATAAGAAACAGAGGGATCCTTTGAAGATTCTTGATCTTGCTAGTGCTAGCAGTCAGGTCTTCCTTGACTGGTTAGAAGCAGAAGCCAGGAACAAGGAAGTGGTGCTAGGCAGGAAGACCAGCTTAAGTCTGCTGCAATAGTTCAGGCCAAAGTTAGTAAAAGCCAAGTCTAGCAAACCATCAACGAAATGGGTCCCCAAAGCAGTAAAGCCACAGTGAAGACAAACTCCATCAAGATCTTGTTGGGATGTGAAAGCAGTATGAGAACAGTGCAGCAGCTATTTGCTTGTTTTCAAGACAGGATTCTCTGTGTAGCCCTGGCTGTCCTGAAACTCACTCTGTAGACCAGGCTGGCCTCAAACTCTCAAAGATGAGCACGCCTCTGCCTCCCAAGAGCTAGGATTAAAGGTGTGCGCCACAATGGCTCACACCACCTGGCTTCTTTTATTTTCTTCCTTTTTAAGGCAACGTCTCTATATGTAGTCCTGGCTAGCCTAGAGCTCATGTGCACTATGTTGGCCAGGCTGGCTGTGAACTCTTAAGAGCTCTACATGCCTCTGCCTCCTGAGTGTTGGTTTTAAAGGCATGAACCATCATGCCCAGCTTCAGCAACTTTCTTTACTGTGTGTTTTCCTGTGTCAGGCAAGTTGCTAAGCACTGTATCTGCATTGCTGAATCTACAATCTGCCTATAAAGGGAGATGCTATAGCTATCTTTGTGTAATAAATGAGGGGCTAATGTAGTTAGAATCAAGTCAGGGTCCACATGCAAATATGACAGTCTTTAGGACTTGCTCCATCTCAGCTCTGGGCCTTCTCTGAGTGAATTCATTGCTGATAGTTTGCCAGGTCTGTAAAGGGGACAACTATGTATAAGCCTGAGTTAATATTATTTATTAATAAATGCCACAGTTTCTTGTCTTTTTCTTTGTTGTTGTTGTTGTTGTTTTGGTTTTGTTTTTTTCAAGACAGAGTTGCTCTGTAAAACCTTTGCTGTCCTTTGGCTAGAAACAAAACATCCTGAAACAGAAATGTAGTTATCAAAAGTGTTAACGAAGCCTGGCGAGAATGTTCGAATTGGTAATCCCAGTACTCAGGAGGCTGATCCAGGACTACAGTTAGTTCAAAGGCAATCTGAACAACAGAGTGAGACCTTGTCTCAAAAACAAAGATTTCATTTGAAAGGTGTCTGGACTGGTTTTCTGGACTTACACCAAAGCATTAGGCTGGCACCACTCACCTTCTCAGGCACCGTGGCAGGCTGCTTTTCCTTTATACATGGACAAAAACCACATCAGGAGAAAGTGCTCTTTGTGAGCAGGCTCATGAGAACTGTGAGGTTGGACAAAGCTTTCATTATAAGCTTCATGTGATGAGCCAAAGCTTAACAAACTTCAGCAGAACCTGCTGGCATATCAAATGCCTAGTAAATGCAAAATATTCTGAAATAGTTTAGAAGACCACATAAGATACGAATTCTTAAGAATCGCTTCTTTTTCCTTCTATGCTAACAAAGAACAACTGTTAAGAGTTTTCACACACATTTTAGTGAACTGGAGGTACAAAGGCTTCCGCTTCCTCTGACAACTTCCTTTATTCTCCACCACAAAATGGAGCAAGGTGTGATGCCTGGGCTGAAGGAGGGAACATAGGCCTGACAGAGAAGATGCTATACAAACAGGAGGAGGCAAATGACTCAGGAAGGGAGACACCCAGTCAGCATCAGCCTAGCTGTCAAGTGACAGGAAACAATCCCCTACCTGCTGAGGGCTAAACTCAGTGACTCTTGCAAGCCAGGCAAGCACTCTACCACCAAGCTACCCTCCCCCCAAACCTAATATTTAAATGCTGACAAAACCACCATGTGAAGTGAAGCAGAATCCAGTCTCCTTTCCCTTCTATGTTCATATCCAATTGTTGCAGACCATTCACTGGAAAACATCTTGTAGTCTATCTTGCCCAGCACCGACCCCAGCACAATCCAAAAGCCAACACGATGTCTGATAGGATTTAGAGTATTTCAGGTTTTGGATTTTTAGATTGAGAACACTCAAAGAGTAAAGTCTAGACAAATAGTCCAGAACCCAAAAACTTAGAAAGTGGAACCAGACCAAGAGCGGTGGCACACACCTGTAATCCCAGCACTCAGGGAGGCACAGAGGTGAGTTTAAGGCCAGCCTGATCTACAAAGCAAGTCTAGAACAGCAAGTCTACACTGAGAAACTCTGTCTTGACAAACCAATAAAGGAAGGAAGGAAGGAAGGAAGGAAGGAAGGAAGGAAGGAAGGAAGGAAGGAAGGAAGGAAGGAAGGAAGGAAGGAGAACGAAAGAAAGGAAAAAAGAAACAAAGAAAGAAAAAGACAAAGAAGTGTGGGGGTGGAGAGATGGCTCAGAGGTTAAAACCTCTGCTTTTCCAGAGTTCCTGAGTTCAATTCCCAGCAACCACATGGTGGCCACAACCATCCATACTGGGGTCTGATGCCCTCTTCTGGCTTTTAGGTATATATGTCAGAACACTCATTTATATAAAATGAATTTTAAAAAATCATCCCTTCAATAAAGAAAGAAAGAAATAATAAAATAAAAAGTGGAATCCATTTTGGTTTCAAATATTTCAGACAAGTGACCCTCAGCCTATCTACATCTGTACAATGACTCCAGTGCCCACACACATTACAGTTGTCCCACCACTTGGCTCTATGCAGGTGATCTGTGCATCGGCCCTCATTTGTGCTAATGCCTCTGACTTAGTTACTGAAGTCTCGTGAATTTGTCTCCCAGGAGATCATTGTCTCCCATCTGGCTCTTTTGTACCAATGTACAATTTAGTCAGTATAGTTTCATCTCCTTTAAAATCAACTTGTTAAATTTCCATGAAAAACAAATGTGGGGCTGGGCAGTGGTGGTGCACACCACTTTAATCCCAGCACTCAGGAGGCAGAGGCAGAGGCAGAGGCCGATGGATCTCTGTAAATTCAATCTACAGAGCGAGTTCCAGGATAGCCAGAGCTACACAGAGAAACCCTGTCTCAAAACAAAACAAAAGATAACCAAACCAAACAAAAAAGAAATAAAGAATTAAAAAAAAAAGTCAAAGCTGGGCACAGTGGTGCACGCCAGCACTTGGGGAGGTAGAGGCAGGCAGGTATCTGTGAGTTTGAGGACAGCCTGGTTCACAAAGCAAGCCCAGGACAACCAGGGCTACACAGAGAAACCCTGTCTCAGGGAAAAGAAAAAAAGAAAAAAACCCAAAATCAAACAATTAAAAAAAAAAAAAGGAGAAGAAGAATAGCAAAACAGATGTGCAGAGGGGAGATCAGAGCTAAGGATATGGCTCAAGTGGTAGAGTGCTTGCTTGGCACACATGGAGAACTGGGTTTGCTCCCCAGCAGCACGTCAGCCATGTGCGGCAGCATATAGCTGTGATCCCAGCACTTGGCAGGTACAGGAAAGAGGATCAGAAGTTAAAAGACACCCTTGACTGCACACTGAATCTACTTAAGACACTCTCCGAAAAAGAAAAATAAGTTTCACATGGGCACTCATACATAAATTTCGGATTAAATTGAACTATGGGAATGGAGAGATGTCTCAGAGGTTAAGAACAATGGATGTTCTTCCAGAAAACCTGGGTTCATTTCTGAGCAAACACAAGGCAGCTCACAACCATCTGTAACTCCAGTTCAAGGGAATCCAATATGAGAATAAGCCAAGACAGATAAACCAGGCTGGCCTGGACCTTGCCCACAGTGGTTTAAACACATATCAATCTTCCTGTCTCAGACAGGAAACTAAACACAAGAGCCACCATTTCCAACTAATATGTATTTCTTACTATTAAAATTATTTTAAAATTAAATACCTAGCCATCAATGAATTGAAGCATCCATGGTAAGGACACGTGGGAGTTTCAATACTACCAACATATAAATAAACAGACACCATAGGCAGGGGCTATCACCACATCCAGGGACTACATCCACAGAGAAAGGCAAGGGAAGACATTAGTCAAGCACACCTTTAGCTGCATGGAGAGACAAACTTCTGCATCATCCTAGAAACAAAATCAGATTAAAGTCAATGAAACATTCATCCCTTTCTGAACCCTGGCTCTTTAAATTAAAAAACAGGACGGTCAAGTGCAGGCTCGGGCCCTTTCCAATCATCCTGCTAGAATGGGCCACTATAGGAAGAACAGCATAGTATGTTGGGCATGCTCATCAAACCTTTGTTAAGTGTCATGTTCTCAGCAAGATGTTCCCTGAACTTCCTACTAATTGCTACCACCTTTCTTGGCACCCGTTAACTCTTGTCTGGTTTATTCTGCTTTCTTGCTTGATTTGTTTTATCTGTTTTTCATATAGATGCTAGGGACTAAACTCAGACCCTCATGCTTTTCAACAAATACTTTACCAACTTCCCAGTCCCCAAATCTAACTTTTTGTTTTGTTTCATTTTTGTTTTTGTTTTTTTGAGACAGGGTTTCTCTGTGTAGCCTTGGCTGTCCTGGACTCTTTTTGTAGACCAGGCTGGCCTGGAGCTCAGAGCTCCTCTGCCTCCACAGTGCTGGGATCACAGGCGTGTGCCACCACACCCATTTTTTTGTTTTTTGTTTTGTTTTTTTAAATTTAGCTTACTTCTCTTATTTTTCTAGTCCTTCCTCTAGACTTGAAGTTCAGAGTTCTTCCACAAGGGCAGATTGCCCACAGTGTTCTCTACAAGCCCTAGGACCTGACATGAGAGAGAATATTGACTCCAAAGACACCTGCTAACTGAATTTACTGGGAAAACAAATAAGGAGACACTGTGGGACTGAGAGCTAGGAATCTCCCTTGGGTATCACTCCATGCTTCTGCCTGAAGGCAAGATGATGAATGGCCAGTGCTTATACATATCCTAACCATGTAGCTAACAAACTTGTAACATATTTGTACTTGTTATTAGTACCTTGTAACATTTTCTTCATGCTTTTTGAAGATTTATTTATTTTATTATGCATGTAGTGTTATGACTGCATGTACACCTGCACACCAGAAGAGGGCACCAGATCTCACTCTAGAGTGCTATGGCCACCATGTGGTTGCTGGGAATTGAACTCAGAACCTCTGGAAGAGCAGACAGTGCTCTTAACCTCTGAGCCATCTCTCCAGTCCTCAGTCCACTTTCTTATTGTACCTAGGACTACTAGCCAATAGGTGGCACTGCCCACAGTGAGCTGGGACCATCATCAATCAAAAAAAAAAATGTACCACAAGCTTACCCACAGTAAGTGCATTTGCTCAGATCAGGCTCCTTCTTTCAGAATGACTCTGGCTTATATGAAGTTGACATGAAACTAGCCAGTACACTGTTTAACTTATTTTCTAAGACAAGATCTCCAGCTGAACCTGGAGCTCACCTTTTCAGCTACATTGGCTGGCAAGCCTCCAGAATCCTTCTGTCTCTGCCCCTCAATACTGGAGTCAGAGGCTTTCTTCTCTTGTGTGTGTGTACTGCTGTGGACCTCAATTCAGATCCTCCCACTTGTTCAGTAAATACTTTACCCACTAAGCTATCTCCCCAGACCTATCTTTTTACTTTAACTTTCTTGCGTCATTACATTTTAATTAAATTTAAGACAAACCCTTTTTGTTTGTATAAAATGATATGTATGTGTTGCATGTGGTGTATGTACCTGTTAGTATAAATGTGTGCTCATGGATATGCATTTGCATTTGTCCTTGTGCATGCATGCAAAGGTTCAGAGATGTTGGATCTTTCCTTAGTTGCTTTTAAAAAAGTGTTTTGGTTGGTGTCCTCTTCTGGTGTGCAGACATACATGCAGGCAGAACACTGTATATACATAATAAATAAATCTTTTTTTTTTAAGTTTTGGGGCTGGAGAGATGGCTCAGAAGTTAAGAACATTGGCTCCTCTTCCAGGGGTCCTGAGTTCAATTCCCAGCAACCACATGGTGGTTCACGACTATCTATAATGAGATCTGGTGCACAGGTGTACATGCAGACAGAACATTGTATATATAATAAATATACCCTTAAATTTTAAAAAGATGTTTTACATTTACTTATTTATTGTGTGTGTGTGTACATGAGCACACTCCATGTACATACATGGAGGTCCCAGGATGACTTGTGGAGACTAGTTCTCTCCTTCCACTACGAAAGTCCAAGCAGCAAGTGCCTTTACCAGATTACCTGATGAGCCATTTCCCAGCTCGTCATCTTTGTTTTCAGCAGGGTTTCTCACTAAACTGAACCTCATCAATTTGGGTAGGTGCTGGCCAATGAACTTTAGGAATCACTCACACACACTCACACTCACATACTGAGGTAACAGACACATGCTTTTGTACCTGGCTTTCATCTTCTGACAATTTATGTCTTTTAGATATGTTTGAATCATTTGCATGTAATGTAACTACTGGTAACCACTGGTATATGTAGATTTTTTTAAACTGTTGCTCAAGAGGTTACAGTACATACATATTTATCTCTGTGTGTGTGTGTGTGTGTGTATGTGTAAGAGAGAGAACATACATGCACTGGGGACTGAACCCAGGATCTTGTACATGTTAAGCATGTGTTCTACACCACTGAGCTGTATCCATAACTCATATACTATCAGAGCTCACCTCTGTATATAAACTATATGAACCTTAGCCCATATAGCACCCTACTCATGTTATATCTTCCATACGAACATCTACACACACTGAAAACTCAACAGGTATGCTTCCTGCTTTCAACTGTCAAGCATATCTTAAAAGGGACAAATAATAAATTTTTATTTCTCTAAGAATTCCCTATAACTTTTCATTCATTCCTGATGTTGTGTTCCCTCTGTGTGAAGAATTTCCTTAAACAATAGCTTCAGAGCAAATATTAACAATCACTGTTCTGTTCTCCTTCATCTAAGAATGCTTAGTTTTTCACTCCTCTTTTTCCTCCTCCTCTTCTAGCTATCTCTCTATTTATTTTAGACAAGATCTTGCTGGGTAACCCTGGCTGGCCTAGAACTTGCTATGTAGACCTAGTTGGCCTCAAATTTACAATCCTCCTACCTCAGCCTCCTCAGTGCTAGGATCACAGGCTTTTAACAACCTGGATTTAACTTGTTTTTTTGTTTGTTCTTTTGAGAGAGGGTCTCACTCTGGAGCTCAGATTAACAAACTCACAGCAATCTGCTTGTCTAAGTTCTCAAGCACCAGCATCCCAGGTGTGAGCCATGATGCCCAGCTCCACCTGACTTGTGATAGGCACTTGCAGGCTGGGCAATCCTTGTAAGTTTTGTTTGAGAGAGGTCTTAGCCAAGTGTGGTGGCACATACCTGCAATCCCAGCACGTGGGGAGGCAGGGGCAGGCAGATCTCTTTGAGTCAAGGCCAGCCTGGTCTACAAAATCAAGTCAAGGATAGCCGAGGCTGCACAAAGAAACCCTGTCTTGAAAAAGAGAAAGAGGCCTCGCTGTGTTTGGTCTTGAACTTAAGGACTCAAGTGACCATGTTGCCACAGTCTCTCAAGCAGAGGAGACAAGTGTGTGCCACCGTCCCGGCTGGTAGTTCTTTCAGAATATGTGGTACTGTCTTCTGCAGTCACTCAAACCACCATCCCTACAGGTAATAGGTTACCATTTTTCTAGTTAGAGTGCTTTCTGTTTTGTTTGTTTGTTCTGTTTGAGACAGGGTCTCTCTACATAGGCCTGGCTGTCCTGGCCCTCATTATGTAGACCAGGCTGGCCTCGAGTTCAAAGATCCCCCTGCTTCTGCCTTACCTGTGTTGCTATTATAGGCCTGTACCACCATACTCAGCCTAAGAGTTTTTCTTATCCTTAGCAGTTTGGTTCCTAGATCTCTGACAATAACTCCTTCAATTTATCTAGGGTTCATTTTTCATTTGTAAGCCTTTCTTAAGTGTGTGAAGATGTGAGAAATTTTTGATGTATTAAATTTGTAATTACAGTTTAAAGACTAATTATAATCATCTTCAATGTTTTAAGAACTTGAGCAGTCAAATTTGTAAAATATAATCCAAAATAAAAAAATAACAATAGGAGATGGGCATGGTAGTGCTTGCCAACAATCCCAGCACTGAAGAGGTTGATGTAGGAGGGTCACATGTTTGAGGCCAGTTTAAGCTACATCATGAATTCCAGGCCAGGCTAGGCTACATCAAGATGGTATCTTAAACTGCCTACCTACTTACCTACATACCTAAAAACAAGAATAGCGATTTTTAAACTATTTAATGTATATGTGTATATGTGTTTCCTTACATGTACATACGTATACCATGTATATGCCTGGTTTCCCTGGGAGCTCAAAAGAAAGCCTCAGATTCCCTGGAACTAGAACTAGAGATGGTTGTGTGCCATGATGTGGGTGCTGTAAGCTGAGCCCTGACCCTCGACAAAAGGTCTTAACTGCTGAGCCACCTCTCTAGCCCCACAGTTTTTGTGTTGTTGTTTCAGTGCTGAGGACTGAACCCAATGGCTATGTGCCTGCTGGGCAAGCACTCCACTGCTGAGCTATACCCCAGTCTCAAATAGACTAGATAATCAGTGCAGTTCAAATGCTACTGCTGCCATTTACTGAGTGCCCAACTGCGGGTGAATTACTTACACGTTCTGTGCTTCAGTGCCTCCCTGACCAATGTAAATGATAACTGCATCTACCTCACAGGGCTTGTGACCATGAAATGAGTTCGTGGATGTAAGGTTTACAACAGTGCCTGCTATAGCATGGGCCACATGAATGCTAGTCATTTTTGTTATTTTTAAATAAACACAGAAACCTAGAGATATAGCTCAGCAGTATAGTGCTTGCCTAGCATGCACAAGGCCCTGGGTTTAATCTCAGCACCTCAGAAAAAGGGGGTGTTAGTGAGGTGGCAGAACAGCTAATGGGGCTTTTTACCAAGCCTGATAACATGAAGTCAATCCCCTGGACCCACATAGTGGGAGGAGAGAACTGACCCCTGCACCGTTCTCTGGCCTCCACACTTGCTCGCTCACACACACACACAAATAGATAGATAGATAGATAGATAGATAGATAGATAGATAGATAGATAGATAGATAGATAGATAGAATTTAAAATTTTTAAAAATTTATAAAAGCAGAGATTCATTTAAGTTAGTTTTAAAAAACTAATTTTTGGCCGAGCAGTGGTGGCACATGTCTTTAATCTCAGCACTTGGAAGGCAGAGGCAGATAGGTGGATCTCTGTGAGTTCCAGGACAACCAGGGCTACACAGAGAAACCCTGTCTTGAAAAACAACAACGAATTTTAAATTAAAATTGTAATACTTATGTTGATTAAAACATACATTTTATATTCTAAATTCAAAATCCCTGCCTTAATCCATAAAAGCCCACCAACCACAGACACAACAGAGCCACAAGGCTACATGGTAGTAAACTCAGCCTCATTAAAGCTACATATTCACCTCAAGTGCCTGAAATCTTGTAAGACTGAGCCACAAGGATCCTAAGTTCCACACGCTAGCCTGGGCTACATACATAGTAATTTTGTTTTGTTTTGGTTTTCGTTTTTAGGATTAAAGCTATGACCAGGTGTAGTGGCACATGCCTAAAATTCCAGCACTTGGGAGGCCAGCCTGATCTACAGGAGTTCCAAGACAGGCAGGTGGTTATACATATAAATCTTGTCTCAAAACAAACAAAAACCAAAATAATAAAGCTATATACTTAGTAGGATACAAATGCTGATTAAATGGTGCCAGCCTGCCATACCAGGCCATCCATGTTCCCATCCTGACCTACAGCACTCAGAGTTGACACGTGAAGATCATGAGCTCCAAATGTAGAAGTCCCCTTATCTAAGATATGCATAATCTGGGAATATGTCAACAATGGCCATAAATCCTTTTCAGAATAACCCCAAGAGGGTAAAGATTATTTAAATCAGTCAAGATACTAAGAAACAAAGAGCAAAGTTTGCTAGTAATTGGTAATTTTTAAATGTTCTTTTTAAGT
Source organism: Pachyuromys duprasi (assembly GCA_028658305.1). Classification (NCBI taxonomy): domain Eukaryota; kingdom Metazoa; phylum Chordata; class Mammalia; order Rodentia; family Muridae; genus Pachyuromys; species Pachyuromys duprasi. The sequence goes on from CM053765.1 coordinate 6,497,928, forward strand.
GATGAGAGATTTCTGGAGACAGAGATGGGGAAAGAAAACCATCAACATTTAGTTATTTTCTATTCAGTTGGAAATGATGGTCACATATTATTTGAGAGAGGTATGAAGCCAGAGTCTATAAGGTCAAAGGTAAAGTACCCTGTGTTGAACAGTTAGAGCACCAGCAGGAGGAACAGCAGCTACAGCTGGTACACACTCAGATGCAAAGAAAAGCAAGACTTACTTCAAAGTTGTACTTCTTCATCTGGTTGAGGTGTCGGCAGTACAGGTAGAGCATGCCGATGCTGCTGCCCACGGCAATGTAGTCCCCATTGGTGTCCAGGGCTGTGAGGTAGACCACAATAGAGCGGAAGCCCCTCTGGATCTTTGTGGGAATGGCATTGAGGAGATAGTACAAAGGGCAGAATTCTCGGAACGTCACAGGCTCCGACAGCGATGCCATGGCTGAGATTTCCACAGATGTTCTTGAGACAGAAGGAATGTTTATTCGTCATCTAAGGAAACCTGCAGGCTACAGAATACAGCATTGTAACTCTTTCAATGCCTAGTCATGCCAAGAAGTAGTAATGGTTAGTAGTGGGAATACAGTATTTTCAGGCAGGCAAGAATCACAAATGGAGGGGTTGAAGAGACAGCTTACTGGTTTAAAAGCATGGTAATGCTCTTGCAAAACACTCGACTTTGGTTCCCATGTGAGACAGCCCACAGCCTCCTCTATCTCCAGCTCTACAGGCCCTCAGGCCCTCTTTGGCCACCACCCACCCTGCACTCACATGCAGGCACATACACACACTTTCAAATCAAAGGAAACTGGGGTGACAGAGATGGCTCAGTGGTTAGGAGCACTGGCTGCTCTCCCAGAGGACCCAGGTGCAATACCCAGCGCCCTCAACGTGGCTCACACTGATCTATAACTCCAGTTCCGGGGGGTCAAAGCTCTTTTTTGGCCTCTGTGGGCAAAGCATACCCATGGTGCAGACTTACATGCAGGCAAAAGCCATACACAGGAAATAATAATAAATAATGAAAATAAATTTTAAAAAAGAAATTCTAGCTGGAGCTTAAGCAGAGAAAGAAAGTGAGGACTGAGGTACCTTCAGCAAATGTTCTTCAGTTAGGACTCGCTCCCACAACCGATGTTACAGTCAACACAGGGGTAAAACAGAAGAGCATAAAGCAAAACTCTTTTCAAGGAGTTTATGTTCTACCCAGAAAGGCCAATGCAACAGAAAAGAGACACAAACATATAGGGATGAACCATGGATTTGCATGAGAAGATGCAGGCTTAGTGTGAACTCAAGTGGGCCAGGAGCAGCTCTCTCGAGAAGCCTTTGCCACTGTACTGTTCTTTTCCTAAGCAGCTCTCTCTCTCTTGCCTAAATGCTCACAATGGTCATGTGTAAGTTCATTTTAAATCTTCTTAGATAGGTAGAAGAATGCTTGTAATATCAGCATTCTGGAGACAGGAGCAGCAAGAATGTTGTTGTAAGTTCAAATTAAGCCTGGGCTACACAGTGAGCTCCAGCCTGGAATACAGTGAAAATATGCTCTCAAAAACAAAACAAAACAATCTCCAACTTTTCTTAATAAACTGTACCTCTGCTTCAATATCACTTGCCACCCTGCACCAAAAAAAAGTCTGAAAAAAAAAAAAACTCTACCAAAAACATCCAGCAATGTAGCCCACCTGTCTGAGCAAGACAAGAGAAAACCTGTATTGGGACAATAAGCCCACTTTAGAGAAATAAGCTCCCCTGTTAATGTCTGGAGAAAAAGCAGGTCCCCATAGTCAACAGCCACCTCAGTGTTTGGAACCCAGTCACCCTGCATTTCCGACCTGCCCCTGTATGCACTAAATCAAGGTACTCTACCCTCACCAGAACCTATGTTTAATAATGTTCATTCACTCATTCACGCCTTACTCTGCCCTAGCACATAGGTGGCCTCTTCCCCAATTTCCAGAAGAAAGCACTGAAGTAAGACCCAGCGGAGACCACAGAGCCGAGCCTTGAATCTCAGCCTGAACCTTAGTCCACAGCCCTTGACATAGCTCTGACATAACCAACAGGTGCACCCTGGCACGTGATTCAACCTGAAGGCAGAGTTTACCCCTTCCACGTTCTGTCTTAGTTCTGTCACTGTTGCTATGATGAAACAGCATGGCCAAAAGCAAATGGGGGAGGAAAAGGCTTGTTTAGCTTACAGCTCCACATTGCTGTGCATCACTTGAGGAAGTCAGGACAGGAACTCAGACAGGGCAGGAACCTGGAGACAGGAGCTGATGCAGAGGCCATACTGACCATACTGGCTTGCTCAGCCTGCTTTTGTTTGGTTGATTTGGTTTGGTTTTTTTGAGGCAGGGTTTCTCTGCGTAGCCTTAGCTGTCCTGGACTCGATTTGTAGACCAGGCTGGCCCCAAACTCAGAGATCCACCTGCCCCTGCCTCCCCAAGTGCTGGAATTACAGTGGTGTGCCACCATGCCTGGCTTTCAGCTTGCTTTCATATAGAATCCAGGACCACAAGCCCAGGGGTGGCACCACCCACAATAAGCAAAGCCCTCTCCCATCAATCACAAAGAAATTTAGTGCCCTACAGGACTGTGTACAGCCCAATCTATGGAGGCATTTTCTCAATTGAGGCTCCCTCCTCTCTGAAAACTATAGCTTGTGTCAAGATGACTTAAAATTAGCCAGCACAGATTCCATGTGGCCTTCTGAGTCCTACTTAGTAACTTCTTGGGATGTTCGATTCACTGCTACTTTGAACTGTGCATTTTCTTTTACAACATGCTTGAGTGACTGAGTCCTTAGTCCTCTTCTAATTAGGTCCATCAAATCCATTCTCACCTAAGGTGCCACTCAGCTTTGCCACAAAGAAAGGCCTTAACAAATGGATTGCTGCTAAAATGCCCTCCTACACTAGGTCTTGCCTAACCACCCACCCCAGCACAGCACTCCTATCAAGCTACCTGCTTTGCTTTGTCTACATGTCCTCTTGATTTTCTGAGCATGTAAGCATGTACATGACTGTATATACACACAGACACAAACAGGTCTATAAGCCCCATGAGAGCAGAGAAAATGCCTCCCTTTGCCCCTCAAGGACCAGCACCTAGAAAGCATCTAGAAAAGGAAGCTGGGCATGGTGGCACACACCTTTGATCCCAGCACGTGGTAGGCAGAGAGCAGAGGCAGGCAGATCTCTGTGGGTTCCAGAACAGCCTGATCTACAAAGTGAGTCCAGGACAGCCTGGTCTACAAAGTGAGTCCAGGACAGCCAGGGCTCTTGTTACACAGAGAAAACCTGTCTCTAAAAAATAAATAAACAGATAGATAGATAGATAGATAGATAGATAGATAGATAGATAGATAGATAGATAGATAGATAGAGAGAGGAGGGGGACACTCAGGAAGTATGCATTGAACAGAGGAATGAATGATGAGAAAGGATAAGAGATAAGGAAAGAATGAGTGATAAGAACGGAACAGGATCAAAATATCTTTTGCTCAAGGCTGGGAAAATTTATATGTATATAATAAATATGTATATATTATGTATGTCTGTATATTCCAGAATCTTCAGATTCTTCATTTGATAGTTGCAGCAAAAGTCCATGGTGGAGAAAAACATCCTGAAAGTAACTACTAATAATAATAATTGTAACTGTATTGTTGATTGTTAGGGATCTTAATGAAACATATTCTTTTACCAGAAGCCAAAGCTCTCGAAGATTCAGAAATCTGTCCAAACCATCAAACTAGAATAGAAAGCTAAACTATGAGAACTCAACTGTCTAAATGCCAGCAGATGACAAATATATAGCCTTTCAAGGACCACACAGCTGTGACTAGGAGATGCCTATTCAGACACACAAGTGCCCTAGAAAGTGGGCAAGATCCACAGGATCCAGAGATCAAGTGCAAATGGCATCAAGGCCAGTTAGCCACTGGCTATCTCCTTTCAAATCCGGTAGACCACTGTAAGGCCACAGGACACTGAAGACAAAGTAATAGTAACCCTGACAGGTATGACAGCCCAGCACTCGTGAGGCTCCCCACTTAAGAGGCCAGTGGAGACTACAAAGTGAGCTTCAGGCCAGCCTGGGCTACATAGTAGACACTGGCTGAAAATGAAAAAAAAAAAAAAGCAAAGAACACAACTAAAATTCTCTTTCAACTGTTTGATTTTACCATTAAAAACAGCACAGATACATATCCAAGCATATTCTTGGGTGTAATTTTTAAAGATATTTTAAAATTATTATTATTGGTATGGATGTTTTGCTGCATGCATGTCTGTGTACCATGTATAAACCTGGTGCCTCCAGAGGCCAGAAGTGGGCACTGGATCCTCTGGAACTGAAGTAACAGGCAATTGTAAGCCACCATATGCTGGGAATCAAACTTAGGTACTCTGTAAGAGCAACAAGTACTTTTAACTGCTGAGCCATCCCTCCAGCCCCGTTTTGAAACTATATGTGTGCCTGTATATACACATGTGCACACACATGCATGAACTGGTGGCATCAGAAGCCAGAGGAGGGCCTCAGTGCCTCTGGAATCAGAGTTACAAGTGGTTGTGAGCCACTTGAGATGGGTGCTGGGAACCTAACTCAGGTCTTCTGTTAAGAGCAACAAGTGCCCTTAACAGTTCTCCAGACCCTTGGAAACATTTCAAAAGGTGGAAAAGACTAGGCCAGTGGAAGTTGAGTTAGTAATATTAACAGGGGCTTCAAGACATGAAAATACTGGATTTTGGGGACTGGAGAGATGGCTCAGAAGATAAGAGCACTGGCTGCTCTTCCAAAGGTCCTGAGTTCAATTCCCAGCAAAGACATGGTGGTTCACAACCATCTATAATGAGATCTGCTGTCCTCTTTTGGAATGTAGGCAGAATACTGTGTATATAATAAATTAATAAATTAAGAATGAAAAAAAGAATAAAAAAAAGAAAATACTGAACTTTCATTTTGTTTTGGTTTGGGTTTTCAAGACAGGTTTCTCTGTGTAGCCTTAGCTGTCCTGGACTTGCTCTGTAGACCAGACCAGCCTTGAACTCACAGAGATTCACCTGTCTCTGCCTCCCGAGTGCTGGGATTACAGGAGTGTACCACCATTGCCTGGTGAAAATTCTGGAATTTTAAAATGCGTTGTCAAATTGTTTTTTGTAGCTGTCATAATGATTTACGCTTTAAACAGTTTTCCAAAGGCCACGTAGAGGTCTGTAAGTCACCGCACCCAAGAGGAAGAAAGCCAGGAGGCCCACTAGATCAGGGAGAACTCAGCACCAGGTTTGTGTCTTCCACCCAATAGTCAAATGAGAAAAGGACTGAGGCTCACTCCTACAAAACTTTCCCACAGAAGGTGTGTCTGGGGTAGCCTACAAGGAAATCAAGAGGTGCTGTCTTCCTATCTTATGATACACTTGAGGAAAACTAGACTCAATGAACACTCCAGACTAGTGTTTTTGTATCCCGAGCCTGCCCAATTTTCACACAAGTCTGAAGGCTGCCTTCACCCTACCTCAGGTTCAGATGTATTGCCATTAATTAAACTGACACCTTCTGCTGTAGAAAAGCAGCAGCACACTGGAATGGCTAATGACATCAGAGGGGGAATGGATTGGGGCTGAAATCCCAATGATATTCTAAGATTAGCTGTGGGACCCTGGGAGAATTATTTAATGGCTCTAGGTTGTCATTTACCCATCTGAAAACAGTTAGGATAATAAGCCAGTATGGTGTCACACACCTGTAATCCTGGTGATGCAATAACACTTCCAAAATTAACTTCTGCAACACTGAGGAAGAGTACAGCTCTGAAGTATGTAGCACTAAAGCTAGATTCTGAATCAAGTGCTGTTCTAGCTGAAACCCTGTGCATACTAATCCACAAATCCTCCCTCTTGCTCCCCTCCACTTATTCTCCAAGCACTAATGCCACAGATCCCTTCTCCCCAGTCAGGCTTCATAATTTACCATGTCCTCTCCTCAGAGATATGGCTTTTCATCTTTGAGGCTTCAACAAAAAACATTATCACTACAGAAAGGCGTCCCTAGGCCAGATCACTCATGAATACCCAAGCTTCCCTTTCCAACTGCCACATGCCCTTCATCAAGCTGACCACAACCTCTGATTCCTCACTTGCTAACATAACCTCTTCTATGAAAAGAAATGCCAATCTTCTTTCAGCATAGATATTTGTTGAATGAATAAATAAATGTTAACTTCTAGTCTTATTGCAAAAGAATATTCTCAATACAATCCCATTCTCTCTGCTCCCCCACCCCTTTGTTAACACCCTCATTCTTGCTAGGAAAGAGGTCTACAACTATGCTATATCCCAGTCCTTTTATTCCAGTCTTTAAGATAAATAATGCCAGGGCCTAAGAGATGGCTCAGAACAACTGTTGCTCTTCCATAGAACATGGATTTGATTCTCAGCCCCCAACCCACATGACAGCTCATAACAGTCTGTTAACTTCAGTGCCAAGGGACATGGTGCCCTCTTTTGGCCGCTGGCGGCAATGAATGTACACGGTACACATACAGACAAGCAGGCACACATATGCATATAAATAAAAACACATAAATGTAAAAACATATAAGCAACGATTCCTTGGCTATGAGTATTTCAGTTAAAAATGAAAATGTTGAGTTAAAAACAGAAGTTGTGAGCTAGAGACAGATCAGTGCTTTAAAGTGTTTGCTACTCTTCCAGAGGATCTGAGCAGGTACCCTTTCTGGTGCCTCACAACTTCTTGTCACTCCAACTCCAGAGGCTCTGACACCATCTTCTGGCCTCCATAGGCACCCACGTATGGGTGACATACACAAAAATAGTTCGGATATACACATAAAATTAATCTTTTTTTTAAGTCATAATGTTTTTCTCCCTGTTCCCCATCAATTCCATAAACATCCAACCACTGCTTTAATGAACTAGAGCCAGGAGTAAGCTAGAATCCAAATTATGCACCCTGCAGTACAATGGTCACACTTCACCCCAGGCTCTGATAACATTTACAGCTCAAGGACCTTCTCCAAATTCAGTACAAAGTAACAATTACTATTCTTGTACAAGTTTTTGTTTTTTTTGTGGGATTTTTTTTTTCCCCTAAGACAGACTCACTCTAGCCCATGCTCCGCAAACTTCTTCCAAGTGCTGAGATTACAGGCATGGGCCCCTTGGCTTCTTATTCTTTAATCAGATTGTTACGTGTGTGTGTGTGTGTGTAACTTAGGTCATTTGGTGTAAGCACAGCTGGCTCTTAAAGTCTGTGTTCTAGCTTTTAGGTGAGTTACTGGTGTACTGTGAGGCAGTCTCACACGGCAACTTCGGCCTAGAACTCCCAGGGATCTTCTTGCTCAGCCTCATGAGTGCTGGAATTACAAGCATTGCACCACCATGCCCAGGGGATGAAGTGTTAGGTTTTTATGGTAGAATGCAAATAGAATAATTTATCTTACAGAAGAAATGCTCTCACTTCCTTGCTTCCATTCCTGCTGGCTAGCCAAATGTTCACAGGTTAAGCCCAACCCAAGCACTGAAAGGGTGGGGCATGCCTTTAATCCTAGCAGTCAGGAGGCAGAGGCAGGCAGATCTCTGTGAGTCTAACCCTGAGGCCAGCCTGATCTACAAAGTGAGTCCAGGACAGCCAAGGCTACACGGAGAAACCCTCTCTTGAAAAAAACAAAAGCAAAAACAAAATTTTTAAATTTATTACTAGTATGTGAGTGATGTAGCTGTACAAATATATACAGTATACCTGTATACAGTGGTTTATGTGTGCCATGGTACACATGTGAAAGCCAAAGGAAACCACTGTGGAGTCATCTCCTTTTGTCCATCTTTACAGGGTGAACTCAAGTCACCAGGTGTGCACAGCACATGCCCTTAACTGGTGAGGCATCATGCTGGTCCCCTAAAAGAGTTTGTAATCCTAGGGCATGGGAGGCAGAGTAAGGACAATTGCCTTAAATTCAAGACCAGCTTGGTCTACACTGACAGTTCACAAATCAAAGTCTACACAGCAAGATTCTGCCAACCCCCACCTCTAACCAACAAACCAAAATAAAAACACAGACAACTGATACAGTACAAGCAACACTCAACACATATTTGTGGATTAATGTCTCTCAAAAACCCTGTGCTGAGCCAGGTATGGCTGTGCATACATATAATTCAAGCATTCCAGAGGCTGAGGTGGAGCATCTTAGCAAGTCTGTGGACAGTTTAGGCTTTATAGTAAGATCTTGTACCCAAAACAAATTAAAAAAACAAAACAAAACAAAACAAAACAACTATGCCACATTGCCTCAAGACCACAGCAAAGACTCACTGCAATTCTCATGACCAGATCCAAAGGGTACATGTATGGGAAACGAACATACATTCTGAACTTACTTCTATCTCAACAATTAATAAAACACAGCAACTAATTTCTGCTTTCTGATTCTCCCAAGCTCCACCTGTGTCAATACTGGCAGAAACTTCTCCATGCTTGACCCTAATGTCCTTCTGATTATTTGTCTAACCAAATCCTAATCTATTCTTCATCTTTCCAAATTCAATCAGCTGTTGTCTATTCCCTTCCTTTTCCCATTGAGTTTCAGAAGGCATTTTGTTCAAATTATAAAGAGGCGACTCTGAAACGGGATCCTCCTCAACACTGAAGGATAACTTCCCTACGAAAAACTGAAAACAAGCCAGTCAGAAGCAGGTCTCCACTGAAAAAGACAATGTGGCTACATCAAAACAAAGCTGCTTAGGAGTAGAGAAGTAGCAAGGGCTGTTCTTCCAGAGGATCAAAGTTCAATTCCCAGCACCCAAAGGACAGCTACCTTCAGTTCTGGGGGATCTGATGCCCTCTTCTGACATCTGCAGGCATTGCACACATGTGATGCACATAATACATGCAGGCAAAACAGCTATTCACATAAAACAGTGTTTTTGTTTGTTTGTTTGTTTGAACTTAAGGGGAGAAATGATGGACTAGAGAATTGCTTCATTTCATCTTCCCCACTAGTGGTTCCCAAGCCCATCCTGAAAATCAAATGGAATTTTCAGGTTTGAAATCTCAAGAGCCAGACTACAGCCTCCCAGAGTGTAGTGACTGGGTGTGAAGGGTAGGCACAGCAGCTGCCACAGGTGAAGACTAGTAAATAATTAAATTAGCAAACATGGGCTGCAATTCAGATTACAAAAACAAACAAAAAACTTCACAGGTGTTATCAACATGACAGCTGGGTGGGAGAAGGTACAAAAAGCATTGCAGTTTAGAAGACAAGGAGTCTCTGGTGATGGGACTAGAACAACTTCATTCACGCCCTAGGACCTGGCTTTCCCACAGCTTCCTGCTTTAAAGGTTTTTAAAACCTTGGCTGCAAATGACCATTCAATGACAAAACGATACACCTCAGATTCTGCCAACAAATGGAACTGAAAATCTCCGAACATCAGGGAGAAAGGAAGCACAAAGGGCAGGAAAGAGAAGTAAAGTTGAGAAGGGAAACGAAAGTAATGGAAAGCTAGTGCTAGAAGGGACTAGAGGAAAAAGCAGCGAAGCCAGCAGAGCCGTGCGGGCGACAGCAGGGACTATCTCATATTGAGATCATTCGGCCGACCCTGTTCTTAACAGTACATCTTCCACCATCCCAAGATTAAAAACTTATCACCTCCATTTTACGGATGACGAAACTGAAGCTAGGAAGTTGGCACTTGCTCCAATAAATGGGCAGGAGGGGAAAGCACAGTGACCTGACCTCGGGCCTGACCCCAGGGTCACCCCATTCTTTAACCCTTACTGCCCATTCGGCCTCCGAGGAACACAGTCGTTAGTACCGGGGAGGCATTCGCTTATCCATTTAGCCAACACTTACTGAACTCCTACTGGATACCCAAGCCAGCTGCCCGGCGCTGGTAGGCGAACGTAAGGGATCCTGCTGAGGGTCGGGGTACAGAACAGAACGCGATCTCGCGGCTGAGGAGCCTGGAGCCCGCCGCGCGAGGGACGCAGGGTGGGGCAGGAGGGGAGGGGCGAGGGGAGCCGGGGCGCCGCGGCGGCCCCGGGCAGCGTGCGAACGCCGCGGCGCCCGGTGCCCTGCGCGGGCGCGGGCTGTGACAGACGCGCCGCGTGCGGTGGCTGCCAGGGGGACGGCGACACGGCTGTGGAGACGGGGAAGGGCGGCTCTGGCAAGAAGAGGGAAGGCGCGGGGCCGGCACCGGGGACGCCGGAGTCCAGCCAGCACGCTCCGGGACTCACCTCCCGCGGCAGCCCCTCAGGACTCCTCGGCCCCGCCAACCCGGAGGAGGCGGGTCGGACTCCGGGCCGCGGGGGCTGCCGGGAGCCTGTTGCCTGGGCAACGGGTTGGGCCTCAGCGAGCAGCCGGGACTGCTCAGCTGAGAGGCAGAGCCACAAGTGTCGGCCGACCCACGGCGCGGAAGTGACGTCACTTCCCTCGGCCCGTGGGCGGGGCCCCGCGTCTCCCGGGTGAGAGCTACCTGTGGACCACATGGAAGGTGCGTGAGGGGTCTGCGCGTCCCTAGTTGTGGAGGCTGCAGGTTCGGCGGGGGAAGGTCAGGAGCGTGCGTGTGACTTGCGAGGCGCGCCTGCCCCTCGTGGGGCTTCCGGGAGCCTGCTCATTCCCGTGTGAGTGACAGCTGAGTGTGGTGGTGTACGGGAATTGTCAGCGGTCTGATGCTCAGAGCATCCCTGAGCACATTGGAGCCAAGCCTGGCATGCCAGCCCCCTGCGGAAACCCTTTGCTGAGCTGCTGCAGTCAGTGAGGCCGGCCGCGGAGCTTGCAGTTTGTAATAAAGGCTGTCTCTGTGTGTCGATTACTGTCACGTGGATCAGCGCGTTTGCGTCTGGCAGTGGTCTCCTAGAGTAACGTGAGTCCCGCTTGGTGGCTTACAGCCGCTGCTGTGTCTCCTTCCTGGCCGTTGACTCACATTACTTGTATTTCCCTATTTGTGAGGGTCTAGAAGTTGGAGCTGTGCTTTTGGTTCCTAAGTGGGGCCGGCAAACTGTTGAGTCAGGTGTGGTTCTTACCCTCAGGAACCCCCACTGAGGAACCAGTGTAATACAGCTACTAAGAGGAGTTTTTCCATGTTACGTATTCGATTCTGCATCTGCTGTGTGTGCAAGATATGGGAGGAAACGAGACGTAACTCCTACTTTGGTTGAACTCAGTCCCGCCGGGAATGTAGACATTAAGTTAAATAGACTCACGAATGAATGTGATGACAGCCTATGTAGAGGAGGTGACAGATGTCCACTGCAGTGATTACTAATACAGCTGGGGATGGGGGAGGTCCAGGAAGACTTCTTGATGGAAATAACTGTTCAGATTTGCCTCCTGTTGCTATGGCAAAACAGTGATCAAGAAGCAACTTGGGAAGAAAAGGGTTTATTTGTCTTATCCTTCCAGGTCACAAACCATTGCAGGGGGAGTTGGTAGGAGCAGAGGCAGGATCCAGGAAGGAAAGCTGCTTACTGGCTTACCTTCCAGTTCCCTCCCAGGCTCAGGCATTGCCAGCTAGCCTGCTTTCTCCTCCTCAGATTTTAATGTTTTTATGTGAATGAGTACCATGCATGCGTTTATGTACATACACCATATGTATACAGTGTCTACAGAGGCCAGAAGAGGACATGGTATCCCCTGGACTTGGAATCACAGCCAGTTGAGAGCCTCTCTGGTTGCCGGGTCCTCTGAAAGAGCAAGAAGTGCTCTTAACTTCTGAGCCATCTCCAGCCCTTTCTTTTTTTTAGCCCTCTTAGGGTTTCTTTGGGAGGGGGAGGGGACATTTAAGAGTGAAATGAAAATGACAAGAATTCTGTTATCCTCTATGTCCAATTTTTTAATGATTCCTTCTACCTTCATCACCATCTGGTCCTTTCTATAGAAGGGGTAATACTTAGGAGCATTTAAATTATTTGTTTTAATTAGCTTGCAAAGTAGGTTTCTTTGTGGCATTTTCGTTGACCCACTTCTGGCTCCCTCACTCCCCATCTCCCTGGCCCCTGTCTCCACTTACACCTGCTTCCTCCCAGTGTCCCCCTTCCACTTTATCACACCACATGTGACCGAGTGTTTACTGCTTTGGTCATCAGGGTAGAATATGAGATAAGGAGAGCATGTCACTGTTGTGCTCTAAGTTCGTTGCTCTCCTGCGCTTGGATTGGTGTGTTTGGCCTGTGTGGCTCTTAGTTGTGTGAGCCCTTCCTTGTTCCCACTTCTGTATTTCCTCCTAGTAATTCTGTGTTTGTCTTGTTATACTCACCAAGTTCATGGTCACATTAGGGCCCATGCTGACCCCTTTCCCTGGCTTATCATTCACACCTCACCTCAGAGGATACCTCAGGTTCATGCTAACACAAAACCCCCATTTTGTTTTTTATTTTTCTTTAACCATGGCACAGAGTCCTGCGACAAAGCCCATATTAAGCTCGCTCGCTCTCTTTTCCTTTTTTAAAGACAAAGCCTTACACTGGACCCCAGAACTCACAGTGGTTGGCTGGGATTGAAGCCTGTGCCTTGACAGCTGGCTTCCTGGTTCCATTCTTTACATAGTACTTATGATCTAAACTGGTTAAGATTATTTACTTGTATATTGTTTGACTCTCTTTTGAGATGTAAGTGCCATGGGAAAAGGCCGTAGTCTTATTCAGTCACTTCTTTTCCCATGCCTAACATATTGAAGGCAACCAACCAATATTTGTTAGTTAAGTAAAGAATCAATGAAAAAAAAAAAAAAGAATGTGTTTAAAAGCAGAACTATTGTTAAGGCATGGTTGCCCACTGCAGCCCAAGCTACCTGGGAGGCTGAGGGAGGAAGAAAGTTCAGAGTCCTTCTGAACTATAAAATAGGTTCTGCCTGCCCAGGTAACTGAGTGATACTGTCCCACACAGTAATTTAGGCTGGGGATATAGCCCAGTGGAGCATGCACAGGGCCCTAGGTCCAATCCCCAGTACCGTTAAAGCAAACGGAAAAAGAACAAACCCTGAGGAGTACTGAGTTGTGAGAGAACACACACACTGTCAACATGATCCACTGTGGAATGGTAGAACACCAGCACCGAGGTTCAGAGAGCGAATAAAAGGGCATGTTGAAGAAAGGATGAGCAGACCTAGGTCCTGATGGTACACCTTGTGATACAGGTTGCTATGTGTCAGGCCCTCACAGCTTCACTTATTATTTATGTGCTTTGGTTTTTGTTTGTTTGTTTGTTTGAGACAGAGTCTCACTAGGTAGCCCTGGCCAGCATAAAACTAAGTTTTTACACCAGGCTGCCTTCAACTCATATATCTACTTTTAACAGCCTATGGAGCAGATGTGGTTTTTATCACCATTTTGCAGATGAGAACTTTGAGGCTCCAAGAGGTTGACAAATGCGCCTACACTCAGCTGGCAGAGCTAGGACTTACGCCCAGAAAGCATGGGCTTCAAAGCGTAGCCTCCAGAGCATATAGCTATTGTGTGTCCTGGATTCCTCTCGGCTGTGAGATGACTGTGTAGGGCTCTAAGGCAGCACAAACACACTCTGCTGTTGGTCTCACTTTCCTCAGGCAGTGGGCCTGGGTAAGTCTCATATGGACAGCACTAGCTTAAGGAAGAAACTTCCAGCAGAGAGGAATGCATGTGCGAAGGCCTTTCCAAGAGTTTTCTAGTAGGTTTGCATGGTATACAGGGCTGGAAGTGGGAATTAAGTTAAGTATCAAAGAGGAGATGCAGGCAGAAGTTTGGACCTCTCCCTAAGTCCTAGGCAGAGCAGCTACCACCTGGTAAGATCATCTCTGTATCTCCAATGTCCTGGTCTCTCAGTGCTGTGATGTAAGAAGCTCTCAGGGGTCAAAGGCTCTGCTTAAGGGCTTAGGGTACCTGGGACAAGATAGTTGAAGTACAAACAGTCAGGACTAGGTGACCTTGGCAGAGAGATAATGGGAAACATTGATGTATGAGCAGAAAGTCTAGCTTGTTTCTTACTCTTAAGTAGACAAGGGGCTGTGCCAGGTGCGGTGGCGCATGCCTTCAATCCCAGCACTGGAGAGACTGAGGTGGAAGGATCTCCGTGAGTTCAAGGCCAGCCAGAGCCACATTTGAGACCCCATCTCTAAAGAGAAAAGTAGACAGAATGTGTGAGACAAGTGTTTGTGGTGCCGTGAGCCCCTAGTTTCTGGGACATTGATTTATCCAGTTGATGTGACGTATCAGACCACTTCACCATATGCTCCTTGACAGCTGTGTCTCTCTTGCTCCCTATCAGCAAAGACTCTTGGAGTTGTAACACCCAGAAAACCTGTCTTATCTGTCAGTGCAAGAAAAATTAAGGACAATGCGGCTGATTGGCATAACTTAATCCTGAAATGGGACAACCTCAATGATGCAGGTTTTACCACTGCAAGCAATATTGCCAACCTGAAAGTCAGCTTGCCGTAAGTACACGTGAAATCTCTGTGCTCTGTATGGTCACAGTTAGCCGTTGAGAAAAGAATCAAGAAAGTAAGAATTTATTGGTATAAATAAAGTAAAAGAAAATATTAAGCCAAAACAATGGCAAATGATATATGCAAATATGAAGTGTACATATTTTTTTAATGCAAAAGTATGGTAACTGTTATGGCACATATCACCAGTATGTGCTGAAAGGGCAGAGTCAGGTGGATTACAAATTTGACACCTTGGGCTAGAAGATGGCTCGGTAAGTAAAGGTGCTTGCCACCAAGCTGATGACTGAGTTCAATTCCCACAACCCACATGGTGGAAGGAGAGAATGAAACTGCTGCAAGTTGTCCTTCACAGGCACACCGTGCTATAAATGTGCCCTTTCCTCTACACACAAATAAATGGAAAAGTAAATAAATACAAAATGGTGCCACATCTTATTTACATCTATGTATAAAGTCATAAAGAGGTTGATTGAAAAGAGAAAGGCAAAAAGAAAAAGAGAGAGAAAGGCTTGACACCTTTTGACTTTCAGGGATGTGGGGTGGTAGGTAAATGGGATTTCACCCTGAACACCCTGTAGTCTCCTGCCTCAGTCTCCTGAGTGCACCGCCTGCTCACGTACACTGGGTGGCAGGACCTCCCGGTATTGCCAGGCTGCTCTCAGACTACCTGGCTGGGCTTCCCTAAGGAGTGGGAACCACAGATGCACACCATTGCATCCAGTTCATTCTGTGTCCCTTTTTGTTTATTTGTGGGAGGGAAGGGGTTGCCTGCATGCTTGTCTGTGTACCCCTCGAGTGTCTGATACAGGGGACAGCAGAGGGCATTACCCTGCAGCTAGAATTGCAGATGGTTGTGAGCTGCCATGTGGGTGCTGGGAAACAAACCCTGGTTTTCTGGAAGAGCAGGCAGTTCTCAACAGCTAAGTCTTTGTCCTCCAGACCTTATTTGCTGTTGTTTTTTAGATTTATGAATTTTGTTTTATGTGTATGAGTGTTTTGCCAGCTTGTGTGTATGTGTATCACATAGGTACACTGCCTGAAGAGGTCAGAAAAGGGTGTTGAATCCCCTGAAACTGAAGTTACAGACAGTTGTGAATATCCATGTGGGACAAGAATCAGACCTGGGTGCTCTGAAAGAGCAGCAAGTGCTCCTAACCACTGAGCCACCTCTCCAGCCTCTGTTTAAGACAGGATTTATGTAGGCCCAGGCAGACCTCAGATTCACCGTGTAGTTGAGATGACCTTCAACCTCTAATCCTTCTTCCTTCTCTTCTGTGCAACTACCTCAGCTTAGTCTATTTCTAAAAAAGACAAGGTTGGGTGGGAGGCGAGAGAAGCAGTTCAGTGGTTAGCGTGCTCTCCACCAGGCGGCAGCACACACCTTTGGCCTCAGCGCTGGCGAGGCAGGCGAGTGTCTGAGTTCAAGGCCAGCTGGGCCTACCACATAGACACACATAAACACTCATACACATAAATGTTAAAAGATTAAAAGACAAAGGAACAAGTGAAATGGTTCCTGCCCTTAGTCCCAGCACTCGGGAGGCAAAGGCAGTTGGATCTCCATGAGCTCGAGACTGGCCTGGACTGTATAGCAAGTTCTAAGCAAGCTAGAACTACATAGTAGATCCTATCTTTTTTTTGGGGGGGGGGGGCAGGGAGACAAGGGAGGAGCTGAAGAGATAATTCAGTCAGGTACTCACCATGTAAACATGAGGACCTGAGTTCAAACCTCAGCACCCAAGTAAAGAGTAAGGCATTTGTTGGGGCTAGAGAGTTGGCTCTGTGGTTAAGAGCACTGGCTGCTCTTCCAGAGGATCCAGGTTCAATTCCCAACACCCACATGGGAGCTCACAGCCGTCTGTGACTCCAGTTCCAAGGGATCTGATACCATCACATATACAAGCAGGTAGTTACACCAGTATACTTAACAATAAAAATTTTAAAAGTTAGGCATTTTGGTGTGTGAGGAGAGATAGGCCACCACCACAGCCTTACTCTGTGAGTCCTAGATCCCAGTAATGATAAGCCATGTCTTCAAAAAGGTGGATGGCTCCTGAGGAACACCAGTAGAGGCTAGCTACTGGTTTCCGTATGCATTGTGGCAAGGTGGCACATCATAGTGGATGCTCACACCTAAGAACCTGGCCTCATGGCCGGGACCAAAAGAAGATACCCAGATCCCAAAATCCTGTGAAGGGAATCACGTGGCCAGAAGGAAGCCACTAGACCTAACCTTAATAGTTGCATTTCCTGCTAACAGCACCATAGGCTGAAGATTAAGCTTTTACTGCCCAAACTGTATGGATCACAGGCTTCAGTTTAAAAACCATTCAGACTCTTGCCTCCTTCAAGAAACTCTTAAGCAGTACAGCCAACATGATTATCTGGGTGATGGCTTTTCAGGACTTACTATAACAGAATGACGGGAAGGTTTCTTCCTTGCCTTGTTTTTCTTTTCTTGAGGCAGAGACTGCCATGTAGCCAAGCTATGAACTCATCCTCTTCCTCAAGCTCTGGGACTAGAGACATGCTGCCACCCAGCATGAGGTGAGTTTAAAGAGTATCATTTGTTCCCATTATTTTCTGCTTTGACCAGGGGTAAAGAGAAGGTTGAATTAGAGAGCAGCAGCCCAGCTTACAGTGGAGAAGAAAAGGCAAACCTGCACCCCGATAAGGGCCTTGAAGCACTGTGTGAGGAGCTGCAGGCTACCTTAGATGGCTTGGTAAGACCTATAGATGCTGCCGTCGACATCACTGTCACGCAAGCCCAGTCAACTATTTGGGGTTTGCTTGACCGTTAAGGCATTCAAAACTGTTGGACCCTTTTTCCTCAGCCTCTTCTTCCACCTACCTTACAAGTCCTGATGCTCTCCTAGACACTGTTGGGTACACTGTCCTGGGCAGTTCCAAACTACTTCAAGGGTCCACAGAGTGAATATTCAGATTTTGTGGGCCAGACCATCCCTGTCACAGTGACTTATTGGTGCTGCCACATAATACTAAAGCAGCTACGGTCAGTGTGGATATAGCAGGTCTTACTTCAGTGGTCCAAATCAACTATACCTCTTGTTCAGATTGTTTGTCCTTGGGCATTGCATGTGGCTGAAATACTACTGTCTTCCCTGTAAAGTTCCGTTTAGGGGATGTTTGTGACATCTCTTTACTGATGCCCAATGAAAGATGTCCCAGCCTTGCTTTGCATATCTCCTGCCTCTGTCCAAGAAGCAGCATTTATTTCCCAAGGAGCCTTGATCCCTTGCAAAGGAGAGTTCTGTTAGAAACCTGTTAGCTCTGGGGCTGGAGAGATGGCTCAAGTGTTAAGAGCACTTGCTGATCTTTCAAACGACTGGAGTTTGGTTCCCAACACCCATACCAGCTAGCTCACAGCTGTCTCTGACTCCAGCTTCAGGGAATCCAAACCTAGTTCTGTCCTCCACAGGCGCATACACACATAAATAATAAAATAAACCTTATTAGAGAAAGCAATCTCTATGTGCTATCCATCAGGTTAGAAGTTCTCTGCTCTGGTAAACTTGAATCTGTCTGAAACTGGCTTAGCAATATATTCTCATTCAGTGTTCACACCCAAAAGTTGGGGTTGGAGGTTATGAACACTGCTTTTCTTCTCTCCCCAACCATTAAAAGGTTTGGCTTTAAGAATCATTTCTTGGGGGGGGGTGGGTACTTTTACCCTTTCCCCAAACTGCACCCCATTTCTGTGTGATCTACATTACTGTGGGAGACACTACAGGGGCTGGTGTGTAAGTGTGGGCTGCTCTCACATTGTTGATGCAGCAGAGCACACACGGATGGGACTTTGTCCCTGTTGGTGGCCAAGCTGCAGATTTCTGATCAGGGCCTCCAGATTTTCCTCCTCTGAGTCCTTTTAAGCTTTTCTAGAATTAGGGGGTATCAGGAAGCTGCTACAGGGTGCCAACTTTTGTTTACAGACTTTGGTTCAGAAAGCACAGATCCTAGTCCTGGCTCCACCTCCCAACCTCAACCTTGAGCTTCTTCCCAGAACTGGAATAATGGAGCCTGTCTGGGGGTTAAGCCAAGTGAAATATCGAACCTAAAATATCTGAGAAGGAAGGAGAGACCTTCAAAGATTAGCATTTGCTAAATTTAGCCTGTGCCACTTTAGATGAAACCAGGGGGTGGATGGTTGGGAGGATCAGGTATGAGGGATTGTGATTTTGATGTTGGGTATTTCTTTTATCCTCCAGACACATAATAGTTAACTATTCTGAGGAGTTGGATATTTGGTTTAACTCTAACCAGGTGCTTCACAAAACATAGAGTCACTGCCCTTCATCTGTCACTTTTTTGTCACAGTGGAGAAGGTGCTGGTATCTCCCGCTGGGAGCTGGCAGAGGCTGCAGTTTCGAGGGAGAGAGATCTGTGGGTTTCAGGTTCTTGCTGCTCTCTCCCGCATGGATAGGAGGCTCCCTTTCACTCATTGCCATATCAGTAAGGAAATCCAGGCTCACTGAGGCTGCCATAAAATAAAGAGAGCAGAAACGTGCTTCTGAGTGCCTTTCTGTCTACCCTGCTCTGTGACAACAGCTCACGCTGGGATTCTGCCAGGTCTTTGGCACTAAAACACGAGTGCTGCTTAGAAACCTTACTGAGGTGGGACTCAGCAAGCTTTCGTTTCTCTACGGCTGTGAAAACCCTGTGCTTAGTACCTCAGGACCCATCTGCCTCCAAGCCTCTGGCAGTCTGCTGTCTGTGGAGTTAGTGGGGTGAAGGACTGGAATTTTAGCCCCACCAACGCTATATCTCATAGCCTGCAAATCTTTTATAGTTAGTAAATCTGAGATCAGAACGTCTAAACAATATTCTCATTTTCCAAATTAATATCTTTTCAGACTAAAATACAAATGAAAATGGAAAAGCTATCTTCAACCACCAAGGGAATTTGTGAACTAGAAAATTACCATTACAGGGAAGAGAGTAACCGGCCCCCTCTGTTTCACACGTGGCCCACACCCTTCTTCTGTAAGTAGCTCTTCTGGAGGTGGTTCTAAGAGAGGAGAGGCATCAGCACTGCTTAGATCTGGTCCCTAGGAAAGAAACGGGACATCTGTCTTTTACAATATAAAGAAAGAAATGTAAAAGTTAAGTAAACTGAAGACATGTGGTGATACCAGTAATTGAGAAGCAAAAGCTGGAAAATTGTCAGTTTAAGGCCAACCTTGCACTATAAATATAAACTGAGAACCTGTTTTAATTAAAATTTTTAAATTAAATAAATAAAAAAAATAAATTAGCCATCAGTTGAGGACATTTTGGCCAACCTCATAGAAGACCAATGAGAAAAATGAAATTTAGCATGATGGTCTTTCCTAGTTAGGGTTTCTATTGCTATGATAAAACATCATAACCAAAATCAACTTGGGTTGGAAAGGGTTTGTCTGGTTTATGCCTTCAAAGCACTGCTCATCATCAGTGGAAGTCAGGACAGGAACCTGGAGGCAGGCACTGGTGCAGAGGCTTTGGAAGGGTGCTGCTTACTGTCTTGCTCCCCATGGCTTGCTCAGCCTGCTGTCTTAAAGAACCCAGGACCACCTGCCCAGAGTTGGCCCCACCCACATCAGTCACGACTTAAGAAGATGACCAATAGCCAGACCTTACGGAGGCATTTTCTCGGCTGAGGCTCCCTCCTCTCCACTGACCCTTGCTTATGCTGACATAACCAGCACATGGTATAAGCTGGTAATCCCAGTACTTGGGAGGCTGAGGCAGGAGGATCACAAGTGAATTTAAGAGCAGCCTGGGCTCAAATAGGGGGGCTAATGGGGCTGGCAAGATGGCTCTTTGGGTAAAATTGCCACCGACCCTTGCCACCACGTCTGACAACCTGACTTTGATCCCTAGGACCCACACAGTAGAACAAAGCAATGTTTGAAAGTTGTTCTCTGACCTAAACACACACCATGGCCTATACACATAAACACAAAAATAAAATATAATAAAAAATTTTTTTAGGGATTAAGCTACTGGATTTTGGGTTTTTTGTTTTAATTTTGGGTTTTCAAGATAGGGTTTCTCTGGGTAGTCCTGGCTGTCCTGGAACTCACTCTGTAGACCAGGTAGGCCTCAAACTCACAGAGATAAGATTAAAGGCGTGGGCCACCACCACCTGGCTCAGTTTATTATTTTTTACGGATTTCTTTCATTTTTAATTATTTGTATCTTTGTGTGGGTATGTACACATACATGAATACAGTAGCTCTTAAAGGCCAGAGGTGTTGGGTCCCCGTGGAGCTGTGTCATATGTATTTGTGAGCTGCCTGATGTAGGAGTTGATCCCAGCTCTTCTGGAAGAGCATCCAGTGCTCTTAATTGCTAGACCATCTCTCCAGCCCCTATGTGCTTTTCTAAACTGAGTCTTACTTTGAATCCTAGGCTGAACTTAAGTGTGAGGCAAGTCCTCAGACTTGTAGCAGTCCCCGATTCAATCCTCCACAAGCTGTGATTACCAGTCTCCATTAGTGACTCTTCATAACCCTTACAGGTCACTCAAAGGCTGTGTCCTTGTACATCCTTCCAGTTTTCCACCCAGCCGGATCGCTGTGCTCTTTCTTTACCCCAGTGCTATTCTGGCTTGTTTGGAGGAGTTTTACGTTGCCCGGGCTAGCTGAGGATGCCCTTGTACTTCCCATCCTCCTTCCTCCAGTCTGTGCTTCACATCCACGTGCTGCAGGGCAAGCATTCACCAGCACACTGTTTATGGGGTATTGGGGTCTGGGCCCAGAGCTTCATGCATGCTGGGCAAGTATGCTGCCCGCTGAATCCCATTGCCAGCTCTGCTTCTGGCTTTTGACCAGGAGCCCGAGAAAGCGGGCTTGAGTCTGAAAGACTGCATTCCCATGCAGCCCTGTCTGGTCTGTTGCAGATGAGGTCTCCCACCGGCTCTCTGATGCATACAAGAAGGAGCTCCTTTTGAAGCACACCATTGGTGCAGAGCTGGCCCACACTGCAGACCGCAACCTCAGCCTGACCTACCTGTCCATGTGGCTGCACCAGCCCTACATAGAGAGCGACAGCAAGCTGCAGCTGGAGAGCATGCTGCTTGAAACAGGGCACCGCGCCTTGTGACTCCCTGGCCGCCTTCCTGTGATAGCAGCCTCAGAAATCCAGACTGTCGTGGCCGCTGCAGCCTCTCCAGACACACGGGCACTGCTGCAGCTGTCCTCCCCTCCACCTCGCCCCAGGCATTATGAAACTGCCATTTGTGAGCACCAGAGTGAAATAAATGAGAGGAATGGCCAAGGGCCTACACATGTGGAGACAACCTGAATTTCCTAGTTTTGCTTTGTACCTATC
Organism: Pachyuromys duprasi; assembly: GCA_028658305.1. Classification (NCBI taxonomy): domain Eukaryota; kingdom Metazoa; phylum Chordata; class Mammalia; order Rodentia; family Muridae; genus Pachyuromys; species Pachyuromys duprasi. The sequence goes on from CM053765.1 coordinate 6,519,715, forward strand.
TACCATTTTGTTTTGTGGTGCTGGAAATCAAACCCAGACTTTCTCACAGCTGAATATTCTACCACCGGGCCCTGTGCTTAAGACTTTTGAGAATGTTTTAGTTCTGTAACTATCAATGCAATCCCATAAATACCAGATGTTTAAAAATCTTATCAAGCCAGGAGGTGGCGGCCACAACACACTCCTTTAATCTCAGCACTTGGGAGACAGAGGCAGGTGGATCTCTAGGAGTTTGAGGCCAGCCTGGGCTACAAAGTGAGTCCAGGACAGCCAGGGCTACACAGAGGAATCCTGTCTTGGGGGAAAAAAAAATCTCAAGTGGGGACTGAGTCCGCAGCTAGGAGCACATCCGGCCTTCTGGCTTCCACTGTCAGCCACACATATTTGCGTCCACATACAAATCAATACTCTTTTTTAAGATTTTATTTTTACTTATGTGTCTGTGTATGTGCCACATGTACAGATGCCCAGACTGGCTACAAATGGGGGCAGGATCCTAAAGTTGCAGGAGGTTGTCAGCCGCCTGACCTAGAAGAGTCCCGACCTTCCAGTACCCTGGAAGAGCAGGTCACACTCTTACATTAGTAAAATGTTTTAATATATGTTCTCTAATCCTGTAGAGTTAACTGAGCAGAGTCTGGTGTCATAGAAATGAAAACCACTTACCAAAAATTGCTGTTTGCATTAAAAGACAGACAAGCCAATAAAAAGGCCAGTGATTGCAGACTGTGTTCATTTGGAGCCCACGGGTCATAGAGAACTTCAAATTCATGACTAAGAACTGCATGCATAGGGAGGTTAAGTGGCCCTCGGGAAATGGCTGCTTCCACCTCTCCCATGCCCTCCTGAGGTGGGGAGGGGGAACACTAAAGCCCATCTGTGGGTGGGCACACTCAGACCACTACTCCAGTCTATCGGGGGAGGCACACTCAGACCACATTGCTGCCTTCTGTCAGTGTGTGTATGGGCACACTCGGGCCACGATGCATGTGTGCAGGCCAGAGCACAGCATTGGGCGTGGGTCCTTGCCTTCTGACCCCAGTGTTGTAAACACCAGAACAGCTGAGCTGTAAGCTTCTGGTTTCTCCTGCCTCTGCCTCTATGGATTTGTAGATGCTGTGGGGTCTACAGGCACTTGTGCTGCTACTACGCTGCTTTTTGTGTTTTCTGGGGCTCTGAACTCAGGTTAGCAGGCTGCACAGTAAGCACTGCTCCTCCCCAGAGGACACAGTCCAGTCCTCTAGCGTCAGGCATGCACATGGCTGAGGTTCTGTGCTAGTAACTCGAAACCCCCAAGCTGCATATCTAGTCCAACTTAATGAAATCATGGGACACAAGGACACACAAACACGTACACACACCTCATTTTTTTTCCCCAGGCAGCAGTTGCCTACAAAGTGCTCAGCTCAGAACAGAACTCAAACACAAATCTCTCCTCAGAGATTTTTCAGGTCATAGAGAAGATGGACTTATCCAAAATACCCACTAGCATCACATTTACATCATGGCCACTTGAACAAATACCTGATATAGCTTACAAATAGAAAAGGGTTACTTAGCCGGGCAGTGGTGGTGAATGCCTTTAATCCCAGCATTCAGAAGGCAGAGACAGGCGGATCTCTGAGTTCGAGGCTAGCCTGATCTACAAAACAGGTTCCAGGACATCCAGGGCTACACAGAAATCCTGCCTTGAAAAACCAAAAGAAAAGAAAAAAGAGAGAGCGAGAGCAGGGGTTCCTTTAAGCCAAGGTGTTGCGTACCTGTAACCTCAGCACTGGAGGCTGAAGCAGGATGATTGAGGCCAGCCTGGGATACATACAAGACCCTGTCTCAAAACAAGCAAAAGCCATCTTGTGAGATGGATCAGCAGGTGGGAGTGCGAGCCATGCAAGCCTGGAAACGTGAGTTAGACAATGGAGCCATGTTAAAGTAGGAGAAAGCCAGGTACAATGGTGCACACCTGCAGTCCCAGCACTCAGGGAGGCAGAGGCAGGTGATCTGGGGAAAAGGATAGGAGAGCACTGAGCCACAAAGCTGTCCTCTGACCATGCACATACAACAGTTAAATGAAAGCAGTTAAAATCAAAACACTCCCATCACCAGATAATGTGTTTGTGTGTGCAGAGGGCGCAGATCGTTTCTACTTTTGTTCCTTGGAGAAGGAAATCTGTTAAAACTTCATGCTGTATAAAGTATGGGGTAAAATTCTGGAGTCCAAAGAACAGAGTCTTACAGGGAGAAAATGCATCCCAGAGAAATAAAAACAATATGTCCCAAAGAAAAGATGACTTTATGGCAGGGGCACAAAGGCGTGAGGGTTCCTGACTGTGAAGGAGTTTGTGCATTACAGTTTGGAGGTGACCTTTCGTAGACTTTCTCTTCCCTCTGTTCAAATCTGTGCTGACAGTTGGCAGTTGCCCTGCAGAAGGGTTGCTGCATGATCAGCATCCCAGAGTTAGGTTCTGGACAAGATGCTGCTCAGGCCATGCTCGTGGGCAGGAGTCACTCTGCTCCTGCCTAGTGGCTCCTGAGGAACAGACACAAAGCCCTTTCTCCCACTCCCCAACCTCAACACACGTCTGCAAGCCCCCCCCCTCCCTTTGGGCCCTGACGGCTAGCATGTATTATTGACTACTCATCAACCATATGGCATGGGACCTTCTCCCTCGAAACCCTGTAAGAAGGGACCCACGCTCCCGTGTGGGCCTGAAGCTCACTCAGAGGCCTTGCCATCCTGTCCTAGGGGAAACACTGGAGGATTCACGACGTGAATAGGCCTTGTAGAACATGTTTGTTTGAGACATGCCCGGGTTGATCTGGACACACTATGTGCAGTCTAGAACTAAGCAGTGTGTGGTGCCTGATGCCTACTTTTAGCTTTGGTATAAGCTTCTTCTATTTCCTGGAGTTTCAGACTTTTAAGATTTTATTTTATTTTTAATTCTGTATGTGTGCCTGTGTGGATGGATGTACTCCTGCTGCATTATCTGTGGAGGCCAGAGGAGGGCACTGGATCCTTTGGAGCTGGGATTACAGGGAGTTGTGAGCTGTCCAGCATGAACACTAAGAATCAACCTCAGTCCTTTTCAAGAAGAGTAGTATGCACTCTTAAAAGATATTTTAGGGTTTTCTGAGACAAGGCCTTGCTAGATTATTCATGCCGGCTTCAGAATCAACATACTCCTGCCTCAACCCCCAATGCTGGGATTACAGACACACTACATTCATATTCTTGGTGATTTACTCCCAGCCACCCATTAGCAAGTTACTCAAGACAGCTAATGGAAAGATCAATACTGCCAAGGACAGGCTGAAGTACAGACACTAAAGATAAAATATTGATTCTTCAGAGTACTTCCTATCTGAAGAGTCCAGAGGTCACCCCAGAGGTCAATGTGTCACTTCAAGTTGGGCACAGTGGGGAATCACACAGACACGTCTTCTTCAATGCCCAATCCTGCCACATTAACAGGGACGCAAGGAAAAAGCTTGGACTCCACCTGCACTGGACTGAGAGGGTTTGGAGAATGAATCCATGAGGTAAACTTTGGGAAAGAAGGCAGTTGGTGCTGTCCTTTATAAAGCATTTCAGGCAAATCAGAAACTATTGAAGATAACATAATAAATGTCCACATCCCCCAAATACAGATTAAAATTTTAGACAGTGGCACCAGGCATGGAGGTGCACACCTTTAATCCCAGCACTTGAGAGGCAGATACAGTCAGATCTCTGTGAGTTCGAGGCCAGCCTGTTCTACACAGTGAGTTCCAGGACAGCCAGGGCTACACAAAGAAACCCTGTCTCAAAAAACAAGCATTTAGACAGTAGCCCACAGGACCAACCCCTACCCAGGGCACTCTGATGGCCCCCAGTTGCTGGCATTCCTGCTCTGCTAGGAAACCCACCTGTTTGTCCCTATGAACAATGCCCTGAGCTCTAAGAAAAGAACAGGAATTGCCTGGGGCTGTTGGGAACTGTAGTCTTGCCTCAGCACAGCACCTGGGTGAGGTGCAGCTTTGGTCCCCATCTCTGCCCTGCTGCGGCATCTAAGGTGCTCAAGGTCTCCCTAAGAGTGCAGGAGTGAGCAGAGAAGAGCTGAAAAATGATCATCTAATGTGGACAGTGATCTTCCCATCTGTCCCACAATATAGCCTTGGGAACCCTCACAAAGAAATTGTGAGAAGTTACTTTACAGCTGGGACATCAAAGGACTGGGGTTCTCTATGAGCTCCGGGTTTCTGTAGACCCCTGTAAGTCACCCTATCATAGCAGCCTTTTTCTCATCCAGAAAACCCAAGTCAATAGAGTGTATTATCTAAGCTCTGGAGAAGCAGAGGCAGGATGATCCTAAGTTCAAAGGCAACCTGAACTCAGTCTTAGTGGGCAAAGTGAACATAAAGCCTAAGTGGAGGGCTGGTGAGGTGGCTCACAGGTACTTGCTGTGCAAGTCTGGCAACCTGAGGTCCATCCCTGGAATCCATATGAAGAAGAAAGGAAACTGGGCATGTTGGCACATGCCTTTAACTGCAGCACTCAGGAGGTGGGTAAATTTCTGAGTTGGAGTACAGTTTGGTCTATGTAGTGACTTCCAGAACAGCCAGAGCTACAACGTAAGACCATGTCTAAAAACCAAAACCAAACCTAACTAAAACAAACCAAAAAACCCACCTGCACAGCCTGTCACTGTAGCTACAGCAGAGGCTAATACAGGAGGATCATAGATTAGAGGCCTGCCTTAAAGATGAAGCTCAGAGATCAAGCCTGCCTGGCAACTTCAAGAGTTCTCACACATACCAAGAAAGCAAATAGATATGATTTTCATTTTTACTTCTCAACAGAATGTTGCCAAAATGGCTAGCTTTTTAAGTTTTCTAACTGAATCCAGAAGTGCAGAGGACGCCTGTTGAAGAAACAGCATATCACCAGGAGAAGGGGGTGGCATGATACGGAAGTGGGTGCAAGCCTGGTAAGAAACAGTAGAATGACCTTACTGCAACAGCCACCAAACTATACAACTATATAAGGGGTCCACATGTGCCATGGGAACACATCTGGAACCCCAGCCTTGGGCTGACGCAGAAGGATCACGAGTTCAAGGCCAGTCTTGACTGCTTCTAATAGCAGACAACAAAAATATATATACACCATTATTGTAAAGATACTTCAGAAAAAGCAACAGTGCAGCAAACGTTACTCTTTATTGTATTTAGAGGTTTGTTTGTTTGAGACAGGGTTTCTCTGTGTAGTCTTGGCTCTCCTGGACTTGCTTAATAGACCAGGATGGCTTTAAACTCACAGAGATCAGCCTGCCTCTGTCTCCCTGAGTGCTGGGATTACAGGCATGTGGCACTGTGCCCAGCTACATTATTCTTTATAAATAAATGGCTCATTTGTGTCAGTATTCACATTAGAAAATAAACAGTGCCCGAAATGGACCTTCTGTGAGTAAAATCCAAACAAATATAGGTTCAAAGTTCTTCCCAGCATGGTGGGACATCCCTGAGGCAGGAAGACTAGGAGTTCAAGGCCAGACTGGGCTACATGGGACTCTGCTTCAAAAAAAACACCACCACCAACAACAACACACACATGCGCGCGCGCGCACACACACACACACACACCTGACTCCTGGTCACTGAAAGGGCTCTGCCTCCACAGTGAGGAAGTCCTCCATGGCTTTAAGACCAACCCCTTCTGACTGGCTAAACCTCAACATAGAACCCCCTGCATTAGTCACTATGACATCATCCTCTTCCTGAGACACTATGGTACTCGGATGAGACAAAATAAGCCCATTGGAAGTCTGACTAAAAATCTGCTCCTGTCCCTGAGACAACACTTCCCGGCACACATCAGGATTCTCAAAAGCCAGGGCTTCCCCCACAGCAGCCACAGTCTCTGGCCCTCTCTGACCACATGTCTCCATCCTAGAGAGCAGCTGGCTTATGTCCCCAGCTTCACTTCCAACACTGGAACTCCCATTACTGGACAGTGATCCATCTGGTCCAGGACGAGGTGGCTCTGGCATAATCTTAGAAACACAGGCAGTTGGCAAGGTGTTCTGGAGTGGAAAGGCTGCAGTTTCTACCAGCAGGACATGGCTGGGGCTGGCCTGCTGGCCACTGAGGTGGGGTTGGCTCGTCTCTCTGAGGTCTTCTGCCTCTGCATTTCCAGATTCTCCACGGAATGGAGACTCCACTTTTCCACCTGATGATGAGGTGCCACTGACCCTGCTGCTTCGCTGGATGGTCCCAGAATCCTGATCTACAATTCGTGCCGGAGCATTCTCTTCAGAAAACACTGACTCCTGGGCTGGAGGCAGCCCTCTCGGCTCTGCTACCTGGGAGTAAAGAGCTGACCTACGGACACCCTGACACAGAGGAGCAGGGTCTGCAGAGCCACACCTGGCTTCAAAGTCAAGAGTCGTCATCATCGCAGGCTGCTGGCCCGCAGGTGGCATGTGTCCACCACTAGCAGGAACCATCTCTCCACAGATTCCTCCAGAGTCGCAAGAGTGCCTCTCAATGGCTGCAGGGGCGGAACCTGAACACAGAAAACAACAGTCACATACTTATCACCTTGATGAGCTGTTCCAAATGGACATTCTTGAAATAAACACTTTGCCACTTGGGCAGGGCAGCAAGTTTTTATTGCTTACTATTTACAATCTATTCACAAAGGTAGATTCTGTATTAAACACATAGCCCAGCAGAGTTTAGCAGGGTAACTTCACTGAATGAACAAACTCCCCTCCCTTTCCTGAGGGGAGCCCAAGGGTCGGAGAGGCCTTTCAAAACAGACCCTCAATCCCAACACTAGAAAACCTGAAAGGTTATTTAAACATAACCTCAGATAATAGCCAAGCATCCTGGTCTTGAGGCCAAGGACCCTGTCACTCAGCCCCAGGAATACAGGACTTAAGCAGACACTGAAAAACCATTTGCTGACAAGACGTGAACGGTGGGATGGATCACCTAACTTCAAAGAGCAGTTGAGGCTAAAGGAGAAAAATGACTCAGTGAGGGCCATGCTCCAAACTGGCACTAGAGAATTCACTGTTCCCACTGAACACACTTGCCTTCCCTAGGGCAAAGCTGTACAGAACTCATAAGTGGGCATGGCCTCTTCCACTACAGGCCTCAGTATCAGGCCAGAAATCAGACAGCCCTGGTAAGTCTTCACAAAGGCAGGAGGACACTGTCAATGCTGTGTGCTCAAAGTACCTAGCAGACAAGATCTGACTACAGCCAGAACTCAAACCAGAGTGTCCTCCTTCCAAGAACAAGTCTCACATGTCCCAGGCATGCAGGTCTAGATGCTGAGCCAAAGTACATGTGTGTTGCAAGATATCTGATCCCATTGTGAGCCCAAAATTATGAACTATAAAACCCTGTTTCTTGTTTGGTGTGGTTGAGCCCTATCATACACCTTTAATGCAATAATTTTCTGTTTATTACAGACAGGTGATTGTGGTGTGGCTCAGCCAGCCCCAGCACACACCTTTAATCCAAGAGCTTTCTGTACACAGGGTTTAATAAAGTTTACCCTAGGTCAAGAGGCTGAGCAAGAAACCAGGTGACAAGGATTAAAGAGTAGGAGGGACTTTGAGGTATTTAAGACAGTGTGTAGGAGCAGACGTAGCTTTAGCTCTCTGGCTTTGGGAGCTTTTTGAACTTTGAGCTAGCAAGCCTCTGGCCTTGGTTTTTTTTGGCCTTTCCTTCTTGGGCTGTCAGCTGAGCTAGTGAGCCTTTTGGATTTTTTCCATCCAGATCTGAGCTGAGAAGGAAGGTCAGCTGGGTGTTTTCTCTGCCTCTCGGAGCTAGCAGGTTTTCACCCCAGCATCTGGCCTCCCGAGTCTTTACTGGTAAAACAAAACTGTTGGGATTTTCATTCCTTTATAACAAAACATATGTCCTTGAGACCCAACTCTGCCAAACCTCTCAGACCACCATGGGTCTACTAGCCTGAGACATCACTATGAAGTGACTCTTAATTTAGTAAGGGACTCTACGAGACCCCAAAAGTCTCATGATTCATAGACATGGACATGGAATGACAGAGTGTGGAGGTTGGGATAAAACCTACGAGACTGGGCTGGAGAGACGGCTCAGTGGCTGAGAGCACCGGCTGCTCCTCCAGAGCACCCACATGGCGGCTCACACCCTCCTGAAACCCCAGCTCCAAAGTATATGACACCATGACACAGACATACATGCAGGCAAATACTAATACACATAATATAAAAATAAGTTGTTTTAAAAATTAAAAAAACAAAACAAACAAAAACAAGAGACCAGAAGGTTCTCTCATCAGCCAAAGAGACACCTTACTTCTAAAAGTGATGGTCCTGGGTGCCTCTGTGCCCACTAGTAGGACCTCTGGGCATGGGGCAACCCACAAAATGTGACTTACCCTTGTTCTTGGCTGGAGCACATGAGGGCCCAGGCTTCTGTTGGCATCCACTGACGTTGGCAGGGCACTCAGGAACATCTGCAGGCACAGCTGCTGTTCGGGGCTTTTTCACTATGAGCAGTCCCTCCTCTGTGGCCTACGGAGAAAAGATTACGAAGACCAGCAGAAAAGTCAGACTTGCACCTTCCTGGAGAGGCCTAGAGAGATGAGCTGTGAACTGACAAGGCCAAGTCACGAATCCATCTACACCAATGGTCTACACTGCACCACTTACCACCACTCCCAGATCCCTCTCTCTCTTCTGTCCACTGGCTTCCTCCAGCTTCCCCTCTGTCTCATGGCTGGAGCACTTAGATGCACTGCTCTGGTGTGTCTCTTTCTTCCTCAGGAATTCTGTGATTCCTAATGACCTGGCAACCTGAATGGGAATAGGAGAAATAGGCTTTGTTTAAAGCAGAAAGTGTGCCAAGTGTCTCAACTCTTCTGTCTGAGTAGAAACCCAAAAGGCTGTTTTGCACAGTGAGGTAGAGCTTAACAGGAGAAAAGAAGACCAGGTGTGGTGGCACAAGCCTATAAGGCCAGCAACTCAGGGAGGCAGAGGCAGGGGGATCTCTGACTTAGAGGCCAGCCTGCTCTACAAAGTGAGTCCAGGACACACAAGGCTACACAGAGAAACCCTGCCTCAAAACAAAGAAAAGAAGGAAGAAGGAAGCAAGCAGGCAAGCAGGCAGGCTGAGCATTCCATGGGTAGCAAGCCAGGAAGCAATGCTCTTCCATGACCTCCGCTTCAATTCCTGCTTCCAGGTTTCTGCCCTGACTTCCCTCAGTGGTGGTCTGCAATTTGAAAGTGACTAACTGAAATCAACCCTTTCCTCCTAAAGTTTTGGTCAGAGTGCTTTATCATCTAAATCAAACCCCTAATTTGTGCAAATAAAATACCCATATATATAACATCACTTTTTTTAGAGTTCACAGCCATCTTTGACTACATAGAACATTCAAGACCAACCTGAACTACATGTGACCTTATTTCAAACAATGACCTCCACCAAAAGAATACAATAAAGCATACAAAAACTACCAACAGTCACCAATAACAAACAGCCCTGCTACTACCCAAAACCCCCAAACCAGCACATACCAACTGTGGTGTTCTAAATGTGAATGCCCCCCAATGGCTCATATGTTTGAATGTTCAGTTCCAGTTGGTGGAACTGTTTGGGAAGGATTAGGAGGTGTGGCCTTGTTGGAGGTGGTGTGTCATTGGGGGTGGGCTTGAGGCTTCATAAATTTCCTGCCATTCCCAGTGCCCTCTTGGCCTCCTGCTTGTGGATCATGCTGTGAACTCTCAGGCATTCCTGCCATTGTGCCTTTACTCCACCATCATAGTTTACTCTCTGAAACCATAAGGCAATTAAATGCTTTCTGTCAAATAAATCGCCTTGATCATGGTGCTTTACCACAGCAGTAGAAAAGTGATGAAGACCTTGTAACAGCCCAGGCTGAGGTAGCTCGCCTCAGAAATCAGAACCATGTCAGCAGGTACCCACTACAGGTGGGCAGCTCCATCAAGTTAGGGGAAGGACAGGCAGCTACGGGTCACACCAGCTTTCTTTTCTTCTTAAGATTTATTTATTTTAAGCATATGAGTGATTTGCTCACATTTATGCCTGAACAACATGTGCATGGCTATTGCCCATAGAGGTCAGAAGAAGGCATCAGATCCCCTGAAACTGGATTCAATGATTATAGATGGTTATGAGCCACCACATGAATTCTGGGAATCCAACGTGGGTCTTCTGCAGGAGCAAGAAGTGCTGTTAACTGCTGAGCCATCTCTCCAGGCCTCCACTCTGCCTTTCTAAGTACTCATACTATATGTATAACAGTTCCATTATTATTATTATTTGTTTTATTTTGTTTTAAATAAAGGAGACTATTTCAATCTTTGGCAGTGGTATAAGAGCCAGAAAGTACACTTAAGTGAGGGTTAAGAGACCCAGAGGTGAGCCCAGGGCTGCTAGGGTTGCTGAGGGACCTGCTGCCACAGAGTGGGGCCAGAGCTGAGTTCCAAGCACAGTTTATTCAAAGCAAGCCAAACCATATTAGCCCCAAACTTATGTTTTGAAAAGAACTCAACCTAGCAAAAACAGCTGGGGGCTAAAATAAGAACTGTGTCAGAACAACCACAAACATACACACTGGCCCTGTGTAACACACAGGGAACCAGGCCTATGCAGAGATTTCCGTAGGTAAGTGAACTTGTGGCTCTGGCAGAGGCCCCAGGCTCTGTTTCCAGCACCCCCACCGTGGCCCACAACCACCTCACCCAAGTCTTCTCTTCTGTCCTCCCTGGGCCCAGGGAGAAACATGGAGCAGACATTCATGCAAGCAAGACACTCATGCACATAAAAAACATCTAATAAACTTAAAAAGAAAAGAAAGTTAGCCCTGAGTATCAGTATTCAAGGGACTGTGGTGTTAGTCCTGTGCAGGGGACTGCAGTGTTCACATTTTCTCTGAGCTATTCCAGTTTCCAGTTCTCAGGGAACAAGGGCTTATCACCCTTATATTAATGGATCAAAAACGTCACTTGACAGGACAAGGCTACATAGTGGCTATAAATGAAGATGTCTTACTAGCAACAGCCTCCCTGTTCAGAGACTGTCTCCTTAGGCTAACTAAGAGCATAATGCCTTGTTCAACAGTCTCCCTGTTGACAGACTGTCTCCTTTGGCTAAGAGCAAAACGCCCCTCGAGCATCACCTCAAAGTTGGTTATCTCCAGGGGCTCCTGGGAACATGGGCCAGAGCTGTTGAGGTAATCTTGACACATTCTCTTCACCACACCATACAACTCTTCAAACTCCTTGTACACAGCAGGGAAGAAAGGCTTCTGTCCGGGACTTTTCTCAACCTTTGTGAAGATGTACAGTGTAAATCCAAGGCATTGACACCGAAAACAGAAAATATACTTGAAGACAAAAGCTGCATTCCTCAACCCCTGGACCTGGTCAGTAGTCCAGTATTTCCTTAGCCTCCTAGTGATGCCTACATATGCCATACCATGCTCAACTCTGAGAGGCCAGGTCAGGGCTGGAGTGCCAGAAAACAAAGCTGAAGATGAAGGCCACAGCCCTGGGACTAGGGTGACCTCACAGGAAGCATAAAGTTGGTAAAAAGACACCTTCAGCTCCTAAGGGGCATATTCACACCTCTTGAAGCTGCTATGGTTTCCCACACCCACTGTGGCTCCCTACACAAAGTGAAAACAGTCACGGGAGTGACAGTGGCTTACTGAGACACCCAAACAGACAGGCTCTGGGTGCTACAGCTCTCTTCAGCTCTGCCCTAGGGAAGAGAAAGGAATGATTGAGTGGCCCGGCACATCCTAATACACTCAAGCCAACCCTCTCTCTGCTTTGAGACATGCTACAGGGACGCACCTTCAGCAGGAGCAGCTCATACAGGGTCACCACCTGGGCCAGCTGCGGTAGCACCAATCCTGCCAGCTCCTCCTGGCCACACTTCCTGAGAGCCTGCAGAGAGAAAGCACTGGGTACGACTGCAACTGGAGACAGGAAGCAAGGTAAACGGCAGAAAGCGCCCCAGAACCCAACTGTGCCCATAGTTTCACACTGTTGTCCAACAATCGAGCACCAGAGACTTAGATGCAGAGGAGCCATACAGTGGCAAACAGCAGCCAGGGACTGGAGGATGGAGGTTGGAAAGCAGTCCAGGCTAGGCTGGAAGAAGCCCAAAGATGTGGATTTCCATCCAATGGGCATATGGAAGGAGGCTGTGTTCTGTGAAATGTTGCTATATGGCCAAGGCTAGCCTCGTGGCTCAAATGGGCCTCCTGCCTCAGTTCTCTGGGGATCACTAGTATGCACCACGGTACCTGGTTCTGGAGGGAGGTTTTAGGCAGGTGGTGGTATAATAAGAGGAGGATGTGGGTCTGCAGGGGTCACAATGACAAGAGGCAATACCAACAGAAAGGCTAGGAGATGGTGAGGACTTGATAACATGCGACCTGTGGCAGAAGAGGAGAGATTGTATAGTCTATCAGGTCCAAGACAGGGGCGTGGGTGGACTGAGGTGCAGACAGGCAGAAAAGGCAGAGCCAGGGGTAGTATCGTGGCCTCCACTCTCAGCACTTGGAAAGCTTGAGGTGGAAAGATTGGCAGGGCCAGCCTGAGCTCCATAATGGGAGTTTGAGGCTAACCTGGGCTACAGAGTGAACAATGTCTCAAAAAAAAAAAAAAACTAAACTAAACTAAACTAAGAACGAGGAGGGAGGGGAGAGAACGACAAGGACCTGGGCTCCTAACCTGAGCACCTCATGGCTCCATATCACAGGGCCAGACGGGACACCAGCTTGTGTGCTCCCCACAACATGGAAGATGAGGGAGTACACAGGCCAACCAAGGAGAGGGTATTCTTTCTTTTGGGGAGGGGGAATTGGTTTTGGTTTGTTGTTGTTTTTAGAGACAAGTCCTTACTATGTAGCCCTGGTTGACCTTGAACTCCTAGAGATCCACCTGCCTTTGCCTCCCAAGTACTAAGATTAAAGATGAGTGCCACCATGCCTGGCCACCGACAGATGTGAGGCTCCAGAGAGAGGTCTAATCAGGAATCTACAGAAGAAGCAATGCAGGGAGAAGAACCTAAAAAAACCTTGGAAACACCAAATGTGAGAGGTATAGGGAAGTCACGTGAGAATAATCAGGAGCTGCCAAGACCTGGGGGGAACCAGAGAAGCTAAAGAAAAACTTTATTGGCAGACCAAAACTTAACTACAAGGCCAGCAGGAGAGCTCAGCTGTGCAAGCCCAGAGCATGAACTCCATCCCCAGAGCCCAGGGAAAGGTGGAAGGAGAAAGCCAATTCTTTAGTGAGAATTTTGATTTCTTTAAAAACCCAGTTATCTTATGTGAATGTTTGTTTTCTTTAAAAAAGAAAAAACAACAGTTACCTTATGTGAGTATGTTTTTGTCTTAATCCCAGGTGTGGGATACAGGGCTGCAGTTTGTCCACAGCCGTTAACTATGATTGTCTTGTGCACCAGCAGGGGCGTGATCTTGGCCAGCTGGAGATAGTTTAATTCTGGAACTCTGGAGAGATTATAAATGTCAGAGCCCAGAGAGGGGCAGGAGCACTCTGAAAAGGGGGCGCTGCTGTTCCTCCTCTGCTTCCTGCTCTTCTGTTGCTGTTGCTGGTTTGTCAAGTGATTGAGAGAAAAGAGACAAGTTGGAGATATCCTGACTATGAAGACTTGGACTTGCCCCAAGGAACCCACCAACCCTAACAGCAGGAAGTAGAGTATAAATAGACCTACGGCCCTGTTCCTCTCTAATCTCCTCTCTCTCCTACCTGGTGTTGAAGTATTGGAAGGGATGGGGGGGGGGGGAAGAAGGATGGTAGATATAAGAACCCAGGAAAATGATTTAAAGAAAATAGGCCAACACAACTCAACAAAGCTGGTCTCCACATACTCACCACAGCATGAGTACAGGGGCAGGTTAGCTTCAAGTTCCAAAAGCTCTTAGGAAAAGCTGACCTGTGCTTTCAAGCTCTATGGAGGTGCAGGAATGTCGGTTTCTAAGGTGTTACCTTGCCATGACTTAAATTCTGGACAAGCTTTTGATAGCAGACATCTCCTTAGTAGCTCAATGAAAACATCCACCTGGAAGTTCTGTCAGCCAACGGGCTCGGTCATCACTGCCCACCCTACTTCCTGCCAGAGTGGCAACTATGTCTAGCCTGTGCACACTGCCCCTCCATAACCAGAGGTGGGCCTGATATGTTATGGGCACACACTCATATACAAATAAATGTCAACTCTGTCAGAGTGGGCCTGCTGACAGCAGCCACATAACTGTCTGTAGGACAGTGATGTGGTGTCAGCAAGACAGAGTCACTGCAGCCATTATGTTTAGCATGGGCCAGCCTTACTGCCTCTGACACCAAATAACCTGATTCACATTCTGGCCCTGCCTTCTACCTGGAGCCACCCTGAGTTCCAGCTGTCCATCTGTTCAGGTGGGAGAGCACTGTGGAACACGTGGGAGGAGGCTGAGGCGGGACTGGTGCAGTGCTTTGTGGGCCTAGCACGGAGCGGGGCTGAGCTGACTCACAGCAAATACTCTTTGCAAACAGTGCTGATTCCAATGCAACCACTAACTCCAAAGGTTGCACCTCGGGTCTAAACAGTCAGTCAGCCAAGGCTGCCATGACACATGGGGAATGGAGCAAAGCCAACTCTCCTCTCTTTAAATTTGCTGCTGCAACTTGTAACACCACACTGTTCCTAAGACATTTTTAGGAAAACCACTTTTCAAAAACCCAAGTCTTAACACTAAACTATGTCTCCAGCCCCATGGCTGGAGCACTCCACCCTCTTGCCTCTGCTGCCATAGAGATGGTATTTCTGGAATGCACCGGGACACCAGGCTAGGATGCTGAGCCCAGGCAGGTGGCCCAGCACTCAGGAGACTGAAGCAAAATGACTGGGAGTCGAGTGCCAGCAGCCTACACATTGTGACCTCTCAAAACAAGCAACAAAAAGAAAGAGGGAAGGTAGGGAGCCGGTACACACTGCGCCAGACAAGTAGGCTTTGGGCACACTGTATCAGAGCGAGTTACCTCCTGGAGCTGGGCTCTGCCGGACACACTCAGCCCTGAAGGCACAGCAGGGTTGTTGTTGGGCTGGACCACTCCACTCTCCTGGAGGCTGGCTGTGCTGAATTCTGCCTGGCTTTCCCGCTTTCCATCTTTAGGTTCTAGGTATTTCTCTGGTCTCAGATGAGCTGAGGGACTTCTATTTTCTGGTTCAGGTACCTGTGTCTCTTCAATGTCCATAGACTGACCATTCTAGATAGTCAAGAATACAACAAAATGAAAAATTGAAAAACCATCCATTATATGCCATCATGAAAACATTAAAACAAAAAAATGTCAAGTCAAAAGCAAATAAGTTTCTATGCTACTTTTCTTTAGTTAACACTCTTTAACTATAATTACACATTTTAAGCTTTCTCAACCAGTACACTTAATATCAAATGAAGGCTGGAGAGATGGCTTGGTGGTTAAGAGCACTGTCTGCTCTTCCAGAGGTCCTGAGTTCAATTCCCAGCAACCACATAGTGGCTCACAACCATCTGTACTGGAATCTGATGCCCTCTTCTGGCGTGCAGGTATACACGCTGAGCACTCATATCCATAAAACAAATAAATCTTACCAAAAAAAGAACATCAAATGATTATTAACCATTCAGGAAGTCTGGGCTGACAAATGGTGACCCTGGGATATTGACTAAAATGAAGAAAGGAACTTCTCTGCTGTAATTATCTTCAAACTTCACCCTGGGGCTGGAGCTCAGCCACAGACCTTGTGGTTCGCATGCACAAGGTCCCGAGTTAGACCTCCAGCACACAACAGCCACATTCTCAGTTTTGTTTCTAATATATAATGTATGTGCGACTTTTTGAATGTTTTATTTTTATTAGCTATATTTCAAACATCATAAATGCATCTTTTTTCAGATTTACTTTTTAATTACATGTATGTGCACATCTGTGTGCGGATATGTGCATGTGAGTGCAGGTGCCTGCAAAGACCAGAAGACACAGCTGTTTCTCCTGAACCTGGAGTTACAGGTGGCTGTTAGTCACCTAACACAGGTGCTGGGAACCAAAGTCAGGTCCTCTGCAAAAGCAGTATGTGCTCTTAACTGCTGAGTCATCAGCCATCCTTTGAAAGCACAAAATCCAGTGGATTTAATATACTCGCAAGGCTGTGTAACCATCACCACTGATTACAGATGTTCTCAGTGCGTTAGAAATTTAGAACTCAACGCCTCCCATCTCTCTGCCCTCCTAACTCTCAGCACTCATCCCACGGTGTGGGATCTAATCTATGTCCATCTCCAGCTCTGTGGTTTTGCAAGGCTTACTAAAGAAACCCTAAGTGACACAGTCTAGTCGTTTCTCACTGATGATGCCCTCTGGCAACAGGAATCACAACAGTCTTAAACCTCCTGGGACAGCTGCAGGGTCAAAGAGTTGACAGAAGGAAAGCACAGGCTGTGACAGCTAGTACCAAGTAGTGTGTGTCCTGTTGGGACTATGTGAGAAAAACTACAAACAGCTTTAGAACTCATGGAATGAGGCCCACAGGTCAGCACAACCACTATGGGGAAGCCTGGAACTGAGGACTTCAGGTTGTTACGAAGTTTCACTCTGCTTGTTGTTCTTGTGGTCATCATATCCCTCCTAATCTATGAGTTGTATGAAAATTCTAATGTTATTATAAAGAAAGAAAAACCCAAATTGTTGTATTTTACCAATAAAGACTCAGGAGACGGATGCTGGAGTAAAACCCTGCTGGCTTGGAGAGGCGGAGAACACCCAGCTGACGTTTCCTGCTCAGCCATTATCCCAAAGGAAAAAGCCAAAGAAGCCAAAAGGCCCACAGCTTGCTGGCTCAGATGACAGCCCCAGGGGAAAGGCCAACTTTCTCACCCAACAGCACAGTAGGAAAACCCAAAAGCTCTTTCTTCTTTTCCACGCTGTCTTGAGTACCCCTCAACTCAAAGTCCCCCCTTTCTGTTTAATCCCTAGGGTTAACTTCATTAATTCCTGTGTACAGAGAGCTCTTGGATTAAAGGTGTGTGCTAGAGCACAGCCGCACCATAATCACCTGTTTACAATAAACAGAAAGCTCTTGGATTAAAGGTGTGTTAGGGCTGAACCACACCAGACAAGAAACAGGTTTTTATACAGTCACAATCTCAAGTGTCCTGCAACACTCTAAGGGGGTTCCCAGCCCCTCACTGGACATAGCCATTGGCACTTACAATATTAGTGATTGATCTTTTCCAAGTACTGCTGCGAGAGCAGATTAACGATTCAACCACCACCATTAGGAAGAATTTAGAGATGCAGATTGTTAATAAAGTTAGGTTAAGATGTTGTTAGTGGCCTTGACATAAAAAAACCAAACAATCTGAAGTTCAAAAAGGCCCTTTGATAATTGGGCGAGGGGCCCTCTGAGGTCAGGGAACAAGAACATGACAGCAGACTTCTTCTTGCTAAAGCTGGGCTGATGATCAAGGTGATTAATTTCTTATATCCACTTTGATTTAATAAAAATTGTTAGTGAGCAGATGTGCACCTTGATTTAAAGTAGAAATGATTGACTGTAGCCATGTGCAATGGCGCACGCCTGTGATCCCGGCACTCAGGCCGCAGAAGGATCTCTGTGAGTTCAAGGCCAGCTTGGTCTACAAAGAAGGATAGCCAAGGCTACACAGAGAAACCCTGTCTGGAAAAAAATTTTTAAAAAGAAAGAAAAAGAAATGACTTTTTTATATAAAAGTTTAGATTTATGATTTTTATAAGATTATTTTTAAGATAATTATTGATCCTTTCTTTTTAATCACAAATTGCAGCCTGCCAGTAAGAGAAACTGGCTGAGAAAAATGTCTTGCTTGCTTCTACTCTGTTAATCTGTAACAAGTTGCTTAGACACAAATGTATGTGGGTTCTTGGGAATAATTTGGCTTTTCACCTGTAATATGTAGGATGTTTAATCATATATAGACAATGGGGTACATGCTTTTTTATTCATTGTCATTGTTCATTTAAAGAAAAACAGAATGTTAATCCTATTGCAATTTTAAAAAATATTTTAACTTTATTTTATGTGCATTAGTGTGAAGGTGTCAGATCCCTTGGAATGGGCATTACAGACAGTTGTGAGTTGCCATGTGAGTGCTAGGAATTGAACCCTGGTCTTTTGGAAAAGCAGACAGGGCTCTTAAGTACTGAGTCATCTCTTCAGCCCCCTATTGCAATTTTTATACTGCTTGAGAGATTTTTCTGGGGGATATAAGCTGTGGAAGAAAAAATAAAGTTGTTCTAGTTGTAGGAGCCTTGCTTTATCCACAGAGAGAGAGAGAGACAGAGACAGAGACAGACAGACAGACAGACAAACTTTAATTCAGAACATGGCTGCTCTCGCAAGAGATCACATCCAAAGACCTTCTAGGTCTGTGTGATCTGGCTGGAATACAGACACACCTTTAATCCAGGAGACAGAAGCAAGCATATCTCTGAGTTCAAAGCCAGCCTGGTGTAGAGCAAGTTTCAAGCCAAGAAAAGCTTAAGTCCAGGCGTGGTGGTGCACGCCTTTAATCCCAACACCTAGGAGATTTGAGAGTGAGCGGAGAGGCAGTGCAATTAAGCTGAATTTGTGGCAGTTCAGTTCATGGAATTCAGAGGCAGTATTCACTGGGAAAGTTTAAAAAAGACAGGCTGAAGAAAGAATAGTTAGACACAAGTGAAGACAGATGAGCCATAAAGTGTGAAGGATCCAGAAGATTAGAATAGATTGCTAGAGTTTGTTTAAGGCCAAGCAGAGCAATTCAGTGAGAAACTGAGAGAAGGCAGATTGAATCCGTCAACTAGAAGAGGAGTTTGAGGCAGAACAGCTGAATTGAAACAAGCCAGCAGTTTAGAAAGAACAAGATAGGGTGAGCTTATTCAGCAGAGGCTGAAAATATTACAGGCCTAGATTAGATTTTTTAAAAATTTTATTTATTTATTTATTATGTATACAATGCTCTGTCTGCATGTCCACTTGCACGCCAGAAGATGGTTGTGAGTCACCATGTGGTTGCAGGGAATTGAACCAGGACCTCTAGTGCGCTTAACCTCTGACCCTCTCTCCAGCCCCCTTGATTAGATTGTATGGAGGATAGAAGCTTCCAGGAGTAGGCCTAGGTTAGCAGACAGAGGTAACAAGTCTCTAAGACAACAACTAATCAAGTAAAGAAGTTACTTTACATGAGTACATGGGTGTGGTATGTGTATGTGCTTTTCCCCCCAAAACCAGAGGGAACCTGTTTGACCCAAAAAGATTCCTATGTCTGTGTGTTCTGCTGAGTCCACGCCTCCCCCTTTAGACCTTAAAGCGTCAAAGATGAATTTTAACAGCGTCCCTTAAGTTTTTTTTTGTTTGTTGGTTTGTTTGCATTTTTGAGACAGGGTTTCTCTCTCTCTAGCCCTGGCTGTCCTAGAACTCACTCTGTAGACCAGGCTGGCCTTGAACTCACAGAGATCCACCTGCCTCTGCCTCCTCACACCCCATAAATCTTTTTTGTTTGTTTCATTTTTGTTTGATATGGGTCCAGAAGTATTGACCAGGCTTCTATTCCAGGCCTCAATTAACCGTCCTGCCTCAGCCTCCTGAGTAGCAAGGACTATTGGTACCTGCACCCAGCTGTCTAGCTCTCGAGATCCTCCCTCCAAATCCTCATTGTAACCGTTTTAGAGGAATGCTGGGCGTATCTGCAGACTTAAGTACACATAGCACTCAGGACAGAACAGATCATAGCTGAGAGTGTTCCTGCCCACTTAGCAGGACAAAGGGGACAGTTCTTGGAGCCCACAGCCATTCCCAAGGTAAGGCACCTGGATCCACGGCCCAATGGCTGTCAGCTGTTTCCACTACTAAAGTAGCAGGTCCTAGAGAGCCTGCTTGTCCTAAGCCTAGATATTTTCAACTGAAACTGGCCCCATGCCAGAGGACTAACAAGAAGACAACAGAACACTTCACCAGCACTTTATGTGCGTGAGCAACACAGGGGAATAAAGAGTTCACAGAGGTGCTTCCCAATTTCAGATTCCATAGCATCTTCAGGGAAGAGCAGCCATTTTCTAGAGAACTGGCAAGATAAAGGGAAGAGGCTTATAGGCCAGCCTGGGCTACATGGCAGTGCAAAGAACAGAACCACGGAGCTGGAGGGAGGAGCCAGGAGTCCAGAGTGCTGTGGCTCAGTTCCCAGCACCCATTGGTGCCTCCCGACCATCTGTAACTCCAGCTCCAGGGAGCCAGCACCTTCTCCTGGCCCTGAAGGGCAAAACATACACACACTCAGTATACAGAAATACGTGCGATTAAAACACCCATAAGACACAAAATTAAAGAGGAAGGAAGGAAGATGGAGACATGGTAATGGGGTAAGTTAGGGACTTGGCTAGTGGACCAAGCACAGGAAGATGGGTTCAGCCTAGAATTGTCCATTATCATCATTATTTTTGAAGCGACATTTTGGACTTCCTCGCTATTTTTCTAAAGCTCCCTCCCCACACTGTGTAGCTGCCCTTGAGGCTGCCTCATTTCCAGCAGCATGGCTTTGCTCCTTCTCTCCTCCACTCTCCTCTTCCCTTACAGGAAGCTGTGAGAGCTACAGTCCGCCTGTCCCGTCTCCTCAAGCTCTGCTTGTAGCAGCCCTTACATTCCGTCATTAATGAAGCTGAATCTTAGGAGGGCCCCAATCTCCTAGATATCATATAATGCCACTGCGGAATGACACAAGTTTCCAGACTTGTTTCTTTCCTGCCCTTTACTTTTTGTTTGGTTGGTTTTTGAGACAGGGTTTCTCTGTGTACCCTTGGTTGTTCTGCTTTGTAGACCAGGCTGGCCTTGAACTCACAGAGATCCTCAGCACCGAGATTACAGATGTGTGCTACCACACCTGGCTCCTTGCCTAAACAGCATCAATAAAGCCAGGCCAGGTCTGGTGGCATATGCTTTAATCCCAGCACTCCAAAGGCAGGCACAGACATGCATATCTCTGTGAACTCCAGGCCAACCTGGTCTACATAGTGAGTTCCAGGCCAGCCTAGGCTATATAATGAGATTCTGTCTCAGAAACAAAAACAGTAACAACCAAAAAAGGGCAGAGAAACAAGTAACTGGCAGATTTGAGTTGGCTAGTAGCTTTTTAACATGGACACCTCTGTTTCAAGACTCTTCAGGCTGACAATCTACAGCTGTCTCTGGGGGTTAGCCTCTGCTCTCCATGATAGAGAAAGGGCAGAATGCTTTTTGTCATTACAGATCTATGTCCTACTTTTAGGCAAACACAGAGAGAGCAGAGGGCACCCCGACATTCACTGCTTCTTGCCTTCATTTCAATAATCCTTCATATTTAGGGGAGGCACCTTTTCTCTAACACTACCCTGGGAGTTGGAGTTTTCCAGGGTTGGAGAGATGGCTCAGTGGTTAGGAGCATACATAGCCATGAGGCAGGAATTTGGTTCCCAAGACATGTATTGGGGCATGTGCATGCATACACACACCCCCTTTTTTAATTCAAGGTTAGAGTTTTCCATCTATGAAAGGTGCAGAGGTCAATGGAGAGATGGCTCAGAGGTTGAGAGTTCAATTCCCAGCACCCACATGGTGGCTCACAACCATCTGGATCTAGTGCCCTCTTCTGGTGCACAGGTGTACATGCAGACAGAACTCTGTATACATTATAAGTAGATAAATATTTGTTTTTAAAAAAAGAAAGGCACAGGACCTGGCATCCTGTTCTACAGTACAGGCTTTGAGTCAAAAGACTTGACCTGATACCACTTTGGACTGAGACCTGCAAGTGCTCCATCATGGCTTGATCAGTCACCCTCTGAGCCTCAGTGCAGCATCTCAAGTGGGAGTGGTCATCAAGAAAATGCACAGGGGTCAGGTGTAGTGCCACACATTTTTAACCCAGCATTGGTGAGGCAGAGCTTTGTGATTTTGAGGTCAGCCTGGGCTACATAGTTAAGTTCTAGGACATCCAGGGCTATGTAGAGAGACCCTTTCTCAAAATAAATAAACAAATAAAAATAAAAAAAGAAAGAAAGAAAATGTACAGGGCGTTCGCCCCAGTGGCAGAGCACCTGCCTGGAAGCACAGCCCTTGAGAGCAGTTCTTGCCACTAAGAGTAACTGGATGAGGAGGGAAGGAGGAAGGGACAAGGAAGAGGAGAGGAGGAGGTGTACAATGCATGTGAGACGGATACTCTTGGCACAGGGAGTGCCTGATGTCGAACACAACGGCAGTCGTCCTGTTGACGCCAATGCTAAAGGCAAGGCAACATTTTTAATCCTCTCATAAGGTTGTCCCATGGTTCTACTGCCAGGCCTCAATATAGATCTCTGACTCCCAGGCACTATCTGTTCAGACCCCACGGTACTAATGTTAAGCTAACTACCTGCTTCACCCCTCCTGAGAAGCCCCTGATCCACTATAGGGAAAGAGGGAACCAGAGCAGGCAGGCACTTCTCCCCAAATCTGACCTTTCCCACATTCCTCTGCTACATAAGTACCAGCCAAGAGTCACAATCGTCATACAGACCAGATCAAGACAACCATGGCCATGGTCCACCAAACGTGCTCACTAAATGAGGCTACGGGCCAGATACATACCTCTCACCTATTCAGCATCAGCGTAACAACGGTGGGTACTGAGCCCCATCTGACGTTGTAAGACTTAACCGAGGAAGGATGGGGAAAGGAGCAAAAAGAAGGGCAACTGGCACTAAACAGAAGGGTTACCTGTGGGGTCTGCCATGCTGCCTCTGCCTCTTCTGTGCAGAAAGCAGCTGCTGTGGGCAGTTTGGGGGAAGCCAGGCCTCTGGTCTTTGAGTCCGTGCATCCCAGAGTCAGGCTCCCATTAGCTTTCTTGGACAGCAACACCTCAGGCTCCAGCTGGCCATGGCCTGGATTGAGTTTCAGATGCCTTGCCAGTCCCCCCTTTCCTATGTACGACCTTTCACAAGTCTGACACTTAAAGGCCTTGGGCTTCAGGGCACAGCCCTCAATGTCAAAGAGCACCGGCTTCTCCCTCTGCTCGTCCTCCTCTTCCACACTCAGCTCTGAATAGTCATCAGAATCCGACAGACGCCCATCCGCTAAATCCTCTGTTTTGATGAATTTATAATCTCTGGCTTTATACTTGGGAGGCCGGGATATCCGCCCAGATCGTGTTTTCACCTTTAAAGATTTCTTCAATTTTTCTGTCTGTGCTGTATGCAAGCTGGAAATACATAGACGAGCTGAAGCAGATGAGACAGGTGCTACTACACATGGGCTAGAGGCTGCCAAAGGGCTCAGAGCGGTGCCATGTCCGTTTGCAGTCTGGTGGGCCTTGACTCTCTTCAAAGGAACTGGCTGAAGGGCTGGCAGTGGCTTCTGTACAAACACCTGAGGAGCAGGAGGCTGGGGGGAGCCTCCCAGGAAGCACAGCGGTGATCCAGTCCTCCCTAGAGCCTGCGCCCTGAGCAGCTGTGGGCTGGAGACACCAAGACCCCGGCTGAAGCTTCTCCCGGGTAGCTGACTTTGTCTCGCTGTTTTGGGCCGGATGATGGCCAGAGGCGGCATTGGCCTTTCCTTACTTTTTGTGTTACCAGACATCACCTTGACACAAATGGCTTCAAGTTGCTTAAACACAAAAAGGAACGAGAAGAAGCATTATAATTCTCAAACATCTGTGCTGCCCTCACCGCATGTTCGTTCACAAGCACACATAGGCACACACACACACACACACACACACATGCAGAGTTGTGAGCCACCTATACTGGGTGCAAAGAACTTAGACCCTCTGAAAGAGCAGTACATGCTCTTAATCACGGGCCACCTCTATAAACCCTTGGGGGCGGGGGAGAAAGCTATGGTTGTGCAGGTGCCTGAAAACTCCAGAGATCAGATCCTCTGTGGCTGGGATTGTTACAGATGGTTTCTGAGCTGCCAACAAGGGGACTAGACACAGAACTAGGTCTTCTGAAAGAGCATACAGCATTCTTAACTGCTAAGCCATCTCTGCAATCATCTTGACATATTTTAAATTTTTATAATAATAGCATAGGGACTGGAGAGAGGGCTCACTAGTTAAGAGCACTGGCTGCTCTTCCAAAGGACCTGGGTTTGTTTCCCAGTACCCACATGGGGGCTCACTGTCCGTTACTGCAGTCCCAGGGAATCCAAGACCCTCTTCTGACCTTTACATGATGCACAGACATATAAGTAGGCAAAACACCCAAACACATTAAAAAAATTAGGAAGAAAAGAAAAAAAAAAAGTATGGTGATACACATCTTTAGTCCCAGAATTCTGGAAGCAGAGGCAAGTATAGGCAGATCTCTGTAAATTCCAGGCCAGCCAGGGATATGTAGTAAGAGCCTGTCTCAAAAAATAGTATCATCCCAATCTGGGAGGGATAACACATATTTGTAACCTTGGCATTCAAGAGGAGGCGGCAGGAGAACCCGCCACCAGTTACAGACTGGCGTGTGCTACATAGCAATATGTTATCTATCTCAATGTCAATCATCAGCTCAACAAATCAACCATCAAGTCAGCCATGTCCTGCAGCCTGACTACATTCTCAAGATTGTTTTTGGGAAACTCCTCATTGACGCATACAGCTCCAACCGGTTCATTTTCTCTGCAATACTGAGACCCTTGTTCTCCTGATAGGCAGGTGCTTTTTAACCGCTAACCCTCTGCTCCTGTGGTCTACTCAGAACGTCATCTGTGCGTATTTCTAGACTCACGTCTCTACAGAAACACACACCTAGAGGCAACATTTTTTGTTTTGTTTTGTTTGTTTTTTGAGACAGGATTTCTCTGTGTAGCCTCGGCTGTCCTGGACTCACTTTGTAGACCAGGCTGGCCTTGAACTCACAGAGATCTGCTTGCCTCTGCCTCCCTGAGTGCTGGGATCAAGGTATGTGTCACCAGGACCCGCTCAACAGCTTTCTTTTAATCCAACAAAAACTTAACTGTGTGTTCTCTTTGAGCCAGCAGCTCAGTTTCTGTACTATTAAAAAAATCATCTATGCAGAAAGATGTCAAACACCTCCCAGAGAAAACGGCTGCTTTCAACAGCATTCCACAAATCTTTATAAACACCCTCACACAGCCATGTGTGTCAGGAATGAGCTGTCTGGAAAAAGGTCAGGGACAGCAGGATAGAAGAGGATCCTGTTCTTATTGAACAGAAATAACAAGCACTTCTTCCAGAGAAAGAGACAGTCACCATCCTGGGCATGGGCTCGTGCCCTCGGCACAAATTAAAGCCAAGAACTAGTAATCACTCAGTGTGTGGGGCGAAGAGTGTTCCTATGCACAGGAAGATATTGGGAAGCATCCTGGCCTTAACCCTCCAGATGCCAGTAGCATCCCCAAGTGTGACAAAATGTGTTTCTCCAGGGGCTGCGAGGTGGCTTCCCTGATCTGAGATTGCCAGCAAACCCTCTAGACACCCAATCCTCTAGACACCCACCTCCTCTAATGGGAGGTGGGTAACAGACCACACAGCACAAAACTGTCACCGACACCAGGCAGGCCTTGTGTACTATTACAGATAGCAGACACTGAGATTATGGCATATGAAGAAGCATACAGAGCAGGTGCAAATCCCTGGTGAGCTCCCAACCCCTGGCTACTTGTGACTCAGTGACAGCTAGTGTTACTGTGCACATCATTTGTTGCATTTCACTGTAAGCACCCACCTCTCCCAAATATTTCTCTAAGGTCTTGGGATATACCACATACCATAAGAATGAACACACACACACACACACACACACACACACACACACACACCTTGTTTTAGGAAAACCAAACAGGATCTAATATCCTGGCTGGCTTACCCTATGGCTCCCATTTACAAACATCAGCTAAGTCTTGGTCTCACTGTGAAGTCTCCCCTGCCCTGAGTCTCCTGGGACAGAACCCCCAGATCTGTGTTTTCACTGGTGATTCTGAAAAGAGACAAGAGTCCCCAGGGACAGTGAGGTGAGGCGGATAAGACTGCCTGCCACAACAGAGGCGTTAGAGAATGTCTCAGAAGAGAGCCCTCTAAGGTGCCTTGAAGGCTACAATGAACTTGGTTAGGTATGCAAGGTGCTGTGGTCTAAGGGAAAACAGGCAGATTCGCAGAAGCGTGGAGGCACACACAGGTATTGGTGGAACTGAAGTGTGGTTTAGGAACAGTGAAAACGGGACCAGAGTCCCAAACTGCCCTGGAAAGTATTCACTGGCTTGCACTTCTGGCCCACTGTCCCCACAGAGAGCCTGAGTCTTCTGTCCTGGTTATATCAATGAAGCCCAATCTACTGCACCCTGGAATGCTCCCTCTCCTCTTCTGTTTCCAGCCTTGCAAATCTAGCACATATACTCCCTTTCTGACATCGGCTTTCTGTTCCCAGAGACAGAAACTTTTTTTTTTTTCTGAATGTACTCAGTTCGTTACATCTCTAGTTTTTTGGCTAGGTATCATCTGGGTCATGCGCCACTTCCTCCTTAGGGGGGGAGTCCATATCTACTTGGCCTTTGGGTTTTTGTGGCACAGTTTAGGCTGAAAGACTATCAGTGGACCATGCCACAAAGCTCTGTTTCTGCGAGCACAGCCTCACCATTTCCATCAGATCAGCCACCACCTACAATTCTATCAAGCTAACATTGATGGAAATAATATATATTTTTGCCTCTTTCCAAAGCTGTCATATCAAATTCAAAGTTGTGACCATATTTAGCAGTGTGGTGAGGACACAGGCTATAGAATACAGCCACCTGAGAGACACTGGGTAAAGCCCCTTGAGATGGTTTGGGGGTGGGGGACTGAATGAGGATGTAACTCAGCTGGTAGTGTTTAAATAACCGTGGAGGAAGCTTGGAGTTCAGCCCCCAGCACCGTATAAGCCTTGGGAGATGGGGAAGGAAGATTAAAAATTCAAAGTCATTTTTAGCCACACATCACGTTTGCAGCCAGCCTGGGAAATAAGACCTAATCTCCAAAAGGAAATAAACAAAAAAGCAAAGCCATAGTGTGGCTGCTGACAACCATGCCAGTCACAGACTGTGTGGCACAGGGTAGAGGCACTCCAAGCAGGCGATGCTGTTTCATGAAGGACGAACCAACAGTGTGTCACATTCTGACTCAGACTTGCCTATGGAGGAGGCATTTTGTTACACAGCAACCCACTGGGAACCTTATATAGTGAACCACACTTCCTGTAGATTGAGAAACCAGTGCCCAAAGAGAGTCACTCACCGAAGGTTACTCTTTTAGAATGTGCTGTTAGGCACACTTATATTGACTTAGCAAACTCTAGCAACACAGGTCTCCGGTCTTTTTAATTTTAAAAAATTTATTGTGGTAGTATGTAGGTCAGGGGATAACTTCGTTGAATCAGATCCCTCCTTCCACCATGGTTCTGGGTTCAAGGTCAGGTTGCCAGGCTCAGGTCGCAGCAAGTGCCTTTACCCACCAACTACCTATACTAAACTGGCCCATCTTGCTGGTTCCGCTGTTTTTATTTAAACTATGACCTCAGCCCACTGTCCAGTCTTGATGACCAACTGGATGCAAGCCCAAGCAGCCAAAAACAAGGTCAAAACCAAACCCACACTAAGACTGCTGAATTCTACTCTCTGCCCTATTTCTAGAATCTGGGGGAAGCAGCTCTCCCCTGCGGCAACTCTGAAGTAAGACGGGTTTCATTTTCCAACCGCAGCAAGGAAGGAGATGTCTTTTTACACCTGACATCGAGTACCTCGTTTCAGGAGCAGCCTGGACCTTCCAAGGATGGGAAGCCAGGTTACAGTGCTTACTCTCCCAACAGCTAAAACCTGTGTGAACATGGGAAGCAAAACCGCCGGGAGAATGTTCCGTGGTATCACAATGCCTTCGTGTGTTTATTTGCTACTGGACTGGACACTGGCGTTTGCCAAAGTCTACAGCAAACTACTAGAGGGAGTGCTTAACTCTAGCCCAGGTGTGGGCGAGCCGGGCCGCACTCCGGCAGGGCTCACTAACATGTTTACTCTTGGCTCTGGAACACCCACTAGAAAGTTCTCCCTTGTTACCGCCAGAATGTGCCTGAAGTTGGCCTACAGGCGATTCGGCCGGCTCGCCTCCAGGGGCCTAACAACTGCTTACGTCATCACCCGCCGCCGCCAGCCTGCGCCAGGTGCGTGCGAGATATAAAGGGCGCCGCCGCCCCAACCCCTCTGTTCCAGCTTCTCTGCTCTCTGGCTCTGTCACTGTCTCTACCTCCTCTTCAGACCCTCACTCCTCCCTTCCCCCAATAACCCTCCTTTATGTTGCCTGGCGTAATTCTTCAGGGGCACACCTTAGCATGGGTCCGCAATGGCGCCCCCCCCCCCGCATCATTATAGAGCGTGACGCCCGCTGGACGCTGAAGGATACGCTTGGCCTTAGCGTAGAAGCTGGCATAGTGCTCCCTAAATACTAAACGGAGGTCAGGGTCAGGAGGCGCGGAGGGGCTCGGTGAGCAGAGGCGGCGGCAGGGTGGACGTCACCGAGGGCCCGGCGCGCGGGAGGCGTCACTGCGCCGCGTCCACGGATCCCAGCCGGGGTGGGGGGGACCTGGGTTCCGCACGCCGGCGGCCCCGGCCACCTCCGGGCCTCTCCACCCCCGCGGCGCCTCACCTGGGGCAGCAGCAGGCGCGGGGCCTCGGCGCCCGGGCCCCGCTGCAGGGCGGCCTGCTGGGCCGGGTCCCGGAGCCGCCGCGCGTCCTGCAGCGCGGAGGGCGGTGCCCGCGCCCGAGTCACTTGCTCAAGGACCCGCCGCAGCTGCTCGGGGTCCAGCGGGGCCACGCGCGGCGTGTGGCTCCGGCCGGGAATAGTCGAGGCACCACTGCCGACAAGGCCGGGCTCCGGTTCCGCGCCCGCCATGGCGACCTAAGGGGGACTCGAACACTCGTCCTCTGTAGCGGCGGCACGGAAGTGCGTCACCGGTAGAGGGCGGACTCTACGAGTGCCGGGCGGGCCAAGACATCCCGGAGGCTCGGAAGCCGGTCTTGTACTCAATTGCGGAGGACGCCGCCGCTAGGTTACTGTTTGGATCCTCGGGTGTCACCGGCTCCTGGTTTTAGGCGGTGCTGGAGCTCGAACCATGGTTTTATGAATTCTAGGACAAATACTCAACCACGTTAAGATTTAAAAGGGGGGACCTACGTTTTTCTTTTCTTCAGGGTCTCCTGCGGTATAGCCTTGGCTGATCTTGAGCTTGTGACAATCCTTTTGTCTCAGCCTCCCAGATGCTTGCTGGTTTAGGAGCACTGTGCAGGCCTGAGTTGTTTTTAGAGACCTCAACTGAAGATAGTTAAGCACAGTAAAGAATTTGGAGACGAACCAATATGGAACACAGTTGGGGTTCATTAGGAACAAAATTTAACATAGATTTAAATGCCGGCGATTAATGGGAAGAGAGATGCTCTGGGGAAGAGGGAGGGCCCCCCCCCCCCCCGAGTAGGGATGGGGGCTTCTCAAGGGGAAGTCAGCTTAAATGTCTGAGCAGTAGTCATACATAAATTTTGGTGGCTTTCAAGTTAAAACCCAAAGTGTTGCTCGAGGAAACCTTTTTCCCTCCTCAGTAAATGAGTTTAGAGGGTGGTTCAGGGTGACTCTAGAGGGGCCTTTGATGAGACTGTAATCTGATCAGATAAAACCATGGGTCACGGGCTGGAGAGATGGTTAAGAGCATTGGCTGTTCTGCCAAAGGTCCTGAGTTCAACTCACAACCATCTACAGTGGTTCTGGCATGCAGATATATATATACAGGCAGAACACTGTATAAATAATAAATACATCTTTAAACAAACAAAAAACATAGGTCACAAGGATTGCACAAGGCAGATCTCTTTGACTTTGAGACCAGCCTGGTCTACAAAGTGAGTCCAGGACAGCCATGGCTACACAGAGAAACCCTGTCTTGAAAAACAAAAAAGAAAAACCAAAATAAACAAACTCTCCATGTGTGTGCCTGAGTGTATGTATGTTCAGCACCTGTGAGCAGGAACCTGAGGCAGTCAGAAGCATCAGATCACCTGCACCTGGAGGCACCAGTGATTGTCTGCCACTATGTGTGTGTCTGTGTGTGTGCATCTGTGTGTGTGTGTGTGTGTGTTGGGTATCAGACCCAGGTCTTCTGCAAGAGCAAAAAACACTCAGAAACACCGCGCCATCTCCCCAGCCCTTGGATTGTCATCTTCATTGTCCCTGCAGCCAGTCTCCATGTTATGCTCTTCATAAACCCGTTGTGGTGTGAGGTAACCCACTAGCATCTTTGCGAAGGTTGGCCAGGGGTGGTTACACTTTTGTTGTCACGGTTCTAGCCTTGGCCTTAGTGGGACAGCTTCTTGTAACCCACGCTGCCCTGGAGCGCATTATCTACCAGCCTCAGCCTCCTGAGTACCAGGATTCCAGGCGCTTGTTCCTTCTCTCCAATCCCAAGCCTAGAATTAGCCCCTTATCCATTATATCAACTCTGTTTTGTTTTGTTTTGTTTGACAGGGTTTCTCTGTGTAGCCTTGGCTGTTCTGGACACAAACTCTGCCTGCCTGTGCTTCCCAGAGTGCTTCAATCACAGGCATGCTCTACAGCATCCGACTTTTTGTTTTAACATCCTTTTGAGCCTGTTGGAGAGGGGAAAAAGTTATCTTTTGAATGGGAAGCTGTGTGTGTTTCAAATTAACAGACAAAGGATGGGCGATGAGGAAACAGGATTCCATCACGAATGCTGAATAGATTTCATGAAGGAACACAGAGCTGGGTGTGGAGACAGGATTCCATCACGAATGCTGAATAGATTTCATGAAGGAGCACAGAGCTGGGTGTGGAGCATCTGACACCAGCACGGAGCTCCTTCTGCTGCAAGAGCCAAGAAAAGGCAATCACCACCATGCCTAAAATAACGTTTTTAATTTTTATTTTATTTTTTGAGACAAGGTTTCTCTGTGTGGCCCTGGCTGTTCTGGAATTCGATCTGTAGTTGTCCTCAAACTCAGTGATCTACCTGCTTCTGTCTCCTGATTGCTGGGATTAAATTCCTGCACCACCCCTGGCTCAAAATAATTTTTAAAGTATTTTAAAAGGTTTATTTTTACTTATGTGCCTGTGTTTGTATGAGTGAATGCTACTTGTGTGCACGGCACGTGTCAATAGAGTCCAGAAAGTATCAGATTCCCTGGTTGTGAGTGTCTTGACATGGGTGCTAGAAACAAAACAGTGTAGCCACTCAGCCATCTCCAAAGTCCCACATAACTTTGATACTGCCCTGGGTTTTTTGTTTTTTCCCTTTATTTTCGGTTTGTTTTCTTTTGAGACAGGTTTTCTCTGTGTAGCGTTGGCTGTCCTGAAACTCCCTCTGTAGACCAGGCTGGCCTCACTTCCTGCCTTTGCCTCCAGAGTACTGGGATTGATGGTGCAGGCCGCAGCTAGCTTACAGTGTGGTGTTCTGAACCCCTGCAAATGTGTGTCAAAGGCAGCAGTCTACCTATTCCTCCTGCTGCTACACAGTGTAGCACTTCACCCAGAAGAGAATCCAGTTATTGGAGAACCAAAGCTACAAGAGAAAGACAGCTGCTTCTTTCTACCCTTGTCAAAAGAGGCAGTCCCTTCAGCCAGTCCTTTTCCAGAAAAAAAAAAAAAATGCAGTCCAAAGGGCTAGGACAGAGCTTAGTGGTAGAAGGTTTACCCGCCTAGCTTCATCTCCAGCTCTGAAAATGAAACCAACAGAAACGATTATCTTCTCCTTGGGCTGATCTTGCCACTGCTTAGTTCTTGTAGTATCACACCCCACAGCTCTATGTAGACGGCCAAGTTCACAATGAGAGGGAAAATGCCCCACCCCCCACCCTGGTGGAAGCAAGCTTGAGATCTAGTCTCAGTGCCCAGTTCCACTCCCGTCTGTGTCCGTGGGTCTAACCAAGCACCAAGAACTCACGTCCAAGATACGATGTGTACAGGCACCAATTCCGAGCGCCAGAAGTCCATGTCTTTTAATTTTGTTTGTAGTAACCACAGTCCCACTCATTAGCATGAGATCCATAGCTCTTACTACCTCTTCAGCATTTACCAAGGCCGTAAACTCTGCAGACTTGAGCTGTTGTTGTCTAATTCAGAGTCCAATCACTTTGGAGAGAAAGACAGAGCAGCCCGGTGGAGTGGCCTACGCCGGTAATCTCAGCTCTCAGGCCTGGAGGCATGGGGAGCTTGTTTAGGTGAGCCTGTGCTACGGAAAGCAGAGTGCAACAAACACCCTGTGTCCACAAAGGAGCTAAAGGGTGATGAGCCTAGAACATTGTTTTTTGTTAAACTGGCCCAGAGACTTGAGAGATTTGTTCACTGCTGCCTCCCTCCAAATGCAGAACCAAGAGGGCAGGCAGGGGCAAGCGAAGGCTTCTAGACTGCTTGGCAGTCTGAAAACAATGCAAAGTTCCGCGGCTGGCCCTACGGGGACCGCCCAGCGCGAGCAGTCGGCTTGCGGTAAATACCCACGGAAGGCGTAGTCCTGACCTGCACTTGCAGTATTAAGAACTCCACGAACACTGAAGCCATCTTGGTCTTCACTGAGCTCACCGCCGGAGGGGCTTGGGAAACGACCAGAGCTGGGTTTAAAACCAGAGTTTGAACGCTTAACCTATGACGTCCTATGCAAGTGACTGGTGCGGCTGGCGACAAGGAGCAGCAGTAAGCAGGACTGATGGTTTACAATTTTCAAAATGCATGCACTTTCTTAAAAGAAAAACCATGAGCTCTGGCCCGTACGGGGATCGAACCCGCGACCTTGGCGTTATTAGCACCACGCTCTAACCAACTGAGCTAACCGGCCAGGCAGATGGGAGGCGGCTGCTTTTAGACCGCCTACAAGGATTTTTAAATGTCCTGCGCCCAGCCGCCTGACTCCTCCTCCTTACCCTCCTCCTTTCCCCCCGAGCCCCAAGCTCCCGGCTCTCTCCTACGTGCTCCTGCCTTACCAGAGTTTCTGGACCAGAAGAAAAACCTGACACCCACAATCTCCAGGGAAGGAAAGTCTCCTACAGAGAACCTTTTCCAGGGAAAATACCAGTTGCCTGTCCAAGGCCTGACTCTGCAGAAAGGCAGCTTTCCAATATTCCGGGTCTGAGCCCCGAAAAATCTTCGCATGGCCTGTGGCTCTCAAGCTGTGCTAATTCTTTTTCTTTCTTTCTTTCTTCCTTCCTTTCTTCCTTTTTTTCTCCCTTCCTCCCTCCCTCCCTTTCTTTCTTCCTTCCTTTCTCTCTTACCTTTTTTTTTTTTTTCTTTTTCAAGGTCTGATTATTTACTTGTTACTCTTAGAGATCTAATTTTGGCTGGACTCAGACCCAGAAGTAGAAGCTTTCAAGGAAAACAGCCCACATCTCTGGGCAATATTTTGCTGCATTTCTCTTTGGCTTCATCTTCTTGGCGTATTCTGCAGCAGCCCCCTCTTTTCTCGGTGCCTGTGCGAAGCTTGTGTTCGCGGTCCACCTCGGTGATTTTCTGCCTGCCAGTGGTTGGGAAGGGGATGCTCAGCTTCGTTTCCACAAGCCTAGCATATCCAGCAATTCTCCTACCTCGGCTTCCCGAATATAGAGATTACAAGCACGCGCCACCACCATGGCTCCAAAATGCCATCATAAATTGTTCTTAAGTACAAGTAATGCCTGGAATGAACAAGACAAGCTTTCTCAGGAACAAAACAAAAGACTGAGCCACCACCCTGGCAGTTTAGTGTAAGTTCGGGCAATATACAGTAAAATGGTAACTACTTTGTATCCGGCAACCCCTTGGCCAAGCTAATACCACTTTACAGACTCCCCTAAAACCACAGTCAGAAAGGTGACTCACTGACAGACAGAGGCAAGCTCCACACAGACCCTATCTTTGCAAGCCAGTAAATAACTTATCTGGGCGAGGTGGGGCTCTCCCGCCTGTAACCACAGGATGAGAGGGGGAAGGATCAGGAGTTCAAGGAGGTGCAGTGGAGGTTGAGGCCACATGACTCTTGCGCTCCCTTTACCCCAAATTTCAGAAAGACTCCGAATGTCACTGGCAGCAGGTTCCCAACGCCCCTCTTTGCAATCTGCTTACAGCATCCCTGCTCCACCTCCTGGGATTTTTGGGGTGACTCCTCTCCCCCATCACATCTGGCACTCCAGAAGGCCGCAGCCACGCCGACCTCAGCAGATGCTGCGACTTCTAGCTCACTTTGCTAAGGGAGGGGTCGGAACTGGCAGGGGAACCCACTTATCAAAAGGGAAGCCACCAGCCGCAGTAACTAATAATGAGCACTAGGGAGCACCCGAGACCCACGAAACTCAGAAGCCAGGAAGCTAAATAAATGGTGCCTAAAATTTTCTTAAGGGTGTGGATGTGTGTCTTTATATGCAGCTTCTTTCTTTCTTCCTCCCTTCCTTTCTCCCCTTTTCTTTCCTTTCTTTCTTTCTTTCTTTCTTTCTTTCTTTCTCTTTCCTTCTCTCTTTCTTTCTGAAACAGGGTTTCTCTGTGTAGCTCTGGCTATCTTGGACTCACTTTGTAGATCAGGCTGGCCTTGAACTCACAGAGATCCACCTGCCTCTGCCTCTGAGCACAAAGGCGTGTGACACCACTGCTCAGCTATATACAGCATTTTAAATAGACCTGTTTCTGATTTTTCATTTGTCCCCTTTTTTTGAGATAGAGATCATATGACCCAGGCTAGCCTCCTAGCTGGCCTAAAGTTCCTCCTGTTCCCATCTCCAAGTGGCTGGGAGTACAGGCACTCACTGCCAAGGCTGACTTTATGCTGCTGCGCCGGGGAATGGAGCCCTGGGCTTCATACAGGCTAAGCAAACTACCAAGTGAGTGGGCCCCTAGCCATATAGTTCTTTCTGGTAAAACTTTTTGTGTTGCCCTGTGCTTCATTGCTTAGTTTTCTCTGTGAGAGTCCTTGATTGATGAATCCTTCTTCAAACAGTCAAATGCATGAGACCAGAGAGGAGTGTGTTGGTTTTTGTTTATTGATCTTAGTAGGAAATCCCCTCCAGAGCTTCTTGCTGTCATCTGGGTTGACTGTTCTCCATGTCGTGGCCCAGCTCATCTCCCCAGCCTTCATCCTCCTGTTTTAAATCCCTTTCCTCCTGGCCTGTGTTGAGTCTCTCTCCTCCCAGTCCTGGAGTTTTGCCTCACTCACTTACCTTTCATTTGGATTCTGGATGTCCATCATCTGTCGGCGGCTCCTGGAAAGGGTTGAATCCTCCTTGTGTGTGATCACATTTTGCTTCTGCCCCCAGCAGATCAGTAAGTGGAGACTTCTAGAATAGAGACTGAAAGTCACTCAGCAATTAGAGGCCACAGCCCGCTGTTTTTTAAGGCTCATGAAATGTTCAATGTCATGCCAGAACGCAATCTTTGGGAGACAAACAACTTTTTTCCTTAATGCTTTAAGGACTTGTCACCACCCCTCCTGCTTTGTTTTGTCGTGATCTTCAGTGGCGTGGCTCTCACTGAGCAGGCCTTCACCAGATATCTGGAATGCTAAACCCACTGTGCTAAGCGTTCCTTGGGACTCTGGGTTTGAAAACATGTTGTACATTCTGCAAGCACATCTAGGGAAGGATGTGGGGGCTGGAGAGATTAAGAGCTGGTGCTGCTCTTGCACAGGACAGGAGTCCAAGTTCCAGCAATGGCCTGCAGCTCTGGATTCTGGGATGTGATGCCTCTGGCCTCCTTAGGCTCCTGCACTCATGTTTGCAGACATAGGCATACACTTAAAATAATATAAGCCCCTAAAAGACATTTGTAGTCCGGGTACGGTGGCACATGCCTGTGATCCCAGCACTCAGGAGCAGAGGCAGGCACATCTATGTGAGTTCGAGGCCAGCATGGTCCACAAAGAAAGTCCAGGACAGCCAAGGCTGCACAGAGAAACCCTGTCTCAAAAAAAAACAAATAAGTAAATAAAAGAAGTTTGTGATAGCACATATATATATATATATATATATATATGTATGTGTATACATACACACACACACACACAAGGTAAAATGTTTTGCTTATTGAAAAAGCAATAATCTGCTGGCCAGCGGCTCTGAAGATCAGTTGAGCACCACAGTTTGATGACTGTCCAGCCCTGTGTGTCTGTAGGTCTATCTTGCGGCTATCATACTGGGAGCTAGAGCTTTATCCTATGGATTTAAAAAAGACAGGCTACAGCAGGGACAGCGGTAGTGACTCCTGCTTCCGTATCAGAAGGTCTGAGTGCTGCAACTGTAGAAAGAGCCACATTACGGGAAAACTGAAGTGGGCAAGGATAAAAGCAGTTTCCAAGGTCTATGTAGCTGGAACTATGTAGACCAGGCTGGCCTTGAACCCCAGAGGTCCACCTGCCTCCACGCCCATCCTCCATGGGACTAAAGGCACAAGTGACTCACTGTGCCCAACATGTGGTAGAGATTTGATAACTGCCTTAGTCTGTATTTTTATTTATTTATTTATTTTTTTGCTTTTTCTGGAGCGCTAGCACTCAGAGTGCTCAGACAAGCACAGTTGATTTTCTTGGCTTTATTCTCTCTTTGATGGTCCATGCCTCTAAGCTTGAATTCTTCTGCCCCTCTGCAGTGTCTAGTGGTGTCACTCAGGGCCTTGCACACGCTAAGCCTGTGTTCAGCCACTGGGTTATAGCTTTGTCCACGCCTTCCTCTTCTATTTTTCTTTTTACATTTTAAAATTCTGACATAAGGAAAGCAGTACATTTTCCTTGTTAACTCTGCGGTGGGGGTTGAGGGGAGGGTGGAAAACAAGAAGGGAAATCAGAATTTAAATGTTCCATTGCACAACATGTGTGACAATCAAAACTGTTAGACAATAAAAGAAAGAAAGACAGTCAAACAGAAGGGTTTTTCAGATGTTGCTTCTAATTTGCTAAAACAAATCAGTTGTTCCAGGGATCAGTCTGAAGCACATCCCTCCATAAAATGTGTACATGTTGAAACCCTTTCTGCACAGTTTCCTCTGGACGTAGCAGAAGCACAAGGAGTCGGACGCCGTGGACTCGTGTCTGAGTTCAGGGGGCCACCAGTAGTTGACCTTGACAACCCCCTTTGCCACTCTGGGACTCCAACAACAGCACATATGGTTTCTACGGCCCAAGTCAGCGAAGCGTTTCTCCCATCTGCCTGTCTATGGATCCTCAATAACCGCTTCAAATCAGGCTTGTCCCTAGACAGGAATGACAGAGCGGTGATGTTTCCTGGTTGGTGGACAGACATTTATTGAGCACTCGCGGTGGAAGAGACCCTGTCAAGCCTCAGGCAAAAAGCCAGCCAAAGAATTGGTGGAACACCGTGGGGGCATGCGGCCGGGGAGTGAGGTGGGGATACCGACATCTGATTTAGTCTTGATTGCGACCACTTGGGGTAAGGGATCTTGTCTACACTGCTTTTCACTTTACCCGATGCCTGCAACTGCTTATAGCAAAAGAAATGTTTGCTGAATTAAAAAGTAAGACTTACAAATTACACAGCAGTCGGTATATACCAGGCTGCGCAGATCAAGAACAGTTAAAGCTCAAGGACATTGTTCTCGAATCAGGTTGCACATTGCTACATTCTCAGGAGGGCTGGGAAGGGGCCGCCCGCCAAGATCGCCTACTCACTAAGGTAAGAAACTGTACTTAAATTTAAAGCGAGAGGTTGCTTAGCGACCAAATTGAGGAGGCGGGTCGCACTGCGCATGCGTAAACAGGCAGAGGGCCCCTTTCGCGCATGCGTGGGCGGCTGCCCCAGGCGCTCCCCCTTCCCCCTAAGGTCTGGTGGTTGCTAGGGCGACAGGAACACAATATGGCAGCCAGGTCCTAACGCTCTTCAGCCAGGGACCGCCGCGAAGGTCCTCGAGCCGGAAGCCGCCTCAGGAAAGCAGAAGGCCGGTACTACAGTCTCCGCTTTTCTTTTCGGCCCGGGGCCGATCTGGGCGTGTCGCCGTCATCCGCGTTCAGGATGAAGAGTGAGTGGGCCGGGGAAGGGCCGAGGGTCCCCGGGGCCTGCGGGCCGGCGAGTCCGGCTCAGGCACCTTGGGCAGGGCGATTGTGCGGGAGTTTGGGGAGCTGAGTGTGATTTCATTCGTTCACTCACTCACTCGTTCGTTCGTTCGTTAGATCGCAGCTAACAGTCTCAAACATTCGGCTGCGGGCTCTGGGCGCTCCCGACGTGGCTCCCGGCCCCTGCGGGACGGCAGCTGGAAGCGCTCTGGAGAGGGAAGCCGGGTTGTGTGTTTGTGAAACATCCTTTCAGGGAATTAAACGGTCGCTTAGAAGTTGGGAATGGAGGCAGTCCTTCCGCAAATTAGAAGGACCGAAAAACACTGGCTTATTGCTGTGCTTGCGGGTAACATAGGATCCAAACCCGACTACTAGCCCGGTTGATTTCTTGGGACAGCTGTTGCTGTTTGGTTTTCGAAGCTGTGCTGTTATGTAGTTTTTGTAGTTATAGCCTTTTGTAGTTGTACCAGAAGTGCAGAAAGATGACGGCTCCTCCTGCTGTGAAGATTGGATTCTGTTAGCTGTAGTTATGCTATCAAACTTACACTATATCTTAATTGCCATGCCGTAATTTCTAAGGACCATACATTACATAACATTGTAAAAAAAATAAGTCATCTCATTCACCCTTTATAAGGCACATTCGTTTCTTCTCTCCGATAGTGCTTATGAGGTTATCATTTCCTTTTGGGGTGTTTTCTTTGAGAGCAGGATCTCCTTTAGGGCAGGCTGGCCTTGAACTAGATATGTAGCTGAGCCTGGCTTTGAACTCTTGATCCTCTGCCTCCATCTTCCAAGCTGTGCTACCATGTCGAGCATGTTTGCCGTTTTCCTTAATGCCTCAGAAAGCTGCAATTAAAATACACAGCCTACAGAAATCTTTTCGCTTTTGCTTATTAGTGCACACTCAAACATACATGTCACTCAAAATTCATTTCCTCTCCAAGTATTTCATCTTCAGATGTGCACAAGAGTTAGGATAGGTTGCATATTTCTATATCTTTCATCGTTTTGTCTTATTTTTGTGTACTCGTGTTGCTCTGGTGTTCTTGTTTAATTGACATACGGATTTGTTTTCACTGAGCTCCTTGTAGACATAATGACATTTCCACCACTGCTGATTCTGGAAGTATCTTAGGCTCCAGGGACCTGAAGTTGGGAGACAGCTCAGAGGGTTCTGTCCCCTCTGACCCACAGGGAGGCCAGAGGCAGTCGCCCTCAGTCATCCAGTACTCTTACAGGGACATGGGAAGTGGAGGCAGGAGGCCCCCTGGAAGCTCGGGGCCAGCCGGCCACTCTGAGAGGGAAAATGAAGCTGGGCACCCGAGGTTGTCCTCTGAGGTCCACCAGCACACCACGGCATGCGTGTGCTGTGAACACTCACCCCCCCCCCACACACACAAGGAGGTTCTTCTAAACACTCAACGGTTACATTATCGCCACATACTAATACACACATTACCCATGGGCAAACATATTTAGGAAATGTAACACCTCAGCACAACTCTGTTGTTTAATATGCAGTCCCTATTTCTTTCTTTCCTCAGTAATGTCCTTTATAGTTGTTGTTTTTTTCCAGGATCCAGTCAGAATCACAAATTGTATCTTTGTGTCAGATTTCTTTGGTTTCATCTAGTGGTTTTCTCATGAGTAATTAAGTAGTTTAATTAAGTACTGTAAAAAGAACTTTTATTCTCTTGCTTTAGTTGTGGTCTCTGAGGCTTATTACCTATCTGCTAACCCAGGACTAGTCCCGGAAGGTTCTAAACCCCATACAGTCTAACCTAGGCCTAGAATGTTTTCAGCCTCTGAGACTTACTGCTGAATAAGCTCACCCCTTCTTGTTCTTACTCAGCTCTGGGCTCATTCAATTCAGCTGTTCCTGCTCAAACTCCTCTCCCAACTAATTTACTCAATCTGGCTTTTCTCTTGGCCTCTAAATTGCTCTGCTTGGCCTCAAACTAACCCCAGCAATCTCTTCTAATCTTCTGGCTCCTTCTTATTCTCTGGCTCATTTTATCTTCACCTGAGTTCTCTCTCTGCAACCTGTTTCTATGTTCTGTAAAACTGCCTCTTCCCTCTCTCATTGCCCCTTAAGTAGCTTCCCTTTCCTCTCTCTTCTTAAGAGAATATTCTCTTCTGTCAAGTCTTCCTCTGATTCGTCACTGTTTCTGCCACTCAATTAGAAACCTTTTTCAAACATGGGTGCTTCCTACTACAAACTAACTTTACTTTCATTGTTTGGGATTAAGGGCATGTACCACCATGCCTGGACCTAACGTTTTCTTTACCTGACGCTTGCTCTATACCAGGTCTTGAACTCAGATCTGCTTGCCTCTATCTCCTGGATTAAAGGCGTGTTTGTATTCTACCTGGATCACACAGCCCTAGAAGGTCTTTGGATGTGACTTCTTGCCCAGCAGCCATGTTCTGAATTAAAATTCCTCTTCAAAGTACCCTTGTACATAGCATGTCAGGTGATGTGTCTCTGTCAGGGTTCCTTTCCGGAGAGCCTGGTGTCAGCTTATTACGGTTTTACTGGTTAGGAGAGATCGTTTGGTTATCCTGTTTCTCTGCCTTTGCCTCTTAGATCCTTTGTGTGCTCCAGTCTCTACAGGCTGTATGTTCTGTGTATGTTGGATATGTATTTGTATCTATCCCTCATATTCACTTTATTTTGAAATTTTCTGCTTTTAGCTTGTTGTTTTTGAGACAGCGCTGGCTGTCCTATGTAGACCAAACTAGCCTCAAAGTTGGGGCAATCCTTTTTCTTTCTTCCAAGTACTGGAAATACAGTCTTGTGTCACTATATTCTTCCCTTTAAGAAAGATTATTGTCGGCTGGGGGGAGGGGGTCCACATCTTCATTCCCAGCACTCAGAGGCAGAGGTGGTTGTATTCCTGTGAGTTTGAGGCCAGCCTGATCTACATAGCAAGTACCAGGACAGCCAAGGCTACTAGAGAGTCACTCTCTCAAAAAACAAAGTCTGATACAGTAGTGTGTATCTGTAATCCCAGCATGCCTATGGTGGGATGGGTCAGATAGGAGATTCCCAGAGAGCTTGCAGGTTAGGCATAGGCAGTGGTAAACATAAGAGACCATGCCACAAACAGCATAGAAGGTGAGGACCAACACTAGAGGGGCTCCTCGCTTCACTATGGCGCCCTGTCCCTCTCTTCTCCCCACCTCAAGTGTCCTCTCCCTCTCTCCCATTCTCTCTCTAGAATCTTCACTCCCTTCCTTCTCTTTCTCTCTCTCACACACTCCCACGCACCATATACACTTAAAAAAAAAGAAAAAACAAAAACTCAGAAAAGTTAAAAACAAACACATCGTAAAAAAGATTATACATGCAAAGATTAATTTAAAAACTTTAAATTATATATTTGGGTGTTTTGCTTCTATGTACGTCTGCATATCATGTATATTCAGTGCCTAGAGGGCCAAAACAGGAATCCTTTAGATTCATGGACCACCATATAGGTCTTGGGAACCAGATCCCATTCCTTTGCAAGAGCAACTAGTGCCCTTAATCACTGAGCTATCTCTCCAACTCTATTTTATTTTATTTTGGCCTTTCAGGATAAGGTTTCTCTGTGTAGCCCTGGCTGCCCTAGAACTCGCTCAAGGCTGGCCTCAAACTCAAGGAGACCTGCCTGCTTCCACCTCCCAAATGCTGGCATTAAAGGTGTGTGCCACCACTGCCCAGCCTGTCTAAACTTTTTAATGGATTATTTAGATATACCTAAAAAACAAAAGCAAACTTATACATCCTGAAAGGTGATAATTTTTTTCTTCTTTCAGAGATTTTTTTTAAAGAAGAAAACAAGTTTTTCAGTGCAGTCTGAAAGAAGCAGCTGGCATGGCAGTAGCAGAAGTGCCTGCTCATCAGGGCGATTTGTAGACTGTTCACTGTGACTGCGATGCGGCTAAGTCATCTCTGTCTACATGTCAGTGCTTTCAGAGAGGCTGAGGGCACCTCAAGTCTTCCTTTTCCATTTTCTTCCTAGAGTGCACACTAGCTTTGTAATAAAGTCAACCAGTACATTTTCAGTTACGTCCTCTGTACTTGACATGCTTGGTCCTGCTTACCGTTCTGAAAGTGTGTGGATTTTCTGCGTGCATCTACACATTTGTAAAATGTTTTCTTGGGCGCTGCATTCCTCCAGTGCATTGCATTCCTAGTAGCAGATTGTCTGGGTTAGTGGATGTGTTTTAAATTTAAATGGTTATCAGCTTTTGAATAATTTTGTGTCCTTTTGTGTTTCTGCCATGTTGGTAATTCAGGTCACAACATTGCTTACTACAGGAAATAATTAATTGGGTACAGCTCTTTGCTGAAGTCCTGGTCTGGTTTCAGTAGTGTGGTTTGAACTACTTAATCTCTCAAAAAGGTTGGAATGGTGGACTTCCTCTTTCCTATAAAGTCCAGCCTTACTCCTCAGTTAGCTCTGCCAGACCTCTCACCCTATGGTGTAGCTGGGCCACACAGACGGGAGTGACCTGCCCCACACTTCACAACGGTTCTGCAAAAAGCACATCTGACCTCTATTTTTCAAATTACATACATACAGATTTAATTTAACAAGAATGAATAGAACTTTAATTAGTCCAAGCGGACTCCTCTGTATCACATGGTCTACTTTTCCGACCTTGACTCTTGTGTTTCTCTCCCTAGATGACTGATTATTCCCATTAGCATGGGATGGGACTTTTATTACAAGTAGCTCAGCTCCGAACCCTCCTTCCCAGCTCTGCCTTGTGCCTTCTATGCACGCTGTGCTTTTGGAGTAACTTTGAAGGCCTGTGAAATAGGCCAGATCCCCTTAGTGAGAAAGGTACTTTTCCTGGGTGTTTTCCCATAGGGCTTCTTTTGCTTTTTCTTCTCCTACCTGTCATTCTGGTTTTATACTCTAGACTATGTCTGCCAGCAGAGCCAGTGGGAAACAAGTGACCCTTTATCTACCTCAGTTTGTTGAACCAGCTCAATCTGTTGTTGGTTCCGTAGTCTGCAGCCAGCAAGGGTGCCGGCTCACCCTGATGTACTTAACCAATCTTAAAGTTTGCAGTTGACCTCTTTTTTTATTTTCTGTTAGTACTTAAAATACCCAATTTTATGGATTTAAAATACCCATCTTTACGAATTTAAAATACCCATCTTTATGAATTTAAAATACCCATCTTTATGGACATCTGAGACATTCATTGTGGGCATTGAACAACAGAGAAAAGGGAAAGGAGGATCATTAAAGTTGTCTTTTTTCCTGCCTGGTTGTAAATATAAAATATTAGGTTTTTGCATTCAGTTTCTTCTTACGCACAAGTATGTGTGTTCATTGTCATTCTTTTATTTCACTTAACATCCTGTCTGCACATTTTCCCACATTTCCAATTATTAGTTGAAAGTACAGTTAGCAAAATACAATGTTTCAATTTATGGCTGTCTCATAATGCCTCCTTAATATTAGTATATGCTCTTGATATGTTTCTAGTATAGGCTTGCTGTAGTGACAAGTAACAGCTATCTTTGTCTCTAAATGTTCATCTGTTAGGATGTCTCCTGGGAGCGGAAGTATGGACTCTATCCAGCACCTTTCTCCTACCTGTGCAAGCATTGTGTGCTTACTGTGGAAAGCTCACAGTGGCGGAAATGAGTCAGCAGAATACAAAAGCTGGTTGCACCTACCTGTCTCCAGGAAGAACAGCTACCAGAAGTGGGGATGTCTCTGGGATGCTGCTGTTCACTATCACATTGGTTTCCTTGTCAGTTGTGGCATGCCCTAAATTGAATGCATACGTTTATTGGACATCCTAGCAGATGCCCCTTCTCTTATACTTGACTTGTTCAAAAACAAATTTCAAGGCTGGGAGTGTTCATGCACCCCTACAATACTGGCACTTGGGGAGGCAGAGGCAGGTGGATCTCTGAGTTTAAGGCTGGCCTGTTCTATAAATCTAGTCTAAGACAGTCGGGGCTTGTTACACAGAGAAAACCTTGTCTTGGAGAACCTAACCCAAAACAAAACAAATTTTAAGCCAGCAAAACCATGTATATCCCGTCCCAGGGGATTCAACAGTCTCTTCTGGCCTTTGTAGGCACCAGGCAAGCCTGAAGTGAATAGACATGCAGACAGATAAAACATCCTTACATATAATATAAAATTATTTAAACACGCCTAATCCCAGCACTCAGGAAGCAGAGGCAAGTGGATCTCTGAGTTCCAGAGCAGTCTAGGAGTACGTTCAGTATAGCCAGGGCTACACAGAGAAATCCTGTCTCAAAAAAACCAAACCA
This sequence comes from Pachyuromys duprasi, assembly GCA_028658305.1. Taxonomy (NCBI): domain Eukaryota; kingdom Metazoa; phylum Chordata; class Mammalia; order Rodentia; family Muridae; genus Pachyuromys; species Pachyuromys duprasi. Next base: position 6,564,088 of record CM053765.1, read on the forward strand.
AGGGGCTGGAGAAATGGCTTAGAGGTTAAGAGCACTGGCTGTTCTTCCAAAGGTTCTGAGTTCAATTCCCAGCAACCACATGGTAGCTCATGACCATCTATAATGAGATTTGGTGTCCTCTTCTGGTGTGCAGGTGTACATGCAGACAGAATATTGTATACATAATAAATAAATAAGATCTTTAAAAAATTATTTAAACAAAACAAAAAGCAGCAACAACAATTTCAAGCTAAGCTTCATGGTGCACACTTTTAATCCCAGCACTCAGGAGTCAGAGGCTGGCAGATAGATTTCTGTGAATTTGAGGCCAGCCTAGTCTACAGAGTGAATTCCAAAATAGTCAGTGCTCCATAGAAACTCTGTCTCTGAAAACAAACAGAAGGATACAAACATGAGTGATAAGGATTCAGGGTTGCCTCAGGTCAAGGCTGTTTTGTGTGGATGTAGCCTGGGTCTGAAGGCCAAGAGTGACTTAGTCCAGGCTGGCTTCTATGAGGTTGTTTCCCACAGTTGAGTCTGCTATGCCCCCATCGTGTTCTCTGTTAGATACCTGCCTCTCCACCTGGCCTTTCTCCTGGCTTCTTCCTGCTTTTCATTCACAGGAGCTTCCTTGAAGCTCTGACCTTGGGGTGACTTTCCTTCTGCCACATCTACTCACGTGTATTGTTGGACTTTGTCTTTTGTGGTACCAAAGATGGAACTCAGGGCTTTCTGTACTAGACAAACACTCTCCACTGAGCCATTCCCAGTCATATCCAGCCTGACTCTCCCTGTCACCTTCCCTATGCCAGTAGGCTGTGGATACTTGGTCCAGCACAGGCAGCAGTCACTACGGTTAGCCCCTCACTGCCTGCTTGCTGCTGTCTAAAGCAGTGGTGGTAGCAGCAAAAGCAGAGGCAGCTGCTGGCAGCTTTCAGAAGACCACACCATGTGAGAATGTCGGGAAATGGCTGCACGTGGGCTGGCTGCTCTATAGGACCAAGGAGGGGGACTTTCAGAAGATTGCTCAGATGCTGTGACATCTACCCAGTGCCACATCCCTTGTCCCTTTCCTCCCTCTCCTGCCAGAGCCATTTTGAAGCCTCTCACCTCTGGAGGGGTAGAGTGATACCATTCCTCTTATCGAGGGAGAGCAGACACTGTAAGAGCAGGAGGTGTGACTGAACCACCAGCTAAAGAACATGCATGGCCTGGACGTAGGTCCCCTACACTACATAGTGGATGGGCAAGTTGCTCCGTATGAGGGTCCCCTAGCAATTTAGAGTATGGGCTGTTTCTGACATGGACTCTGTTGCCTGCTTTTGGATCACTTTCCCTTAGGTGGGCTGCCCTGTTGGGCCTCAGTGGATGAGGATGTACTTAGTGCTTATGGGACTTAATGTGCAAGATGGGCAGAGAGGTGGTTAGTGGTAGGGAGTCCTTTTTTTTTTTTTTTTTTTTTTTGAGGAGAAGGAGAGGGGGAAAAGAAGAGGCGGGTGGGAGGGTGGAACAGAGACGAGAGGAGGGAGGGGCTGCTTTGGGGATGTAAAGTGAATAAATATATAAATGTAATTAATGATAAAAAGTAGAACAGGAGGTGGTGCCTTAGCTCTGGGACTGAGAGGAGCTGGGAGAACTGATCTACAGTGTGTTGTGAAATTATGCAGAGACAGAAAAGTTGTCATGGGGAAGTATGTATGAAATATCTGCATAAATTAAACTATTTCTATTTATAGACTACAAAGCAATTGGCAAGATAGGAGAGGGAACATTTTCTGAAGTTATGAAGATGCAGAACCTGAGAGACGGAAACTACTATGCATGTAAGCAAATGAAGCAGCACTTCGAAAGGTATGTGAGCAGGTGCGCTCTAGACGACTAGACAGACACAGGCTGGAATCAGCAAGGCATCTAAATGTTAGTGGGAAGCTTGTACTCGCTTACTCGTGTGTAAGATGTGACCAGAAATCCGTGGCCAGCTAAGATTGTGAGCTAATGTGTTAATACACTGGGGTTGCCCCTTGTCCAAGTTTGCCATGCTGTCAGTGACTACCATGTGTACATGCGTTGTGAAAGTGTTATACTTTATAAACAAAACCTCAGTGAAATGTCATAGAGCTCCTTGAAATTTATTTACATGAGTCAGTTAATGTCTTAATATATTGAAAACATAATCTCCAGATAGGAATAGAGAAATTTATTCTCTGGGAGAGATCAGCTGCTGTTTGTAGAAAGTGAAATTGTATTTTAGAATTGTAGTTTCTTACGGGTGATGCTTCTTTTTTATGTAATTTTTTATATTATTTTATTTTGTGTGTATGAGTGTTTTGCCAGCATGTATGCCTGTGAACCATGTGCATGTAGTACCCATAGAGTCCAGAAGAGGATGTTGGGTCTCCTTGGAGAAGCTAGCGATAGTTATTAGCTGCCATGTGGGTGCTGGGAATTGAGTGTGGCTCCTGGAAGGGCAGTTGGTGCTCATAACCGCGGAGATCTCTCAGGTCCTGCTGGAGCTGCATCCCACACAGCAGCTTCTCAGTGTCTCAGGGAGCGTTACACCAAGTACCCAAAAACAGTTGTGACCTCATCGTAACCAAGAAACGGTGCAATAAGAAGGTTTAAGCCCAATAGTTTTGTTTTTATATCAAAGAAATTCTGAGGAAAATGGGTACTCCCCTATATTGAAGTGAACCCTTTCTTCTTTTGGTTATTTTATTGTTAGTTTGTTGTTTTTGTTTGTTTTTATTTATTCTACATGTATGAGTGTTTGCCTGCATGCATGTATATGTAGCACATGCTTGACTGGTGCCTGCAGAGGTGTCAGAAGAGACTGCCAGATCCCCAGGAACTGGAATTAGTGGATAGTTGTGAACCACCATGTGGGTGCTGGAAACTGAACCCCAGTGCTCTGCAAGAGTAGTAAGTACTCTTAACCATCTCTCCAGCCCCTGATATTATTATTATGTTGTTATTATTATTATTTTGACTATGTGTGGGAATGTTTTGCCTACATGTATGTCTGTGTTTATATGTGCCTGGTACCTATAGAGGCCAGAAGAGAGCATCACGTGTCCTGGAACTGAAGTTACAGGTGGTTGTTAACAGGTGGTAGCTGCCATTGGCCACCTTTTCATTTGGAAAAATCCTTTTATTTTATTTTATTTTATTTATTTTACATATGAGTGTTCTCTCTGCACGTGCACCTGCATGCCATAAGAGGGCATTGGATTCGAGTATGGATGGTTGTGAGCCACCATGTGGTTCCTGGGAATTGAACTCAGGACCTTTGGAGGAGCAGACAGTGCTCTTATATGCTGAGCCATCTCTCCAGCTCTAGGAAACTCCTTTTTTGGAATAAACTAAAAGACTGCCAGCTTCCACCAACCAGAGTAAGAATGCCATCAGATAGCAACTATTGCAGAGGTCCCTTTGCTCTGCTGTAGCCTGCCCACCTGACGTGCGCACCAGTGTGCTTATTTTATGTGTATTTATGTGGGCCTGAGTGTGTGTGTATCAAGTGTATGCAGGTGCTCTTGGAGGCCAGAAGAGGGTGTCAGATCCTCTGGAGTTGTAGTTAGAGTTGGCTGTGAACCAACTACCTGATCCTGGGATGGGAATTGAGCCTAGGTCCTTTGCAAGAACTACAAGCGCTCAGGAAAATATTACTGCATTGGAACATGGTATTCGAGCCAAACTGTATCTGTGTTTCCGGGCCATAGTCATGTACATTTGATACCAGACTAGACCATCTCTCACTCTACTTTGCATTGACAACCTTTACATCCTTGGGATGAGCAGAAAAAAAAAGAGGAAGATAATAATCCTATAAGTTGAATGGGTTCATGTGGTGGTGGGTACTGAACCTGGGGCCTCATGATTGCTAGGCAGGCACTCTGCCAACTGAACAGCATTCCCCAACCCCAAGAATTCATATCTTAGCAATTTATGAACATAGTCTACTCATGATAAAAACAGAGAAACAAACAAAAAAAACACCTTAGCTAGGCATGGTAGCACTTGTCTTAATCCTAGCATTCTGGAGGCAGGGGCAGGAAAATCTCTGTGAGATCTTATCTACCTACTGAATTCAAGGCCAGCCAGGGCTACATAGTAAGAACCGCTCTCATATAAATAAGTAAGTAAGTAAATAAGCAAGCAAGCAAAAGAAAGAAAAGAAATAATGAAATGTATGCTGAGAAAGACCCAGGCAAAAGTGAGCACTCAGACATTGTAGTTGTTGGCGGGAATGTAAATTAGTCTGGTAACTATGTAACTATGTAAATCAGTATAGAGATTTCTCAAAAATGAATAAAAAATGAGTTGGGCATGATGGTGCACATGGGAGGCAGAAGCAGGTGGATTTCTGAGTTCAAGGCCAGCCTGGTCTACAAAGCAAGTTCCAGAACATCCAGGACTACACAAAGAAACTCTGTCTCAACAAACAGTGAATAAATAAACCACCACCAACAAAAACCCCACAACTAAACTAAAATTACATCCACTATATGACAGTTATACCCTTCCTAGGTGTTTATTGAAGGGCTCCAAGGGAACACATCACAGAGATACTCACACAACAGTATGGGTACTGCAGCACTAGCTCGGGTAGGTGTCTGTCGACAGAGCAGTGGATGGGGAAGATGCAGTTTATAGACATCTTATAAAGAACAACAAAGTTCTGTCATTTACAGGAGGAAAACAGGTGGAATTGCAGGTAATCCTATTAAGCAAATTAAGTTAGTGGCTCAGAAAGACATATCACCTGCTTTTCTCATTTGTGGTTTCTAGATGTATATAGATACCTTCAATTATAACAGAAAAGAAGCTGTCTAGGAGACTAACATGAGGGGAGTAGAGAGCAGGGTGTGGAGGTGTGGTGGATTGCAGTAAGTACATTATGTGCTTGCATGCAGACCTCCCAAAACACAGCACCACCGACTGAATAATAACAAGAGCTTTGGGGGCTTCTTCCCAGGGACAGGGAGGATCAAAGGGCAAGCATGCATCAGCACTACACAAGAGCGCCCCACACAGCTCTTCTGTTCCTTCCTTTCACCTTAATTCCTTTATTTACCTTCCTTTCCCCACCAAAAACAAAATCCCATGTGTCCCTTTGAGGATGGCCTGGAGGGGTGGTCTTTGGAATCCCAGGTTTTTGTGTTTTGTTGTTGTTTTGTTTTGTTTTGTTTGCTTTTTTGAAATTAGTCTCATTATTGTTACATTATCTAGCACCTCTAGATATTTCTCTTATAAGGCAGAACTTCAACATGATGTGTCATATAGTAACTAATGAGAACATGAAGAAGCATGGAACTTCCAACAATACATACATACATACATACATACATACAATTAAGAATTGTTTTTTTTTTTTAATTTATTTATTTTTATCTCAATCACAGGTTAGGTACTTTGAATCCCAGGTGTAGCCCTCTCCCTCAGTCCCTCCTACCCTCCCACTCCCTCCCTCATCTCCATCCTCCCCGCCCCCTCCAAGTCCACCAACAGGGGAGGACCTCCTTCCCTTCCATCCAACCCCAGCTTATCCTGACTCCTCAGGGCTGGCTGCAATGTCCTCCCCTGGGATCTAGCCAGTCTGTCACTCCCCGGCTTGTATGGGGGAGGGTCAAAGAGTCAGCCATCAAGATCATGACTGAAACAGTCCCTGTTTCCCTG